>OX104121.1:20042565-20642565 GCA_944474755.1 Limnoperna fortunei | reverse complement strand
TTGTACAGTTTATTGACTGGTTCTTTATTCGGTTTTGTACAGTTTATTGACTGGTTCTTTATTGAGTTTTCTACAGGTCTATTGACTGGTTCTTTGTTTAGTTTTGTACAGTTTATTGACTGTTTCTTTATTTAGTTTTGTACAGTGTATTGACTGTTTCTTTATTGAGTTTTGTACAGTTTATTGACTGGTTCTTTATTGAGTTTTGTACAGTTTATTGACTGTTTCTTTATTGAGTTTTGTACAGTTTACTGACTTGTTCTTTATTCAGTTTTGTACAGTTTATGGACTGGTTCATTATTGAGTGTTGTACAGTTTATTGACTGGTTCTTTTTTGTGTTTTGTACAGTCTATTGACTGTTTCTTTATTGAGTTTTGTACAGTTTTTTGACTGTTTCTGTATTGAGTTTTGTACAGTTTTTTGACTGGTTGTGTATTGAGATTTGTACAGTTTATTGAGTGTTTCTTTTTTGAGTTTTGAACAGTTTATTGACTGGTTCTTTATTTAGTTTTGTACAGTTTAATGACTGGTTCTTTATTGAGTTTTGTACAGTTTATTGACTGGTTCTTTATTGAGTTTTGTACAGTTTATTGACTGGTACTTTATCGAGTTTTGTACAGTTATTGACTGGTTCTTTATTGAGTTTTGTACAGTTTATTGACTAATTCTTTATTGAGTTTGGGACAGTTTATTGACTGGTTCTTTATTTAGTTTTGTACAGTTTATTGACTGTTTCTTTATTCAGTTTTGTACAGTTTATTGACTGGTTCTTTGTTCAGATTTGTACTGTTTATTGACTGGTTCTTTATTCAGATTGGTACAGTTTATTGACTGGTTCTTCATTGAGTTTTGTACAGTTTATTGACTGGTTCTTTATTTAGTTTTGTACAGTTTAATGACTGGTTCTTTATTGAGTTTTGTACAGTTTATTGACTGTTTCTATATTTAGTTTTGTACAGTTCCTTGACTGTTTCTTTATTTAGTTTTGTACAGTTTATTGATTGTTTCTTTATTGGGTTTGTGTACAATTTATTGACTGTTTCTATATTTAGTTTTGTACAGTTTATTGACTGTTTCTTTATTTAGTTTTGTACAGTTTATTGACTGACTCTTTATTCAGTTTTGTACAGTTTATTGACTGGTTCTTTATTGAGTTTTGTACAGTTTATTGACTGGTTCTTTATTCAGTTTTGTTATGTTTATTGACTGGTTTTTTATTGAGTTCTGTACAGTTTATTGACTGGTTCTTCATTGAGTTTTGTACAGTTTTTTTACTGGTTCTTTATTGAGTTTTGTACAGTTTATTGACTGGTTCTTTATTCAGTTTTGTACAGTTTATTGTCTGGTTCATTATTGGGTTTGTGTACAGTTTATTGACTGGTTCTTTATTGAGTTTTGTACAGTTTATTGACTGGTTCTTTATTCAGATTTGTACAGTTTATTGACTGGTTCTTTATTGTGTTTGTGTACAATTTATTGACTGGTTCTTTATTTAGTTTTGTACAGTTTATTGACTGTTTTTTTATTTCGTTTTGTACAGTTATTTTACTGTTTCCTTATTTAGTTTGTGTACAATTTATTGACTGGTTCTTTATTTAGTTTTGTACAGTTTATTGAATGTTTCTTTATTTAGTTTTGTACAGTTTATTGACTGTTTCTTTATTTAGTTTTGTACAGTTTATTGAATGGTTCTTTATTGAGTTTTGTACAGTTTATTGACTGGTCCTTTATTGAGTTTTGTACAGTTTATTGACTGGTTGTTTATTCAGTTTTGTGCAATTTATTGACTGGTTCTTTTTTGAGCTTTGTACAGTTTATTGACTGGTTCTTTATTCAGTTTTGTACAGTTTATTGACTGGTTCTTTAATGGGTTTGTGTACAGTTTATTGACTTTTTTTTATTTTGTTTTGTACAGTTTACTGACTGGTTCTTTATTCAGTTTTGTAATGTTTATTGACTGGTTCTTTATTCAGTTTTGTACAGTTTAGTGACTGGTTCTTCATTGAGTTTGTGTACAATTTATTGACTGGTTCTTTATTGAATTTTGTACAGTTTACTGACTGGTTCTTTATTGACTTTTGTACAGTTTATTTACTGGCTCTTTATTGAGTTTTGTACAGTTTATTTACTGGTTCTTTATTTAGTTTTGTACAGTTTATTGACTGGTTCTTTATTGAGTTTTGTACAGTTTATTGACTGGTTCTTTATTGAGTTTTGTACAGTTTATTGACTGGTTCTTTATTGCGTTTTGTACAGTTTATTGAATGTTTCTTTATTGAGTTTTGTATAGTTTACTGACTGAATTTTTCTTGAGTTTTGTACAGTTTTTTGACTGCTTCTTTGTTGAGATTTGTACAGTTTTTTGACTGGTTCTTTCTTGAGTTTTGTACAGTTTTATGACTATTTCTTTATTGAGTTTTGTACATTTTATTGACTGATTCTTTATGCAGTTTTGTACAGTTTATTGACTGGTTTTTTATTGAGTTTTGTACAGTTTATTGACTGATTCTTTATTCAGTTTTGTACAGTTTATTGACTAATTCTTTATTTAATTTTGTACAATTTATTGACTCGTTATTTATTTAGTTTTGTACAGGTTATTGACTGTTTGTTTATTTAGTTTTGTTCAGATTATTGACTGTTTCTTATTTTAGTTTTGTAAAGTTTATTGACTGGTTCTTTATTTAGTTTTGTACAGTTTATTGACTGGTTCTTTATTGAGTTTGTGTACAATTTATTGACTGGTTCTTTATTGAATTTTGTACAGTTTACTGACTGGTTCTTTATTAACTTTTGTACAGTTTATTGACTGGCTCTTTACTGAGTTTTGTATAGTTTATTGACTGGTTCTTTATTTAGTTTTGTACAGTTTATTGTCTGGTTCTTTACTGACTTTTGTACAGTTTATTGACTGGTTCTTTATTGAGTTTTGTACTGTTAATTGACTTGTTCTTTGTTCAGTTTTGTTCTGTTTATTGACTGGTTCTTTGTTCAGTTTTGTACAGTTTATTGACTGTTTCTTTATTCAGTTTTGTACAGTTTATTGACTGTTTCTTTATTTAGTTTTGTGCAGTTTATTGACTGTTTCTTTATAGAGTTGTATACAGTTGATTGACTGGTTCTTTTTTGAGTTTTGTACAGTTTATTGACTGGTTCTTTATTCGGTTTTGTACAGTTTATTGACTGGTTCTTTATTGAGTTTTGTACAGTTTATTGACTGGTTCTTTATTTAGTTTTGTACAGTTTAATGACTGGTTCTTTATTGAGTTTTGTACAGTTTATTGACTGTTTCTATATTTAGTTTTGTACAGTTCATTGACTGTTTCTTTATTTAGTTTTGTACAGTTTATTGATTGTTTCTTTATTTAGTTTGTGTACAATTTATTGACTGTTTCTATATTTAGTTTTGTACAGTTTATTGACTGTTTCTTTATTTAGTTTTGTACAGTTTATTGACTGGTTCTTCATTGAGTTTTGTACAGTTTTTTTACTGGTTCTTTATTGAGTTTTGTACAGTTTATTGACTGGTTCTTTATTCAGTTTTGTACAGTTTATTGTCTGGTTCATTATTGGGTTTGTGTACAGTTTATTGACTGGTTCTTTATTGAGTTTTGTACAGTTTATTGACTGGTTCTTTATTCAGATTTGTACAGTTTATTGACTGGTTCTTTATTGTGTTTGTGTACAATTTATTGACTGGTTCTTTATTTAGTTTTGTACAGTTTATTGACTGTTTTTTTATTTCGTTTTGTACAGTTTTTTTTACTGTTTCCTTATTTAGTTTGTGTACAATTTATTAACTGGTTCTTTATTTAGTTTTGTACAGTTTATTGAATGTTTCTTTATTTAGTTTTGTACAGTTTATTGACTGTTTCTTTATTTAGTTTTGTACAGTTTATTGAATGGTTCTTTATTGAGTTTTGTACAGTTTATTGACTGGTCCTTTATTGAGTTTTGTACAGTTTATTGACTGGTTGTTTATTCAGTTTTGTGCAATTTATTGACTGGTTCTTTTTTGAGCTTTGTACAGTTTATTGACTGGTTATTAATTCAGTTTTGTACAGTTTATTGACTGGTTCTTTATTGGGTTTGTGTACAGTTTATTGACTTTTTTTTATTTTGTTTTGTACAGTTTACTGACTGGTTCTTTATTCAGTTTTGTAATGTTTATTGACTGGTTCTTTATTCAGTTTTGTACAGTTTAGTGACTGGTTCTTTATTGAGTTTGTGTACAATTTATTGACTGGTTCTTTATTGAATTTTGTACAGTTTACTGACTGGTTCTTTATTGACTTTTGTACAGTTTATTTACTGGTTCTTTATTTAGTTTTGTACAGTTTATTGACTGGTTCTTTATTGAGTTTTGTACAGTTTATTGACTGGTTCTTTATTGAGTTTTGTACAGTTTATTGACTGGTTCTTTATTGAGTTTTGTACAGTTTATTGAATGTTTCTTTACTGACTTTTGTATAGTTTACTAACTGAATTTTTCTTGAGTTTTGTACAGTTTTTTGATTGCTTCTTTGTTGAGATTTGTACAGTTTTTTGACTGGTTCTTTCTTGAGTTTTGTACAGTTTTATGACTATTTCTTTATTGAGTTTTGTACATTTTATTGACTGATTCTTTATTCAGTTTTGTACAGTTTATTGACTGGTTTTTTATTGAGTTTTGTACAGTTTATTGACTGATTCTTTATTCAGTTTTGTACAGTTTATTGACTAATTCTTTATTTAATTTTGTACAATTTATTGACTCGTTGTTTATTTAGTTTTGTACAGTTTATTGACTGTTTGTTTATTTAGTTTTGTTCAGATTATTGACTGTTTCTTATTTTAGTTTTGTAAAGTTTATTGACTGGTTCTTTATTTAATTTTGTACAGTTTATTGACTGGTTCTTTATTGAGTTTGTGTACAATTTATTGACTGGTTCTTTATTGAATTTTGTACAGTTTACTGACTGGTTCTTTATTAACTTTTGTACAGTTTATTGACTGGCTCTTTACTGAGTTTTGTATAGTTTATTGACTGGTTCTTTATTTAGTTTTGTACAGTTTATTGTCTGGTTCTTTACTGACTTTTGTACAGTTTATTGACTGGTTCTTTATTGAGTTTTGTACTGTTAATTGACTTGTTCTTTGTTCAGTTTTGTTCTGTTTATTGACTGGTTCTTTGTTCAGTTTTGTACAGTTTATTGACTGTTTCTTTATTCAGTTTTGTACAGTTTATTGAATGTTTCTTTATTGAGTTTTGTATAGTTTACTGACTGAATTTTTCTTGAGTTTTGTACAGTTTTTTGACTGCTTCTTTGTTGAGATTTGTACAGTTTTTTGACTGGTTCTTTCTTGAGTTTTGTACAGTTTTATGACTATTTCTTTATTGAGTTTTGTACATTTTATTGACTGATTCTTTATGCAGTTTTGTACAGTTTATTGACTGGTTTTTTTATTGAGTTTTGTACAGTTTATTGACTGATTCTTTATTCAGTTTTGTACAGTTTATTGACTAATTCTTTATTTAATTTTGTACAATTTATTGACTCGTTGTTTATTTAGTTTTGTACAGTTTATTGACTGTTTGTTTATTTAGTTTTGTTCAGATTATTGACTGTTTCTTATTTTAGTTTTGTAAAGTTTATTGACTGGTTCTTTATTTAGTTTTGTACAGTTTATTGACTGGTACTTTATTGAGTTTGTGTACAATTTATTGACTGGTTCTTTATTGAATTTTGTACAGTTTACTGACTGGTTCTTTATTAACTTTTGTACAGTTTATTGACTGGCTCTTTACTGAGTTTTGTATAGTTTATTGACTTGTTCTTTATTTAGTTTTGTACAGTTTATTGTCTGGTTCTTTACTGACTTTTGTACAGTTTATTGACTGGTTCTTTATTGAGTTTTGTACTGTTAATTGACTTGTTCTTTGTTCAGTTTTGTTCTGTTTATTGACTGGTTCTTTGTTCAGTTTTGTACAGTTTATTGACTGTTTCTTTATTCAGTTTTGTACAGTTTATTGACTGTTTCTTTATTTAGTTTTGTACAGTTTATTGACTGTTTCTTTATAGAGTTTTATACAGTTGATTGACTGGTTCTTTTTTGAGTTTTGTACAGTTTATTGACTGGTTCTTTATTCGGTTTTGTACAGTTTATTGACTGGTTCTTTATTGAGTTTTGTACAGTTTATTGACTGGTTCTTTATTGAGTTTTGTACAGTTTAATGACTGGTTCTTTATTGAGTTTTGTACAGTTTATTGACTGTTTCTATATTTAGTTTTGTACAGTTCATTGACTGTTTCTTTATTTAGTTTTGTACAGTTTATTGATTGTTTCTTTATTTAGTTTGAGTACAATTTATTGACTGTTTCTATATTTAGTTTTGTACAGTTTATTGACTGTTTCTTTATTTAGTTTTGTACAAGTTTATTGACTGGTTCTTCATTGAGTTTTCTACAGTTTTTTTACTGGTTCTTTATTGAGTTTTGTACAGTTTATTGACTGGTTCTTTATTCAGTTTTGTACAGTTTATTGTCTGGTTCATTATTGGGTTTGTGTACAGTTTATTGAATGGTTCTTTATTGGGTTTTGTACAGTTTATTGACTGGTTCTTTATTCAGATTTGTACAGTTTATTGACTGGTTCTTTATTGTGTTTGTGTACAATTTATTGACTGGTTCTTTATTTAGTTTTGTACAGTTTATTGACTGTTTTTTTATTTCGTTTTGTACAGTTTTTTTACTGTTTCCTTATTTAGTTTGTGTACAATTTATTAACTGGTTCTTTATTTAGTTTTGTACAGTTTATTGAATGTTTCTTTATTTAGTTTTGTACAGTTTATTGACTGTTTCTTTATTTAGTTTTGTACAGTTTATTGAATGGTTCTTTATTGAGTTTTGTACAGTTTATTGACTGGTCCTTTATTGAGTTTTGTACAGTTTATTGACTGGTTGTTTATTCAGTTTTGTGCAATTTATTGACTGGTTCTTTTTTGAGCTTTGTACAGTTTATTGACTGGTTATTTATTCAGTTTTGTACAGTTTATTGACTGGTTCTTTATTGGGTTTGTGTACAGTTTATTGACTTTTTTTTATTTTGTTTTGTACAGTTTACTGACTGGTTCTTTATTCAGTTTTGTAATGTTTATTGACTGGTTCTTTATTCAGTTTTGTACAGTTTAGTGACTGGTTCTTTATTGAGTTTGTGTACAATTTATTGACTGGTTCTTTATTGAATTTTGTACAGTTTACTGACTGGTTCTTTATTGACTTTTGTACAGTTTATTTACTGGTTCTTTATTTAGTTTTGTACAGTTTATTGACTGGTTCTTTATTGAGTTTTGTACAGTTTATTGACTGGTTCTTTATTGAGTTTTGTACAGTTTATTGAATGTTTCTTTATTGACTTTTGTATAGTTTACTGACTGAATTTTTCTTGAGTTTTGTACAGTTTTTTGACTGCTTCTTTGTTGAGATTTGTACAGTTTTTTGACTGGTTCTTTCTTGAGTTTTGTACAGTTTTATGACTATTTCTTTATTGAGTTTTGTACATTTTATTGACTGATTCTTTATTCAGTTTTGTACAGTTTATTGACTGGTTTTTTATTGAGTTTTGTACAGTTTATTGACTGATTCTTTATTCAGTTTTGTACAGTTTATTGACTAATTCTTTATTTAATTTTGTACAATTTAATGACTCGTTGTTTATTTAGTTTTGTACAGTTTATTGACTGTTTGTTTATTTAGTTTTGTTCAGATTATTGACTGTTTCTTATTTTAGTTTTGTAAAGTTTATTGACTGGTTCTTTATTTAATTTTGTACAGTTTATTGACTGGTTCTTTATTGAGTTTGTGTACAATTTATTGACTGGTTCTTTATTGAATTTTGTACAGTTTACTGACTGGTTCTTTATTAACTTTTGTACAGTTTATTGACTGGTTCTTTACTGAGTTTTGTATAGTTTATTGACTGGTTCTTTATTTAGTTTTGTACAGTTTATTGTCTGGTTCTTTACTGACTTTTGTACAGTTTATTGACTGGTTCTTTATTGAGTTTTGTACTGTTAATTGACTTGTTCTTTGTTCAGTTTTGTTCTGTTTATTGACTGGTTCTTTGTTCAGTTTTGTACAGTTTATTGACTGTTTCTTTATTCAGTTTTGTACAGTTTATTGACTGTTTCTTTATTTAGTTTTGTACAGTTTATTGACTGTTTCTTTATAGAGTTTTATACAGTTGATTGACTGGTTCTTTTTTGAGTTTTGTACAGTTTATTGACTGGTTCTTTATTCGGTTTTGTACAGTTTATTGACTGGTTCTTTATTGAGTTTTGTACAGTTTATTGACTGGTTCTTTATTTAGTTTTGTACAGTTTAATGACTGGTTCTTTATTGAGTTTTGTACATTTATTGACTGTTTCTATATTTAGTTTTGTACAGTTCATTGACTGTTTCTTTATTTAGTTTTGTACAGTTTATTGATTGTTTCTTTATTTAGTTTGTGTACAATTTATTGACTGTTTCTATGTTTAGTTTTGTACAGTTTATTGACTGTTTCTTTATTTAGTTTTGTACAGTTTATTGACTGACTCTTTATTCAGTTTTGTACAGTTTATTGACTGGTTCTTTATTGAGTTTTGTACAGTTTATTGACTGGTTCTTTATTCAGTTTTGTTATGTTTATTGACTGGTTTTTTATTGAGTTCTGTACAGTTTATTGACTGGTTCTTCATTGAGTTTTGTACAGTTTTTTTACTGGTTCTTTATTGAGTTTTGTACAGTTTATTGACTGGTTCTTTATTCAGTTTTGTACAGTTTATTGTCTGGTTCATTATTGGGTTTGTGTACAGTTTATTGACTGGTTCTTTATTGAGTTTTGTACAGTTTATTGACTGGTTCTTTATTCAGATTTGTACAGTTTATTGACTGGTTCTTTATTGTGTTTGTGTACAATTTATTGACTGGTTCTTTATTTAGTTTTGTACAGTTTATTGACTGTTTTTTTATTTCGTTTTGTACAGTTTTTTTACTGTTTCCTTATTTAGTTTGTGTACAATTTATTGACTGGTTCTTTATTTAGTTTTGTACAGTTTATTGACTGTTTCTTTATTTAGTTTTGTACAGTTTTTTGACTGTTTCTTTATTTAGTTTTGTACAGTTTATTGAATGGTTCTTTATTGAGTTTTGTACAGTTTATTGACTCGTCCTTTATTGAGTTTTGTACAGTTTATTGACTGGTTGTTTATTCAGTTTTGTGCAATTTATTGACTGGTTCTTTTTTGAGCTTTGTACAGTTTATTGACTGGTTCTTTATTCAGTTTTGTACAGTTTATTGACTGGTTCTTTATTGGGTTTGTGTACAGTTTATTGACTTTTTTTTATTTTGTTTTGTACAGTTTACTGACTGGTTCTTTATTCAGTTTTGTAATGTTTATTGACTGGTTCTTTATTCAGTTTTGTACAGTTTAGTGACTGGTTCTTTATTGAGTTTGTGTACAATTTATTGACTGGTTCTTTATTGAATTTTGTACAGTTTACTGACTGGTTCTTTATTGACTTTTGTACAGTTTATTTACTGGCTCTTTATTGAGTTTTGTACAGTTTATTTACTGGTTCTTTATTTAGTTTTGTACAGTTTATTGACTGGTTCTTTATTGAGTTTTGTACAGTTTATTGACTGGTTCTTTATTGAGTTTTGTACAGTTTTTTGACTGGTTCTTTATTGAGTTTTGTACAGTTTATTGCATGTTTCTTTATTGAGTTTTGTATAGTTTACTGACTGAATTTTTCTTGAGTTTTGTACAGTGTTTTGACTGCTTCTTTGTTGAGATTTGTACAGTTTTTTGACTGGTTCTTTCTTGAGTTTTGTACAGTTTTATGACTATTTCTTTATTGAGTTTTGTACATTTTATTGACTGATTCTTTATTCAGTTTTGTACAGTTTATTGACTGGTTTTTTATTGAGTTTTGTACAGTTTATTGACTGATTCTTTATTCAGTTTTGTACAGTTTATTGACTAATTCTTTATTTAATTTTGTACAATTTATTGACTCGTTGTTTATTTAGTTTTGTACAGTTTATTGACTGTTTGTTTATTTAGTTTGTTCAGATTATTGACTGTTTCTTATTTTAGTTTTGTAAAGTTTATTGACTGGTTCTTTATTTAGTTTTGTACAGTTTATTGACTGGTTCTTTATTGAGTTTGTGTACAATTTATTGACTGGTTCTTTATTGAATTTTGTACAGTTTACTGACTGGTTCTTTATTAACTTTTGTACAGTTTATTGACTGGCTCTTTACTGAGTTTTGTATAGTTTGTTGACTGGTTCTTTATTTAGTTTTGTACAGTTTATTGTCTGGTTCTTTACTGACTTTTGTACAGTTTATTGACTGGTTCTTTATTGAGTTTTGTACTGTTAATTGACTTGTTCTTTGTTCAGTTTTGTTCTGTTTATTGACTGGTTCTTTGTTCAGTTTTGTACAGTTTAGTGACTGGTTCTTTATTGAGTTTGTGTACAATTTATTGACTGGTTCTTTATTGAATTTTGTACAGTTTACTGACTGGTTCTTTATTGACTTTTGTACAGTTTATTTACTGGTTCTTTATTTAGTTTTGTACAGTTTATTGACTGGTTCTTTATTGAGTTTTGTACAGTTTATTGACTTGGTTCTTTATTGAGTTTTGTACAGTTTATTGAATGTTTCTTTATTGACTTTTGTATAGTTTACTGACTGAATTTTTCTTGAGTTTTGTACAGTTTTTTCACTGCTTCTTTGTTGAGATTTGTACAGTTTTTTGACTGGTTCTTTCTTGAGTTTTGTACAGTTTTATGACTATTTCTTTATTGAGTTTTGTACATTTTATTGACTGATTCTTTATTCAGTTTTGTACAGTTTATTGACTGGTTTTTTATTGAGTTTTGTACAGTTTCTTGACTGATTCTTTATTCAGTTTTGTACAGTTTATTGACTAATTCTTTATTTAATTTTGTACAATTTATTGACTCGTTGTTTATTTAGTTTTGTACAGTTTATTGACTGTTTGTTTATTTAGTTTGTTCAGATTATTGACTGTTTCTTATTTTAGTTTTGTAAAGTTTATTGACTGGTTCTTTATTTAGTTTTGTACAGTTTATTGACTGGTTCTTTATTGAGTTTGTGTACAATTTATTGACTGGTTCTTTATTGAATTTTGTACAGTTTACTGACTGGTTCTTTATTAACTTTTGTACAGTTTATTGACTGGCTCTTTACTGAGTTTTGTATAGTTTATTGACTGGTTCTTTATTTAGTTTTGTACAGTTTATTGTCTGGTTCTTTACTGACTTTTGTACAGTTTATTGACTGGTTCTTTATTGAGTTTTGTACTGTTAATTGACTTGTTCTTTGTTCAGTTTTGTTCTGTTTATTGACTGGTTCTTTGTTCAGTTTTGTACAGTTTAGTGACTGGTTCTTTATTGAGTTTGTGTACAATTTATTGACTGGTTCTTTATTGAATTTTGTACAGTTTACTGACTGGTTCTTTATTGACTTTTGTACAGTTTATTTACTGGTTCTTTATTTAGTTTTGTACAGTTTATTGACTGGTTCTTTATTGAGTTTTGTACAGTTTATTGACTGGTTCTTTATTGAGTTTTGTACAGTTTATTGAATGTTTCTTTATTGACTTTTGTATAGTTTACTGACTGAATTTTTCTTGAGTTTTGTACAGTTTTTTGACTGCTTCTTTGTTGAGATTTGTACAGTTTTTTGACTGGTTCTTTCTTGAGTTTTGTACAGTTTTATGACTATTTCTTTATTGAGTTTTGTACATTTTATTGACTGATTCTTTATTCAGTTTTGTACAGTTTATTGACTGGTTTTTTATTGAGTTTTGTACAGTTTATTGACTGATTCTTTATTCAGTTTTGTACAGTTTATTGACTAATTCTTTATTTAATTTCGTACAATTTATTGACTCGTTGTTTATTTAGTTTTGTACAGTTTATTGACTGTTTGTTTATTTAGTTTTGTTCAGATTATTGACTGTTTCTTATTTTAGTTTTGTAAAGTTTATTGACTGGTTCTTTATTTAATTTTGTACAGTTTATTGACTGGTTCTTTATTGAGTTTGTGTACAATTTATTGACTGGTTCTTTATTAACTTTTGTACAGTTTATTGACTGGTTCTTTACTGAGTTTTGTATAGTTTATTGACTGGTTCTTTATTTAGTTTTGTACAGTTTATTGTCTGGTTCTTTACTGACTTTTGTACAGTTTATTGACTGGTTCTTTATTGAGTTTTGTACTGTTAATTGACTTGTTCTTTGTTCAGTTTTGTTCTGTTTATTCACTGGTTCTTTGTTCAGTTTTGTACAGTTTATTGACTGTTTCTTTATTCAGTTTTGTACAGTTTATTGACTGTTTCTTTATTTAGTTTTGTACAGTTTATTGACTGTTTCTTTATAGAGTTTTATACAGTTGATTGACTGGTTCTTTTTTGAGTTTTGTACAGTTTATTGACTGGTTCTTTATTCGGTTTTGTACAGTTTATTGACTGGTTCTTTATTGAGTTTTGTACAGTTTATTGACTGGTTCTTTATTTAGTTTTGTACAGTTTAATGACTGGTTCTTTATTGAGTTTTGTACAGTTTATTGACTGTTTCTATATTTAGTTTTGTACAGTTCATTGACTGTTTCTTTATTTAGTTTTGTACAGTTTATTGATTGTTTCTTTATTTAGTTTGTGTACAATTTATTGACTGTTTCTATGTTTAGTTTTGTACAGTTTATTGACTGTTTCTTTATTTACACTGCATGAAAACTTGCCTTTTGCAAGCATCAAAAGGCATAGAAAAGGCCATATTTTGACCACCTTTTGAAACCTTTTAAAAGCCTTTTTGAAAAATACAAAAGGTACAAAAGTTCACCTTTTTGTTACCTTTTGTTGTACCAAAAGGTAGTCGAATGGCCCACTTTTGTTTTAACAAAAGGTGAATAACATATTGCCTTTTAACCAAAAATAAAAGGCCACAAAATGCAACATTTTGTCCTTGCAAAAAGACATCAAAAGGTAACCTATGAAATATGGAAATCTGACACAAGACAATCTTCTGATTTTTCAAACTTCTATAAAAGGTCTCTTTTTTCAACTGAAAAGTACAATGAAACCTTTTGTTGGAACAAAAGGTACATAAAAGGTCGCCTTTTTAATACCTTTTGACAGGAATCAGGTGCCTGTAACCTTTTGTTGGAACAAAATGCATATGAAATATTGCCTTCTTAATACCTTTTGACAAGAACTGGTTGACAAAATTTGCTCAATGTCATCTTTTGTTAGAACAAAATGTATATAAAAGATCCCCTTCCTAACACCTTTTGACAGAAACTGACAAGCATCATTTTACCTTTTGTTGTAACAAAATAAAAAGGACATGTATACCATGACAAAATAGCTGCAATATATTCATCTTATGAACAGAGTAAAATCCAGTCCATTCTACATTTTCAAGTTTCATCAGTTATCAGATATTTTAATACTATGCCATACTCAGTGTCAAGTTATATCAGTACCTTGACATATAACAATTATGCCAACAACACAAAAACAAAACGAGTGAATGAAAATTATTCTTTTAATATCCATCTACATTGTTCAGGCACCTCAGGAGCCTCTTTATCGTGGCTTGTGCCAATGGTCCTTTTCTGTAGAAGTCTTAGACTTGATTTTGTGCATATTTGTTTATAGGTATTGTCTAATGTTTCTTTATATTGTCTGAATTTGGCTGATTGCCAAGAAGGCTGGTGGGTGATGAACCCCTCTTCACCATTATCTTCATCAGACGACATATATTTGGCCTGGAGAGCGTCTTTAATAATTGCTCTTTTTGCATCAGTGCAACTGAACTTTTCCAATGCAGTCCTCCTTCTCTTAGCCTTCTACAAAAGTAATAATAAAAGAAGGTAAATGTCATTCAAAAATCATCATTCAAAGATGTCATAAAAAATGTTAGCTGAAATATTCAGATATGTATATGTATTTGTTTGAAATCCATGAAAGTATGCCAAATCTTTTTCCACATACATGTATATGCCAGTTTAAAAATATTCATTTATAGTGGATTGAGAAGCAACTAGCTTTTGCCAGTCAAGTTTTTGTGAGTGTGATCTTAATAGTAGGCCTACCCTTCAAGTGAGTAAAATAAACAAGAAATACTGTGAGCGATAATCCCGCTGAAAGGATAACCCCGGCCCGTTTCATATGGGACTCTATATTGCAAAAAAAAACCTCAAGTCAAATTATCTCCACTGAATGGTATTCGAGCACGATAAAATTTCCTTCTGCAAATCTCTATATGATGAACTTTCTTCAGGTAAAGTTTCATCAAAATCCATTGGGCGGTTTATGAGGAGTTGTGCTTAGGTCTCCATTGACCACTATATTTTAAAAACTAAAGTCCAATTGTCTCCTCTAAATAATATTCCAGAGCAACTTAATTTCTGTGTGCACATTTCCATATGATGTACTTCCTTCATGTCAAGTTTCATCAAAAATCCATTAAGCAGTTTACGAGGAGCTGTGCTTACAAGGTCTCACACTTTCCACTATATTTTAAAGTTTCATTAAAATCTATCAAGCGGTTTAGGAGGAGTTGTACTTACGAGATATGTAGATAGACGGACGGTCAGACAGACAGAAAGGGTGATTCCTATATACCCCCCAATTGCAAGCTTTGTTTGCGGGGTATAAAATATCTACCTTAAGAAAGTGAATTATCCAATGTTACTCCCTCATATCACTTCATATTAATTGTGTTAAATTATAACATATACCTCCTTCTTTCTTTCATAGGATGCTCTCCTCTTCTTCTCTGTAATATGCCTATCCTTTTGTTTACTTGACTCTTCTTGCTTTTTTGTCAAGAAATATCTTGACATTGCACCTTAAAATAATAAAAGTAATGAATTTCCTAAAGAAGTGAAAGACAAAAATATATGATCTTGAGTGTTCCGGTAAATATTTTTTTTCTATAAAATAAAGATTTTTAGATTGCCTTTGCTAGAGATCAACACCATTTTAGCACAATATTATAAATAGAGATGTCACTTCTGTGTTGGGGCGTACATAAAGGACATGAGTTAATCAAATAATCGGGACAATTTGTGGCACAACATAAAAAGTGGACCAGCAGTTGTGTTGAGATCTAGTTTTACATTAAAAAAAAGAGGTAAAGAACGTTTTACTCTCAACAACTGGAAATAAAGAAATTAAACACTTGGATATTATTTTATAAATATTCAAGACCGTATATTGTATTTAAATACTTACAATTAATGACTGTGTGGTCTGAATAGGTTGGATTATATCCCTTCACAAAAGTGATGATGTGGTCTGACATCATTCTGTTTTCAGCATCAGTCATTCTGCAAAAAAATATTTGTACATTGATTTAATAAACATCATTTCTGAGATCAAAAATGTGCAAATTACTATGTAATCTTGTTTTGATATTCTTGAAAAGACTTATATTTTATAAAATTCTAGATCTGTCATTCACCTCATGTACATGTTGTCTGCATCAGATTAGCATAATCAATAATGTTCCTTATACAAACATGCAACATGCAAGGATATTATGAATAGGAATATCATGTTATACAACTGTATGTCAATTAAACTCATCTTTAAGTTAATCTGTCCATGAAAAATGAGGAAAATTTAAGCAAAAGTTATTAAGAAAGATATTAATAATCGGATCCATGAGATACATGTATATTGCATACATGTACATACCATTGATTTTGAAGTGTGTGTACAGTAGTTGTAATGCATATATTTTCATAATGTCCTCTAAAATCTCAAAGTACATGTAATAATATAATAAATAATAATATGAGGCAGGTTTCACCCGTAACGCTCCCAAAATTACAATTATACGTATGTATCTTTAAACATTTTACAAGCTAAAATAAATTTTTTTAAATGTTTAAAACGCAATAAATTTTTAAAATTTATATATTTTTATTCTAAAATAAAAACAATCTAGCTTTTCCTGTGGGTCACATGTGCGCTTAATGACATATGAAAATTTCGAACAAAAAGCGTTAAAAAGACACTGAAAGTTCTGGAAAATGAGAGTGCTAAACTGCAGGTTGAAGGAAAATTCAGCTCATACATGTAGTACTTTAAAATATTGACTTCTCTACTATTTTCCCAAAGGAAGCGTATAATCTAGTTGCAGTCTTGACACCAACCAGAATATATTTACAGAGACAGTTAATGTCAACCTTATTTTACAAGCAAGTACATGTATATTAGTAAAATTTCTACTAAAAACTTAGATTTTAACCAGCTAGACTCTTTTAATAAACTTATAACTATATTAAATTTTGATATGAATGTTTTGCCCATTATTATTGATTTTATAAAGCAATCTTTAGAGTTGCGAAAATAAGATCCATACCTGTCAAATCCATACATACTTGCAATTTGTTATATATCTTATGTCAATATTTGTTACATATGAATATATGCTTGTATGTTATATGTTTTGTTCAAATGTTGTATTGCTAGAGCCAATTAAGTTATTTTGTTTGCAATAAATAAATAAATAAATAAATAAATATTAACTTGTTAATAATTTCTTAACATTTTTAACAGCTTACCGTTTTGACCCATCAAAATGCCACTTTAATCCCCTCTCATTTCCATCCTTGTACCCATACTTTACAGCATTCTAAAAGTTAGAAAGAATTATAATATGAACTCAGAGAATAGCTTATTTGATGCATTAATTTGTGTATATACAAAAGGCTCCCAGGAGCCTGAATTGCTCACCAGACTTCATTGGCTAAGATAAAAAAAACAACTGTTTATACATTTTATGATTTAAAGGACCTTAAGTTTGAGGTAACCTGACAACGTCATTGACTCGGTACATTTAGTTCACTTTTAGCGTTCTAAGTAAAGTGTAATAATTCCTAAGTTTGATTGCAATTAGATTTAAATAAAGGTTTCAGCTGCCTTAACATTTAGTTTAAACTTATTTATATACCCTGGATTGGGAAACAATCTTGAATCTTATATAAATCCCTCTCCAGCTTGCAATTATGGCCTTTGTAGCAGCCCCCATTGAGCCTACTCTTATCACACTCTACAAAGGTGTCTTTAACGTGTACAGGGAATTGCTCTCTCCATACGTGGGACAACCTTTTTTCATCCCTTCATAAGGACCAGCATCCTTCTTCGAGACCATCCTCTCAAATGAGAGTAAGAATATTGGTCCATGAAATTTTCACCCAAGACTAGGATTGTCCTGTTAACCACTACATCACCGGCTCTCTAGTTAACATTTAAAAAGATGAGCTAAAATCCTAATTTCTGGGAATATAACAATATAATTTAATGTCAGGTTTCATTATTATTCCTGCTTTCTGTGGGTCGCAGTACTAGTAAACCACTAAAATTAGAATCTAATGAAAAGTTTAAATTTCTATTGATTTCTACTGGAAAATAGGCAAACCATGAAATTAAAAAAATATATTTTATATATATGTATATATATAAACCTTTCACACAAACCTTTACTCCATTGGGAACTTTAATATTTTCATCATTCTTTGAGGTCTTTTTATTCTGGACGGATGCTAATTCTAGATCTCTTTCAATTTTCCTGAGCCTTTCATTGATTTCTTGCTGACCATTTAATATCATATCCAGCTTCTCATCTACAATTCATTTAACAAACATTTTAGGATACAGATGTCAGGAATTGGTATAGAATCTAAGTTGGTACACCCTATTTCTATTGTTTTATTTTTTAAATATTTATTGTTTAATTAATTTGATAAACTAGAATGGTGGTAAACAGGAAGTAACGGGCATAAAATCACTTTACACCATATAGTACTATAGGAGGAAGCTACATGTACATGCCAAATATCAAGAGGCTGTGTTATGTGGTTGGCCAGAAAAACTGTGGCGGAAATTTTGGTGACACCGCAGGACTACTGATGACAGACAGTGCCAAAGTGACTCCCATATGTCGCTTTGCAACATAAAAAAAGATTTCATCAGAATTTTTTTTTCATTACGTGGATATTTAAATTGTTGCTGATTAACACTTATTCCAAACCTCATTATTTTATATCTTACCGATAGTTCTTTTACTTGTTGAATTAATATTTGTACCAGATCTAGTGGTGCAGTGTTCATTGGTGTTTGGTGTACTGGGAGACACAAGAATAGAACTGGTGCTTCTGTGTGCATCTCTAACTGGTGTACTACTACAGATTGGCATACTGGCAAACACTAGAGATGAACTGGTGCTTCTATGTGTGTCTCTAGCTGGTGTATTATTTCTAGTGGATTCAGACCCAAAGCTGTCTCCTAATCTTCGGCCTTGTGTGATGTGACTGGTGACCCCTCTGTCTCTCACTGGTGTACTTCTGTTAGTGATTGTGGTTGATGTAGACACATCTTGCAAGTCTTGGCCAGGTGTGGAAACCTCCTGCTCACTCTGTCCAGAGCTGTATAGAAGGCCATGGACTTGACTTATTGTTAATCTCTGCCTGTCATTGTTTTCTATCAACAGATCGTCCTATAAATACAAATAAATTGTGGTGAAAATGCATGCATGTTGCTATTTGCGAGGAATGATAACACAGTAGACAGGTCAGGGTTTTAACTTAAGAATTTTGGCTTGGTAGCCCACAACTGAATTTTAAGTAGTCCATCCATATGGTTCTACACAAAAAAGGTAAAATATTCTAGAACCCCCACCCCCCCCCCGGAAAAAAATTATGGAAGAAATGCAAGCAAAGACTTATCCTAGCAGAATTTCTGAAAAAAATATATATAGTCTCTGTTATGTGTGTCACACACTCGAATTTCGTCCATACTCGGCGATTTTTCTTCATACAGGAATGTAAGCAATTTACCCCAAGGCTAAATTACTGTTAAAATATCTTGCATTTATTGCTCTAAACAAATGACCCCTAAATAATAAAACACAGTGCGTTCCAACGAAATAAACGTCCGTAAAAGCGACACACTTTCATCGCCGAAATTCGAGTGTACTAGCATACATTAGACGTAACCACGTGTGAGTCACGTGTGGCATGTCAACAAAGATGGCGCTATCAACAGCGAAAATTTCAAACAGAAGAAACCAACAAACAATATTTACCGGGGAAAATAAACACGAACATAAAATATATTCATGCTATGTCAAACTTACATTCCTATCCGACTCCCGGGACTCTTCATCACTGTCGAAACGATAGCGAGTGCGGGCTGATCTGTTTTTCTTGGTAGTCTTGGACAACTTTATCTCTTCTAACTCATGCACATCATGGTTATCATCATCAGACACCATTGAATCACTCATTATTAAAAAATTTTTCTAAAGCAAACTCAAGCAATGTCTTTTCCAAGCGATGTATGGCAGCCGTGTGAAAACGAATCTTCTTGTAGTTCGTAATCGGTGGCGGGCTGCCTCCGCCGTACTTCGATTGGCTAGAGATAAGAAACCATGAAGATGCTGACCATTTTTGGAATGGAAAGTTCCACAGGAAGTGAAATTTGCAGGGAGAAAAAAGCGCAAAACCGCGTTGTTGGCAGCCATTCTTGAAACTGAAGACAATTACAACAGAAAGACCCTGCCAATCTTTCAAAAATTTGTAAGTAACAGCATGCTATTTTTGTTACAAATGAAATGAAATTTAACATGTTATTTAATGTTTGAATTATTTAGATTAAAAAAAACTGTATGATACATGTAAATCAGTTAAAATTATCATTTTTGTTGTGTTAGATGTCCACAATATGGGAGAGGGGTATTTTGGGCATGCTACATGTTTTTCTCAAGATGAAAATGTACATGTATAGCTATATAGTTTGCATTACTTTGTCTAGGAATTCAATATGCAATATTTTAATTGAATGATATGCCTGATTGATGGGATTCATTCTAGCATTGCAAACTTGTACCATTTGATTAATGTGACTGTTGTACATTTTGAAGTGTAAATTGTACCACAAAATGCACATTCTAAGTGTACAGTTAGGTGCAGTCCTAACATAACATAAAGTTAACTTAAACCAGTCCAAATCTCTGGTCAAAATCTCTGCTTTTGAGAAAAAAAATCTCTGCTTTTTGACCAAAAACCAGTCAATTTGACCGCTTTGACAGGACAAAATTTTGTCCAAATCTCTGCTTTAAATATTGTCAAATTCTCTGCTTTTGTCGAGTGGACAAAAACGGTCCAAATCTCTGCTTTTGTCAAATTGACAAAAACGGTCAAAATCTCTGCTTTCAAATGTCACGTGACAAAAATGTCCAGTGGACAAAAATTGTCAAAATCTCTGCTTTTCAATTGTCACGTGACCAAAATGTCCAGTGGACAAAAATTGTCAAAATCTCTGCTTTTCAATAGTCACATGACAAAAATGTCCAGTGGACAAAATCTCTGCTTTTCAATTTTCAAGTCACAAAATGTCCCTTTGTACAAAATGTTAAAATATATGCTTATTTAATCATTTCGTTACAAATTGTCACGATCACCAAAAATTAGTTACCTTAACGAAATCTACGGCAGTCTATTTTAAAGAAAATGATTTCTTTCCCGTCCGCGTTTCGGTAAATGTATAGCAAGCCGTTGTGGTTACATATTAAGACTGTAGCTCTCCCTACATTTCTATTATTATTATGTTATTGTTATTATGATTAAACAATCATATTTTTTGTGTAGTTGAATAAAAATATAAAAGTATAAATCCTAACCTGTAATATTTTTATTTAATAATAATACTGTTACAACTCACCTGTATGTCGGTATCATTAAATCTATTATTAATATTTACATTTCACTTTTAATTTCACACTAAATAATATTAATTAGTTTTCAAATCTTGGCTGCCTACATCTTAGGATATGTGTTTTAACCTCAAATCCACAATTTAAAACAAATCACCCATAAAATCCCAAATTAAAACTTCTTCTTCATATCAAATCACTCCTGAGAAAATAGAAATATAAAATAACAACCATATTAGATACATTATATCACTCCAGAAACTTTTGCGATGCAATTAAAAAACATATTTCTCATACAAAATCACTCCAAATACTTAAGCGATGCAATTGAAAACCCTATTTCACATATCAAATCAATCCTGATCCCATAGCAATGCAATTAAGAACCATATTTCACATATAAAATTAATCCTGAGACATTTATAATGCAAATATAAACTATATTTAACATATAAAATCAATCAGGAGACTATAGCAATGCAATTTAAACCATATTCCACATATAAAGTTACTCTGGAGACCTTAGCCATGTGATTAAAAAGAATATTTTAGATATAAAAATCACTAAAGAAACTAAAGCTATGCAATTAAAAATTATATTTCACATATAAAGTTACTCTAAAGACCTTAGCCATGCAATTAAAAACCATATTTTGCATATAAATTCAATCCTGAAACCTTGGCAATACCATTAAAACAAATATTCAACATATAAAATCAATCCTGACACCAAAGTGATCATGGTGATGGAATTAAAAAACCATATTTCACATATAAAATCAATCCTGAAACTTTTAAAATAAAATTAATATCTATATTTAACATATAAAATCTCTAATGATACTGAAGCAATGTAATCAAAAACCATATTTCACATATAAAATCACTCTGGAGACCTAAGTGATGCAATTAAAAACAATATTTAACATACAAAATCACTAATGACACTGAAACAATGAAATTAAAAACTCTATTTCAGCCATGCAATTCCAAACCATATTTTACATATAAAATAAATCCTGAGGCAATATAGATGGAATTAAAACCATATTCTGCATATAAATTAATCGTGAAACCTTGGCAATACAATTAAAGAATATATTTAACAAATAAAGTCACTAGAAAGACTTTAGCAGTGTAATCAAAAATCATATGTCACAAATAAAATCACTCTGGAGACCTAAGTGATGCAATTAAAATCCATATTTAACATATAAAATCAATCTCAAGAATTTAGCAATGCAACTAGAAACCATATTTCACATATAAAATCAATCCTGAAGCCTTGGTTATGCCATAAAAAACAATATCTCACATATAGAATCACTCTGGAGACCTAAGAGATGCAATTAAAATCCATATTTAACATATAAAATCAATCTCGACACTTTTCAAATGCAACTAGAAACCATATTTCACATATAAAATCATTCCTGAAGCCTTGGTAATGCCATAAAAAACAATATGTCACATATAAAATCACTCTGGAGACATAAGAGATGCAATTAAAATCCATATTTAACATATAAAACCAATCTTGAGACTTAATCAGTGCAACTAGAAACCATATTTCACATATAAAATCATTCATGTAGCCTTGGTTATGCCATAAAAAACAATATCTCACATACAGAATCACTTTGGAGACCTAAGCCATGCAATTAAAATCCATATTTAACATATAAAATCAATCTCGACACTTTACAAATGCAACTAGAAACCATATTTCACATATAAAATCACTCTGGAGACCTAAGAGATGCAATTAAAATCCATATTCAACATATAAAATCAATCTCGACACTTTACCAATGCAACTAGAAACCATTTTTCACATATAAAATCATTCCTGAAGCCTTGGTAATGCCATAAAAAGCAATATGTCACATATAAAATCCCTCTGGAGACATAAGAGATGCAATTAAAATCCATATTTAACATATTAAACCAATCTCTAGACTTTAGCAGTGCAAGTAGAAACCATATTTCACATATAAAATCATTCCTGTAGCCTTGGTTATACCACAAAAAACAATATCTCAGATATAAAATCACTCTGGAGACCTAAGAGATGCAATTAAAATCCATATTTAACATATAAAATCAATCTCGAGACTTTAGCAATGCAACTAGAAACCATATTTCATATATCAAATCATTCCTGAAGCCTTGGTAATGCCATAAAAACAATATCTCACATATAAAATCACTCTGGAGACATAAGCGATGCAATTAAAAACCATATTTCACATATAAAATCATTCCTGTGACCATAGTGATGGGAAAAAAAACTATATTTTACATATAATATCAATCCTGAGACCTGAGCTATAAAAGTAAAAACCATACTTTTATGTATAAAATCACTCTGGTGATATTAGTGATGGAATTAAAACCATATTTTACATATAAAATTAATTCTAATACCCAAAAGATGCAACCAAAATGTGGGTTTAAATATTGTAAATATAAGATATTTTACATTATTGTTTAATTGTTCTGTACTTTAATAAGATTTAGTGGTTAAAATACAGAACTCTCATAGATTTTTAACCTTTTTTTTATTATTATCACACATTTTGGATATTGAATGTACTTTCAATTGGATACATGTCGACTTAATTTATATTTTGAATGATTGCTAAGTTCAAGAGTTGTAATTTATATTATGATATATAAGAATTGCTTGAATGATAGATATTTATATAACAAAGATATGTCTCACTTTATTGGACTATACATTAATATTTAATTAAAGGAAACAAAGGCGCAATAAGGAATATGTTTCCGAGCCGTAAGATTTAAAACATTTGATATCCTACAGAAACACGTAAATAACAAACAAAACTTAAATTCTTTCATTAACTATAATTTTGTATTTTTTTTTTTGGTAGTAGGATTTTAATAAACGACAAAGGATTTGATTTTCATCTTTCGTATACCTTTCATTCCGACAACGCTCAGATAAAATAAATGGAGGTACCAACCAGTCGGTCTTTCGTAAAAAAATTGTCAAAAAACATTAAAAAGGTAAAAGTCAAAATTGTTTTAAAGTGCAGTCGAAAGGTTAGCATGTCGACATAAATTTCCAAAATAAAAAATGTCCAGTGGACAAAATTGTCACGTGACAAAATTGTCACAAAAAATGTCCTGTTGACAAACTTGTCACGTGACAAAATTGTCAAGAGAAAAAAAATTGTCCAGAGGACAGAAATTGTCAAAAGAAAAAAAGTCCAGTGGACAAAAATTGTCAAAAGAACAAAAATGTCCAGTGGACAGAAATTGTCAACAAATTGTCAAATGGACAGAAATATATTGTATAAAAAATTGTCAAAAGAACAGCCCAAGTTAACTTGGGTTGTCAAAATCTCTGCTCAAACCAGTCAAATTCTCTGCTCGAAGTTAACTTAAAGCAGTCAGAATCTCTGCTTTTCAAGTTAACTAGCATGTTATGTTAGGACTGCACCCAACTGTAGGTACAAATTATTCACAAATGAACCTACATGTACAGTAGTACATGTATCAACTCATGTATATGGCAAAATGTGCCTGATGGGAGACCAAGTCAGATAAAAATTGCTTTGGTCAAAAAGAAAATTTAGAAAAAATTAAGTTTAAACATTACATGTATGACATGACTATGAGATTACAGTCATTACATTTTACATGTTTGTTTTGGACTAGAAGACCATTCCAAACACAAAAATATTATAGATGTATCATATGTACATGTAAATTAGGATCCCAAAAAAAAAAAATGTTCCCTTGTGATATCAACCACATGCATGTGATTAGGTTTGTAAGTAACCTGCCCTAGGTCGGTGGTTTCATCTGGATACTCCTGTTTCATCTACCATCAAAACTGACCGTCCTACAATGTATATGACCCAGGTGCATCGAAAAGGGTGTTAAACCCTAACACACACACACACAAGAAATTAGTTGGATATACAATGTAAATAGGAGCACATTGTTTATTTTTTAGGTACTTGTCAACAGCTAATAGTATAGATGGTAGCTACAAGAGAGCTCGAGAGCTCGAGTGATACAGATCCAGACCATGTACATGTTTTTCATTTTATGTAAGTAAATGTACATCATTCTCCTGAACTTCATGAAGAATGAGTCAAAAGTAAACTATTGCTGCATTCTTCTTTAATTTAATGGCTAAGGTTAAGGTTTTCCTCAAGGTCCTCAGCAACTACAACTACATGTACTGGTACATGTATGCATGATGGGGATACAAAAAAATATAGCCTGTGAATGATATCAGACATGGTAGATTTTTTTAACCCGTATCTGCTGAAATGAAAAGGATATATGTACATGTATTTGGTATATTATACATTCCGACTTTTTATTGTCATCTGTTAATCATTTAATGCACATGAATTTTTTTTAAGGTTTTACAATCCTTTCCTTTGAAAATTTTCAGAAGTACAACATGTACAATGTACTTAGTTATTAAACCCTATAAAACAGTAATCTAGCCCGAAAAATGAAAAACTCACAAGAAATAATTAATACATTGTATAATGTACTTAAGTATTAACTACAATAAATATTTTCTCCATCGAGGGATAACAAAATTTCTGTTTTGCACATTGTATAATCTGACAAAGTGATGTGAATGTGGTGTCAAAACATGAACATCAACAACATCAGACAAATATAAGCTTTTTCGTACTAGAAAATAAGAATCTATTATTCTTTAAATGTTTAAAAATGTTCTGAATATGATATCAAAACAATATTGCATATTTTTTCTAGTCAATAATGCAAGTTTTTTTTACATGTATGCAATTTTATCATTTCAGATGCTGATGAATCTTGTCACATCCAAAAAAAATTATGGATTAAAAAGAAAACCATAACGGAAACATAAACTGGGTAATTATTTTTTTAAATTTACATGTATGTATACATACATTCGTATATGTTCTACATGTACATTAAAACTACATTTGTTTACATTAAAGATTTTCTCAAAAAGTTAATGTACATGTACAATATCAGTATTCCTTTCTCTTATGGATGTTGACTAAGTATATAGTTAGTAGCCAGTTATACATGTACCTCCAAGCCCTTAGGTAGGTGTTTCTAGGTCTTGTAACATACATGTATTAACAATGGTTTAATTAGTATGACTAGGGCTTATTAAGGTGTATAAGGTTTTACATATACATGTACATGTATATCGACAATCCTTTTTAGATGTTTATACTACACAGTATTCATATGCCGTTATTTGTGATTACTCATTTGAGACCAAAACACTATTTAGTGTTGAAGTAGATCAAAGTGTGAAAACTTGATGATGCCTACTTTTTTGTAGTAGCTTCCATAGTTATCCCCCCCCCCCCCAGATGTACAGTATATACATGTAGGAATAACCTGGTCTGGTCTTTCTGTCCATCCATCTGTCCATATACATCTACCTTTTAAGAGCAAGTCCTTCTTAACCACTTACTGAATTTTGTTAAAACTTTACATTAAGGAAGTACATGTACATCATACAGTGATGTGTAGTAAGAAATTTCACTGTGTTCAAATATTTTTAAACTAAATCTGGTGAGATAATTGAGCTTTAGTCTTGTTAAGTGGTCAATGGAAGAACTACTCCTAAAGTGCTTAATTGAGTTTGATGAAACTTAAGTTGAAGTAAGTATGTCAGAAAGAGATATGCATGAAGCAATTTCATTGCACTCGAGCATCATTCAGGCGAGATAATTTTACCTAGATTCTTTATAGGACTTCAAAAATTTTGCTCATATGGCGATGTTGTTATTGTTGTCATCTGGGGACATTTGGTTTCCTTGCAAAAACTTCAGTAAATGGTAAATTATTGTTATGAAGTTTTGTTATGATATTTCTATATGAAAAAATATTATATCTGCGTTTGTACATGAACCCTTAAGACTTCTTGTTTCTAACATGCATTGAAATAAAAAAATATATAAAACTTTTTTAGATACATGAAGAGAAATAAAGAAAAAGTAAAAGATAGGACTAGAAGAAGACGTAAACTGAAGAAACAAAGGTAACAAAAACTATTTTAAAAAATCATGTCCATGTTAGGCCAATATAAAAAATATCCTAGATTCTCATCCCCTCCCACACTGATTTTTCAGCCACCTGAAAAAATTTTTTTTAGGATTTTTTGGCAAAGTGTTCATTTTTTGTCATTTTTTTTTAAAAGGGTAGAACATTTGATCAAAATGGATAAAAAATTAAATTATTTCTTTTCAAGAAATTTTAGATGAGAATCAAGGAATTATTATACCCACTCACAAATAAAGTTTGGGGGGGGGTATATATATATATATAGGAATCACCCCGTCTGCCTGTCTGTCCCTCTAGATCTGTCCACATACCTTGTAAGCACAACTCCTCCTAAACCGTTTCATGGATTTTTATGAAACTTTACGTGAAGTAATTACATCATATGGAGATGTGTGTGAAGAATTTTGGTTGCTGTTGGATATCATTCAGGGGAGATAATTGGACTTAGACTTTTAAAATATAGTGCTCAATGAAAGACCTCTAAAGTGCAACTTCTCCTAAACGGCTTGATGGATTTTGATGAAACTTTCCATGAAGGAAGTACTTCATATGGAGATGTGCATGAAGAATTTTCATTGCTGTTGGAAATCATTCAGGGGAGATAATTGGACTTAATTTTTTTTAATCAATGTAGTGTCCAATATGAAGTAGAAAAAGGCAAGACCCACTGCTTGTGCTAGGCCATTGATATTGTATGCAGATGCAACAACATTAATATGGTACAGATTTATCTAGTCATACTTTTTGTTTTATCTATAGTCTTTTGACTTTGTTTATATCCAACTCTCATTAATATATTACAACTTGTTTATGTCTGGATAATGGCTGAAATATCGCTGACAATTATCAACAGTCAATCAACCTTGCTGTCAAAGGACGATGATTTTTGGTATGCAGGTGCATAACAACATGTATTTCTTCATTTGTTGACTACTGAATGTGTATTCTCAGATAGTCCTGCTTCACCTGTTCAGGTTTTTAACAATTCTCACGTCAAAAAATTTTGTCGAGCAAAAACATTATTTGCCAGACATGCAGTCTTTAGTCACCACACCAAATTTCAGGCAAGATTTTATTCTTGATCGTGAAGACTATAAATTTTAAAATCTGTCAAATTTTCAATGTGTACCATAAAATGTCGCCACACAGTTGTTGTCAATAAACGAAAAGCTTTAAACTCAAATCTTATTTTAACAGGTATCTTAGTCAAAAAAGAAAAGCATGTGAGGTAAAAGATTCAGGAACGGACGGAAGGATACATGAACAGGACAACTCGGAGTCCTGTTTCTCCATAGACAGCAGATACTTACATGTAGGTCCCCCTAGTGATGGTTTGATGTCAGTAAAGAGGACTAATGAAAATTCAAAGACAGGGAAGAGGAAAAAGTCGGTTTCTTCCACCATGCCACTTGAAAAATTCAATGAACTCATGGATGATCCCCTATTCACGGAAATGCTTAAATACCAACAAAGCAAGCGATTAACAGTATTTTTGCATGAGAGAGTTCAACATGCTAACCCTACAGTTTAAATAGTTTTATGTTTATTTATAATTTACATTTTTAGTTTGATAGATTTTTATTTTTGTTAATATGTCATACAAACCTAGACATCCTCTTCTTAGTTGAATTCATTCATTGTACATTTCAATGCTATAGTCTGTAGCAAATTCTTTTTAATTTATCATTTTGTTTTTACATGCATTTTATTGGTTCATGTAATTGTAACACTTGGTAATTATTTAATGTACTTGTAAAAATTGAAGTCAGATAGATTTGGAAGGGCAACTTTTGCTTAACTTTTTTATAATCTTTATTCACATTCAGCGTTTATCTTGCCTCATTTGTTTGGCATCTTGTAAATGTGTGGTCATGTTTGATGGATGGCTTGTACTGAGATAGTATCTTGGCTGCAGCAACCTCAAACACACATGACCGCTATTATCAAGATTTGTTCAATACAAACGTTTTGAATAGCATATAGCAATGGACCAGCAATCTAAAAGGTCTAGGAAAACATGTATTTATTGTAATGAAGATTTTTCTGACAGGCATTTTAGAAGACACGTTAATTTTGTTGAATGCAAAAAAAGTGTCACCAATGATCTTAATGATAGGTTAAGTATAAGTCATACACAAAATGCAGCTGTAGGTTGTGATGCTAATGAAAATGACACTTCTGAAGATTATTTGCATCAAGATTTTATAAGTGATGACGAACAACCGATAGATTATGATAAATATTTTAGTGGGAAAAAACACTTTTTAGAATGTAAAAACTTAAATGAAGAGGATGTTAGATGTTATTTTGATGAAAATGAACCTGAGCATTTTCAAGATTGTATAGATGACTTCTCTGATTATGAATTGTCAGATGAAGAAATTGAACTTTTCAATGAAGATGTCTTAAACAAAAGATCAAAAGATATTACTACAATATATACATACTGGTTTTGTCGTGTCCTTATGTTATGGAAATTTGTATATTATATATCTGATTCATCTTTTGGATTTCTATTGAAAGTTTTACACATGTTTTTTAAATTGTTTTCAAACAAAAGTGAAACTTTAAGAAAAATATTTAACTTTTTCCCACAAAATTTATATATGATGTCAAAAATTTTGAAAACTGGTTCAGAAAATTTTGAAAAATTTGTTGTTTGTATTAAGTGTTTTACCTTATATGATTATAGAGAATGTTCTCATGTAATTGAAGGTGTTGTTGTTACAAAGTATTGTACAAACATAGAATTTCCTAATCATCGAGTCCTTGGAAGAAGATCTCCTTGTAATCAAGCGCTTTTAATGGAAGTTAATAATGGACAATTAATAAGACTTCTACCCTACAAAATATTTTGTTACAAGTCTATCAAATCTACCCTTCAAAAATTTGTTCAACGTTCTAATTTTGAAGACCTTTGTGAAAAATGGAGATCATTGGAAAAAAAAACAGGAATTTTCCAAGATGTCTATGATGGTCATATGTGGAATAAATTTAATGGGGGTGACTACAATTTTTTTGGTACAGAAGCAAATTATGGACTTATGCTTAATGTTGACTGGTTCCAACCTTTTAAGCACACAAACTATTCTATTGGTGCAATTTATTTAATTTTCTTAAATTTACCAAGAGAAGAGCGTTTTAAGAGGGAAAATATGATATTGGTCGGTATAATACCTGATATGAAGTCTGAACCACCTACTAACACATTTTTACTTCCATTGGTGAATGAATTGAAAATTGCGTGGTCAAATGGATTTTTTTTAAATTCCTACAAATCCCCTCAGCATTTGAAATGTTTCAAACTTGCCCTTCTTCTAGTTGGATGTGATGTACCGGCAAGCAGAAAGCTATGTGGGTTTCTTGGCCATTCAGCAACTGTAGGATGCAACAAATGCAAAAAAGAATTTCCGGGAATGATTGGAGAAAAGAACTATGGAGGGTTTGATAGAGCTTCATGGCCAGTAAGAGACAATTTAACTCATCGTGATGAATGTAAAACAATTTTAGAATCTACAAGTAAAGGAGATAAACAGTCATTAGAAAAACAATACGGTACTAGATATTCATGTCTTTTAGAATTGCCATATTTTGACCCTGTGCGCATGACTCCTATTGACCCCATGCACAACTTATTCCTAGGTACCGCTAAACACATGTTTAAGGTTTGGAAAACAAAGGGACTCCTAGATGATGAAAAATGTAAGATGATTGAAAAAAAGATTCTTCCATATAGTTGTCCATCTGATATCGGCAAACTACCCAAAAAAATTTCCACAACTATGGGATCATTTAATGCTGACCAATTAAAAAACTGGACTATTTTATTTTCAATATACGCCTTAAAGGGGATATTACCAGATGATCATTTAGAATGCTGGAGAAAGTTTGTCCTTGCATGCACTAGATTGTGCTCTAGATATATATCGATTGGGAATGCAAAAGTTGCAGACAGATTGTTGATAGACTTTTGTAAAATGTTTGAACAGCTTTATGGGGAAGACTTTGTTACTCCCAACATGCATTTACATGGACATCTTCTTGATTGTGTTCTAGATTATGGGCCCGTTTATTCGTTCTGGTTATTTAGCTTCGAGAGGCAAAATGGTATTTTGGGGTCATACAAAACTAACAGAAAAAATGTTGAAGCTCAAATTATGAAAAAATTTCTTGGAGAGTCCAGGTCCAGAGAAAAAGATGATGATATCGATAATCATTTCACGGATATGTTTAATGAGTTAGCAGGAACAGATAGAGACCGTGGTACATTGGGTGATGTTCATAGTTTGCAGCATTCAACTCAAAGTTCAATAGAGCGATCCTCACTCAGTTTTATTGTAAAAGATAAACCTTGGTACTTGTCAGATGGCATTCATTTTCAGAATCCAAAATCTGATTCACTGTCAGATGAAGATATAAGAGTTTTGTATGAATTTTATAATTTTTTGTATGATTTTGATTTTGAATTTTGTAAATCTAAACAGTGGGCAAAAGAAGTGTATTTAAATGGATCAGTTTTAGGTTCTAAAATGAGTAGGAGTATACGATCTTCTTATGTTATGGCTTTTTGGAGTGATGATGATGGTAACATTACTGTAGAGAATGAATTAACAGCTCGTCCTGGACAGATAGAAAAATTTGTAAAGCATTCTATTATTGTAAATGGTGAAACAAAGTGTCATTACCTAGCAAAGGTACACTGGTTTCAAAAGTTAGAAGATCCATTAAGAAACTTTTATGGAAAACCAGTTGAGGTTTGGTATTCAAATATGTATGTACCGATGGGTTCTGCATCATTTATTCCCATTCATAGAATTAAATGTAGATTTGTTTTTGTTCACACTACCCTCCTTAATAAGGATGTAATGGTCATTTCACCAAGAGAGCGTTACATTTTGTGAAACTTACCAAATCAGGACAGATATTAAGTTATTCTTTGTATTTTTCCAGTGAAATAATACTTGACGGAAAAGTGATTGTTACAATTGTTTTATATATTATATTTGTGTGTTTACAATTTTGTGTTAAAGTTTTTAATGTATTTTTTATTATATTTAAGACATAGATCAAGGTGTCAAAATTGTATCATTGTCTCTTGTCAAAATATGCGTCTCCTGTGGAAATAGGCTGCAATTTATTAAAAATATTTAAAGTCAAATCATTGCAAACAATTTGTTGTCAAAAATGAGAAATACTTAGTGCTTTTTGACAATTTTCAATATTTACGAAAGATAGATAATTTTGCTTAATATCATTGCATTTTGACAAATATCAACAATAATGCACTTTAGTGAAAACCACCTGTTGACATCCAACTTTTAGTTTGTATATGATACGTATACCTTAGAAGAAAAAACAATGATTTTTTTTAAACCTGATCCTCTTTTTCTGGTTATGAACATATTTATACTTATATTAATAATCTACTTAAGTAGATAGTTTTGTAAAATGATGTTTATTGTGTACATGTCAATTCAATTAAATTCAAACAAACATCATTCATAAATAATAAACTAATTATACTTTTTAAGTAGACTACATATGTAATTATTACATTATTTAATGTATATTTCTTGAAAAAATACACTTGTTTATACTCATTGAAAAAACAACTCTGTAAATCTTCAAACAAAATGAACTTTAAAAAAAATAAAGAATTTTTGTATTTTCTATATGGTTTGTTTTTGCTTTGTAGAAATGAAAAAAAAGAAGAATTGTTTGCAGCACAAAACTATAGCTAAAATGAAAATTTTTTTATTTCACTTTAATATTTGTAATTACATACACATAAAGTAACGTTTCAACTTATATTTGTGAAAGGAGCAAAGATGTACCACTGGAGCAATCGAATGTGAGTAAAGTTATTTACAAACCGAATAACCATGGAATCAAAATGTTGTAATACTGGCACAATCACATGTGATTCTTTGTCACAGTTAAAAATTGTTCCTGATCCAATTCTTGGAATGTGTAGAAACATGCAGGAAATTTTGTAAGCTGTATCAAATTAAGCTAAAGCAGGACTGCAGAATTGCAGGATACAAAAACTGTAGATTTTTTTTCAGTTTCAGTTCGTAACAATCACTAAAAAATGGTCTTTAAAATCAAAGTGAAAATAAAAAGCAGAGAAAAAAAAACAATAAAAAAAAGCAAAAACATGGAATGGTGAAATACTACAGTAATACTGTATTTCAGGTGTTTAGCAATTACAATGTAAATAATCAATCAATGATAATCCAAGACAAAGGCCATGAAGTTAGTACTGGAAAAATCATAAGGTGTTAAGGATCCAGCTCTTCCAATCATAAAAAAGTGATGTTTGTTCAGCTTGAGAAAAAAACAGCACTCATGACCACTACTTCATATCTGTATTACACTTTTGCATATTTGGCTACTGCAACATATCTATATATATATTTATTATTTAATTATATATTTAAATAAGCGTGCCTGATCATTAAATTTTGAAGGATCAAAAGATGCAAGATGACATTTTGATAGCTTTCGAAGAATTGAAAATGTGAAAGACCATCTTTTCATGGCATTTTGTTTTAAAAAAAGATGCAAGGTAACATTTTATACAACTTTTAACAGACTCAAAAGATGAAAGACCGTCTTTTAGTAGCCTTTTGTTTTAAAGAAAGACGCAAGGTGACATTTTATACATCTTTCATTGGTCGCAAAAGATGAAAGGTTACCTTTTGGTTGTTAAAAGGTGAGAAAAGGCAGACTTCCAGTGTTGGTGACCTTTTGAACTCATTTTTTATCCAAAAAAATGTAACTAAAAGGTATGTTTTCATGCAGTGTTAGTTTTGTACAGTTTATTGACTGACTCTTTATTCAGTTTTGTACAGTTTATTGACTGGTTCTTTATTGAGTTTTGTACAGTTTATTGACTGGTTCTTTATTCAGTTTTGTTATGTTTATTGACTGGTTTTTTATTGAGTTCTGTACAGTTTATTGACTGGTTCTTCATTGAGTTTTGTACAGTTTTTTTACTGGTTCTTTATTGAGTTTTGTACAGTTTATTGACTGGTTCTTTATTCAGTTTTGTACAGTTTATTGTCTGGTTCATTATTGGGTTTGTGTACAGTTTATTGACTGGTTCTTTATTGAGTTTTGTACAGTTTATTGACTGGTTCTTTATTCAGATTTGTACAGTTTATTGACTGGTTCTTTATTGTGTTTGTGTACAATTTATTGACTGGTTCTTTATTTAGTTTTGTACAGTTTATTGACTGTTTTTTTATTTCGTTTTGTACAGTTTTTTTACTGTTTCCTTATTTAGTTTGTGTACAATTTATTGACTGGTTCTTTATTTAGTTTTGTACAGTTTATTGAATGTTTCTTTATTTAGTTTTGTACAGTTTATTGACTGTTTCTTTATTTAGTTTTGTACAGTTTATTGAATGGTTCTTTATTGAGTTTTGTACAGTTTATTGACTCGTCCTTTATTGAGTTTTGTACAGTTTATTGACTGGTTGTTTATTCAGTTTTGTGCAATTTATTGACTGGTTCTTTTTTGAGCTTTGTACAGTTTATTGACTGGTTCTTTATTCAGTTTTGTACAGTTTATTGACTGGTTCTTTATTGGGTTTGTGTACAGTTTATTGACTTTTTTTTATTTTGTTTTGTACAGTTTACTGACTGGTTCTTTATTCAGTTTTGTAATGTTTATTGACTGGTTCTTTATTCAGTTTTGTACAGTTTAGTGACTGGTTCTTTATTGAGTTTGTGTACAATTTATTGACTGGTTCTTTATTGAATTTTGTACAGTTTACTGACTGGTTCTTTATTGACTTTTGTACAGTTTATTTACTGGCTCTTTATTGAGTTTTGTACAGTTTATTTACTGGTTCTTTATTTAGTTTTGTACAGTTTATAGACTGGTTCTTTATTTAGTTTTGTACAGTTTATTGACTGGTTCTTTATTGAGTTTTGTACAGTTTTTTGACTGGTTCTTTATTGAGTTTTGTACAGTTTATTGAATGTTTCTTTATTGAGTTTTGTATAGTTTACTGACTGAATTTTTCTTGAGTTTTGTACAGTTTTTTGACTGCTTCTTTGTTGAGATTTGTACAGTTTTTTGACTGGTTCTTTCTTGAGTTTTGTACAGTTTTATGACTATTTCTTTATTGAGTTTTGTACATTTTATTGACTGATTCTTTATTCAGTTTTGTACAGTTTATTGACTGGTTTTTTTTGAGTTTTGTACAGTTTATTGACTGATTCTTTATTCAGTTTTGTACAGTTTATTGACTCGTTGTTTATTTAGTTTTGTACAGTTTATTGACTGTTTGTTTATTTAGTTTGTTCAGATTATTGACTGTTTCTTATTTTAGTTTTGTAAAGTTTATTGACTGGTTCTTTATTTAGTTTTGTACAGTTTATTGACTGGTTCTTTATTGAGTTTGTGTACAATTTATTGACTGGTTCTTTATTGAATTTTGTACAGTTTACTGACTGGTTCTTTATTAACTTTTGTACAGTTTATTGACTGGCTCTTTACTGAGTTTTGTATAGTTTATTGACTGGTTCTTTATTTAGTTTTGTACAGTTTATTGTCTGGTTCTTTACTGACTTTTGTACAGTTTATTGACTGGTTCTTTATTGAGTTTTGTACTGTTAATTGACTTGTTCTTTGTTCAGTTTTGTTCTGTTTATTGACTGGTTCTTTGTTCAGTTTTGTACAGTTTATTGACTGTTTCTTTATTTAGTTTTGTACAGTTTATTGACTGTTTCTTTATAGAGTTTTATACAGTTGATTGTCTGGTTCTTTTTTGAGTTTTGTACAGTTTATTGACTGGTTCTTTATTGAGTTTTGTACAGGTTTATTGACTGGTTCTTTGTTTAGTTTTATACAGTTTATTGACTGTTTCTTTATTTAGTTTTGTACAGTGTATTGACTGTTTCTTTATTGAGTTTTGTACAGTCTATTGACTGCTTCTTTATTCAGTTTTGTACAGTTTATTGACTGTTTCTTTATTGAGTTTTGTACAGTTTATTGACTGGTTGTTTATTCAGTTTTGTGCAATTTATTGACTGGTTCTTTTTTGAGCTTTGTACAGTTTATTGACTGGTTCTTTTTTGTGTTTTTTACAGTTTATTGACTGTTTCTTTATTGAGTTTTGTATAGTTTATTGACTGATTCTTTCTTGAGTTTTGTACAGTTTTTTGACTGTTTCTAAATTGCGATTTGTACAGTTTTTTGACTGGTTCTTTATTGAGTTTTGTACAGTTTATTGACTGTTTCTTTACTGAGTTTTGTACAGTTTATTGACTGTTTCTTTATTTAATTTTGTACAGTTTATTCACTGGTTCTTTATTTAGTTTTATACAGTTTATTGACTGGTTCTTTATTGAGTTTTGTACAGTTTATTGACTGGTTCTTTATTGAGTTTTGTACAGTTTATTGACTGGTTCTTTATTTAGTTTTGTACAGTTTATTGACTGTTTCTTTATTGAGTTTTGTACAGTTTATTGACTGAATTTTTCTTGAGTTTTGTACAGTTTTTTTACTGTTTCTTTATTGAGATTTGTACAGTTTTTTGACTGGTTCTTTATTTAGTTTTGTACAGTTTATTGACTGGTTCTTTATTGAGATTTGTACAGTTTATTGACTGGTTCTTTATTGAGTTTTGTACAGTTTATTGACTAGTTTTTTATTGAGTTTTGTACAGTTTATTGACTGATTCTTTATTCAGTTTTGTACAGTTTATTGACTAATTCTTTATTTAATTTTGTACAGTTTATTGACTGGTTCTTTATTGAATTTTGTACAGTTTATTGACTGGTTCTTTATTGAGTTTTGTACAGTTTATTGCCTGTTTCTTTATTTAGTTTATGTACAATTTATTGACTGGTTGTTTATTTAGTTTTGTACAGTTTATTGACTGTTTGTTTATTTAGTTTTGTTCAGATTATTGACTGTTTCTTTATTTAGTTTTGTAAAGTTTATTGACTGGTTCTTTATTTAGTTTTGTACAGTTTATTGACTGGTTCTTTATTGACTTTTTTACAGTCTATTGACTGGTTCTTTATTGAGTTTTGTACTGTTAATTGACTTGTTCTTTGTTCAGTTTTGTACTGTTTATTGACTGGTTCTTTGTTCAGTTTTGTACAGGTTATTGACTGTTTCTTTATTCAGTTTTGTACAGTTTATTGACTGTTTCTTTATTTAGTTTTGTACAGTTTATTCACTGTTTCTTTATAGAGTTTTGTACAGTTTATTGACTGGTTCTTTATTGAGTTTAGTACTGTTAATTGACTTGTTCTTTGTTCAGTTTTGTACTGTTTATTGACTGGTTCTTTGTTCAGTTTTGTACAGTTTATTGACTGTTTCTTTATTTAGTTTTGTACAGTTTATTGACTGTTTCTTTATTTAGTTTTGTACAGTTTATTCACTGTTTCTTTATAGAGTTTTGTACAGTTTATTGACTGGTTCTTTTTGAGTTTTGTACAGTTTATTGACTGGTTCTTTATTGAGTTTTATACAGGTTTATTGACTGGTTCTTTGTTTAGTTTTGTACAGTTTATTGACTGTTTCTTTATTTAGTTTTGTACAGTGTATTGACTGTTTCTTTATTGAGTTTTGTACAGTTTATTGACTGGTTCTTTATTGAGTTTTGTACAGTTTATTGACTGTTTCTTTATTGAGTTTTGTACAGTTTATTTACTGGTTCTTTATTCAGTTTTGTACAGTTTATAGACTGGTTCTTTATTGAGTGTCGTACAGTTTATTGACTGGTTCTTTTTTGTGTTTTGTACAGTTTATTGACTGTTTCTTTATTGAGTTTTGCATTGTTTATCGACTGATTCTTTATTGAGTTTTGTACAGTTTTTTGACTGGTTGTTTATTGAGATTTGTTCAGTTTATTGAGTGTTTCTTTTTTGAGTTTTGTACAGTTTATTGACTGTTTTTTTATTAAGTTTTGTACAGTTTATTGACTGGTTCTTTATTTAGTTTTGAACAGTTTAATGACTGGTTCTTTATTGAGTTTTGTACAGTTTATTGACTGGTTCTTTATTGAGTTTTGTACAGTTTATTGACTGGTACTTTATCGAGTTTTGTACAGTTATTGACTGGTTCTTTATTGAGTTTTGTACAGTTTATTGATTGTTTCTTTATTCAGTTTTGTACAGTTTATTGATTGGTTCTTTGTTCAGATTTGTCCTGTTTATTTACTGGTTCTTTCTTCAGATTGGTACAGTTTATTGACTGGTTCTTCATTGAGTTTTGTACAGTTTATTGACTGGTTCTTTATTTAGTTTTGTACAGTTTAATGACTGGTTCTTTATTGAGTTTTGTACAGTTTATTGACTGTTTCTATATTTAGTTTTGTACAGTTCATTGACTGTTTCTTTATTTAGTTTTGTACAGTTTATTGATTGTTTCTTTATTTAGTTTGTGTACAATTTATTGACTGTTTCTATATTTAGTTTTGTACAGTTTATTGACTGTTTCTTTATTTAGTTTTGTACAGTTTATTGACTGACTCTTTATTCAGTTTTGTACAGTTTATTGACTGGTTCTTTATTGAGTTTTGTACAGTTTATTGACTGGTTCTTTATTCAGTTTTGTAATGTTTATTGACTGGTTTTTTATTGAGTTCTGTACAGTTTATTGACTGGTTCTTCATTGAGTTTTGTACAATTTTTTTACTGGTTCTTTATTGAGTTTTGTACAGTTTATTGACTGGTTCTTTATTCAGTTTTGTACAGTTTATTGTCTGGTTCATTATTGGGTTTGTGTACAGTTTATTGACTAGTTCTTTATTGAGTTTTGTACAGTTTATTGACTGGTTCTTTATTCAGTTTTGTACAGTTTATTGACTGGTTCTTTATTGTGTTTGTGTACAATTTATTGACTGGTTCTTTATTTAGTTTTGTACAGTTTATTGACTGTTTTTTTATTTCGTTTTGTACAGTTTTTTTACTGTTTCCTTATTTAGTTTGTGTACAATTTATTGACTGGTTCTTTATTTAGTTTTGTACAGTTTATTGAATGTTTCTTTATTTAGTTTTGTACAGTTTATTGACTGTTTCTTTATTTAGTTTTGTACAGTTTATTGAATGGTTCTTTATTGAGTTTTGTACAGTTTATTGACTGGTCCTTTATTGAGTTTTGTACAGTTTATTGACTGGTTGTTTATTCAGTTTTGTGCAATTTATTGACTGGTTCTTTTTTGAGTTTTGTACAGTTTATTGACTGGTTCTTTATTGAGTTTTGTACAGTTTATTGACTGGTACTTTATCGAGTTTTGTACAGTTATTGACTGGTTCTTTATTGAGTTTTGTACAGTTTATTGACTAATTCTTTATTGAGTTTGGGACAGTTTATTGACTGGTTCTTTATTCAATTTTGTACAGTTTATTGAATGTTTCTTTATTCAGTTTTGTACAGTTTATTGACTGGTTCTTTGTTCAGATTTGTACTGTTTATTGACTGGTTCTTTATTCAGTTTTATACAGTTTATTGACTGTTTCTTTATTTAGTTTTGTACAGTTTATTGACTGTTTCTTTATTTAGTTTTGTACAGTTTAATGACTGGTTCTTTATTGAGTTTTGTACAGTTTATTGACTGTTTCTATATTTAGTTTTGTACAGTTCATTGACTGTTTCTTTATTTAGTTTTGTACAGTTTATTGATTGTTTCTTTATTTAGTTTGTGTACAATTTATTGACTGTTTCTATATTTAGTTTTGTACAGTTTATTGACTGTTTCTTTATTTAGTTTTGTACAGTTTATTGACTGACTTTTTATTCAGTTTTGTACAGTTTATTGACTGGTTCTTTATTGAGTTTTGTACAGTTTATTGACTGGTTCTTTATTCAGTTTTGTAATGTTTATTGACTGGTTTTTTATTGAGTTCTGTACAGTTTATTGACTGGTTCTTCATTGAGTTTTGTACAATTTTTTTACTGGTTCTTTATTGAGTTTTGTACAGTTTATTGACTGGTTCTTTATTCAGTTTTGTACAGTTTATTGTCTGGTTCATTATTGGGTTTGTGTACAGTTTATTGACTAGTTCTTTATTGAGTTTTGTACAGTTTATTGACTGGTTCTTTATTCAGTTTTATACAGTTTATTGACTGGTTCTTTATTGTGTTTGTGTACAATTTATTGACTGGTTCTTTATTTAGTTTTGTACAGTTTATTGACTGTTTTTTTATTTCGTTTTGTACAGTTTTTTTACTGTTTCCTTATTTAGTTTGTGTACAATTTATTGACTGGTTCTTTATTTAGTTTTGTACAGTTTATTGAATGTTTCTTTATTTAGTTTTGTACAGTTTATTGACTGTTTCTTTATTTAGTTTTGTACAGTTTATTGAATGGTTCTTTATTGAGTTTTGTACAGTTTATTGACTGGTCCTTTATTGAGTTTTGTACAGTTTATTGACTGGTTGTTTATTCAGTTTTGTGCAATTTATTGACTGGTTCTTTTTTGAGCTTTGTACAGTTTATTGACTGGTTCTTTATTCAGTTTTGTACAATTTATTGACTGGTTCTTTATTGGGTTTGTGTACAGTTTATTGACTTTTTTTATTTTGTTTTGTACAGTTTACTGACTGGTTCTTTATTCAGTTTTGTAATGTTTATTGACTGGTTCTTTATTCAGTTTGGTACAGTTTATTGACTGGTTCTTTATTGAGTTTGTGTACAATTTATTGACTGGTTCTTTATTGAATTTTGTACAGTTTACTGACTTGTTCTTTATTGACTTTTGTACAGTTTATTGACTGGCTCTTTGTTGAGTTTTGTATAGTTTATTTACTGGTTCTTTATTTAGTTTTGTACAGTTTATTGACTGGTTCTTTATTGAGTTTTGTACAGTTTATTGACTGGTTCTTTATTGAGTTTTGTACAGTTTATTGACTGGTTCTTTATTGAGTTTTGTACAGTTTATTGAATGTTTCTTTATTGAGTTTTGTATAGTTTTTTGACTGAATTTTTCTTGAGTTTTGTACAGTTTTTTGACTGTTTCTTTGTTGAGATTTGTACAGTTTTTTGACTGGTTCTTTCTTGAGTTTTGTACAGTTTTATGACTATTTCTTTATTGAGTTTTGTACATTTTATTGACTGATTCTTTATTCAGTTTTGTACAGTTTATTGACTGGTTTTTTATTCAGTTTTGTACAGTTTATTGACTAATTCTTTATTTAATTTTGTACAATTTATTGACTCGTTGTTTATTTAGTTTTGTACAGTTTATTGACTGTTTCTTTATTCAGTTTTGTACAGTTTATTGACTGTTTCTTTATTTAGTTTTGTACAGTTTGTTCACTGTTTCTTTATAGAGTTTTGTACAGTTTATTGAATGTTTCTTTATTCAGTTTTGTACAGTTTATTGACTGGTTCTTTGTTCAGATTTATACTGTTTATTGACTGGTTCTTTATTCAGTTTTATACAGTTTATTGACTGTTTCTTTATTTAGTTTTGTACAGTTTATTGACTGTTTCTTTATTTAGTTTTGTACAGTTTAATGACTGGTTCTTTATTGAGTTTTGTACAGTTTATTGACTGTTTCTATATTTAGTTTTGTACAGTTCATTGACTGTTTCTTTATTTAGTTTTGTACAGTTTATTGATTGTTTCTTTATTCAGTTTTGTACAGTTTATTGACTGGTTCTTTGTTCAGATTTGTACTGTTTATTTACTGGTTCTTTATTCAGATTGGTACAGTTTATTGACTGGTTTTTCATTGAGTTTTGTACAGTTTATTGACTGGTTCTTTATTTAGTTTTGTACAGTTTAATGACTGGTTCTTTATTGAGGTTTGTACAGTTTATTGACTGTTTCTATATTTAGTTTTGTACAGTTCATTGACTGTTTCTTTATTTAGTTTTGTACAGTTTATTGATTGTTTCTTTATTTAGTTTGTGTACAATTTATTGACTGTTTCTATATTTAGTTTTGTACAGTTTATTGACTGTTTCTTTATTTAGTTTTGTACAGTTTATTGACTGACTTTTTATTCAGTTTTGTACAGTTTATTGACTGGTTCTTTATTGAGTTTTGTACAGTTTATTGACTGGTTCTTTATTCAGTTTTGTAATGTTTATTGACTGGTTTTTTATTGAGTTCTGTACAGTTTATTGACTGGTTCTTCATTGAGTTTTGTACAATTTTTTTACTGGTTCTTTATTGAGTTTTGTACAGTTTATTGACTGGTTCTTTATTCAGTTTTGTACAGTTTATTGTCTGGTTCATTATTGGGTTTGTGTACAGTTTATTGACTAGTTCTTTATTGAGTTTTGTACAGTTTATTGACTGGTTCTTTATTCAGTTTTATACAGTTTATTGACTGGTTCTTTATTGTGTTTGTGTACAATTTATTGACTGGTTCTTTATTTAGTTTTGTACAGTTTATTGACTGTTTTTTTATTTCGTTTTGTACAGTTTTTTTACTGTTTCCTTATTTAGTTTGTGTACAATTTATTGACTGGTTCTTTATTTAGTTTTGTACAGTTTATTGAATGTTTCTTTATTTAGTTTTGTACAGTTTATTGACTGTTTCTTTATTTAGTTTTGTACAGTTTATTGAATGGTTCTTTATTGAGTTTTGTACAGTTTATTGACTGGTCCTTTATTGAGTTTTGTACAGTTTATTGACTGGTTGTTTATTCAGTTTTGTGCAATTTATTGACTGGTTCTTTTTTGAGCTTTGTACAGTTTATTGACTGGTTCTTTATTCAGTTTTGTACAATTTATTGACTGGTTCTTTATTGGGTTTGTGTACAGTTTATTGACTTTTTTATTTTGTTTTGTACAGTTTACTGACTGGTTCTTTATTCAGTTTTGTAATGTTTATTGACTGGTTCTTTATTGAGTTTTGTACAGTTTATTGACTGGTTCTTTATTGAGTTTTGTACAGTTTATTGAATGTTTCTTTATTGAGTTTTGTATAGTTTTTTGACTGAATTTTTCTTGAGTTTTGTACAGTTTTTTGACTGTTTCTTTGTTGAGATTTGTACAGTTTTTTGACTGGTTCTTTCTTGAGTTTTGTACAGTTTTATGACTATTTCTTTATTGAGTTTTGTACATTTTATTGACTGATTCTTTATTCAGTTTTGTACAGTTTATTGACTGGTTTTTTATTCAGTTTTGTACAGTTTATTGACTAATTCTTTATTTAATTTTGTACAATTTATTGACTCGTTGTTTATTTAGTTTTGTACAGTTTATTGACTGTTTGTTTATTCAGTTTTGTACAGTTTATTGACTGTTTCTTTATTTAGTTTTGTACAGTTTATTCACTGTTTCTTTATAGAGTTTTGTACAGTTTATTGACTGGTTCTTTATTGAGTTTAGTACTGTTAATTGACTTGTTCTTTGTTCAGTTTTGTACTGTTTATTGACTGGTTCTTTGTTCAGTTTTGTACAGTTTATTGACTGTTTCTTTATTTAGTTTTGTACAGTTATTCACTGTTTTTTTATAGAGTTTTGTACAGTTTATTGACTGGTTCTTTTTGAGTTTTGTACAGTTTATTGACTGGTTCTTTATTCGGTTTTGTACAGTTTATTGACTGGTTCTTTATTGAGTTTTAAACATGTTTATTGACTGGTTCTTTGTTTAGTTTTGTACAGTTTATTGACTGTTTCTTTATTTAGTTTTGTACAGTGTAATGACTGTTTCTTTATTGAGTTTTGTACCCTTTATTGACTGGTTCTTTATTGCGTTTTGTACAGTTTATTGACTGTTTCTTTATTGAGTTTTGTACAGTTTATTGACTGGTTCTTTATTCAGTTTTGTACAGTTTATAGACTGGTTCTTTATTGAGTGTTGTACAGTTTATTGACTGGTTCTTTTTTGTGTTTTGTACAGTTTATTGACTGTTTCTTTATTGAGTTTTGTATTGTTTATCGACTGATTCTTTATTGAGTTTTGTACAGTTTTTTGACTGGTTGTTTATTGAGCTTTGTACAGTTTATTGAGTGTTTCTTTTTTGAGTTTTGTACAGTTTATTGACTGTTTTTTTATTAAGTTTTGTACAGTTTATTGACTGGTTCTTTATTTAGTTTTGAACAGTTTAATGACTGGTTCTTTATTGAGTTTTGTACAGTTTATTGACTGGTTCTTTATTGAGTTTTGTACAGTTTATTGACTGGTACTTTTTCGAGTTTTGTACAGTTATTGACTGGTTCTTTATTGAGTTTTGTACAGTTTATTGACTAATTCTTTATTGAGTTTGGGACAGTTTATTGACTGGTTCTTTATTCAGTTTTGTACAGTTTATTGAATGTTTCTTTATTCAGTTTTGTACAGTTTATTGACTGGTTCTTTGTTCAGATTTGTACTGTTTATTGACTGGTTCTTTATTCAGTTTTATACAGTTTATTGACTGTTTCTTTATTTAGTTTTGTACAGTTTATTGACTGGTTCTTTATTTAGTTTTGTACAGTTTAATGACTGGTTCTTTATTGAGTTTTGTACAGTTTATTGACTGTTTCTATATTTAGTTTTGTACAGTTCATTGACTGTTTCTTTATTTCGTTTTGTACAGTTTATTGATTGTTTCTTTATTCAGTTTTGTACAGTTTATTGACTGGTTTTTTGTTCAGATTTGTACTGTTTCTTTACTGGTTCTTTATTCAGATTGGTACAGTTTATTGACTGTTAGTTTATTTAGTTTTGTTCAGATTATTGACTGTTTCTTATTTTAGTTTTGTAAAGTTTATTGACTGGTTCTTTATTTAGTTTTGTACAGTTTATTGACTGGTTCTTTATTGAGTTTGTGTACAATTTATTGACTGGTTCTTTATTGAATTTTGTACAGTTTACTGACTGGTACTTTATTAACTTTTGTACAGTTTATTGACTGGCTCTTTACTGAGTTTTGTATAGTTTATTGACTGGTTCTTTATTTAGTTTTTTACAGTTTATTGTCTGGTTCTTTATTGACTTTTGTACAGTTTATTGACTGGTTCTTTATTGAGTTTTGTACTGTTAATTGACTTGTTCTTTGTTCAGTTTTGTTCTGTTTATTGACTGGTTCTTTGTTCAGTTTTGTACAGTTTATTGACTGTTTCTTTATTGTGTTTGTGTACAATTTATTGACTGGTTCTTTATTTACTTTTGTACAGTTTATTGACTGTTTTTTTATTTCGTTTTGTACAGTTTTTTTACTGTTTCCTTATTTAGTTTGTGTACAATTTATTGACTGGTTCTTTATTTAGTTTTGTACAGTTTATTGAATGTTTCTTTATTTAGTTTTGTACAGTTTATTGACTGTTTCTTTATTTAGTTTTGTACAGTTTATTGAATGGTTCTTTATTGAGTTTTGTACAGTTTATTGACTGGTCCTTTATTGAGTTTTGTACAGTTTATTGACTGGTTGTTTATTCAGTTTTGTGCAATTTATTGACTGGTTCTTTTTTGAGCTTTGTACAGTTTATTGACTGGTTCTTTATTCAGTTTTGTACAATTTATTGACTGGTTCTTTATTGGGTTTGTGTACAGTTTATTGACTTTTTTTATTTTGTTTTGTACAGTTTACTGACTGGTTCTTTATTCAGTTTTGTAATGTTTATTGACTGGTTCTTTATTCAGTTTTGTACAGTTTATTGACTGGTTCTTTATTGAGTTTGTGTACAATTTATTGACTGGTTCTTTATTGAATTTTGTACAGTTTACTGACTTGTTCTTTATTGACTTTTGTACAGTTTATTGACTGGCTCTTTGTTGAGTTTTGTATAGTTTATTTACTGGTTCTTTATTTAGTTTTGTACAGTTTATTGACTGGTTCTTTATTGAGTTTTGTACACTTTATTGACTGGTTCTTTATTGAGTTTTGTACAGTTTATTGACTGGTTCTTTATTGAGTTTTGTACAGTTTATTGAATGTTTCTTTATTGAGTTTTGTATAGTTTTTTGACAGAATTTTTCTTGAGTTTTGTACAGTTTTTTGACTGTTTCTTTGTTGAGATTTGTACAGTTTTTTGACTGGTTCTTTCTTGAGTTTTGTACAGTTTTATGACTATTTCTTTATTGAGTTTTGTACATTTTATTGACTGATTCTTTATTCAGTTTTGTACAGTTTATTGACTGGTTTTTTATTCAGTTTTGTACAGTTTATTGACTAATTCTTTATTTAATTTTGTACAATTTATTGACTCGTTGTTTATTTAGTTTTGTACAGTTTATTGACTGTTTCTTTATTCAGTTTTGTACAGTTTATTGACTGGTTCTTTATTTAGTTTTGTACAGTTTATTGACTGGTTCTTTATAGAGTTTTGTACAGTTTATTGAATGTTTCTTTATTCAGTTTTGTACAGTTTATTGACTGGTTCTTTGTTCAGATTTGTACTGTTTATTGACTGGTTCTTTATTCAGTTTTATACAGTTTATTGACTGTTTCTTTATTTAGTTTTGTACAATTTATTGACTGTTTCTTTATTTAGGTTTGTACAGTTTAATGACTGGTTCTTTATTGAGTTTTGTACAGTTTATTGACTGTTTCTATATTTAGTTTTGTACAGTTCATTGACTGTTTCTTTATTTAGTTTTGTACAGTTTATTGATTGTTTCTTTATTCAGTTTTGTACAGTTTATTGACTGGTTCTTTGTTCAGATTTGTACTGTTTATTTACTGGTTCTTTATTCAGATTGGTACAGTTTATTGACTGGTTCTTCATTGAGTTTTGTACAGTTTATTGACTGGTTCTTTATTGAGTTTTGTACAGTTTATTGACTGGTTCTTTATTGAGTTTTGTACAGTTTATTGACTGTTTCTATATTTAGTTTTGTACAGTTCATTGACTGTTTCTTTATTTAGTTTTGTACAGTTTATTGACTGACTTTTTATTCAGTTTTGTACAGTTTATTGACTGGTTCTTTATTGAGTTTTGTACAGTTTATTGACTGGTTCTTTATTCAGTTTTGTAATGTGTATTGACTGGTTTTTTATTGAGTTCTGTACAGTTTATTGACTGGTTCTTCATTGAGTTTTGTACAATTTTTTTACTGGTTCTTTATTGAGTTTTGTACAGTTTATTGACTGGTTCTTTATTCAGTTTTGTACAGTTTATTGTTTGGTTCATTATTGGGTTTGTGTACAGTTTATTGACTAGTTCTTTATTGAGTTTTGTACAGTTTATTGACTGGTTCTTTATTCAGTTTTATACAGTTTATTGACTGGTTCTTTATTGTGTTTGTGTACAATTTATTGACTGGTTCTTTATTTAGTTTTGTACAGTTTATTGACTGTTTTTTTGTTTCGTTTTGTACAGTTTTTTTACTGTTTCCTTATTTAGTTTGTGTACAATTTATTGACTGGTTCTTTATTTAGTTTTGTACAGTTTATTGAATGTTTCTTTATTTAGTTTTGTACAGTTTATTGACTGTTTCTTTATTTAGTTTTGTACAGTTTATTGAATGGTTCTTTATTGAGTTTTGTACAGTTTATTGACTGGTCCTTTATTGAGTTTTGTACAGTTTATTGACTGGTTGTTTATTCAGTTTTGTGCAATTTATTGACTGGTTCTTTTTTGAGCTTTGTACAGTTTATTGACTGGTTCTTTATTCAGTTTTGTACAATTTATTGACTGGTTCTTTATTGGGTTTGTGTACAGTTTATTGACTTTTTTTATTTTGTTTTGTACAGTTTACTGACTGGTTCTTTATTCAGTTTTGTAATGTTTATTGACTGGTTCTTTATTCAGTTTTGTACAGTTTATTGACTGGTTCTTTATTGAGTTTGTGTACAATTTATTGACTGGTTCTTTATTGAATTTTATACAGTTTACTGACTTGTTCTTTATTGACTTTTGTACAGTTTATTGACTGGCTCTTTATTGAGTTTTGTACAGTTTATTTACTGGTTCTTTATTTAGTTTTGTACAGTTTATTGACTTGTTCTTTATTGAGTTTTGTACAGTTTATTGACTGGTTCTTTATTGAGTTTTGTACAGTTTATTGAATGTTTCTTTATTGAGTTTTGTATAGTTTTTTGACAGAATTTTTCTTGAGTTTTGTACAGTTTTTTGACTGTTTCTTTGTTGAGATTTGTACAGTTTTTTGACTGGTTCTTTCTTGAGTTTTGTACAGTTTTATGACTATTTCTTTATTGAGTTTTGTACATTTTATTGACTGATTCTTTATTCAGTTTTGTACAGTTTATTGACTGGTTTTTTATTCAGTTTTGTACAGTTTATTGACTAATTCTTTATTTAATTTTGTACAATTTATTGACTCGTTGTTTATTTAGTTTTGTACAGTTTATTGACTGTTTCTTTATTCAGTTTTGTACAGTTTATTGACTGTTTCTTTATTTAGTTTTGTACAGTTTATTCACTGTTTCTTTATAGAGTTTTGTACAGTTTATTGAATGTTTCTTTATTCAGTTTTGTACAGTTTATTGACTGGTTCTTTGATCAGATTTGTACTGTTTATTGACTGGTTCTTTATTCAGTTTTATACAGTTTATTGACTGTTTCTTTATTTAGTTTTGTACAATTTATTGACTGTTTCTTTATTTAGTTTTGTACAGTTTAATGACTGGTTCTTTATTGAGTTTTGTACAGTTTATTGACTGTTTCTATATTTAGTTTTGTACAGTTCATTGACTGTTTCTTTATTTAGTTTTGTACAGTTTATTGATTGTTTCTTTATTCAGTTTTGTACAGTTTATTGACTGGTTCTTTGTTCAGATTTGTACTGTTTATTTACTGGTTCTTTATTCAGATTGGTACAGTTTATTGACTGGTTCTTCATTGAGTTTTGTAAAGTTTATTGACTGGTTCTTTATTGAGTTTTGTACAGTTAATTGACTGGTTCTTTATTGAGTTTTGTACAGTTTATTGACTGTTTCTATATTTAGTTTTGTACAGTTCATTGACTGTTTCTTTATTTAGTTTTGTACAGTTTATTGATTGTTTCTTTATTTAGTTTGTGTACAATTTATTGACTGTTTCTATATTTAGTTTTGTACAGTTTATTGACTGTTTCTTTATTTAGTTTTGTACAGTTTATTGACTGACTTTTTATTCAGTTTTGTACAGTTTATTGACTGGTTCTTTATTGAGTTTTGTACAGTTTATTGACTGGTTCTTTATTCAGTTTTGTAATGTGTATTGACTGGTTTTTTATTGAGTTCTGTACAGTTTATTGACTGGTTCTTCATTGAGTTTTGTACAATTTTTTTACTGGTTCTTTATTGAGTTTTGTACAGTTTATTGACTGGTTCTTTATTCAGTTTTGTACAGTTTATTGTCTGGTTCATTATTGGGTTTGTGTACAGTTTATTGACTAGTTCTTTATTGAGTTTTGTACAGTTTATTGACTGGTTCTTTATTCAGTTTTATACAGTTTATTGACTGGTTCTTTATTGTGTTTGTGTACAATTTATTGACTGGTTCTTTATTTAGTTTTGTACAGTTTATTGACTGTTTTTTTATTTCGTTTTGTACAGTTTTTTTACTGTTTCCTTATTTAGTTTGTGTACAATTTATTGACTGGTTCTTTATTTAGTTTTGTACAGTTTATTGAATGTTTCTTTATTTAGTTTTGTACAGTTTATTGACTGTTTCTTTAGTTAGTTTTGTACAGTTTATTGAATGGTTCTTTATTGAGTTTTGTACAGTTTATTGACTGGTCCTTTATTGAGTTTTGTACAGTTTATTGACTGGTTGTTTATTCAGTTTTGTGCAATTTATTGACTGGTTCTTTTTTGAGCTTTGTACAGTTTATTGACTGGTTCTTTATTCAGTTTTGTACAATTTATTGACTGGTTCTTTATTGGGTTTGTGTACAGTTTATTGACTTTTTTTATTTTGTTTTGTACAGTTTACTGACTGGTTCTTTATTCAGTTTTGTAATGTTTATTGACTGGTTCTTTATTCAGTTTTGTACGGTTTATTGACTGGTTCTTTATTGAGTTTGTGTACAATTTATTGACTGGTTCTTTATTGAATTTTATACAGTTTACTGACTTGTTCTTTATTGACTTTTGTACAGTTTATTGACTGGCTCTTTATTGAGTTTTGTACAGTTTATTTACTGGTTCTTTATTTAGTTTTGTACAGTTTATTGACTTGTTCTTTATTGAGTTTTGTACAGTTTATTGACTGGTTCTTTATTGAGTTTTGTACAGTTTATTGACTGGTTTTTTATTGAGTTTTGTACAGTTTATTGAATGTTTCTTTATTGAGTTTTGTATAGTTTTTTGACTGAATTTTTCTTGAGTTTTGTACAGTTTTTTGACTGTTTCTTTGTTGAGATTTGTACAGTTTTTTGACTGGTTCTTTCTTGAGTTTTGTACAGTTTTATGACTATTTCTTTATTGAGTTTTGTACATTTTATTGACTGATTCTTTATCCAGTTTTGTACAGTTTATTGACTGGTTTTTTATTCAGTTTTGTACAGTTTATTGACTAATTCTTTATTTAATTTTGTACAATTTATTGACTCGTTGTTTATTTAGTTTTGTACAGTTTATTGACTGTTTCTTTATTCAGTTTTGTACAGTTTATTGACTGTTTCTTTATTTAGTTTTGTACAGTTTATTCACTGTTTCTTTATAGAGTTTTGTACAGTTTATTGACGGGTTCTTTATTGAGTTTAGTACTGTTAATTGACTTGTTCTTTGTTCAGTTTTGTACTGTTTATTGACTGGTTCTTTGTTCAGTTTTGTACAGTTTATTGACTGTTTCTTTATTTAGTTTTGTACAGTTTATTCACTGTTTTTTTATAGAGTTTTGTACAGTTTATTGACTGGTTCTTTATTGAGTTTTGTACAGTTTTTTGACTGGTTCTTTATTGAGTTTTGTACAGTTTATTGACTGGTTCTTTATTGAGTTTTATACAGGTTTATTGACTGGTTCTTTGTTTAGTTTTGTACAGTTTATTGACTGTTTCTTTATTTAGTTTTGTACAGTGTAATGACTGTTTCTTTATTGAGTTTTGTACCCTTTATTGACTGGTTCTTTATTGCGTTTTGTACAGTTTATTGACTGTTTCTTTATTGAGTTTTGTACAGTTTATTGACTTGTTCTTTATTCAGTTTTGTACAGTTTATAGACTGGTTCTTTATTGAGTGTTGTACAGTTTATTGACTGGTTCTTTTTTGTGTTTTGTACAGTTTATTGACTGTTTCTTTATTGAGTTTTGTATTGTTTATCGACTGATTCTTTATTGAGTTTTGTACAGTTTTTTGACTGGTTGTTTATTGAGCTTTGTACAGTTTATTGAGTGTTTCTTTTTTGAGTTTTGTACAGTTTATTGACTGTTTTTTTATTAAGTTTTGTACAGTTTATTGACTGGTTCTTTATTTAGTTTTGAACAGTTTAATGACTGGTTCTTTATTGAGTTTTGTACAGTTTATTGACTGGTTCTTTATTGAGTTTTGTACAGTTTATTGACTGGTACTTTTTCGAGTTTTGTACAGTTATTGACTGGTTCTTTATTGAGTTTTGTACAGTTTATTGACTAATTCTTTATTGAGTTTGGGACAGTTTATTGACTGGTTCTTTATTCAGTTTTGTACAGTTTATTGAATGTTTCTTTATTCAGTTTTGTACAGTTTATTGACTGGTTCTTTGTTCAGATTTGTACTGTTTATTGACTGGTTATTTATTCAGTTTTATACAGTTTATTGACTGTTTCTTTATTTAGTTTTGTACAGTTTATTGACTGGTTCTTTATTTAGTTTTGTACAGTTTAATGACTGGTTCTTTATTGTTTTGTACAGTTTATTGACTGTTTCTATATTTAGTTTTGTACAGTTCATTGACTGTTTCTTTATTTAGTTTTGTACAGTTTATTGATTGTTTCTTTATTCAGTTTTGTACAGTTTATTGACTGGTTCTTTGTTCAGATTTGTACTGTTTATTTACTGGTTCTTTATTCAGATTGGTACAGTTTATTGACTGTTAGTTTATTTAGTTTTGTTCAGATTATTTACTGTTTCTTATTTTAGTTTTGTAAAGTTTATTGACTGGTTCTTTATTTAGTTTTGTACAGTTTATTGACTGGTTCTTTATTGAGTTTGTGTACAATTTATTGACTGGTTCTTTATTGAATTTTGTACAGTTTACTGACTGGTACTTAATTAACTTTTGTACAGTATATTGACTGGCTCTTTACTGAGTTTTGTATACTTTATTGACTGGTTCTTTATTTAGTTTTTTACAGTTTATTGTCTGGTTCTTTATTGACTTTTGTACAGTTTATTGACTGGTTCTTTATTGAGTTTTGTACTGTTAATTGACTTGTTCTTTGTTCAGTTTTGTTCTGTTTATTGACTGGTTCTTTGTTCAGTTTTGTACAGTTTATTGACTGTTTCTTTATTCAGTTTTGTACAGTTTATTGACTGTTTCTTTATTTAGTTTTGTACAGTTTATTGACTGTTTCTTTATAGAGTTTTATACAGTTTATTGACTGGTTCTTTTTTGAGTTTTGTACAGTTTATTGACTGGTTCTTTATTCGGTTTTGTACAGTTTATTGACTGGATCTTTATTGAGTTTTGTACAGGTTTATTGACTGGTTCTTTGTTTAGTTTTGTACAGTTTATTGACTGTTTCTTTATTTAGTTTTGTACAGTGTATTGACTGTTTCTTTATTGAGTTTTGTACAGTTTATTGACTGGTTCTTTATTCAGTTTTGTACAGTTTATTGACTGTTTCTTTATTGAGTTTTGTACAGTTTATTGACTGGTTGTTTATTCAGTTTTGTGCAATTTATTGACTGGTTCTTTTTTGAGCTTTGTACAGTTTATTGACTGGTTCTTTTTTGTGTTTTTTACAGTTTATTGACTGTTTCTTTATTGAGTTTTGTATAGTTTATTGACTGATTCTTTCTTGCGTTTTGCACAGTTTTTTGACTGTTTCTGAATTGAGATTTGTACAGTTTTTTGACTGGTTCTTTATTGAGTTTTGTACAGTTTATTGACTGTTTCTTTACTGAGTTTTGTACAGTTTATTGACTGGTTCTTTATTTAGTTTTGTACAGTTTATTGACTGTTTCTTTATTTAGTTTTGTACAGTTTATTGACTGGTTCTTTATTTAGTTTTGTACAGTTTAATGACTGGTTCTTTATTGAGTTTTGTACAGTTTATTGACTGTTTCTATATTTAGTTTTGTACAGTTCATTGACTGTTTCTTTATTTAGTTTTGTACAGTTTATTGATTGTTTCTTTATTTAGTTTGTGTACAATTTATTGACTGTTTCTATATTTAGTTTTGTACAGTTTATTGACTGTTTCTTTATTTAGTTTTGTACAGTTTATTGACCGACTCTTTATTCAGTTTTGTACAGTTTATTGACTGGTTCTTTATTGAGTTTTGTACAGTTTATTGACTGGTTCTACATTGAGTTTTGTACAGTTTATTGACTGGTTCTTTATTCAGTTTTGTACAGTTTATTGTCTGGTTCATTATTGGGTTTGTATACAGTTTATTGACTGGTTCTTTATTGAGTTTTGTACAGTTTATTGACTGGTTCTTCATTCAGTTTTGTACACTTTATTGACTGGTTCTTTATTGTGTTTGTGTACAATTTATTGACTGGTTCTTTATTTAGTTTTGTACAGTTTATTGACTGTTATTTTATTTAGTTTTGTACAGTTTATTGACTGTTTCTTTATTTAGTTTGTGTACAATTTATTGACTGGTTCTTTATTTAGTTTTGTACAGTCTATTGAATGTTTCTTTATTTAGTTTTGTACAGTTTATTGACTGTTTCTTTATTTAGTTTTGTACAGTTTATTGAATGGTTCTTTATTGAGTTTTGTACAGTTTATTGACTGGTTCTTTATTGAGTTTTGTACAGTTTATTGACTGGTTGTTTATTCAGTTTTGTGCATTTATTGACTGTTTCTTTTTTGAGCTTTGTACAGTTTATAGACTGGTTCTTTATTCAGTTTTGTACAGTTTATTGACTGCTTCTTTATTGGGTTTGTGTACAGTTTATTGACTGGTTTTTTATTGAGTTTTGTACAGTTTTGTTGACTGGTTCTTTATTCAGTTTTGTACAGTTTATTGACTGGTTCTTTATTGGGTTTGTATACAATTTATTGACTGGTTCTTTATTTAGTTTTGTACAGTTTATTGACTTTTTTTATTTTGTTTTGTACAGTTTTTTGACTGTTTATTTAGTTTGTGTACAGTTTATTGACTGGTTCTTTATTTAGTTTCGTACAGTTTTTTACCTGGTTCTTTATTGAGTTTTGTACAGTTTATTTACTGGTTCTTTATTGAGTCTTGTACAGTTTATTGACTGGTTCTTTATTGAGTTTTGTACAGTTTATTGACTGGTTCTACATTGAGTTTTGTACAGTTTATTGACTGGTTCTTTATTCAGTTTTGTACAGTTTATTGTCTGGTTCATTATTGGGTTTGTGTACAGTTTATTGACTGGTTCTTTATTGAGTTTTGTACAGTTTATTGACTGGTTCTTCATTCAGTTTTGTACACTTTATTGACTGGTTCTTTATTGTGTTTGTGTACAATTTATTGACTGGTTCTTTATTTAGTTTTCTACAGTTTATTGACTGTTATTTTGTTTCGTTTTGTACAGTTTATTGACTGTTTCTTTATTTAGTTTGTGTACAATTTATTGACTGGTTCTTTATTTAGTTTTGTACAGTTTATTGAATGTTTCTTTATTTAGTTTTGTACAGTTTATTGACTTTTTCTTTATTTAGTTTTGTACTGTTTATTGAATTGTTCTTTATTGAGTTTTGTACAGTTTATTGACTGGTTCTTTATTGAGTTTTGTACAGTTTTTTGACTGGTTGTTTATTCAGTTTTGTGCAATTTATTGACTGGTTCTTTTTTTTGCTTTGTACAGTTTATAGACTGGTTCTTTATTCAGTTTTGTACAGTTTATTGACTGGTTCTTTATTGGGTTTGTGTACAGTTTATTGACTGGTTTTTTATTGAGTTTTGTACAGTTTATTGACTGACTCTTTATTCAGTTTTGTACAGTTTATTGACTGGTTCTTTATTGAGTTTTGTACAGTTTATTGACTGGTTCTTTATTCAGTTTTGTTATGTTTATTGACTGGTTTTTTATTGAGTTCTGTACAGTTTATTGACTGGTTCTTCATTGAGTTTTGTACAGTTTTTTTACTGGTTGTTTATTCAGTTTTGTGCAATTTATTGACTGGTTCTTTTTTGAGCTTTGTACAGTTTATTGACTGGTTCTTTTTTGTGTTTTTTACAGTTTATTGACTGTTTCTTTATTGAGTTTTGTATAGTTTATTGACTGATTCTTTCTTGAGTTTTGTACAGTTTTTTGACTGTTTCTGAATTGAGATTTGTACAGTTTATTGACTGTTTCTTTATTTAGTTTTGTACAGTTTATTGACTGTTTCTTTACTGAGTTTTGTACAGTTTATTGACTGTTTCTTTATTTAGTTTTGTACAGTTTATTGACTGTTTCTTTATTTAGTTTTGTACAGTTTATTGACTGGTTCTTTATTTAGTTTTGTACAGTTTAATGACTGGTTCTTTATTGAGTTTTGTACAGTTTATTGACTGTTTCTATATTTAGTTTTGTACAGTTCATTGACTGTTTCTTTATTTAGTTTTGTACAGTTTATTGAATGTTTCTTTATTTAGTTTTGTACAGTTTATTGACTGTTTCTTTATTTAGTTTTGTACAGTTTATTGAATGGTTCTTTATTGAGTTTTGTACAGTTTATTGACTCGTCCTTTATTGAGTTTTGTACAGTTTATTGACTGTTGTTTATTCAGTTTTGTGCAATTTATTGACTGGTTCTTTTTTGAGCTTTGTACAGTTTATTGACTGGTTCTTTATTCAGTTTTGTACAGTTTATTGACTGGTTCTTTATTGGGTTTGTGTACAGTTTATTGACTTTTTTTTATTTTGTTTTGTACAGTTTACTGACTGGTTCTTTATTCAGTTTTGTAATGTTTATTGACTGGTTCTTTATTCAGTTTTGTACAGTTTAGTGACTGGTTCTTTATTGAGTTTGTGTACAATTTATTGACTGGTTCTTTATTGAATTTTGTACAGTTTACTGACTGGTTCTTTATTGACTTTTGTACAGTTTATTTACTGGCTCTTTATTGAGTTTTGTACAGTTTATTTACTGGTTCTTTATTTAGTTTTGTACAGTTTATTGACTGGTTCTTTATTGAGTTTTGTACAGTTTATTGACTGGTTCTTTATTGAGTTTTGTACAGTTTTTTGACTGGTTCTTTATTGAGTTTTGTACAGTTTATTGAATGTTTCTTTATTGAGTTTTGTATAGTTTACTGACTGAATTTTTCTTGAGTTTTGTACAGTTTTTTGACTGCTTCTTTGTTGAGATTTGTACAGTTTTTTGACTGGTTCTTTCTTGAGTTTTGTACAGTTTTATGACTATTTCTTTATTGAGTTTTGTACATTTTATTGACTGATTCTTTATTCAGTTTTGTACAGTTTATTGACTGGTTTTTTATTGAGTTTTGTACAGTTTATTGACTGATTCTTTATTCAGTTTTGTACAGTTTATTGACTCGTTGTTTATTTAGTTTTGTACAGTTTATTGACTGTTTGTTTATTTAGTTTGTTCAGATTATTGACTGTTTCTTATTTTAGCTTTGTAAAGTTTATTGACTGGTTCTTTATTTAGTTTTGTACAGTTTATTGACTGGTTCTTTATTGAGTTTGTGTACAATTTATTGACTGGTTCTTTATTGAATTTTGTACAGTTTACTGACTGGTTCTTTATTAACTTTTGTACAGTTTATTGACTGGCTCTTTACTGAGTTTTGTATAGTTTATTGACTGGTTCTTTATTTAGTTTTGTACAGTTTATTGTCTGGTTCTTTACTGACTTTTGTACAGTTTATTGACTGGTTCTTTATTGAGTTTTGTACTGTTAATTGACTTGTTCTTTGTTCAGTTTTGTTCTGTTTATTGACTGGTTCTTTGTTCAGTTTTGTACAGTTTATTGACTGTTTCTTTATTTAGTTTTGTACAGTTTATTGACTATTTCTTTATAGAGTTTTATACAGTTGATTGTCTGGTTCTTTTTTGAGTTTTGTACAGTTTATTGACTGGTTCTTTATTCGGTTTTGTACAGTTTATTGACTGGTTCTTTATTGAGTTTTGTACAGGTTTATTGACTGGTTCTTTATTGACTTTTGTACAGTTTATTTACTGGCTCTTTATTGAGTTTTGTACAGTTTATTTACTGGTTCTTTATTTAGTTTTGTACAGTTTATTGACTGGTTCTTTATTGAGTTTTGTACAGTTTATTGACTGGTTCTTTATTGAGTTTTGTATAGTTTACTGACTGAATTTTTCTTGAGTTTTGTACAGTTTTTTGACTGCTTCTTTGTTGAGATTTGTACAGTTTTTTGACTGGTTCTTTCTTGAGTTTTGTACAGTTTTATGACTATTTCTTTATTGAGTTTTGTACATTTTATTGACTGATTCTTTATTCAGTTTTGTACAGTTTATTGACTGGTTTTTTATTGAGTTTTGTACAGTTTATTGACTGATTCTTTATTCAGTTTTGTACAGTTTATTGACTCGTTGTTTATTTAGTTTTGTACAGTTTATTGACTGTTTGTTTATTTAGTTTGTTCAGATTATTGACTGTTTCTTATTTTAGTTTTGTAAAGTTTATTGACTGGTTCTTTATTTAGTTTTGTACAGTTTATTGACTGGTTCTTTATTGAGTTTGTGTACAATTTATTGACTGGTTCTTTATTGAATTTTGTACAGTTTACTGACTGGTTCTTTATTAACTTTTGTACAGTTTATTGACTGGCTCTTTACTGAGTTTTGTATAGTTTATTGACTGGTTCTTTATTTAGTTTTGTACAGTTTATTGTCTGGTTCTTTACTGACTTTTGTACAGTTTATTGACTGGTTCTTTATTGAGTTTTGTACTGTTAATTGACTTTTTCTTTGTTCAGTTTTGTTCTGTTTATTGACTGGTTCTTTGTTCAGTTTTGTACAGTTTATTGACTGTTTCTTTATTTAGTTTTGTACAGTTTATTGACTGTTTCTTTATAGAGTTTTATACAGTTGATTGTCTGGTTCTTTTTTGAGTTTTGTACAGTTTATTGACTGGTTCTTTATTCGGTTTTGTACAGTTTATTGACTGGTTCTTTATTGAGTTTTGTACAGGTTTATTGACTGGTTCTTTGTTTAGTTTTATACAGTTTATTGACTGTTTCTTTATTTAGTTTTGTACAGTGTATTGACTGTTTCTTTATTGAGTTTTGTACAGTCTATTGACTGCTTCTTTATTCAGTTTTGTACAGTTTATTGACTGTTTCTTTATTGAGTTTTGTACAGTTTATTGACTGGTTGTTTATTCAGTTTTGTGCAATTTATTGACTGGTTCTTTTTTGAGCTTTGTACAGTTTATTGACTGGTTCTTTTTTGTGTTTTTTACAGTTTATTGACTGTTTCTTTATTGAGTTTTGTATAGTTTATTGACTGATTCTTTCTTGAGTTTTGTACAGTTTTTTGACTGTTTCTGAATTGCGATTTGTACAGTTTTTTGACTGGTTCTTTATTGAGTTTTGTACAGTTTATTGACTGTTTCTTTACTGAGTTTTGTACAGTTTATTGACTGTTTCTTTATTTAATTTTGTACAGTTTATTCACTGGTTCTTTATTTAGTTTTATACAGTTTATTGACTGGTTCTTTATTGAGTTTTGTACAGTTTATTGACTGGTTCTTTATTGAGTTTTGTACAGTTTATTGACTGGTTCTTTATTTAGTTTTGTACAGTTTATTGACTGTTTCTTTATTGAGTTTTGTACAGTTTATTGACTGAATTTTTCTTGAGTTTTGTACAGTTTTTTTACTGTTTCTTTATTGAGATTTGTACAGTTTTTTGACTGGTTCTTTATTTAGTTTTGTACAGTTTATTGACTGGTTCTTTATTGAGATTTGTACAGTTTATTGACTGGTTCTTTATTGAGTTTTGTACAGTTTATTGACTAGTTTTTTATTGAGTTTTGTACAGTTTATTGACTGATTCTTTATTCAGTTTTGTACAGTTTATTGACTAATTCTTTATTTAATTTTGTACAGTTTATTGACTGGTTCTTTATTGAATTTTGTACAGTTTATTGACTGGTTCTTTATTGAGTTTTGTACAGTTTATTGCCTGTTTCTTTATTTAGTTTATGTACAATTTATTGACTGGTTGTTTATTTAGTTTTGTACAGTTTATTGACTGTTTGTTTATTTAGTTTTGTTCAGATTATTGACTGTTTCTTTATTTAGTTTTGTAAAGTTTATTGACTGGTTCTTTATTTAGTTTTGTACAGTTTATTGACTGGTTCTTTATTGACTTTTTTACAGTCTATTGACTGGTTCTTTATTGAGTTTTGTACTGTTAATTGACTTGTTCTTTGTTCAGTTTTGTACTGTTTATTGACTGGTTCTTTGTTCAGTTTTGTACAGGTTATTGACTGTTTCTTTATTCAGTTTTGTACAGTTTATTGACTGTTTCTTTATTTAGTTTTGTACAGTTTATTCACTGTTTCTTTATAGAGTTTTGTACAGTTTATTGACTGGTTCTTTATTGAGTTTAGTACTGTTAATTGACTTGTTCTTTGTTCAGTTTTGTACTGTTTATTGACTGGTTCTTTGTTCAGTTTTGTACAGTTTATTGACTGTTTCTTTATTTAGTTTTGTACAGTTTATTGACTGTTTCTTTATTTAGTTTTGTACAGTTTATTCACTGTTTCTTTATAGAGTTTTGTACAGTTTATTGACTGGTTCTTTTTGAGTTTTGTACAGTTTATTGACTGGTTCTTTATTGAGTTTTATACAGGTTTATTGACTGGTTCTTTGTTTAGTTTTGTACAGTTTATTGACTGTTTCTTTATTTAGTTTTGTACAGTGTATTGACTGTTTCTTTATTGAGTTTTGTACAGTTTATTGACTGGTTCTTTATTGAGTTTTGTACAGTTTATTGACTGTTTCTTTATTGAGTTTTGTACAGTTTATTTACTGGTTCTTTATTCAGTTTTGTACAGTTTATAGACTGGTTCTTTATTGAGTGTCGTACAGTTTATTGACTGGTTCTTTTTTGTGTTTTGTACAGTTTATTGACTGTTTCTTTATTGAGTTTTGCATTGTTTATCGACTGATTCTTTATTGAGTTTTGTACAGTTTTTTGACTGGTTGTTTATTGAGATTTGTTCAGTTTATTGAGTGTTTCTTTTTTGAGTTTTGTACAGTTTATTGACTGTTTTTTTATTAAGTTTTGTACAGTTTATTGACTGGTTCTTTATTTAGTTTTGAACAGTTTAATGACTGGTTCTTTATTGAGTTTTGTACAGTTTATTGACTGGTTCTTTATTGAGTTTTGTACAGTTTATTGACTGGTACTTTATCGAGTTTTGTACAGTTATTGACTGGTTCTTTATTGAGTTTTGTACAGTTTATTGATTGTTTCTTTATTCAGTTTTGTACAGTTTATTGATTGGTTCTTTGTTCAGATTTGTACTGTTTATTTACTGGTTCTTTCTTCAGATTGGTACAGTTTATTGACTGGTTCTTCATTGAGTTTTGTACAGTTTATTGACTGGTTCTTTATTTAGTTTTGTACAGTTTAATGACTGGTTCTTTATTGAGTTTTGTACAGTTTATTGACTGTTTCTATATTTAGTTTTGTACAGTTTATTGACTGTTTCTTTATTTAGTTTTGTACAGTTTATTGACTGTTTCTTTATTTAGTTTGTGTACAATTTATTGACTGTTTCTATATTTAGTTTTGTACAGTTTATTGACTGTTTCTTTATTTAGTTTTGTACAGTTTATTGACTGACTCTTTATTCAGTTTTGTACAGTTTATTGACTGGTTCTTTATTGAGTTTTGTACAGTTTATTGACTGGTTCTTTATTCAGTTTTGTAATGTTTATTGACTGGTTTTTTATTGAGTTCTGTACAGTTTATTGACTGGTTCTTCATTGAGTTTTGTACAATTTTTTTACTGGTTCTTTATTGAGTTTTGTACAGTTTATTGACTGGTTCTTTATTCAGTTTTGTACAGTTTATTGTCTGGTTCATTATTGGGTTTGTGTACAGTTTATTGACTAGTTCTTTATTGAGTTTTGTACAGTTTATTGACTGGTTCTTTATTCAGTTTTGTACAGTTTATTGACTGGTTCTTTATTGTGTTTGTGTAAAATTTATTGACTGGTTCTTTATTTAGTTTTGTACAGTTTATTGACTGTTTTTTTATTTCGTTTTGTACAGTTTTTTTACTGTTTCCTTATTTAGTTTGTGTACAATTTATTGACTGGTTCTTTATTTAGTTTTGTACAGTTTATTGAATGTTTCTTTATTTAGTTTTGTACAGTTTATTGACTGTTTCTTTATTTAGTTTTGTACAGTTTATTGAATGGTTCTTTATTGAGTTTTGTACAGTTTATTGACTGGTCCTTTATTGAGTTTTGTACAGTTTATTGACTGGTTGTTTATTCAGTTTTGTGCAATTTATTGACTGGTTCTTTTTTGAGTTTTGTACAGTTTATTGACTGGTTCTTTATTGAGTTTTGTACAGTTTATTGACTGGTACTTTATCGAGTTTTGTACAGTTATTGACTGGTTCTTTATTGAGTTTTGTACAGTTTATTGACTAATTCTTTATTGAGTTTGGGACAGTTTATTGACTGGTTCTTTATTCAATTTTGTACAGTTTATTGAATGTTTCTTTATTCAGTTTTGTACAGTTTATTGACTGGTTCTTTGTTCAGATTTGTACTGTTTATTGACTGGTTCTTTATTCAGTTTTATACAGTTTATTGACTGTTTCTTTATTTAGTTTTGTACAGTTTATTGACTGTTTCTTTATTTAGTTTTGTACAGTTTAATGACTGGTTCTTTATTGAGTTTTGTACAGTTTATTGACTGTTTCTATATTTAGTTTTGTACAGTTCATTGACTGTTTCTTTATTTAGTTTTGTACAGTTTATTGATTGTTTCTTTATTTAGTTTGTGTACAATTTATTGACTGTTTCTACATTTAGTTTTGTACAGTTTATTGACTGTTTCTTTATTTAGTTTTGTACAGTTTATTGACTGACTTTTTATTCAGTTTTGTACAGTTTATTGACTGGTTCTTTATTGAGTTTTGTACAGTTTATTGACTGGTTCTTTATTCAGTTTTGTAATGTTTATTGACTGGTTTTTTATTGAGTTCTGTACAGTTTATTGACTGGTTCTTCATTGAGTTTTGTACAATTTTTTTACTGGTTCTTTATTGAGTTTTGTACAGTTTATTGACTGGTTCTTTATTCAGTTTTGTACAGTTTATTGTCTGGTTCATTATTGGGTTTGTGTACAGTTTATTGACTAGTTCTTTATTGAGTTTTGTACAGTTTATTGACTGGTTCTTTATTCAGTTTTATACAGTTTATTGACTGGTTCTTTATTGTGTTTGTGTACAATTTATTGACTGGTTCTTTATTTAGTTTTGTACAGTTTATTGACTGTTTTTTTATTTCGTTTTGTACAGTTTTTTTACTGTTTCCTTATTTAGTTTGTGTACAATTTATTGACTGGTTCTTTATTTAGTTTTGTACAGTTTATTGAATGTTTCTTTATTTAGTTTTGTACAGTTTATTGACTGTTTCTTTATTTAGTTTTGTGCAGTTTATTGAATGGTTCTTTATTGAGTTTTGTACAGTTTATTGACTGGTCCTTTATTGAGTTTTGTACAGTTTATTGACTGGTTGTTTATTCAGTTTTGTGCAATTTATTGACTGGTTCTTTTTTGAGCTTTGTACAGTTTATTGACTGGTTCTTTATTCAGTTTTGTACAATTTATTGACTGGTTCTTTATTGGGTTTGTGTACAGTTTATTGACTTTTTTTATTTTGTTTTGTACAGTTTACTGACTGGTTCTTTATTCAGTTTTGTAATGTTTATTGACTGGTTCTTTATTCAGTTTGGTACAGTTTATTGACTGGTTCTTTATTGAGTTTGTGTACAATTTATTGACTGGTTCTTTATTGAATTTTGTACAGTTTACTGACTTGTTCTTTATTGACTTTTGTACAGTTTATTGACTGGCTCTTTGTTGAGTTTTGTATAGTTTATTTACTGGTTCTTTATTTAGTTTTGTACAGTTTATTGACTGGTTCTTTATTGAGTTTTGTACAGTTTATTGACTGGTTCTTTATTGAGTTTTGTACAGTTTATTGACTGGTTCTTTATTGAGTTTTGTACAGTTTATTGAATGTTTCTTTATTGAGTTTTGTATAGTTTTTTGACTGAATTTTTCTTGAGTTTTGTACAGTTTTTTGACTGTTTCTTTGTTGAGATTTGTACAGTTTTTTGACTGGTTCTTTCTTGAGTTTTGTACAGTTTTATGACTATTTCTTTATTGAGTTTTGTACATTTTATTGACTGATTCTTTATTCAGTTTTGTACAGTTTATTGACTGGTTTTTTATTCAGTTTTGTACAGTTTATTGACTAATTCTTTATTTAATTTTGTACAATTTATTGACTCGTTGTTTATTTAGTTTTGTACAGTTTATTGACTGTTTCTTTATTCAGTTTTGTACAGTTTATTGACTGTTTCTTTATTTAGTTTTGTACAGTTTGTTCACTGTTTCTTTATAGAGTTTTGTACAGTTTATTGAATGTTTCTTTATTCAGTTTTGTACAGTTTATTGACTGGTTCTTTGTTCAGATTTATACTGTTTATTGACTGGTTCTTTATTCAGTTTTATACAGTTTATTGACTGTTTCTTTATTTAGTTTTGTACAGTTTATTGACTGTTTCTTTATTTAGTTTTGTACAGTTTAATGACTGGTTCTTTATTGAGTTTTGTACAGTTTATTGACTGTTTCTATATTTAGTTTTGTACAGTTCATTGACTGTTTCTTTATTTAGTTTTGTACAGTTTATTGATTGTTTCTTTATTCAGTTTTGTACAGTTTATTGACTGGTTCTTTGTTCAGATTTGTACTGTTTATTTACTGGTTCTTTATTCAGATTGGTACAGTTTATTGACTGGTTCTTCATTGAGTTTTGTACAGTTTATTGACTGGTTCTTTATTTAGTTTTGAACAGTTTAATGACTGGTTCTTTATTGAGGTTTGTACAGTTTATTGACTGTTTCTATATTTAGTTTTGTACAGTTCATTGACTGTTTCTTTATTTAGTTTTGTACAGTTTATTGATTGTTTCTTTATTTAGTTTGTGTACAATTTATTGACTGTTTCTATATTTAGTTTTGTACAGTTTATTGACTGTTTCTTTATTTAGTTTTGTACAGTTTATTGACTGAATTTTTATTCAGTTTTGTACAGTTTATTGACTGGTTCTTTATTGAGTTTTGTACAGTTTATTGACTGGTTCTTTATTCAGTTTTGTAATGTTTATTGACTGGTTTTTTATTGAGTTCTGTACAGTTTATTGACTGGTTCTTCATTGAGTTTTGTACAATTTTTTTACTGGTTCTTTATTGAGTTTTGTACAGTTTATTGACTGGTTCTTTATTCAGTTTTGTACAGTTTATTGTCTGGTTCATTATTGGGTTTGTGTACAGTTTATTGACTGGTTCTTTATTCAGTTTTATACAGTTTATTGACTGGTTCTTTATTGTGTTTGTGTACAATTTATTGACTGGTTCTTTATTTAGTTTTGTACAGTTTATTGACTGTTTTTTTATTTCGTTTTGTACAGTTTTTTTACTGTTTCCTTATTTAGTTTGTGTACAATTTATTGACTGGTTCTTTATTTAGTTTTGTACAGTTTATTGAATGTTTCTTTATTTAGTTTTGTACAGTTTATTGACTGTTTCTTTATTTAGTTTTGTACAGTTTATTGAATGGTTCTTTATTGAGTTTTGTACAGTTTATTGACTGGTCCTTTATTGAGTTTTGTACAGTTTATTGACTGGTTGTTTATTCAGTTTTGTGCAATTTATTGACTGGTTCTTTTTTGAGCTTTGTACAGTTTATTGACTGGTTCTTTATTCAGTTTTGTACAATTTATTGACTGGTTCTTTATTGGGTTTGTGTACAGTTTATTGACTTTTTTTATTTTGTTTTGTACAGTTTACTGACTGGTTCTTTATTCAGTTTTGTAATGTTTATTGACTGGTTCTTTATTGAGTTTTGTACAGTTTATTGACTGGTTCTTTATTGAGTTTTGTACAGTTTATTGAATGTTTCTTTATTGAGTTTTGTATAGTTTTTTGACTGAATTTTTCTTGAGTTTTGTACAGTTTTTTGACTGTTTCTTTGTTGAGATTTGTACAGTTTTTTGACTGGTTCTTTCTTGAGTTTTGTACAGTTTTATGACTATTTCTTTATTGAGTTTTGTACATTTTATTGACTGATTCTTTATTCAGTTTTGTACAGTTTATTGACTGGTTTTTTATTCAGTTTTGTACAGTTTATTGACTAATTCTTTATTTAATTTTGTACAATTTATTGACTCGTTGTTTATTTAGTTTTGTACAGTTTATTGACTGTTTGTTTATTCAGTTTTGTACAGTTTATTGACTGTTTCTTTATTTAGTTTTGTACAGTTTATTCACTGTTTCTTTATAGAGTTTTGTACAGTTTATTGACTGGTTCTTTATTGAGTTTAGTACTGTTAATTGACTTGTTCTTTGTTCAGTTTTGTACTGTTTATTGACTGGTTCTTTGTTCAGTTTTGTACAGTTTATTGACTGTTTCTTTATTTAGTTTTGTACAGTTATTCACTGTTTTTTTAGAGATTTGTACAGTTTATTGACTGGTTCTTTTTGAGTTTTGTACAGTTTATTGACTGGTTCTTTATTCGGTTTTGTACAGTTTATTGACTGGTTCTTTATTGAGTTTTATACAGGTTTATTGACTGGTTCTTTGTTTAGTTTTGTACAGTTTATTGACTGTTTCTTTATTTAGTTTTGTACAGTGTAATGACTGTTTCTTTATTGAGTTTTGTACCCTTTATTGACTGGTTCTTTATTGCGTTTTGTACAGTTTATTGACTGTTTCTTTATTGAGTTTTGTACAGTTTATTGACTGGTTCTTTATTCAGTTTTGTACAGTTTATAGACTGGTTCTTTATTGAGTGTTGTACAGTTTATTGACTGGTTCTTTTTTGTGTTTTGTACAGTTTATTGACTGTTTCTTTATTGAGTTTTGTATTGTTTATCGACTGATTCTTTATTGAGTTTTGTACAGTTTTTTGACTGGTTGTTTATTGAGCTTTGTACAGTTTATTGAGTGTTTCTTTTTTGAGTTTTGTACAGTTTATTGACTGTTTTTTTATTAAGTTTTGTACAGTTTATTGACTGGTTCTTTATTTAGTTTTGAACAGTTTAATGACTGGTTCTTTATTGAGTTTTGTACAGTTTATTGACTGGTTCTTTATTGAGTTTTGTACAGTTTATTGACTGGTACTTTTTCGAGTTTTGTACAGTTATTGACTGGTTCTTTATTGAGTTTTGTACAGTTTATTGACTAATTCTTTATTGAGTTTGGGACAGTTTATTGACTGGTTCTTTATTCAGTTTTGTACAGTTTATTGAATGTTTCTTTATTCAGTTTTGTACAGTTTATTGACTGGTTCTTTGTTCAGATTTGTACTGTTTATTGACTGGTTCTTTATTCAGTTTTATACAGTTTATTGACTGTTTCTTTATTTAGTTTTGTACAGTTTATTGACTGGTTCTTTATTTAGTTTTGTACAGTTTAATGACTGGTTCTTTATTGAGTTTTGTACAGTTTATTGACTGTTTCTATATTTAGTTTTGTACAGTTCATTGACTGTTTCTTTATTTCGTTTTGTACAGTTTATTGATTGTTTCTTTATTCAGTTTTGTACAGTTTATTGACTGGTTTTTTGTTCAGATTTGTACTGTTTCTTTACTGGTTCTTTATTCAGATTGGTACAGTTTATTGACTGTTAGTTTATTTAGTTTTGTTCAGATTATTGACTGTTTCTTATTTTAGTTTTGTAAAGTTTATTGACTGGTTCTTTATTTAGTTTTGTACAGTTTATTGACTGGTTCTTTATTGAGTTTGTGTACAATTTATTGACAGGTTCTTTATTGAATTTTGTACAGTTTACTGACTGGTACTTTATTAACTTTTGTACAGTTTATTGACTGGCTCTTTACTGAGTTTTGTATAGTTTATTGACTGGTTCTTTATTTAGTTTTTTACAGTTTATTGTCTGGTTCTTTATTGACTTTTGTACAGTTTATTGACTGGTTCTTTATTGAGTTTTGTACTGTTAATTGACTTGTTCTTTGTTCAGTTTTGTTCTGTTTATTGACTGGTTCTTTGTTCAGTTTTGTACAGTTTATTGACTGTTTCTTTATTGTGTTTGTGTACAATTTATTGACTGGTTCTTTATTTACTTTTGTACAGTTTATTGACTGTTTTTTTATTTCGTTTTGTACAGTTTTTTTACTGTTTCCTTATTTAGTTTGTGTACAATTTATTGACTGGTTCTTTATTTAGTTTTGTACAGTTTATTGAATGTTTCTTTATTTAGTTTTGTACAGTTTATTGACTGTTTCTTTATTTAGTTTTGTACAGTTTATTGAATGGTTCTTTATTGAGTTTTGTACAGTTTATTGACTGGTCCTTTATTGAGTTTTGTACAGTTTATTGACTGGTTGTTTATTCAGTTTTGTGCAATTTATTGACTGGTTCTTTTTTGAGCTTTGTACAGTTTATTGACTGGTTCTTTATTCAGTTTTGTACAATTTATTGACTGGTTCTTTATTGGGTTTGTGTACAGTTTATTGACTTTTTTTATTTTGTTTTGTACAGTTTACTGACTGGTTCTTTATTCAGTTTTGTAATGTTTATTGACTGGTTCTTTATTCAGTTTTGTACAGTTTATTGACTGGTTCTTTATTGAGTTTGTGTACAATTTATTGACTGGTTTTTTATTGAATTTTGTACAGTTTACTGACTTGTTCTTTATTGACTTTTGTACAGTTTATTGACTGTCTCTTTGTTGAGTTTTGTATAGTTTATTTACTGGTTCTTTATTTAGTTTTGTACAGTTTATTGACTGGTTCTTTATTGAGTTTTGTACACTTTATTGACTGGTTCTTTATTGAGTTTTGTACAGTTTATTGACTGGTTCTTTATTGAGTTTTGTACAGTTTATTGAATGTTTCTTTATTGAGTTTTGTATAGTTTTTTGACAGAATTTTTCTTGAGTTTTGTACAGTTTTTTGACTGTTTATTTGTTGAGATTTGTACAGTTTTTTGACTGGTTCTTTCTTGAGTTTTGTACAGTTTTATGACTATTTCTTTATTGAGTTTTGTACATTTTATTGACTGATTCTTTATTCAGTTTTGTACAGTTTATTGGCTGGTTTTTTATTCAGTTTTGTACAGTTTATTGACTAATTCTTTATTTAATTTTGTACAATTTATTGACTCGTTGTTTATTTAGTTTTGTACAGTTTATTGACTGTTTCTTTATTCAGTTTTGTACAGTTTATTGACTGTTTCTTTATTTAGTTTTGTACAGTTTATTCACTGTTTCTTTATAGAGTTTTGTACAGTTTATTGAATGTTTCTTTATTCAGTTTTGTACAGTTTATTGACTGGTTCTTTGTTCAGATTTGTACTGTTTATTGACTGGTTCTTTATTCAGTTTTATACAGTTTATTGACTGTTTCTTTATTTAGTTTTGTACAATTTATTGACTGTTTCTTTATTTAGTTTTGTACAGTTTAATGACTGGTTCTTTATTGAGTTTTGTACAGTTTATTGACTGTTTCTATATTTAGTTTTGTACAGTTCATTGACTGTTTCTTTATTTAGTTTTGTACAGTTTATTGATTGTTTCTTTATTCAGTTTTGTACAGTTTATTGACTGGTTCTTTGTTCAGATTTGTACTGTTTATTTACTGGTTCTTTATTCAGATTGGTACAGTTTATTGACTGGTTCTTCATTGAGTTTTGTACAGTTTATTGACTGGTTCTTTATTGAGTTTTGTACAGTTTATTGACTGGTTCTTTATTGAGTTTTGTACAGTTTATTGACTGTTTCTATATTTAGTTTTGTACAGTTCATTGACTGTTTCTTTATTTAGTTTTGTACAGTTTATTGATTGTTTCTTTATTTAGTTTGTGTACAATTTATTGACTGTTTCTATATTTAGTTTTGTACAGTTTATTGACTGTTTCTTTATTTAGTTTTGTACAGTTTATTGACTGACTTTTTATTCAGTTTTGTACAGTTTATTGACTGGTTCTTTATTGAGTTTTGTACAGTTTATTGACTGGTTCTTTATTCAGTTTTGTAATGTGTATTGACTGGTTTTTTATTGAGTTCTGTACAGTTTATTGACTGGTTCTTCATTGAGTTTTGTACAATTTTTTTACTGGTTCTTTATTGAGTTTTGTACAGTTTATTGACTGGTTCTTTATTCAGTTTTGTACAGTTTATTGTCTGGTTCATTATTGGGTTTGTGTACAGTTTATTGGCTAGTTCTTTATTGAGTTTTGTACAGTTTATTGACTGGTTCTTTATTCAGTTTTATACAGTTTATTGACTGGTTCTTTATTGTGTTTGTGTACAATTTATTGACTGGTTCTTTATTTAGTTTTGTACAGTTTATTGACTGTTTTTTTATTTCGTTTTGTACAGTTTTTTTACTCTTTCCTTATTTAGTTTGTGTACAATTTATTGACTGGTTCTTTATTTAGTTTTGTACAGTTTATTGAATGTTTCTTTATTTAGTTTTGTACAGTTTATTGACTGTTTCTTTATTTAGTTTTGTACAGTTTATTGAATGGTTCTTTATTGAGTTTTGTACAGTTTATTGACTGGTCCTTTATTGAGTTTTGTACAGTTTATTGACTGGTTGTTTATTCAGTTTTGTGCAATTTATTGACTGGTTCTTTTTTGAGCTTTGTACAGTTTATTGACTGGTTCTTTATTCAGTTTTGTACAATTTATTGACTGGTTCTTTATTGGGTTTGTGTACAGTTTATTGACTTTTTTTATTTTGTTTTGTACAGTTTACTGACTGGTTCTTTATTCAGTTTTGTAATGTTTATTGACTGGTTCTTTATTCAGTTTTGTACAGTTTATTGACTGGTTCTTTATTGAGTTTGTGTACAATTTATTGACTGGTTCTTTATTGAATTTTATACAGTTTACTGACTTGTTCTTTATTGACTTTTGTACAGTTTATTGACTGGCTCTTTATTGAGTTTTGTACAGTTTATTTACTGGTTCTTTATTTAGTTTTGTACAGTTTATTGACTTGTTCTTTATTGAGTTTTGTACAGTTTATTGACTGGTTCTTTATTGAGTTTTGTACAGTTTATTGAATGTTTCTTTATTGAGTTTTGTATAGTTTTTTGACAGAATTTTTCTTGAGTTTTGTACAGTTTTTTGACTGTTTCTTTGTTGAGATTTGTACAGTTTTTTGACTGGTTCTTTCTTGAGTTTTGTACAGTTTTATGACTATTTCTTTATTGAGTTTTGTACATTTTATTGACTGATTCTTTATTCAGTTTTGTACAGTTTATTGACCTGTTTTTTATTCAGTTTTGTACAGTTTATTGACTAATTCTTTATTTAATTTTGTACAATTTATTGACTCGTTGTTTATTTAGTTTTGTACAGTTTATTGACTGTTTCTTTATTCAGTTTTGTACAGTTTATTGACTGTTTCTTTATTTAGTTTTGTACAGTTTATTCACTGTTTCTTTCTAGAGTTTTGTACAGTTTATTGAATGTTTCTTTATTCAGTTTTGTACAGTTTATTGACTGGTTCTTTGTTCAGATTTGTACTGTTTATTGACTGGTTCTTTATTCAGTTTTATACAGTTTATTGACTGTTTCTTTATTTAGTTTTGTACAATTTATTGACTGTTTCTTTATTTAGTTTTGTACAGTTTAATGACTGGTTCTTTATTGAGTTTTGTACAGTTTATTGACTGTTTCTATATTTAGTTTTGTACAGTTCATTGACTGTTTCTTTATTTAGTTTTGTACAGTTTATTGATTGTTTCTTTATTCAGTTTTGTACAGTTTATTGACTGGTTCTTTGTTCAGATTTGTACTGTTTATTTACTGGTTCTTTATTCAGATTGGTACAGTTTATTGACTGGTTCTTCATTGAGTTTTGTACAGTTTATTGACTGGTTCTTTATTGAGTTTTGTACAGTTTATTGACTGGTTCTTTATTGAGTTTTGTACAGTTTATTGACTGTTTCTATATTTAGTTTTGTACAGTTCATTGACTGTTTCTTTATTTAGTTTTGTACAGTTTATTGATTGTTTCTTTATTTAGTTTGTGTACAATTTATTGACTGTTTCTATATTTAGTTTTGTACAGTTTATTGACTGTTTCTTTATTTAGTTTTGTACAGTTTATTGACTGACTTTTTATTCAGTTTTGTACAGTTTATTGACTGGTTCTTTATTGAGTTTTGTACAGTTTATTGACTGGTTCTTTATTCAGTTTTGTAATGTGTATTGACTGGTTTTTTATTGAGTTCTGTACAGTTTATTGACTGGTTCTTCATTGAGTTTTGTACAATTTTTTTACTGGTTCTTTATTGAGTTTTGTACAGTTTATTGACTGGTTCTTTATTCAGTTTTGTACAGTTTATTGTCTGGTTCATTATTGGGTTTGTGTACAGTTTATTGACTAGTTCTTTATTGAGTTTTGTACAGTTTATTGACTGGTTCTTTATTCAGTTTTATACAGTTTATTGACTGGTTCTTTATTGTGTTTGTGTACAATTTATTGACTGGTTCTTTATTTAGTTTTGTACAGTTTATTGACTGTTTTTTTATTTCGTTTTGTACAGTTTTTTTACTGTTTCCTTATTTAGTTTGTGTACAATTTATTGACTGGTTCTTTATTTAGTTTTGTACAGTTTATTGAATGTTTCTTTATTTAGTTTTGTACAGTTTATTGACTGTTTCTTTATTTAATTTTGTACAGTTTATTGAATGGTTCTTTATTGAGTTTTGTACAGTTTATTGACTGGTCCTTTATTGAGTTTTGTACAGTTTATTGACTGGTTGTTTATTCAGTTTTGTGCAATTTATTGACTGGTTCTTTTTTGAGCTTTGTACAGTTTATTGACTGGTTCTTTATTCAGTTTTGTACAATTTATTGACTGGTTCTTTATTGGGTTTGTGTACAGTTTATTGACTTTTTTTATTTTGTTTTGTACAGTTTACTGACTGGTTCTTTATTCAGTTTTGTGCAATTTATTGACTGGTTCTTTTTTGAGCTTTGTACAGTTTATTGACTGGTTCTTTATTCAGTTTTGTACGGTTTATTGACTGGTTCTTTATTGAGTTTGTGTACAATTTATTGACTGGTTCTTTATTGAATTTTATACAGTTTACTGACTTGTTCTTTATTGACTTTTGTACAGTTTATTGACTGGCTCTTTATTGAGTTTTGTACAGTTTATTTACTGGTTCTTTATTTAGTTTTGTACAGTTTATTGACTTGTTCTTTATTGAGTTTTGTACAGTTTATTGACTGGTTCTTTATTGAGTTTTGTACAGTTTATTGACTGGTTTTTTATTGAGTTTTGTACAGTTTATTGAATGTTTCTTTATTGAGTTTTGTATAGTTTTTTGACTGAATTTTTCTTGAGTTTTGTACAGTTTTTTGACTGTTTCTTTGTTGAGATTTGTACAGTTTTTTGACTGGTTCTTTCTTGAGTTTTGTACAGTTTTATGACTATTTCTTTATTGAGTTTTGTACATTTTATTGACTGATTCTTTATCCAGTTTTGTACAGTTTATTGACTGGTTTTTTATTCAGTTTTGTACAGTTTATTGACTAATTCTTTATTTAATTTTGTACAATTTATTGACTCGTTGTTTATTTAGTTTTGTACAGTTTATTGACTGTTTCTTTATTCAGTTTTGTACAGTTTATTGACTGTTTCTTTATTTAGTTTTGTACAGTTTATTCACTGTTTCTTTATAGAGTTTTGTACAGTTTATTGACTGGTTCTTTATTGAGTTTAGTACTGTTAATTGACTTGTTCTTTGTTCAGTTTTGTACTGTTTATTGACTGGTTCTTTGTTCAGTTTTGTACAGTTTATTGACTGTTTCTTTATTTAGTTTTGTACAGTTTATTCACTGTTTTTTTATAGAGTTTTGTACAGTTTATTGACTGGTTCTTTTTGAGTTTTGTACAGTTTATTGACTGGTTCTTTATTCGGTTTTGTACAGTTTATTGACTGGTTCTTTATTGAGTTTTATACAGGTTTATTGACTGGTTCTTTGTTTAGTTTTGTACAGTTTATTGACTGTTTCTTTATTTAGTTTTGTACAGTGTAATGACTGTTTCTTTATTGAGTTTTGTACCCTTTATTGACTGGTTCTTTATTGCGTTTTGTACAGTTTATTGACTGTTTCTTTATTGAGTTTTGTACAGTTTATTGACTTGTTCTTTATTCAGTTTTGTACAGTTTATAGACTGGTTCTTTATTGAGTGTTGTACAGTTTATTGACTGGTTCTTTTTTGTGTTTTGTACAGTTTATTGACTGTTTCTTTATTGAGTTTTGTATTGTTTATCGACTGATTCTTTATTGAGTTTTGTACAGTTTTTTGACTGGTTGTTTATTGAGCTTTGTACAGTTTATTGAGTGTTTCTTTTTTGAGTTTTGTACAGTTTATTGACTGTTTTTTTATTAAGTTTTGTACAGTTTATTGACTGGTTCTTTATTTAGTTTTGAACAGTTTAATGACTGGTTCTTTATTGAGTTTTGTACAGTTTATTGACTGGTTCTTTATTGAGTTTTGTACAGTTTATTGACTGGTACTTTTTCGAGTTTTGTACAGTTATTGACTGGTTCTTTATTGAGTTTTGTACAGTTTATTGACTAATTCTTTATTGAGTTTGGGACAGTTTATTGACTGGTTCTTTACTCAGTTTTGTACAGTTTATTGAATGTTTCTTTATTCAGTTTTGTACAGTTTATTGACTGGTTCTTTGTTCAGATTTGTACTGTTTATTGACTGGTTATTTATTCAGTTTTATACAGTTTATTGACTGTTTCTTTATTTAGTTTTGTACAGTTTATTGACTGGTTCTTTATTTAGTTTTGTACAGTTTAATGACTGGTTCTTTATTGAGTTTTGTACAGTTTATTGACTGTTTCTATATTTAGTTTTGTACAGTTCATTGACTGTTTCTTTATTTAGTTTTGTACAGTTTATTGACTGTTTCTTTATTCAGTTTTGTACAGTTTATTGACTGGTTCTTTGTTCAGATTTGTACTGTTTATTTACTGGTTCTTTATTCAGATTGGTACAGTTTATTGACTGTTAGTTTATTTAGTTTTGTTCAGATTATTTACTGTTTCTTATTTTAGTTTTGTAAAGTTTATTGACTGGTTCTTTATTTAGTTTTGTACAGTTTATTGACTGGTTCTTTATTGAGTTTGTGTACAATTTATTGACTGGTTCTTTATTGAATTTTGTACAGTTTACTGACTGGTACTTAATTATCTTTTGTACAGTATATTGACTGGCTCTTTACTGAGTTTTGTATAGTTTATTGACTGGTTCTTTATTTAGTTTTTTACAGTTTATTGTCTGGTTCTTTATTGACTTTTGTACAGTTTATTGACTGGTTCTTTATTGAGTTTTGTACTGTTAATTGACTTGTTCTTTGTTCAGTTTTGTTCTGTTTATTGACTGGTTCTTTGTTCAGTTTTGTACAGTTTATTGACTGTTTCTTTATTCAGTTTTGTACAGTTTATTAACTGTTTCTTTATTTAGTTTTGTACAGTTTATTGACTGTTTCTTTATAGAGTTTTATACAGTTTATTGACTGGTTCTTTTTTGAGTTTTGTACAGTTTATTGACTGGTTCTTTATTCGGTTTTGTACAGTTTATTGACTGGATCTTTATTCAGTTTTGTAATGTTTATTGACTGGTTCTTTATTCAGTTTTGTACAGTTTATTGACTGTTTCTTTATTTAGTTTTGTACAGTGTATTGACTGTTTCTTTATTGAGTTTTGTACAGTTTATTGACTGGTTCTTTATTCAGTTTTGTGCAGTTTATTGACTGTTTCTTTATTGAGTTTTGTACAGTTTATTGACTGGTTGTTTATTCAGTTTTGTGCAATTTATTGACTGGTTCTTTTTTGAGCTTTGTACAGTTTATTGACTGGTTCTTTTTTGTGTTTTTTACAGTTTATTGACTGTTTCTTTATTGAGTTTTGTATAGTTTATTGACTGATTCTTTCTTGAGTTTTGTACAGTTTTTTGACTGTTTCTGAATTGAGATTTGTACAGTTTTTTGACTGGTTCTTTATTGAGTTTTGTACAGTTTATTGACTGTTTCTTTACTGAGTTTTTTACAGTTTATTGACTGGTTCTTTATTCAGTTTTTTACAGTTTATTGACTGTTTCTTTATTTAGTTTTGTACAGTTTATTGACTGGTTCTTTACTGACTTTTGTACAGTTTATTGACTGGTTCTTTATTGAGTTTTGTACAGTTTATTGACTGTTTCTATATTTAGTTTTGTACAGTTCATTGACTGTTTCTTTATTTAGTTTTGTACAGTTTATTGATTGTTTCTTTATTTAGTTTGTGTACAATTTATTGACTGTTTCTATATTTAGTTTTGTACAGTTTATTGACTGTTTCTTTATTTAGTTTTGTACAGTTTATTGACCGACTCTTTATTCAGTTTTGTACAGTTTATTGACTGGTTCATTATTGAGTTTTGTACAGTTTATTGACTGGTTCTACATTGAGTTTTGTACAGTTTATTGACTGGTTCTTTATTCAGTTTTGTACAGTTTATTGTCTGGTTCATTATTGGGTTTGTATACAGTTTATTGACTGGTTCTTTATTGAGTTTTGTACAGTTTATTGACTGGTTCTTCATTCAGTTTTGTACACTTTATTGACTGGTTCTTTATTGTGTTTGTGTACAATTTATTGACTGGTTCTTTATTTAGTTTTGTACAGTTTATTGACTGTTATTTTATTTAGTTTTGTACAGTTTATTGACTGTTTCTTTATTTAGTTTGTGTACAATTTATTGACTGGTTCTTTATTTAGTTTTGTACAGTTTATTGAATGTTTCTTTATTTAGTTTTGTACAGTTTATTGACTGTTTCTTTATTTAGTTTTGTACAGTTTATTGAATGGTTCTTTATTGAGTTTTGTACAGTTTATTGACTGGTTCTTTATTGAGTTTTGTACAGTTTATTGACTGGTTGTTTATTCAGTTTTGTGCATTTATTGACTGTTTCTTTTTTGAGCTTTGTACAGTTTATAGACTGGTTCTTTATTCAGTTTTGTACAGTTTATTGACTGCTTCTTTATTGGGTTTGTGTACAGTTTATTGACTGGTTTTTTATTGAGTTTTGTACAGTTTTGTTGACTGGTTCTTTATTCAGTTTTGTACAGTTTATTGACTGGTTCTTTATTGGGTTTGTATACAATTTATTGACTGGTTCTTTATTTAGTTTTGTACAGTTTATTGACTTTTTTTATTTTGTTTTGTACAGTTTTTTGACTGTTTCTTTATTTAGTTTGTGTACAGTTTATTGACTGGTTCTTTATTTAGTTTCGTACAGTTTTTTACCTGGTTCTTTATTGAGTTTTGTACAGTTTATTTACTGGTTCTTTATTGAGTCTTGTACAGTTTATTGACTGGTTCTTTATTGAGTTTTGTACAGTTTATTGACTGGTTCTACATTGAGTTTTGTACAGTTTATTGACTGGTTCTTTATTCAGTTTTGTACAGTTTATTGTCTGGTTCATTATTGGGTTTGTGCACAGTTAATTGACTGGTTCTTTATTGAGTTTTGTACAGTTTATTGACTGGTTCTTCATTCAGTTTTGTACACTTTATTGACTGGTTCTTTATTGTGTTTGTGTACAATTTATTGACTGGTTCTTTATTTAGTTTTCTACAGTTTATTGACTGTTATTTTGTTTCGTTTTGTACAGTTTATTGACTGTTTCTTTATTTAGTTTGTGTACAATTTATTGACTGGTTCTTTATTTAGTTTTGTACAGTTTATTGAATGTTTCTTTATTTAGTTTTGTACAGTTTATTGACTGATTCTTTATTTAGTTTTGTACTGTTTATTGAATTGTTCTTTATTGAGTTTTGTACAGTTTATTGACTGGTTCTTTATTGAGTTTTGTACAGTTTTTTGACTGGTTGTTTATTCAGTTTTGTGCAATTTATTGACTGGTTCTTTTTTGAGCTTTGTACAGTTTATAGACTGGTTCTTTATTCAGTTTTGTACAGTTTATTGACTGGTTCTTTATTGGGCTTGTGTACAGTTTATTGACTGGTTTTTTATTGAGTTTTGTACAGTTTTGTTGACTGGTTCTTTATTGAGTTTTGTACAGTTTATTGGCTGGTTCTTTATTGAGTTTGTATACAATTTATTGACTGGTTCTTTATTTAGTTTTGTACAGTTTATTGACTTTTTTTATTTTGTCTTGTACAGTTTTTTGACTGTTTCTTTATTTAGTTTGTGTACAGTTTATTGACTGGTTCTTTATTTAGTTTCGTACAGTTTTTTACCTGGTTCTTTATTGAGTTTTGTACAGTTTATTTACTGGTTCTTTATTGAGTCTTGTACAGTTTATTGACTGGTTCTTTATTCAGTTTTGTACAGTTTTTTGACTGGTTCTTAATTGAGTTTTGGACCGTTTATTGACTAATTCTGTATTCAGTTTTGTACAGTTTTTTGACTGGTTCTTTATTCAGTTTGGTACAGTTTATAGACTGTTTATTTATTGAGTTTTGTAATGTTTATTGACTGGTTCTTTGTTAAGTTTTGTACTGTTTATTGACTAGTTCTTTATTCAGATTTGTACAGTTTATTGACTGGTTCTTTATTCAGTTTTGTACAGTTTATTGACTGGTTCTTTATTTATTTTTGTACAGTTTATTGACTGGTTCTTTTTTGAGCTTTGTACAGTTTATTGACTGGTTCTTTTTTGTGTTTTTTACAGTTTATTGACTGTTTCTTTATTGAGTTTTGTATAGTTTATTGACTGATTCTTTCTTGAGTTTTGTACAGTTTTTTGACTGTTTCTGAATTGAGATTTGTACAGTTTTTTGACTGGTTCTTTATTGAGTTTTGTACAGTTTATTGACTGTTTCTTTACTGAGTTTTGTACAGTTTATTGACTGTTTCTTTATTTAGTTTTCTACAGTTTATTGACTGTTTCTTTATTTAGTTTTGTACAGTTTATTGACTGGTTCTTTATTTAGTTTTGTACAGTTTAATGACTGGTTCTTTATTGAGTTTTGTACAGTTTATTGACTGTTTCTATATTTAGTTTTGTACAGTTCATTGACTGTTTCTTTATTTAGTTTTGTACAGTTTATTGATTGTTTCTTTATTTAGTTTGTGTACAATTTATTGACTGTTTCTATATTTAATTTTGTACAGTTTATTGACTGTTTCTTTATTTTGTTTTGTACAGTTTATTGACCGACTCTTTATTCAGTTTTGTACAGTTTATTGACTGGTTCTTTATTGAGTTTTGTACAGTTTATTGACTGGTTCTACATTGAGTTTTGTACAGTTTATTGACTGGTTCTTTATTCAGTTTTGTACAGTTTATTGTCTGGTTCATTATTGGGTTTGTATACAGTTTATTGACTGGTTCTTTATTGAGTTTTGTACAGTTTATTGACTGGTTCTTCATTCAGTTTTGTACACTTTATTGACTGGTTCTTTATTGTGTTTGTGTACAATATATTGACTGGTTCTTTATTTAGTTTTGTACAGTTTATTGACTGTTATTTTATTTAGTTTTGTACAGTTTATTGACTGTTTCTTTATTTAGTTTGTGTACAATTTATTGACTGGTTCTTTATTTAGTTTTGTACAGTTTATTGAATGTTTCTTTATTTAGTTTTGTACAGTTTATTGACTGTTTCTTTATTTAGTTTTGTACAGTTTATTGAATGGTTCTTTATTGAGTTTTGTACAGTTTATTGACTGGTTCTTTATTGAGTTTTGTACAGTTTATTGACTGGTTGTTTATTCAGTTTTGTGCAATTTATTGACTGTTTCTTTTTTGAGCTTTGTACAGTTTATAGACTGGTTCTTTAGTCAGTTTTGTACAGTTTATTGACTGCTTCTTTATTGGGTTTGTGTACAGTTTATTGACTGGTTTTTTATTGAGTTTTGTACAGTTTTGTTGACTGGTTCTTTATTCAGTTTTGTACAGTTTATTGACTGGTTCTTTATTGGGTTTGTATACAATTTATTGACTGGTTCTTTATTTAGTTTTGTACAGTTTATTGACTTTTTTTATTTTGTTTTGTACAGTTTTTTGACTGTTTCTTTATTTAGTTTGTGTACAGTTTATTGACTGGTTCTTTATTTAGTTTCGTACAGTTTTTTACCTGGTTCTTTATTGAGTTTTGTACAGTTTATTTACTGGTTCTTTATTGAGTCTTGTACAGTTTATTGACTGGTTCTTTATTGAGTTTTGTACAGTTTATTGACTGGTTCTACATTGAGTTTTGTACAGTTTATTGACTGGTTCTTTATTCAGTTTTGTACAGTTTATTGTCTGGTTCATTATTGGGTTTGTGTACAGTTTATTGACTGGTTCTTTATTGAGTTTTGTACAGTTTTTTGACTGGTTCTTCATTCAGTTTTGTACACTTTATTGACTGGTTCTTTATTGTGTTTGTGTACAATTTATTGACTGGTTCTTTATTTAGTTTTCTACAGTTTATTGACTGTTATTTTGTTTCGTTTTGTACAGTTTATTGACTGTTTCTTTATTTAGTTTGTGTACAATTTATTGACTGGTTCTTTATTTAGTTTTGTACAGTTTATTGATTGGTTCTTTATTTAGTTTTGTACAGTTTATTGACTGTTTCTTTATTTAGTTTTGTACAGTTTATTGAATTGTTCTTTATTGAGTTTTGTACAGTTTATTGACTGGTTCTTTATTGAGTTTTGTACAGTTTTTTGACTGGTTGTTTATTCAGTTTTGTGCAATTTATTGACTGGTTCTTTTTTGAGCTTTGTACAGTTTATAGACTGGTTCTTTATTCAGTTTTGTACAGTTTATTGACTGCTTCTTTATTGGGTTTGTGTACAGTTTATTGACTGGTTTTTTATTGAGTTTTGTACAGTTTTGTTGACTGGTTCTTTATTCAGTTTTGTACAGTTTATTGACTGGTTCTTTATTGGGTTTGTATACAATTTATTGACTGGTTCTTTATTTAGTTTTGTACAGTTTATTGACTTTTTTTATTTTGTTTTGTACAGTTTTTTGACTGTTTCTTTATTTAGTTTGTGTACAGTTTATTGACTGGTTCTTTATTTAGTTTCGTACAGTTTTTTACCTGGTTCTTTATTGAGTTTTGTACAGTTTATTTACTGGTTCTTTATTGAGTCTTGTACAGTTTATTGACTGGTTCTTTATTGAGTTTTGTACAGTTTATTGACTGGTTCTACATTGAGTTTTGTACAGTTTATTGACTGGTTCTTTATTCAGTTTTGTACAGTTTATTGTCTGGTTCATTATTGGGTTTGTGTACAGTTTATTGACTGGTTCTTTATTGAGTTTTGTACAGTTTATTGACTGGTTCTTCATTCAGTTTTGTACACTTTATTGACTGGTTCTTTATTGTGTTTGTGTACAATTTATTGACTGGTTCTTTATTTAGTTTTCTACAGTTTATTGACTGTTATTTTGTTTCGTTTTGTACAGTTTATTGACTGTTTCTTTATTTAGTTTGTGTACAATTTATTGACTGGTTCTTTATTTAGTTTTGTACAGTTTATTGAATGTTTCTTTATTTAGTTTTGTACAGTTTATTGACTGTTTCTTTATTTAGTTTTGTACAGTTTATTGAATTGTTCTTTATTGAGTTTTGTACAGTTTATTGACTGGTTCTTTATTGAGTTTTGTACAGTTTTTTGACTGGTTGTTTATTCAGTTTTGTGCAATTTATTGACTGGTTCTTTTTTGAGCTTTGTACAGTTTATAGACTGGTTCTTTATTCAGTTTTGTACAGTTTATTGACTGGTTCTTTATTGGGTTTGTGTACAGTTTATTGACTGGTTTTTTATTGAGTTTTGTACAGTTTTGTTGACTGGTTCTTTATTGAGTTTTGTACAGTTTATTGGCTGGTTCTTTATTGAGTTTGTATACAATTTATTGACTGGTTCTTTATTTAGTTTTGTACAGTTTATTGACTTTTTTTATTTTGTTTTGTACAGTTTTTTTACTGTTTCTTTATTTAGTTTGTGTACAGTTTATTGACTGGTTCTTTATTTAGTTTCGTACAGTTTTTTACCTGGTTCTTTATTGAGTTTTGTACAGTTTATTTACTGGTTCTTTATTGAGTCTTGTACAGTTTATTGACTGGTTCTTTATTCAGTTTTGTACAGTTTTTTGACTGGTTCTTAATTGAGTTTTGGACCGTTTATTGACTAATTCTGTATTCAGTTTTGTACAGTTTTTTGACTGGTTCTTTATTCAGTTTGGTACAGTTTATAGACTGTTTATTTATTGAGTTTTGTAATGTTTATTGACTGGTTCTTTGTTAAGTTTTGTACTGTTTATTGACTAGTTCTTTATTCAGATTTGTACAGTTTATGGACTGGTTCTTTATTCAGTTTTGTACGGTTTATTGACTGTTATTTTATTTCGTTTTGTACAGTTTATTGACTGTTTCTTTATTTAGTTTGTGTACAATTTATTGGCTGGTTCTTTATTTAGTTTTGTACAGTTTATTGAATGTTTCTTTATTTAGTTTTGTACAGTTTATTGACTGTTTCTTTATTTAGTTTTGTACAGTTTATTGAATGGTTCTTTATTGAGTTTTGTACAGTTTATTGACTGGTTCTTTATTGCGTTTTGTACAGTTTATTGACTGGTTGTTTATTCAGTTTTGTGCAATTTATTGACCGGTTCTTTTTTGAGCTTTGTACAGTTTATAGACTGGTTCTTTATTCAGTTTTGTACAGTTTATTGACTGGTTCTTTATTGGGTTTGTGTACAGTTTATTGACTGGTTTTTTATTGAGTTTTGTACAGTTTTGTTGACTGGTTCTTTATTCAGTTTTGTACAGTTTATTGACTGGTTCTTCATTGAGTTTGTATACAATTTATTGACTGGTTCTTTATTTAGTTTTGTACAGTTTATTGACTTTTCTTATTTTGTTTTGTACAGTTTTATGACTGTTTCTTTATTTAGTTTGTGTACAGTTTATTGACTGGTTCTTTATTTAGTTTCGTACAGTTTTCTACCTGGTTCTTTATTGAGTTTTGAACAGTTTATTTACTGGTTCTTTATTGAGTCTTGTACAGTTTATTGACTGGTTCTTTATTGAGTTTTGTACAGTTTTTTGACTGGTTCTTAATTGAGTTTTGTACAGTTTATTGACTAATTCTGTATTCAGATTTGTACAGTTTTTTGACTGGTTCTTTATTCAGTTTGGTACAGTTTATAGACTGTTTATTTATTGAGTTTTGTAATGTTTATTGACTGGTTCTTTGTTAAGTTTTGTACTGTTTTTTGACTGGTTCTTTATTCAGATTTGTACAGTTTATTGACTGGTTCTTTATTCAGTTTTGTACAGTTTATTGACTGGTTCTTCATTCAGTTTTGTACACTTTATTGACTGGTTCTTTATTGTGTTTGTGTACAATTTATTGACTTGTTCTTTATTTAGTTTTGTACAGTTTATTGACTGTTATTTTATTTAGTTTTGTACAGTTTATTGACTGTTTCTTTATTTAGTTTGTGTACAATTTATTGACTGGTTCTTTATTTAGTTTTGTACAGTTTATTGAATGTTTCTTTATTTAGTTTTGTACTGTTTATTGACTGTTTCTTTATTTAGTTTTGTACAGTTTATTGAATGGTTCTTTATTGAGTTTTGTACAGTTTATTGACTGGTTCTTTATTGAGTTTTGTACAGTTTATTGACTGGTTGTTTATTCAGTTTTGTGCAATTTATTGACTGTTTCTTTTTTGAGCTTTGTACAGTTTATAGACTGGTTCTTTATTCAGTTTTGTGCAGTGTATTGACTGCTTCTTTATTGGGTTTGTGTACAGTTTACTGACTGGTTTTTTATTGAGTTTTGTACAGTTTTGTTGACTGGTTCTTTATTCAGTTTTGTACAGTTTATTGACTGGTTCTTTATTGGGTTTGTATACAATTTATTGACTGGTTCTTTATTTAGTTTTGTACAGTTTATTGACTTTTTTTATTTTGTTTTGTACAGTTTTTTTACTGTTTCTTTATTTAGTTTGTGTACAGTTTATTGACTGGTTCTTTATTTAGTTTCGTACAGTTTTTTACCTGGTTCTTTATTGAGTTTTGTACAGTTTATTTACTGGTTCTTTATTGAGTCTTGTACAGTTTATTGACTGGTTCTTTATTGAGTTTTGTACAGTTTATTGACTGGTTCTACATTGAGTATTGTACAGTTTATTGACTGGTTCTTTATTCAGTTTTGTACAGTTTATTGTCTGGTTCATTATTGGGTTGGTGTACAGTTTATTGACTGGTTCTTTATTGAGTTTTGTACAGTTTATTGAATGGTTCTTCATTCAGTTTTGTACACTTTATTGACTGGTTCTTTATTGTGTTTGTGTACAATTTATTGACTGGTTCTTTATTTAGTTTTCTACAGTTTATTGACTGTTATTTTGTTTCGTTTTGTACAGTTTATTGACTGTTTCTTTATTTAGTTTGTGTACAATTTATTGACTGGTTCTTTATTTAGTTTTGTACAGTTTATTGAATGTTTCTTTATTTAGTTTTGTACAGTTTATTGACTGTTTCTTTATTTAGTTTTGTACAGTTTATTAAATTGTTCTTTATTGAGTTTTGTACAGTTTATTGACTAGTTCTTTATTGAGTTTTGTACAGTTTATTAACTGGTTGTTTATTCAGTTTTGTGCAATTTATTGACTGGTTCTTTTTTGAGCTTTGTACAGTTTATAGACTGGTTCTTTATTCAGTTTTGTACAGTTTATTGACTGGTTCTTTATTGGGTTTGTGTACAGTTTATTGACTGGTTTTTTATTGAGTTTTGTACAGTTTTGTTGACTGGTTCTTTATTGAGTTTTGTACAGTTTATTGGCTGGTTCTTTATTGAGTTTGTATACAATTTATTGACTGGTTCTTTATTTAGTTTTGTACAGTTTATTGACTTTTTTTATTTTGTTTTGTACAGTTTTTTGACTGTTTCTTTATTTAGTTTGTGTACAGTTTATTGACTGGTTCTTTATTTAGTTTCGTACAGTTTTTTACCTGGTTCTTTATTGAGTTTTGTACAGTTTATTTACTGGTTCTTTATTGAGTCTTGTACAGTTTATTGACTGGTTCTTTATTGAGTTTTGTACAGTTTTTTGACTGGTTCTTAATTGAGTTTTGGACCGTTTATTGACTAATTCTGTATTCAGTTTTGTACAGTTTTTTGACTGGTTCTTTATTCAGTTTGGTACAGTTTATAGACTGTTTCTTTATTGAGTTTTGTAATGTTTATTGACTGGTTCTTTGTTAAGTTTTGTACTGTTTATTGACTAGTTCTTTATTCAGATTTGTACAGTTTATTGACTGGTTCTTTATTCAGTTTTGTACAGTTTATTGACTGGTTCTTTATTTAGTTTTGTACAGTTTATTGACTGTTTCTTTATTTAGTTTTGTACAGTTTATTGACTGGTTCTTTATTTAGTTTCGTACAGTTTTTTACCTGGTTCTTTATTGAGTTTTGTACAGTTTATTTACTGGTTCTTTATTGAGTCTTGTACAGTTTATTGACTGGTTCTTTATTGAGTTTTGTACAGTTTATTGACTGGTTCTACATTGAGTTTTGTACAGTTTATTGACTGGTTCTTTATTCAGTTTTGTACAGTTTATTGTCTGGTTCATTATTGGGTTGGTGTACAGTTTATTGACTGGTTCTTTATTGAGTTTTGTACAGTTTATTGAATGGTTCTTCATTCAGTTTTGTACACTTTATTGACTGGTTCTTTATTGTGTTTGTGTACAATTTATTGACTGGTTCTTTATTTAGTTTTCTACAGTTTATTGACTGTTATTTTGTTTCGTTTTGTACAGTTTATTGACTGTTTCTTTATTTAGTTTGTGTACAATTTATTGACTGGTTCTTTATTTAGTTTTGTACAGTTTATTGAATGTTTCTTTATTTAGTTTTGTACTGTTTATTGACTGTTTCTTTATTTAGTTTTGTACAGTTTATTGAATTGTTCTTTATTGAGTTTTGTACAGTTTATTGACTGGTTCTTTATTGAGTTTTGTACAGTTTTTTGACTGGTTGTTTATTCAGTTTTGTGCAATTTATTGACTGGTTCTTTTTTGAGCTTTGTACAGTTTATAGACTGGTTCTTTATTCAGTTTTGTACAGTTTATTGACTGGTTCTTTATTGAGTTTTGTACAGTTTATTGACTGGTTCTTTATTGAGTTTTGTACAGTTTTGTTGACTGGTTCTTTATTGAGTTTTGTACAGTTTATTGGCTGGTTCTTTATTGAGTTTGTATACAATTTATTGACTGGTTCTTTATTTAGTTTTGTACAGTTTATTGACTTTTTTTATTTTGTTTTGTACAGTTTTTTGACTGTTTCTTTATTTAGTTTGTGTACAGTTTATTGACTGGTTCTTTATTTAGTTTCGTACAGTTTTTTACCTGGTTCTTTATTGAGTTTTGTACAGTTTATTTACTGGTTCTTTATTGAGTCTTGTACAGTTTATTGACTGGTTCTTTATTGAGTTTTGTACAGTTTTTTGACTGGTTCTTAATTGACTTTTGGACCGTTTATTGACTAATTCTGTATTCAGTTTTGTACAGTTTTTTGACTGGTTCTTTATTCAGTTTGGTACAGTTTATAGACTGTTTATTTATTGAGTTTTGTAATGTTTATTGACTGGTTCTTTGTTAAGTTTTGTACTGTTTATTGACTAGTTCTTTATTCAGATTTGTACAGTTTATTGACTGGTTCTTTATTCAGTTTTGTACAGTTTATTGACTGGTTCTTTATTTAGTTTTGTACAGTTTATTGACTGTTTCTTTATTTAGTTTTGTACAGTTTATTGATTGTTTCTATATTTAGTTTTATACAGTTTATTGAATGTTTCTTTATTTAGTTTTGAAAAGTTTATTGATTGTTTCTTTATTTAGCTTGTGTACAATTTATTGACTGGTTCTTTATTTAGTTTTGTACAGTTTATTGACTTTTTCTTTATTTAGTTTTGTACAGTTTATTGACTGTTTCTTTATTTAGTTTTGTACAGTTTATTGACAGGTTCTTTATTGAGTTTTGTACAGTTTATTGACTGGTTCTTTATTCAGTTTTGTAATGTTTATTGACTGGCTCTTTATTGAGTTTTGTACAGTTTATTGACTTGTTCTTTATTGAGTTTTGTACAGTTTATTGACTGGTTCTTTATTGAGTTTTGTACAGTTTAATGACTGGTTCTTTATTGAGTTTTGTACAGTTTATTGACTGTTTCTATATTTAGTTTTGTACAGTTCATTGACTGTTTCTTTATTTAGTTTTGTACAGTTTATTGATTGTTTCTTTATTTAGTTTGTGTACAATTTATTGACTGTTTCTATATTTAGTTTTGTACAGTTTATTGACTGTTTCTTTATTTAGTTTTGTACAGTTTATTGACCGACTCTTTATTCAGTTTTGTACAGTTTATTGACTGGTTCTTTATTGAGTTTTGTACAGTTTATTGACTGGTTCTACATTGAGTTTTGTACAGTTTATTGACTGGTTCTTTATTCAATTTTGTACAGTTTATTGTCTGGTTCATTATTGGGTTTGTGTACAGTTTATTGACTGGTTCTTTATTGAGTTTTGTACAGTTTATTGACTGGTTCTTCATTCAGTTTTGTACACTTTATTGACTGGTTCTTTATTGTGTTTGTGTACAATTTATTGACTGGTTCTTTCTTCAGTTTTGTACAGTTTATTGACTGTTATTTTATTTAGTTTTGTACAGTTTATTGACTGTTTCTTTATTTAGTTTGTGTACAATTTATTGACTGGTTCTTTATTTAGTTTTGTACAGTTTATTGAATGTTTCTTTATTTAGTTTTGTACTGTTTATTGACTGTTTCTTTATTTAGTTTTGTACAGTTTATTGAATGGTTCTTTATTGAGTTTTGTACAGTTTATTGACTGGTTCTTTATTGAGTTTTGTACAGTTTATTGACTGGTTGTTTATTCAGTTTTGTGCAATTTATTGACTGTTTCTTTTTTGAGCTTTGTACAGTTTATAGACTGGTTCTTTATTCAGTTTTGTGCAGTGTATTGACTGCTTCTTTATTGGGTTTGTGTACAGTTTATTGACTGGTTTTTTATTGAGTTTTGTACAGTTTTGTTGACTGGTTCTTTATTCAGTTTTGTACAGTTTATTGACTGGTTCTTTATTGGGTTTGTATACAATTTATTGACTGGTTCTTTATTTAGTTTTGTACAGTTTATTGACTTTTTTTATTTTGTTTTGTACAGTTTTTTGACTGTTTCTTTATTTAGTTTGTGTACAGTTTATTGACTGGTTCTTTATTTAGTTTCGTACAGTTTTTTACCTGGTTCTTTATTGAGTTTTGTACAGTTTATTTACTGGTTCTTTATTGAGTCTTGTACAGTTTATTGACTGGTTCTTTATTGAGTTTTGTACAGTTTATTGGCTGGTTCTACATTGAGTTTTGTACAGTTTATTGACTGGTTCTTTATTCAGTTTTGTACAGTTTATTGTCTGGTTCATTATTGGGTTGGTGTACAGTTTATTGACTGGTTCTTTATTGAGTTTTGTACAGTTTATTGAATGGTTCTTCATTCAGTTTTGTACACTTTATTGACTGGTTCTTTATTGTGTTTGTGTACAATTTATTGAATGGTTCTTTATTTAGTTTTCTACAGTTTATTGACTGTTATTTTGTTTCGTTTTGTACAGTTTATTGACTGTTTCTTTATTTAGTTTGTGTACAATTTATTGACTGGTTCTTTATTTAGTTTTGGACAGTTTATTGAATGTTTCTTTATTTAGTTTTGTACAGTTTATTGACTGTTTCTTTATTTAGTTTTGTACAGTTTATTGAATTGTTCTTTATTGAGTTTTGTACAGTTTATTGACTGGTTCTTTATTGAGTTTTGTACAGTTTTTTGACTGGTTGTTTATTCAGTTTTGTGCAATTTATTGACTGGTTCTTTTTTGAGCTTTGTACAGTTTATAGACTGGTTCTTTATTCAGTTTTGTACAGTTTATTGACTGGTTCTTTATTGGGTTTGTGTACAGTTTATTGACTGGTTTTTTATTGAGTTTTGTACAGTTTTGTTGACTGGTTCTTTATTGAGTTTTGTACAGTTTATTGGCTGGTTCTTTATTGAGTTTGTATACAATTTATTGACTGGTTCTTTATTTAGTTTTGTACAGTTTATTGACTTTTTTTATTTTGTTTTGTACAGTTTTTTGACTGTTTCTTTATTTAGTTTGTGTACAGTTTATTGACTGGTTCTTTATTTAGTTTTGTACAGTTTTTTACCTGGTTCTTTATTGAGTTTTGTACAGTTTATTTACTGGTTCTTTATTGAGTCTTGTACAGTTTATTGACTGGTTCTTTATTGAGTTTTGTACAGTTTTTTGACTGGTTCTTAATTGAGTTTTGGACCGTTTATTGACTAATTCTGTATTCAGTTTTGTACAGTTTTTTGACTGGTTCTTTATTCAGTTTGGTACAGTTTATAGACTGTTTATTTATTGAGTTTTGTAATGTTTATTGACTGGTTCTTTGTTAAGTTTTGTACTGTTTATTGACTAGTTCTTTATTCAGATTTGTACAGTTTATTGACTGGTTCTTTATTCAGTTTTGTACAGTTTATTGACTGGTTCTTTATTTAGTTTTGTACAGTTTATTGACTGTTTCTTTATTTAGTTTTGTACAGTTTATTGACTGTTTCTATATTTGATTTTATACAGTTTATTGAATGTTTCTTTATTTAGTTTTGAAAAGTTTATTGATTGTTTCTTTATTTAGCTTGTGTACAATTTATTGACTGGTTCTTTATTTAGTTTTGTACAGTTTATTGACTTTTTCTTTATTTAGTTTTGTACAGTTTATTGACTGTTTCTTTATTTAGTTTTGTACAGTTTATTGACAGGTTCTTTATTGAGTTTTGTACAGTTTATTGACTGGTTCTTTATTCAGTTTTGTAATGTTTATTGACTGGCTCTTTATTGAGTTTTGTACAGTTTATTGACTTGTTCTTTATTGAGTTTTGTACAGTTTATTGACTGGTTCTTTATTGAGTTTTGTACAGTTTATTGACTGGTTCTTTATTAATTTTGTACATTTTATTGACTGGTTCTTTATTGACTTTTGTACAGTTTATTGACTGGTTCTTTATTGAGTTTTGTATAGTGTATTGACTTGTTCTTTATTTAGTTTTGTACAGTTTATTGACTGTTATTTTATTTCGTTTTGTACAGTTTATTGACTGTTTCTTTATTTAGTTTGTGTACAATTTATTGGCTGGTTCTTTATTTAGTTTTGTACAGTTTATTGAATGTTTCTTTATTTAGTTTTGTACAGTTTATTGACTGTTTCTTTATTTAGTTTTGTACAGTTTATTGAATGGTTCTTTATTGAGTTTTGTACAGTTTATTGACTGGTTCTTTATTGCGTTTTGTACAGTTTATTGACTGGTTGTTTATTCAGTTTTCTGCAATTTATTGACTGGTTCTTTTTTGAGCTTTGTACAGTTTATAGACTGGTTCTTTATTCAGTTTTGTACAGTTTATTGACTGGTTCTTTATTGGGTTTGTGTACAGTTTATTGACTGGTTTTCTATTGAGTTTTGTACAGTTTTGTTGACTGGTTCTTTATTCAGTTTTGTACAGTTTATTGACTGGTTCTTCATTGAGTTTGTATACAATTTATTGACTGGTTCTTTATTTAGTTTTGTACAGTTTATTGACTTTTCTTATTTTGTTTTGTACAGTTTTTTGACTGTTTCTTTATTTAGTTTGTGTACAGTTTATTGACTGGTTCTTTATTTAGTTTCGTACAGTTTTTTACCTGGTTCTTTATTGAGTTTTGAACAGTTTATTTACTGGTTCTTTATTGAGTCTTGTACAGTTTATTGACTGGTTCTTTATTGAGTTTTGTACAGTTTTTTTACTGGTTCTTAATTGAGTTTTGTACAGTTTATTGACTAATTCTGTATTCAGTTTTGTACAGTTTTTTTACTGGTTCTTTATTCAGTTTGGTACAGTTTATAGACTGTTTATTTATTGAGTTTTGTAATGTTTATTGACTGGTTCTTTGTTAAGTTTTGTACTGTTTTTTGACTGGTTCTTTATTCAGATTTGTACAGTTTATTGACTGTTTCTTTATTCAGTTTTGTACAGTTTATTGACAGGTTCTTTATTTAGTTTTGTACAGTTTATTGACTGTTTCTTTATTTAGTTTTGTACAGTTTATTGACTGTTTCTATATTTAGTTTTATATAGTTTATTGAATGTTTCTTTATTTAGTTTTGAAAAGATTATTGATTGTTTCTTTATTTAGCTTGTGTACAATTTATTGACTGGTTCTTTATTTAGTTTTGTACAGTTTATTGACTTTTTCTTTACTTAGTTTTGTACAGTTTATTGACTGTTTCTTTATTTAGTTTTGTACAGTTTATTGACAGGTTCTTTATTGAGTTTTGAACAGTTTATTGACTGGTTCTTTATTCAGTTTTGTAATGTTTATTGACTGGCCCTTTATTGAGTTTTGTACAGTTTATTGACTTGTTCTTTATTGAGTTTTGTACAGTTTATTGACTGGTTCTTTATTGAGTTTTGTACACTTTATTGACTGGTTCTTTATTGTGTTTGTGTACAATTTATTGACTGGTTCTTTATTTAGTTTTGTACAGTTTATTGACTGTTATTTTATTTCATTTTGTACAGTTTATTGACTGTTTCTTTATTTAGCTTGTGTACAATTTATTGACTGGTTCTTTATTTAGTTTTGTACAGTTTATTGAATGTTTCGTTATTTAGTTTTGTACAGTTTATTGACTGTTTCTTTATTTAGATTTGTACAGTTTATTGAATGGTTCTTTATTGAGTTTTGTACAGTTTATTGACTGGTTCCTTATTGAGTTTTGTACAGTTTATTGACTGGTTGTTTATTCAGTTTTGTGCAATTTATTGACTGTTTCTTTTTTGAGCTTTGTACAGTTTATAGACTGGTTCTTTATTCAGTTTTGTGCAGTGTATTGACTGCTTCTTTATTTGGTTTGTGTACAGTTTATTGACTGGTTTTTTATTGAGTTTTGTACAGTTTTGTTGACTGGTTCTTTATTCAGTTTTGTACAGTTTATTGACTGGTTCTTTATTGAGTTTGTATACAATTTATTGACTGGTTCTTTATTTAGTTTTGTACAGTTTATTGACTGTTTCTTTATTTAGTTTGTGTACAGTTTATTGACTGGTTCTTTATTTAGTTTCGTACAGTTTTTTACCTGGTTCTTTATTGAGTTTTGTACAGTTTATTTACTGGTTCTTTATTGAGTCTTGTACAGTTTATTGACTGGTTCTTTATTCAGTTTTGTAATGTTTATTGACTGGCTATTTATTGAGTTTTGTACAGTTTATTGACTTGTTCTTTATTGAGTTTTGTACAGTTTATTGACTTGTTCTTTATTGAGTTTTGTACAGTTTATTGACTGGTTCTTTATTAATTTTGTACAGTTTATTGACTGGTTCTTTATTGACTTTTGTACAGTTTATTGACTGGTTCTTTATTGAGTTTTGTATAGTGTATTGACTGGTTCTTTATTTAGTTTTGTACAGTTTATTGACTGTTATTTTATTTCGTTTTGTACAGTTTATTGACTGTTTCTTTATTTAGTTTGTGTACAATTTATTGGCTGGTTCTTTATTTAGTTTTGTACAGTTTATTGAATGTTTCTTTATTTAGTTTTGTACAGTTTATTGACTGTTTCTTTATTTAGTTTTGTACAGTTTATTGAATGATTCTTTATTGAGTTTTGTACAGTTTATTGACTGGTTCTTTATTGCGTTTTGTACAGTTTATTGACTGGTTGTTTATTCAGTTTTGTGCAATTTATTGACTGGTTCTTTTTTGAGCTTTGTACAGTTTATAGACTGGTTCATTATTCAGTTTTGTACAGTTTATTGACTGGTTCTTTATTGGGTTTGTGTACAGTTTATTGACTGGCTTTTTATTGAGTTTTGTACAGTTTTGTTGACTGGTTCTTTATTCAGTTTTGTACACTTTATTGACTGGTTCTTTATTCAGTTTGTTTACAATTTATTGACTGGTTCTTTATTTAGTTTTGTACAGTTTATTGACTTTTTTTTATTTTGTTTTGTACAGTTTTTTGACTGTTTCTTTATTTAGTTTGTGTACAGTTTATTGACTGGTTCTTTATTTAGTTTCGTACAGTTTTTTACCTGGTTCTTTATTGAGTTTTGTACAGTTTATTTACTGTTTCTTTATTGAGTCTTGTACAGTTTATTGACTGGTTCTTTATTGAGTTTTGTACAGTTTTTTGACTGGTTCTTAATTGAGTTTTGTACAGTTTATTGACTAATTCTGTATTCAGTTTTGTACAGTTTTTTGACTGGTTCTTTATTCAGTTTGGTACAGTTTATAGACTGTTTATTTATTGAGTTTTGTAATGTTTATTGACTGGTTCTTTGTTAAGTTTTGTACTGTTTTTTGACTGGTTCTTTATTCAGATTTGTACAGTTTATTGACTGGTTCTTTATTCAGTTTTGTACAGTTTATTGACAGGTTCTTTATTTAGTTTTGTACAGTTTATTGACTGTTTCTTTATTTAGTTTGTACATTTTATTGACTGTTTCTATATTTAGTTTTATACAGTTTATTGAATGTTTCTTTATTTAGTTTTGAAAAGTTTATTGATTGTTTCTTTATTTAGCTTGTGTACAATTTATTGACTGGTTCTTTATTTAGTTTTGTACAGTTTATTGAATGTTTCTTTATTTAGTTTTGTACAGTTTATTGACTGTTTCTTTATTTAGTTTTGTACAGTTTATTGAATGGTTCTTTATTTCGTTTTGTACAGTTTATTGACTGGTTCTTTATTGAGTTTTGTACAGTTTATTGACTGGTTGTTTATTCAGTTTTGTGCAATTTATTGACTGTTTCTTTTTTGAGCTTTGTACAGTTTATAGACTGGTTCTTTATTCAGTTTTGTACAGTTTATTGACTGCTTCTTTATTGGGTTTGTGTACAGTTTATTGACTGGTTTTTTATTGAGTTTTGTACAGTTTTGTTGACTGGTTCTTTATTCAGTTTTGTACAGTTTATTGACTGGTTCTTTATTGAGTTTGTATACAATTTATTGACTGGTTCTTTATTTAGTTTTGTACAGTTTATTGACTGTTTCTTTATTTAGTTTGTGTACAGTTTATTGACTGGTTCTTTATTTAGTTTCGTACAGTTTTTTACCTGGTTCTTTATTGAGTTTTGTACAGTTTATTTACTGGTTCTTTATTGAGTCTTGTACAGTCTATTGACTGGTTCTTTATTCAGTTTTGTAATGTTTATTGACAGGCTCTTTATTGAGTTTTGTACAGTTTATTGACTTGTTCTTTATTGAGTTTTGTACAGTTTATTGACTTGTTCTTTATTGAGTTTTGTACAGTTTATTGACTGGTTCTTTATTAATTTTGTACAGTTTATTGACTGGTTCTTTATTGACTTTTGTACAGTTTATTGACTGGTTCTTTATTGAGTTTTGTATAGTGTATTGACTGGTTCTTTATTTAGTTTTGTACAGTTTATTGACTGTTATTTTATTTCGTTTTGTACAGTTTATTGACTGTTTCTTTATTTAGTTTGTGTACAATTTATTGGCTGGTTCTTTATTTAGTTTTGTACAGTTTATTGAATGTTTCTTTATTTAGTTTTGTACAGTTTATTGACTGTTTCTTTGTTTAGTTTTGTACAGTTTATTGAATGATTCTTTATTGAGTTTTGTACAGTTTATTGACTGGTTCTTTATTGCGTTTTGTACAGTTTATTGACTGGTTGTTTATTCAGTTTTGTGCAATTTATTGACTGGTTCTTTTTTTAGCTTTGTACAGTTTATAGACTGGTTCTTTATTCAGTTTTGTACAGTTTATTGACTGGTTCTTTATTGGGTTTGTGTACAGTTTATTGACTGGTTTTTTATTGAGTTTTGTACAGTTTTGTTGACTGGTTCTTTATTCAGTTTTGTACACTTTATTGACTGGTTCTTTATTGAGTTTGTATACAATTTATTGTCTGGTTCTTTATTTAGTTTTCTGCAGTTTATTGACTTTTTTTTATTTTGTTTTGTACAGTTTTTTGACTGTTTCTTTATTTAGTTTGTGTACAGTTTATTGACTGGTTCTTTATTTAGTTTCGTACAGTTTTTTACCTTATTCTTTATTGAGTTTTGTACAGTTTATTTACTGGTTCTTTATTGAGTCTTGTACAGTTTATTGACTGGTTCTTTGTTGAGTTTTGTACAGTTTTTTGACTGGTTCTTAATTGACTTTTGTACAGTTTATTGACCAATTCTGTATTCAGTTTTGTACAGTTTTTTGACTGGTTCTTTATTCAGTTTGGTACAGTTTATAGACTGTTTATTTATTGAGTTTTGTAATGTTTATTGACTGGTTCTTTGTTAAGTTTTGTACTGTTTATTGACTGGTTCTTTATTCAGATTTGTACAGTTTATCGACTGGTTCTTTATTCAGTTTTGTACAGTTTATTGACAGGTTCTTTATTTAGTTTTGTACAGTTTATTGACTGTTTCTTTATTTAGTTTTGTACAGTTTATTGACTGTTTCTATATTTAGTTTTATACAGTTTATTGAATGTTTCTTTATTTAGTTTTGAAAAGTTTATTGATTGTTTCTTTATTTAGCTTGTGTACAATTTATTGACTGGTTCTTTATTTAGTTTTGTACAGTTTATTGACTTTTTCTTTATTTAGTTTTGTACAGTTTATTGACTGTTTCTTTATTTAGTTTTGTACAGTTTATTGACAGGTTCTTTATTGAGTTTTGAACAGTTTATTGACTGGTTCTTTATTCAGTTTTGTAATGTTTATTGACTGGCTCTTTATTGAGTTTTGTACAGTTTATTGACTTGTTCTTTATTGAGTTTTGTACAGTTTATTGACTGGTTCTTTATTGAGTTTTGTACACTTTATTGACTGGTTCTTTATTTAGTTTTGTACAGTTTATTGAATGTTTCTTTATTTAGTTTTGTACAGTTTATTGACTGTTTCTTTATTTAGTTTTGTACAGTTAATTGAATGGTTCTTTATTGAGTTTTGTACAGTTTATTGACTGGTTCTTTATTGAGTTTTGTACAGTTTATTGACTGGTTGTTTATTCAGTTTTGTGCAATTTATTGACTGTTTCTTTTTTGAGCTTTGTACAGTTTATAGACTGGTTCTTTATTCAGTTTTGTACAGTTTATTGACTGCTTCTTTATTGGGTTTGTGTACAGTTTATTGACTGGTTTTTTATTGAGTTTTGTACAGTTTTGTTGACTGGTTCTTTATTCAGTTTTGTACAGTTTATTGACTGGTTCTTTATTGAGTTTGTATACAATTTATTGACTGGTTCTTTATTTAGTTTTGTACAGTTTATTGACTTTTTTTATTTTGTTTTGTACAGTTTTTTACTGTTTCTTTATTTAGTTTGTGTACAGTTTATTGACTGGTTCTTTATTTAGTTTCGTACAGTTTTTTTACCTGGTTCTTTATTGAGTTTTGTACAGTTTATTTTCTGGTTCTTTTTTGAGTCTTGTACAGTTTATTGACTGGTTCTACATTGAGTTTTGTACAGTTTATTGACTTTTTCTTTATTCAGTTTAGTACAGTTTATTTTCTGGTTCATTATTGGGTTTGTGTACAGTTTATTGACTGGTTCTTTATTGAGTTTTGTACAGTTTATTGACTGGTTCTTCATTCAGTTTTGTACACTTTATTGACTGGTTCTTTATTGTGTTTGTGTACAATTTATTGACTGGTTCTTTATTTAGTTTTGTACAGTTTTTTGACTGGTTCTTAATTGAGTTTTGTACAGTTTATTGACTAATTCTGTATTCAGTTTTGTACAGTTTTTTGACTGGTTCTTTATTCAGTTTGGTATAGTTTATAGACTGTTTATTTATTGAGTTTTGTAATGTTTATTGACTGGTTCTTTGTTAAGTTTTGTACTGTTTATTGACTGGTTCTTTATTCAGATTTGTACAGTTTATTGACTGTTTCTTTATTCAGTTTTGTACAGTTTATTGACAGGTTCTTTATTTAGTTTTGTACAGTTTATTGACTGTTTCTTTATTTAGTTTTGTACAGTTTATTGACTGTTTCTATATTTAGTTTTATACAGTTTATTGAATGTTTCTTTATTTAGTTTTGAAAAGTTTATTGATTGTTTCTTTATTTAGCTTGTGTACAATTTATTGACTGGTTCTTTATTTAGTTTTGTACAGTTTATTGACTTTTTCTTTATTTAGTTTTGTACAGTTTATTGACTGTTTCTTTATTTAGTTTTGTACAGTTTATTGACTTTTTTTATTTTGTTTTGTACAGTTTATTGACTGGTTCTTTATTCAGTTTTGTAATGTTTATTGACTGGCCCTTTATTGAGTTTTCTACAGTTTATTGACTGGTTCTTTATTGAGTTTTGTACACTTTATTGACTGGTTCTTTATTGTGTTTGTGTACAATTTATTGACTGGTTCTTTATTTAGATTTGTACAGTTTATTGACTGTTATTTTATTTCGTTTTGTACAGTTTATAGACTGTTTCTTTATTTAGTTTGTGTACAATTTATTGACTGGTTCTTTATTTAGTTTTGTACAGTTTATTGAATGTTTCTTTATTTAGTTTTGTACAGTTTATTGACTGTTTCTTTATTTAGTTTTGTACAGTTTATTGAATGGTTCTTTATTGAGTTTTGTACAGTTTATTGACTGGTTCTTTATTGAGTTTTGTACAGTTTATTGACTGGTTGTTTATTGGGTTTGTGTACAGTTTATTGACTGGTTTTTTATTGAGTTTTGTACAGTTTTGTTGACTGGTTCTTTATTCAGTTTTGTACAGTTTATTGACTGGTTCTTTATTGAGTTTGTATACAATTTATTGACTGGTTATTTAGTTTTGTACAGTTTATTGACTGTTTCTTTATTTAGTTTGTGTACAGTTTATTGACTGGTTCTTTATTTAGTTTCGTACAGTTTTTTACCTGGTTCTTTATTGAGTTTTGTACAGTTTATTTACTGGTTCTTTATTGAGTCTTGTACAGTTTATTGACTGGTTCTTTATTCAGTTTTGTAATGTTTATTGACTGGCTCTTTATTGAGTTTTGTACAGTTTATTGACTTGTTCTTTATTGAGTTTTGTACAGTTGATTGACTTGTTCTTTATTGAGTTTTGTACAGTTTATTGACTGGTTCTTTATTAATTTTGTACAGTTTATTGACTGGTTCTTTATTGACCTTTGTACAGTTTATTGACTGGTTCTTTATTGAGTTTTGTATAGTGTATTGACTGGTTCTTTATTTAGTTTTGTACAGTTTATTGACTGTTATTTTATTTCGTTTTGTACAGTTTATTGACTGTTTCTTTATTTAGTTTGTGTACAATTTATTGGCTGGTTCTTTATTTAGTTTCGTACAGTTTTTTTACCTGGTTCTTTATTGAGTTTTGTACAGTTTATTTTCTGGTTCTTTTTTGAGTCTTGTACAGTTTATTGACTGGTTCTACATTGAGTTTTGTACAGTTTATTGACTTTTTCTTTATTCAGTTTAGTACAGTTTATTTTCTGGTTCATTATTGGGTTTGTGTACAGTTTATTGACTGGTTCTTTATTGAGTTTTGTACAGTTTATTGACTGGTTCTTCATTCAGTTTTGTACACTTTATTGACTGGTTCTTTATTGTGTTTGTGTACAATTTATTGACTGGTTCTTTATTTAGTTTTGTACAGTTTTTTTACTGGTTCTTAATTGAGTTTTGTACAGTTTATTGACTAATTCTGTATTCAGTTTTGTACAGTTTTTTGACTGGTTCTTTATTCAGTTTGGTATAGTTTATAGACTGTTTATTTATTGAGTTTTGTAATGTTTATTGACTGGTTCTTTGTTAAGTTTTGTACTGTTTATTGACTGGTTCTTTATTCAGATTTGTACAGTTTATTGACTGTTTCTTTATTCAGTTTTGTACAGTTTATTGACAGGTTCTTTATTTAGTTTTGTACAGTTTATTGACTGTTTCTTTATTTAGTTTTGTACAGTTTATTGACTGTTTCTATATTTAGTTTTATACAGTTTATTGAATGTTTCTTTATTTAGTTTTGAAAAGTTTATTGATTGTTTCTTTATTTAGCTTGTGTACAATTTATTGACTGGTTCTTTATTTAGTTTTGTACAGTTTATTGACTTTTTCTTTATTTAGTTTTGTACAGTTTATTGACTGTTTCTTTATTTAGTTTTGTACAGTTTATTGACAGGTTCTTTATTGAGTTTTGAACAGTTTATTGACTGGTTCTTTATTCAGTTTTGTAATGTTTATTGACTGGCCCTTTATTGAGTTTTCTACAGTTTATTGACTGGTTCTTTATTGAGTTTTGTACACTTTATTGACTGGTTCTTTATTGTGTTTGTGTACAATTTATTGACTGGTTCTTTATTTAGATTTGTACAGTTTATTGACTGTTATTTTATTTCGTTTTGTACAGTTTATAGACTGTTTCTTTATTTAGTTTGTGTACAATTTATTGACTGGTTCTTTATTTAGTTTTGTACAGTTTATTGAATGTTTCTTTATTTAGTTTTGTACAGTTTATTGACTGTTTCTTTATTTAGTTTTGTACAGTTTATTGAATGGTTCTTTATTGAGTTTTGTACAGTTTATTGACTGGTTCTTTATTGAGTTTTGTACAGTTTATTGACTGGTTGTTTATTGGGTTTGTGTACAGTTTATTGACTGGTTTTTTATTGAGTTTTGTACAGTTTTGTTGACTGGTTCTTTATTCAGTTTTGTACAGTTTATTGACTGGTTCTTTATTGAGTTTGTATACAATTTATTGACTGGTTCTTTATTTAGTTTTGTACAGTTTATTGACTGTTTCTTTATTTAGTTTGTGTACAGTTTATTGACTGGTTCTTTATTTAGTTTCGTACAGTTTTTTACCTGGTTCTTTATTGAGTTTTGTACAGTTTATTTACTGGTTCTTTATTGAGTCTTGTACAGTTTATTGACTGGTTCTTTATTCAGTTTTGTAATGTTTATTGACTGGCTCTTTATTGAGTTTTGTACAGTTTATTGACTTGTTCTTTATTGAGTTTTGTACAGTTGATTGACTTGTTCTTTATTGAGTTTTGTACAGTTTATTGACTGGTTCTTTATTAATTTTGTACAGTTTATTGACTGGTTCTTTATTGACCTTTGTACAGTTTATTGACTGGTTCTTTATTGAGTTTTGTATAGTGTATTGACTGGTTCTTTATTTAGTTTTGTACAGTTTATTGACTGTTATTTTATTTCGTTTTGTACAGTTTATTGACTGTTTCTTTATTTAGTTTGTGTACAATTTATTGGCTGGTTCTTTATTTAGTTTTGTACAGTTTATTGAATGTTTCTTTATTTAGTTTTGTACAGTTTATTGACTGTTTCTTTATTTAGTTTTGTACAGTTTATTGAATGATTCTTTATTGAGTTTTGTACAGTTTATTGACTGGTTCTTTATTGCGTTTTGTACAGTTTATTGACTGGTTGTTTATTCAGTTTTGTGCAATTTATTCACTGGTTCTTTTTTGAGCTTTGTACAGTTTATAGACTGGTTCTTTATTCAGTTTTGTACAGTTTATTGACTGGTTCTTTATTAGGTTTGTGTACAGTTTATTGACTGGATTTTCATTGAGTTTTGTACAGTTTTGTTGACTGGTTCTTTATTCAGTTTTGTACACTTTATTGACTGGTTCTTTATTGAGTTTGTATACAATTTATTGACTGGTTCTTTATTTAGTTTTGTGCAGTTTATTGACTTTTTTTATTTTGTTTTGTACAGTTTTTTGACTGTTTCTTTATTTAGTTTGTGTACAGTTTATTGACTGGTTCTTTATTTAGTTTCGTACAGTTTTTTACCTGGTTCTTTATTGAGTTTTGTACAGTTTATTTACTGGTTCTTTATTGAGTCTTGTACAGTTTATTGACTGGTTCTTTATTGAGTTTTGTACAGTTTTTTGACTGGTTCTTAATTGAGTTTTGTACAGTTTATTGACCAATTCTGTATTCAGTTTTGTACAGTTTTTTGACTGGTTCTTTATTCAGTTTGGTACAGTTTATAGACTGTTTATTTATTGAGTTTTGTAATGTTTATTGACTGGTTCTTTGTTAAGTTTTGTACTGTTTATTGACTGGTTCTTTATTCAGATTTGTACAGTTTATTGACTGGTTCTTTATTCAGTTTTGTACAGTTTATTGACAGGTTCTTTATTTAGTTTTGTACAGTTTATTGACTGTTTCTTTATTTAGTTTTGTACAGTTTATTGACTGTTTCTATATTTAGTTTTATACAGTTTATTGAATGTTTCTTTATTTAGTTTTGAAAAGTTTATTGATTGTTTCTTTATTTAGCTTGTGTACAATTTATTGACTGGTTCTTTATTTAGTTTTGTACAGTTTATTGACTTTTTCTTTATTTAGTTTTGTACAGTTTATTGACTGTTTCTTTATTTAGTTTTGTACAGTTTATTGACAGGTTCTTTATTGAGTTTTGAACAGTTTATTGACTGGTTCTTTATTCAGTTTTGTAATGTTTATTGACTGGTTCTTTATTGAGTTTTGTACAGTTTATTGACTTGTTCTTTATTGAGTCTTGTACAGTTTATTGACTGGTTCTTTATTGAGTTTTGTACAGTTTTTTGACTGGTTCTTAATTGAGTTTTGTACAGTTTATTGACCAATTCTGTATTCAGTTTTGTACAGTTTTTTGACTGGTTCTTTATTCAGTTTGGTACAGTTTATAGACTGTTTATTTATTGAGTTTTGTAATGTTTATTGACTGGTTCTTTGTTAAGTTTTGTACTGTTTATTGACTGGTTCTTTATTCAGATTTGTACAGTTTATTGACTGGTTCTTTATTCAGTTTTGTACAGTTTATTGACAGGTTCTTTATTTAGTTTTGTACAGTTTATTGACTGTTTCTTTATTTAGTTTTGTACAGTTTATTGACTGTTTCTATATTTAGTTTTATACAGTTTATTGAATGTTTCTTTATTTAGTTTTGAAAAGTTTATTGATTGTTTCTTTATTTAGCTTGTGTACAATTTATTGACTGGTTCTTTATTTAGTTTTGTACAGTTTATTGACTTTTTCTTTATTTAGTTTTGTACAGTTTATTGACTGTTTCTTTATTTAGTTTTGTACAGTTTATTGACAGGTTCTTTATTGAGTTTTGAACAGTTTATTGACTGGTTCTTTATTCAGTTTTGTAATGTTTATTGACTGGTTCTTTATTGAGTTTTGTACAGTTTATTGACTTGTTCTTTATTGAGTTTTGTACAGTTTATTGACTGGTTCTTTATTGAGTTTTGTACACTTTATTGACTGGTTCTTTATTTAGTTTTGTACAGTTTATTGAATGTTTCTTTATTTAGTTTTGTACAGTTTATTGACTGTTTCTTTATTTAGTTTTGTACAGTTAATTGAATGGTTCTTTATTGAGTTTTGTACAGTTTATTGACTGGTTCTTTATTGACTTTTGTACAGTTTATTGACTGGTTGTTTATTCAGTTTTGTGCAATTTATTGACTTTTTCTTTTTTGAGCTTTGTACAGTTTATAGACTGGTTCTTTATTCAGTTTTGTACAGTTTATTGACTGCTTCTTTATTGGGTTTGTGTACAGTTTATTGACTGGTTTTTTATTGAGTTTTGTACAGTTTTGTTGACTGGTTCTTTATTCAGTTTTGTACAGGTTATTGACTGGTTCTTTATTGAGTTTGTATACAATTTATTGACTGGTTCTTTATTTAGTTTTGTACAGTTTATTGACTTTTTTTATTTTGTTTTGTACAGTTTTTTTTCTGTTTCTTTATTTAGTTTGTGTACACTTTATTGACTGGTTCTTTATTTAGTTTCGTACAGTTTTTTACCTGGTTCTTTATTGAGTTTTGTACAGTTTATTTACTGGTTCTTTATTGAGTCTTGTACAGTTTATTGACTGGTTCTACATTGAGTTTTGTACAGTTTATTGACTGGTTCTTTATTCAGTTTTGTACAGTTTATTTTCTGGTTCATTATTGGGTTTGTGTACAGTTTATTGACTGGTTCTTTATTGAGTTTTGTACAGTTTATTGACTGGTTCTTCATTCAGTTTTGTACACTTTATTGACTGGTTCTTTATTGTGTTTGTGTACAATTTATTGACTGGTTCTTTATTTAGTTTTGTACAGTTTTTTGACTGGTTCTTAATTGAGTTTTGTACAGTTTATTGACTAATTCTGTATTCAGTTTTGTACAGTTTTTTGACTGGTTCTTTATTCAGTTTGGTACAGTTTATAGACTGTTTATTTATTGAGTTTTGTAATGTTTATTGACTGGTTCTTTGTTAAGTTTTGTACTGTTTATTGACTGGTTCTTTATTCAGATTTGTACAGTTTATTGACTGTTTCTTTATTCAGTTTTGTACAGTTTATTGACAGGTTCTTTATTTAGTTTTGTACAGTTTATTGACTGTTTCTTTATTTAGTTTTGTACAGTTTATTGACTGTTTCTATATTTAGTTTTCTACAGTTTATTGAATGTTTCTTTATTTAGTTTTGAAAAGTTTATTGATTGTTTCTTTATTTAGCTTGTGTACAATTTATTGACTGGTTCTTTATTTAGTTTTGTACAGTTTATTGACTTTTTCTTTATTTAGTTTTGTACAGTTTATTGACTGTTTCTTTATTTAGTTTTGTACAGTTTATTGACAGGTTCTTTATTGAGTTTTGAACAGTTTATTGACTGGTTCTTTATTCAGTTTTGTAATGTTTATTGACTGGCCCTTTATTGAGTTTTGTACAGTTTATTGACTTGTTCTTTATTGAGTTTTGTACAGTTTATTGACTGGTTCTTTATTGAGTTTTGTACACTTTATTGACTGGTTCTTTATTGTGTTTCTGTACAATTTATTGACTGGTTCTTTATTTAGATTTGTACAGTTTATTGACTGTTATTTTATTTCGTTTTGTACAGTTTATTGACTGTTTCTTTATTTAGTTTGTGTACAATTTATTGACTGGTTCTTTATTTAGTTTTGTACAGTTTATTGAATGTTTCTTTATTTAGTTTTGTACAGTTTATTGACTGTTTCTTTATTTAGTTTTGTACAGTTTATTGAATGGTTCTTTATTGAGTTTTGTACAGTTTATTAACTGGTTCTTTATTGAGTTTTGTACAGTTTATTGACTGGTTGTTTATTGGGTTTGTGTACAGTTTATTGACTGGTTTTTTATTGAGTTTTGTACAGTTTTGTTGACTGGTTCTTTATTCAGTTTTGTACAGTTTATTGACTGGTTCTTTATTGAGTGTGTATACAATTTATTGACTGGTTCTTTATTTAGTTTTGTACAGTTTATTGACTGTTTCTTTATATAGTTTGTGTACAGTTTATTGACAGGTTCTTTATTTAGTTTCGTAGAGTTTTTTACCTGGTTCTTTATTGAGTTTTGTACAGTTTATTTACTGGTTCTTTATTGAGTCTTGTACAGTTTATTGACTGGTTCTTTATTCAGTTTTGTAATGTTTATTGACTGGCTCTTTATTGAGTTTTGTACAGTTTATTGACTTGTTCTTTATTGAGTTTTGTACAGTTTATTGACTTGTTCTTTATTGAGTTTTGTACAGTTTATTGACTGGTTCTTTATTAATTTTGTACAGTTTATTGACTGGTTCTTTATTGACTTTTGTACAGTTTATTGACTGGTTCTTTATTGAGTTTTGTATAGTGTATTGACTGGTTCTTTATTTAGTTTTGTACAGTTTATTGACTGTTATTTTATTTCGTTTTGTACAGTTTATTGACTGTTTCTTTATTTAGTTTGTGTACAATATATTGGCTGGTTCTTTATTTAGTTTTGTACAGTTTATTGAATGTTTCTTTATTTAGTTTTGTACAGTTTATTGAATGATTCTTTATTGAGTTTTGTACAGTTTATTGACTGGTTCTTTATTGCGTTTTGTACAGTTTATTGACTGGTTGTTTATTCAGTTTTGTGCAATTTATTGACTGGATCTTTTTTGAGCTTTGTACAGTTTATAGACTGGTTCTTTATTCAGTTTTGTACAGTTTATTGACTGGTTCTTTATTGGGTTTGTGTACAGTTTATTGACTGGATTTTTATTGAGTTTTGTACAGTTTTGTTGACTGGTTCTTTATTCAGTTTTGTACACTTTATTGACTGGTTCTTTATTGAGTTTGTATACAATTTATTGACTGGTTCTTTATTTAGTTTTGTGCAGTTTATTGACTTTTTTTTATTTTGTTTTGTACAGTTTTTTGACTGTTTCTTTATTTAGTTTGTGTACAGTTTATTGACTGGTTCTTTATTTAGTTTCGTACAGTTTTTTACCTGGTTCTTTATTGAGTTTTGTACAGTTTATTTACTGGTTCTTTATTGAGTCTTGTACAGTTTATTGACTGGTTCTTTATTGAGTTTTGTACAGTTTTTTGACTGGTTCTTAATTGAGTTTTGTACAGTTTATTGACCAATTCTGTATTCAGTTTTGTACAGTTTTTTGACTGGTTCTTTATTCAGTTTGGTACAGTTTATAGACTGTTTATTTATTGAGTTTTGTAATGTTTATTGACTGGTTCTTTGTTAAGTTTTGTACTGTTTATTGACTGGTTCTTTATTCAGATTTGTACAGTTTATTGACTGGTTCTTTATTCAGTTTTGTACAGTTTATTGACTGTTTCTTTATTTAGTTTTGTACAGTTTATTGACTGTTTCTATATTTAGTTTTATACAGTTTATTGAATGTTTCTTTATTTAGTTTTGAAAAGTTTATTGATTGTTTCTTTATTTAGCTTGTGTACAATTTATTGACTGGTTCTTTATTTAGTTTTGTACAGTTTATTGACTTTTTCTTTATTTAGTTTTGTACAGTTTATTGACTGTTTCTTTATTTAGTTTTGTACAGTTTATTGACAGGTTCTTTATTGAGTTTTGAACAGTTTATTGACTGGTTCTTTATTCAGTTTTGTAATGTTTATTGACTGGTTCTTTATTGAGTTTTGTACAGTTTATTGACTTGTTCTTTATTGAGTTTTGTACAGTTTATTGACTGGTTCTTTATTGAGTTTTGTACACTTTATTGACTGGTTCTTTATTTAGTTTTGTACAGTTTATTGAATGTTTCTTTATTTAGTTTTGTACAGTTTATTGACTGTTTCTTTATTTAGTTTTGTACAGTTAATTGAATGGTTCTTTATTGAGTTTTGTACAGTTTATTGACTGGTTCTTTATTGAGTTTTGTACAGTTTATTGACTGGTTGTTTATTCAGTTTTGTGCAATTTATTGACTTTTTCTTTTTTGAGCTTTGTACAGTTTATAGACTGGTTCTTTATTCAGTTTTGTACAGTTTATTGACTGCTTCTTTATTGGGTTTGTGTACAGTTTATTGACTGGTTTTTTATTGAGTTTTGTACAGTTTTGTTGACTGGTTCTTTATTCAGTTTTGTACAGTTTATTGACTGGTTCTTTATTGAGTTTGTATACAATTTATTGACTGGTTCTTTATTTAGTTTTGTACAGTTTATTGACTTTTTTTATTTTGTTTTGTACAGTTTTTTACCTGGTTCTTTATTGAGTTTTGTACAGTTTATTTACTGGTTCTTTATTGAGTCTTGTACAGTTTATTGACTGGTTCTACATTGAGTTTTGTACAGTTTATTGACTGGTTCTTTATTCAGTTTTGTACAGTTTATTTTCTGGTTCATTATTGGGTTTGTGTACAGTTTATTGACTGGTTCTTTATTGAGTTTTGTACAGTTTATTGACTGGTTCTTCATTCAGTTTTGTACACTTTATTGACTGGTTCTTTATTGTGTTTGTGTACAATTTATTGACTGGTTCTTTATTTAGTTTTGGACAGTTTTTTGACTGGTTCTTAATTGAGTTTTGTACAGTTTATTGACTAATTCTGTATTCAGTTTTGTACATTTTTTTGACTGGTTCTTTATTCAGTTTGGTACAGTTTATAGACTGTTTATTTATTGAGTTTTGTAATGTTTATTGACTGGTTCTTTGTTAAGTTTTGTACTGTTTATTGACTGGTTCTTTATTCAGATTTGTACAGTTTATTGACTGTTTCTTTATTCAGTTTTGTACAGTTTATTGACAGGTTCTTTATTTAGTTTTGTACAGTTTATTGACTGTTTCTTTATTTAGTTTTGTACAGTTTATTGACTGTTTCTATATTTAGTTTTATACAGTTTATTGAATGTTTCTTTATTTAGTTTTGAAAAGTTTATTGATTGTTTCTTTATTTAGCTTGTGTACAATTTATTGACTGGTTCTTTATTTAGTTTTGTACAGTTTATTGACTTTTTCTTTATTTAGTTTTGTACAGTTTATTGACTGTTTCTTTATTTAGTTTTGTACAGTTTATTGACAGGTTCTTTATTGAGTTTTGAACAGTTTATTGACTGGTTCTTTATTCAGTTTTGTAATGTTTATTGACTGGCTCTTTATTGAGTTTTGTACAGTTTATTGACTTGTTCTTTATTGAGTTTTGTACAGTTTATTGACTGGTTCTTTATTGAGTTTTGTACACTTTATTGACTGGTTCTTTATTGTGTTTGTGTACAATTTATTGACTGGTTCTTTATTTAGATTTGTACAGTTTATTGACTGTTATTTTATTTCGTTTTGTACAGTTTATTGACTGTTTCTTTATTTAGTTTGTGTACAATTTATTGACTGGTTCTTTATTTAGTTTTGTACAGTTTATTGAATGTTTCTTTATTTAGTTTTGTACAGTTTATTGACTGTTTCTTTATTTAGTTTTGTACAGTTTATTGAATGGTTCTTTATTGAGTTTTGTACAGTTTATTGACTGGTTCTTTATTGAGTTTTGTACAGTTTATTGACTGGTTGTTTATTCAGTTTTGTGCAATTTATTGACTGTTTCTTTTTTGAGCTTTGTACAGTTTATAGACTGGTTCTTTATTCAGTTTTGTACAGTTTATTGACTGCTTCTTTATTGGGTTTGTGTACAGTTTATTGACTGGTTTTTTATTGAGTTTTGTACAGTTTTGTTGACTGGTTCTTTATTCAGTTTTGTACAGTTTATTGACTGGTTCTTTATTGAGTTTGTATACAATTTATTGACTGGTTCTTTATTTAGTTTTGTACAGTTTATTGACTGTTTCTTTATTTAGTTTGTGTACAGTTTATTGACAGGTTCTTTATTTAGTTTCGTACAGTTTTTTACCTGGTTCTTTATTGAGTTTTGTACAGTTTATTTACTGGTTCTTTATTGAGTCTTGTACAGTTTATTGACTGGTTCTTTATTCAGTTTTGTAATGTTTATTGACTGGCTCTTTATTGAGTTTTGTACAGTTTATTGACTTGTTCTTTATTGAGTTTTGTACAGTTTATTGACTTGTTCTTTATTGAGTTTTGTACAGTTTATTGACTGGTTCTTTATTAATTTTGTACAGTTTATTGACTGGTTCTTTATTGACTTTTGTACAGTTTATTGACTGGTTCTTTATTGAGTTTTGTATAGTGTATTGAATGGTTCTTTATTTAGTTTTGTACAGTTTATTGACTGTTATTTTATTTCGTTTTGTACAGTTTATTGACTGTTTCTTTATTTAGTTTGTGTACAATTTATTGGCTGGTTCTTTATTTAGTTTTGTACAGTTTATTGAATGTTTCTTTATTTAGTTTTGTACAGTTTATTGACTGTTTCTTTATTTCGTTTTGTACAGTTTATTGAATGATTCTTTATTGAGTTTTGTACAGTTTATTGACTGGTTCTTTATTGCGTTTTGTACAGTTTATTGACTGGTTGTTTCTTCAGTTTTGTGCAATTTATTGACTGGTTCTTTTTTGAGCTTTGTACAGTTTATAGACTGGTTCTTTATTCAGTTTTGTACAGTTTATTGACTGGTTCTTTATTGGGTTTGTGTACAGTTTATTGACTGGTTTTTTATTGAGTTTTGTACAGTTTTGTTGACTGGTTCTTTATTCAGTTTTGTACACTTTATTGACTGGTTCTTTATTGAGTTTGTATACAATTTATTGACTGGTTCTTTATTTAGTTTTGTACAGTTTATTGACTTTTTTATTTTGTTTTGTACAGTTTTTTTACTGTTTCTTTATTTAGTTTGTGTACAGTTTATTGACTGGTTCTTTATTTAGTTTCGTACAGTTTTTTACCTGGTTCTTTATTGAGTTTTGTACAGTTTATTTACTGGTTCTTTATTGAGTCTTGTACAGTTTATTGACTGGTTCTTTATTGAGTTTTGTACAGTTTTTTGACTGGTTCTTAATTGAGTTTTGTACAGTTTATTGACTAATTCTGTATTCAGTTTTGTACAGTTTTTTGACTGGTTCTTTATTCAGTTTGGTACAGTTTATAGACTGTTTATTTTTTGAGTTTTGTAATGTTTATTGACTGGTTCTTTGTTAAGTTTTGTACTGTTTATTGACTGGTTCTTTATTCAGATTTGTACAGTTTATTGACTGGTTCTTTATTCAGTTTTGTACAGTTTATTGACAGGTTCTTTATTTAGTTTTGTACAGTTTATTGACTGTTTCTTTATTTAGTTTTGTACAGTTTATTGACTGTTTCTTTATTTAGTTTTGTACAGTTTATTGAATGTTTCTTTATTTAGTTTTGAAAAGTTTATTGATTGTTTCTTTATTTAGCTTGTGTACAATTTATTGACTGGTTCTTTATTTAGTTTTGTACAGTTTATTGACTTTTTCTTTATTTAGTTTTGTACAGTTTATTGACTGTTTCTTTATTTAGTTTTGTACAGTTTATTGACAGGTTCTTTATTGAGTTTTGAACAGTTTATTGACTGGTTCTTTATTCAGTTTTGTAATGTTTATTGACTGGCTCTTTATTGAGTTTGTACAGTTTATTGACTTGTTCTTTATTGAGTTTTGTACAGTTTATTGACTGGTTCTTTATTTAGTTTTGTACAGTTTATTGAATGTTTCTTTATTTAGTTTTGTACAGTTTATTGACTGTTTCTTTATTTAGTTTTGTACAGTTAATTGAATGGTTCTTTATTGAGTTTTGTACAGTTTATTGACTGGTTCTTTATTGAGTTTTGTACAGTTTATTGACTGGTTGTTTATTCAGTTTTGTGCAATTTATTGACTGTTTCTTTTTTGAGCTTTGTACAGTTTATAGACTGGTTCTTTATTCAGTTTTGTACAGTTTATTGACTGCTTCTTTATTGGGTTTGTGTACAGTTTATTGACTGGTTTTTTATTGAGTTTTGCACAGTTTTGTTGACTGGTTCTTTATTCAGTTTTGTACAGTTTATTGACTGGTTCTTTATTGAGTTTGTATACAATTTATTGACTGGTTCTTTATTTAGTTTTGTACAGTTTATTGACTTTTTTTATTTTGTTTTGTACAGTTTTTTGACTGTTTCTTTATTTAGTTTGTGTACAGTTTATTGACTGGTTCTTTATTTAGTTTCGTACAGTTTTTTACCTGGTTCTTTATTGAGTTTTGTACAGTTTATTTACTGGTTCTTTATTGAGTCTTGTACAGTTTATTGACTGGTTCTACATTTAGTTTTGTACAGTTTATTGACTGGTTCTTTATTCAGTTTTGTACAGTTTATTGTCTGGTTCATTATTGGGTTTGTGTACAGTTTATTGACTGGTTCTTTATTGAGTTTTGTACAGTTTATTGACTGGTTCTTCATTCAGTTTTGTACAGTTTATTGACTGGTTCTTTATTCAGTTTTGTACAGTTTATTGACTGGTTCTTTATTTAGTTTTGTACAGTTTATTGACTGTTTCTTTATTTATTTTTATACAGTTGATTGAATGTTTCTTTATTTAGTTTTGAAAAGTTTATTGATTGTTTCTTTATTTAGCTTGTGTACAATTTATTGACTGGTTCTTTATTTAGTTTTGTACAGTTTATTGACTTTTTCTTTATTTAGTTTTGTACAGTTTATTGACTGTTTCTTTATTTAGTTTTGTACAGTTTATTGACAGGTTCTTTATTGAGTTTTGTACAGTTTATTGACTGGTTCTTTATTCAGTTTTGTAATGTTTATTGACTGGCTCTTTATTGAGTTTTGTACAGTTTATTGACTTGTTCTTTATTGAGTTTTGTACAGTTTATTGACTGGTTCTTTATTGAGTTTTGTACAGTTTATTGACTGGTTCTTTATTAATTTTGTACAGTTTATTGACTGGTTCTTTATTGACTTTTGTACAGTTTATTGACTGGTTCTTTATTGAGTTTTGTATAGTGTATTGACTGGTTCTTTATTTAGTTTTGTAAAGTTTATTGACTGTTATTTTATTTCGTTTTGTACAGTTTATTGACTGTTTCTTTATTTAGTTTGTGTACAGTTTATTGACTGGTTTTTTATTGAGTTTTCTACAGTTTTGTTGACTGGTTCTTTATTCAGTTTTGTACACTTTATTGACTGGTTCTTTATTGAGTTTGTATACAATTTATTGACTGGTTCTTTATTTAGTTTTGTACAGTTTATTGACTTTTTTTATTTTGTTTTGTACAGTTTTTTGACTGTTTCTTTATTTAGTTTGTGTACAGTTTATTGACTGGTTCTTTATTTAGTTTCGTACAGTTTTTTACCTGGTTCTTTATTGAGTTTTGTACAGTTTATTTACTGGTTCTTTATTGAGTCTTGTACAGTTTATTGACTGGTTCTTTATTGAGTTTTGTACAGTTTTTTGACTGGTTCTTAATTGAGTTTTGTACAGTTTATTGACTAATTCTGTATTCAGTTTTGCACAGTTTTGTTGACTGGTTCTTTATTCAGTTTTGTACAGTTTATTGACTGGTTCTTTATTGAGTTTTGTACAGTTTATTGACTGGTTCTTTATTAATTTTGTACAGTTTATTGACTGGTTCTTTATTGACTTTTGTACAGTTTATTGACTGGTTCTTTATTGAGTTTTGTATAGTGTATTGACTGGTTCTTTATTTAGTTTTGTAAAGTTTATTGACTGTTATTTTATTTCGTTTTGTACAGTTTATTGACTGGTTCTTAATTGAGTTTTGTACAGTTTATTGACTAATTCTGTATTCAGTTTTGCACAGTTTTGTTGACTGGTTCTTTATTGAGTTTTGTACAGTTTTGTTGACTGGTTCTTTATTCAGTTTTGTACACTTTATTGACTGGTTCTTTATTGAGTTTGTATACAATTTATTGACTGGTTCTTTATTTAGTTTTGTACAGTTTATTGACTTTTTTTATTTTGTTTTGTACAGTTTTTTGACTGTTTCTTTATTTAGTTTGTGTACAGTTTATTGACTGGTTCTTTATTTAGTTTCGTACAGTTTTTTACCTGGTTCTTTATTGAGTTTTGTACAGTTTATTTACTGGTTCTTTATTGAGTCTTGTACAGTTTATTGACTGGTTCTTTATTGAGTTTTGTACAGTTTTTTGACTGGTTCTTAATTGAGTTTTGTACAGTTTATTGACTAATTCTGTATTCAGTTTTGTACAGTTTTTTGACTGGTTCTTTATTCAGTTTGGTACAGTTTATTGACTGTTTATTTATTTAGTTTTGTAATGTTTATTGACTGGTTCTTTGTTAAGTTTTGTACTGTTTTTTGACTGGTTCTTTATTCAGATTTGTACAGTTTATTGACTGGTTCTTTATTCAGTTTTGTACAGTTTATTGACAGGTTCTTTATTTAGTTTTGTACAGTTTATTGACTGTTTCTTTATTTAGTTTTGTACAGTTTATTGACTGTTTCTATATTTAGTTTTATACTGTTTATTGAATGTTTCTTTATTTAGTTTTGAAAAGTTTATTGATTGTTTCTTTATTTAGCTTGTGTACAATTTATTGACTGGTTCTTTATTTAGTTTTGTACAGTTTATTGACTTTTTTTATTTTGTTTTGTACAGTTTTTTGACTGTTTCTTTATTTAGTTTGTGTACAGTTTATTGACTGGTTCTTTATTTAGTTTCGTACAGTTTATTGACTTTTTTTATTTTGTTTTGTACAGTTTTTTGACTGTTTCTTTATTTAGTTTGTGTACAGTTTATTGACTGGTTCTTTATTTAGTTTCGTACAGTTTTTTACCTGGTTCTTTATTGAGTTTTGTACAGTTTATTTACTGGTTCTTTATTGAGTCTTGTACAGTTTATTGACTGGTTCTTTATTGAGTTTTGTACAGTTTTTTGACTGGTTCTTAATTGAGTTTTGTACAGTTTATTGACTAATTCTGTATTCAGTTTTGTACAGTTTTTTGACTGGTTCTTTATTCAGTTTGGTACAGTTTATAGACTGTTTATTTATTGAGTTTTGTAATGTTTATTGACTGGTTCTTTGTTAAGTTTTGTACTGTTTTTTGACTGGTTCTTTATTCAGATTTGTACAGTTTATTGACTGGTTCTTTATTCAGTTTTGTACAGTTTATTGACAGGTTCTTTATTTAGTTTTGTACAGTTTATTGACTGTTTCTTTATTTAGTTTTGTACAGTTTATTGACTGTTTCTATATTTAGTTTTATACTGTTTATTGAATGTTTCTTTATTTAGTTTTGAAAAGTTTATTGATTGTTTCTTTATTTAGCTTGTGTACAATTTATTGACTGGTTCTTTATTTAGTTTTGTACAGTTTATTGACTTTTTTTATTTTGTTTTGTACAGTTTTTTGACTGTTTCTTTATTTAGTTTGTGTACAGTTTATTGACTGGTTCTTTATTTAGTTTCGTACAGTTTTTTACCTGGTTCTTTATTGAGTTTTGTACAGTTTATTTACTGGTTCTTTATTGAGTCTTGTACAGTTTATTGACTGGTTCTACATTTAGTTTTGTACAGTTTATTGACTGGTTCTTTATTCAGTTTTGTACAGTTTATTGTCTGGTTCATTATTGGGTTTGTGTACAGTTTATTGACTGGTTCTTTATTGAGTTTTGTACAGTTTATTGACTGGTTCTTCATTCAGTTTTGTACAGTTTATTGACTGGTTCTTTATTCAGTTTTGTACAGTTTATTGACTGGTTCTTTATTTAGTTTTGTACAGTTTATTGACTGTTTCTTTATTTATTTTTATACAGTTTATTGAATGTTTCTTTATTTAGTTTTGAAAAGTTTATTGATTGTTTCTTTATTTAGCTTGTGTACAATTTATTGACTGGTTCTTTATTTAGTTTTGTACAGTTTATTGACTTTTTCTTTATTTAGTTTTGTACAGTTTATTGACTGTTTCTTTATTTAGTTTTGTACAGTTTATTGACAGGTTCTTTATTGAGTTTTGTACAGTTTATTGACTGGTTCTTTATTCAGTTTTGTAATGTTTATTGACTGGCTCTTTATTGAGTTTTGTACAGTTTATTGACTTGTTCTATATTGAGTTTTGTACAGTTTATTGACTGGTTCTTTATTGAGTTTTGTACAGTTTATTGACTGGTTCTTTATTAATTTTGTACAGTTTATTGACTGGTTCTTTATTGACTTTTGTACAGTTTATTGACTGGTTCTTTATTGAGTTTTGTATAGTGTATTGACTGGTTCTTTATTTAGTTTTGTAAAGTTTATTGACTGTTATTTTATTTCGTTTTGTACAGTTTATTGACTGTTTCTTTATTTAGTTTGTGTACAGTTTATTTACTGGTTTTTTATTGAGTTTTGTACAGTTTTGTTGACTGGTTCTTTATTCAGTTTTGTACACTTTATTGACTGGTTCTTTATTGAGTTTGTATACAATTTATTGACTGGTTCTTTATTTAGTTTTGTACAGTTTATTGACTTTTTTTATTTTGTTTTGTACAGTTTTTTGACTGTTTCTTTATTTAGTTTGTGTACAGTTTATTGACTGGTTCTTTATTTAGTTTCGTACAGTTTTTTACCTGGTTCTTTATTGAGTTTTGTACAGTTTATTTACTGGTTCTTTATTGAGTCTTGTACAGTTTATTGACTGGTTCTTTATTGAGTTTTGTACAGTTTTTTGACTGGTTCTTAATTGAGTTTTGTACAGTTTATTGACTAATTCTGTATTCCGTTTTGTACATTTTTTTGACTGGTTCTTTATTCAGTTTGGTACAGTTTATAGACTGTTTATTTATTGAGTTTTGTAATGTTTATTGACTGGTTCTTTGTTAAGTTTTGTACTGTTTTTTGACTGGTTCTTTATTCAGATTTGTACAGTTTATTGACTGGTTCTTTATTCAGTTTTGTACAGTTTATTGACAGGTTCTTTATTTAGTTTTGTACAGTTTATTGACTGTTTCTTTATTTAGTTTTGTACAGTTTATTGACTGTTTCTATATTTAGTTTTATCCTGTTTATTGAATGTTTCTTTATTTAGTTTTGAAAAGTTTATTGATTGTTTCTTTATTTAGCTTGTGTACAATTTATTGACTGGTTCTTTATTTAGTTTTGTACAGTTTATTGACTTTTTCTTTATTTAGTTTTGTACAGTTTATTGACTGTTTCTTTATTTAGTTTTGTACAGTTTATTGACAGGTTCTTTATTGAGTTTTGAACAGTTTATTGACTGGTTCTTTATTCAGTTTTGTAATGTTTATTGACTGGCTCTTTATTGAGTTTGTACAGTTTATTGACTTGTTCTTTATTGAGTTTTGTACAGTTTATTGACTGGTTCTTTATTTAGTTTTGTACAGTTTATTGAATGTTTCTTTATTTAGTTTTGTACAGTTTATTGACTGTTTCTTTATTTAGTTTTGTACAGTTAATTGAATGGTTCTTTATTGAGTTTTGTACAGTTTATTGACTGGTTCTTTATTGAGTTTTGTACAGTTTATTGACTGGTTGTTTATTCAGTTTTGTGCAATTTATTGACTGTTTCTTTTTTGAGCTTTGTACAGTTTATAGACTGGTTCTTTATTCAGTTTTGTACAGTTTATTGACTGCTTCTTTATTGGGTTTGTGTACAGTTTATTGACTGGTTTTTTATTGAGTTTTGCACAGTTTTGTTGACTGGTTCTTTATTCAGTTTTGTACAGTTTATTGACTGGTTCTTTATTGAGTTTGTATACAATTTATTGACTGGTTCTTTATTTAGTTTTGTACAGTTTATTGACTTTTTTTATTTTGTTTTGTACAGTTTTTTGACTGTTTCTTTATTTAGTTTGTGTACAGTTTATTGACTGGTTCTTTATTTAGTTTCGTACAGTTTTTTACCTGGTTCTTTATTGAGTTTTGTACAGTTTATTTACTGGTTCTTTACTGAGTCTTGTACAGTTTATTGACTGGTTCTACATTGAGTTTTGTACAGTTTATTGATTGGTTCTTTATTCAGTTTTGTACAGTTTATTGTCTGGTTCATTATTGGGTTTGTGTACAGTTTATTGACTGGTTCTTTATTGAGTTTTGTACAGTTTTTTGACTGGTTCTTCATTCAGTTTTGTACACTTTATTGACTGGTTCTTTATAGTGTTTGTGTACAATTTATTGACTGGTTCTTTATTTAGTTTTGTACAGTTTATTGACTGTTATTTTATTTCGTTTTGTACAGTTTATTGACTGTTTCTTTATTAAGTTTGTGTACAATTTATTGACTGGTTCATTATTTAGTTTTGTACAGTTTATTGACTAATTCTGTATTAAGTTTTGTACAGTTTTTTGACTGGTTCTTTATTCATTTTGGTACAGTTTATAGACTGTTTATTTATTGAGTTTTGTAATGTTTATTGACTGGTTCTTTGTTAAGTTTTGTACTGTTTATTGACTGGTTCTTTATTCAGATTTGTACAGTTTATTGACTGGTTCTTTATTCAGTTTTGTACAGTTTATTGACTGGTTCTTTATTTAGTTTTGTACATTTTATTGACTGTTTCTTTATTTAGTTTTGTACAGTTTATTGACTGTTTCTATATTTATTTTTATACAGTTTATTGAATGTTTCTTTATTTAGTTTTGAAAAGTTTATTGATTGTTTCTTTATTTAGCTTGTGTACAATTTATTGACTGGTTCTTTATTTAGTTTTGTACAGTTTATTGACTTTTTCTTTATTTAGTTTTGTACAGTTTATTGACTGTTTCTTTATTTAGTTTTGTACAGTTTATTGACAGGTTCTTTATTGAGTTTTGTACAGTTTATTGACTGGTTCTTTATTCAGTTTTGTAATGTTTATTGACTGGCTCTTTATTGAGTTTTGTACAGTTTATTGACTTGTTCTTTATTGAGTTTTGTACAGTTTATTGACTGGTTCTTTATTGAGTTTTGTACAGTTTATTGACTGGTTCTTTATTAATTTTGTACAGTTTATTGACTGGTTCTTTATTGACTTTTGTACAGTTTATTGACTGGTTCTTTATTGAGTTTTGTATAGTGTATTGACTGGTTCTTTATTTAGTTTTGTAAAGTTTATTGACTGTTATTTTATTTCGTTTTGTACAGTTTATTGACTGTTTCTTTATTTAGTTTGTGTACAATTTATTGGCTGGTTCTTTATTTAGTTTTGTACAGTTTATTGAATGTTTCTTTATTTAGTTTTGTACAGTTTATTGACTGTTTCTTTATTGAGTTTTGTAAAGTTTATTGAATGGTTCTTTATTGAGTTTTGTTCAGTTTATTGACTGGTTCTTTATTGCTTTTTGTACAGTTTATTGACTGGTTGTTTATTCAGTTTTGTGCAATTTATTGACTGGTTCTTTTTTGAGCTTTGTACAGTTTATAGACTGGTTCTTTATTCAGTTTTGTACAGTTTATTGACTGGTTCTTTATTGGGTTTGTGTACAGTTTATTGACTGGTTTTTTATTGAGTTTTGTACAGTTTTGTTGACTGGTTCTTTATTCAGTTTTGTACAGTTTATTGACTGGTTCTTTATTGAGTTTGTATACAATTTATTGACTGGTTCTTTATTTAGTTTTGTACAGTTTATTGACTTTTTTTTATTTTGTTTTGTACAGTTTTTTGACTGTTTCTTTATTTAGTTTGTGTACAGACTGTTTATTTATTGAGTTTTGTAATGTTTATTGACTGGTTCTTTGTTAAGTTTTGTACTGTTTATTGACTGGTTCTTTATTCAGATTTGTACAGTTTATTGACTGGTTCTTTATTCAGTTTTGTACAGTTTATTGACTGGTTCTTTATTTAGTTTTGTACATTTTATTGACTGTTTCTTTATTTAGTTTTGTACAGTTTATTGACTGTTTCTATATTTATTTTTATACAGTTTATTGAATGTTTCTTTATTTAGTTTTGAAAAGTTTATTGATTGTTTCTTTATTTAGCTTGTGTACAATTTATTGACTGGTTCTTTATTTAGTTTTGTACAGTTTATTGACTTTTTCTTTATTTAGTTTTGTACAGTTTATTGACTGTTTCTTTATTTAGTTTTGTACAGTTTATTGACAGGTTCTTTATTGAGTTTTGTACAGTTTATTGACTGGTTCTTTATTCAGTTTTGTAATGTTTATTGACTGGCTCTTTATTGAGTTTTGTACAGTTTATTGACTTGTTCTTTATTGAGTTTTGTACAGTTTATTGACTGGTTCTTTATTGAGTTTTGTACAGTTTATTGACTGGTTCTTTATTAATTTTGTACAGTTTATTGACTGGTTCTTTATTGACTTTTGTACAGTTTATTGACTGGTTCTTTATTGAGTTTTGTATAGTGTATTGACTGGTTCTTTATTTAGTTTTGTAAAGTTTATTGACTGTTATTTTATTTCGTTTTGTACAGTTTATTGACTGTTTCTTTATTTAGTTTGTGTACAATTTATTGGCTGGTTCTTTATTTAGTTTTGTACAGTTTATTGAATGTTTCTTTATTTAGTTTTGTACAGTTTATTGACTGTTTCTTTATTTAGTTTTGTACAGTTTATTGAATGGTTCTTTATTGAGTTTTGTTCAGTTTATTGACTGGTTCTTTATTGCTTTTTGTACAGTTTATTGACTGGTTGTTTATTCAGTTTTGTGCAATTTATTGACTGGTTCTTTTTTGAGCTTTGTACAGTTTATAGACTGGTTCTTTATTCAGTTTTGTACAGTTTATTGACTGGTTCTTTATTGGGTTTGTGTACAGTTTATTGACTGGTTTTTTATTGAGTTTTGTACAGTTTTGTTGACTGGTTCTTTATTCAGTTTTGTACAGTTTATTGACTGGTTCTTTATTGAGTTTGTATACAATTTATTGACTGGTTCTTTATTTAGTTTTGTACAGTTTATTGACTTTTTTTTATTTTGTTTTGTACAGTTTTTTTACTGTTTCTTTATTTAGTTTGTGTACAGTTTATTGACTGGTTCTTTATTTAGTTTCGTACAGTTTTTTACTTGGTTCTTTATTGAGTTTTGTACAGTTTATTTACTGGTTCTTTATTGAGTCTTGTACAGTTTATTGACTGGTTCTTTATTGAGTTTTGTACAGTTTTTTGACTGGTTCTTAATTGAGTTTTGTACAGTTTATTGACTAATTCTGTATTCAGTTTTGTACAGTTTTTTTACTGGTTCTTTATTCAGTTTGGTACAGTTTATAGACTGTTTATTTATTGAGTTTTGTAATGTTTATTGACTGGTTCTTTGTTAAGTTTTGTACTGTTTATTGACTGGTTCTTTATTCAGATTTGTACAGTTTATTGACTGGTTCTTTATTCAGTTTTCTACAGTTTATTGACAGGTTCTTTATTTAGTTTTGTACAGTTTATTGACTGTTTCTTTATTTAGTTTTGTACAGTTTATTGACTGTTTCTATATTTAGTTTTATACAGTTTATTGAACGCTTCTTTATTTAGTTTTGAAAAGTTTATTGATTGTTTCTTTATTTAGCTTGTGTACAATTTATTGACTGGTTCTTTATTTAGTTTTGTACAGTTTATTGAGTTTTTCTTTATTTAGTTTTGTACAGTTTATTGACTGTTTCTTTATTTAGTTTTGTACAGTTTATTGACAGGTTTTTTATTGGGTTTTGAACAGTTTATTGACTGGCTCTTTATTCAGTTTTGTAATGTTTATTGACTGGCTCTTTATTGAGTTTTGTACAGTTTATTGACTTGTTCTTTATTGAGTTTTGTACAGTTTATTGACTGGTTCTTTATTGAGTTTTGTACAGTTTATTGACTGGTTCTTCATTCAGTTTTGTACACTTTATTGACTGGTTCTTTATTGTGTTTGTGTACAATTTATTGACTGGTTCTTTATTTAGTTTTGTACAGTTTATTGACTGTTATTTTATTTCGTTTTGTACAGTTTATTGACTGTTTCTTTATTAAGTTTGTGTACAATTTATTGACTGGTTCTTTATTTAGTTTTGTACAGTTTATTGACTAATTCTGTATTCAGTTTTGTACAGTTTTTTGACTGGTTCTTTATTCAGTTTGGTACAGTTTATAGACTGTTTATTTATTGAGTTTTGTAATGTTTATTGACTGGTTCTTTGTTAAGTTTTGTACTGTTTATTGACTGGTTCTTTATTCAGATTTGTACAGTTTACTGACTGGTTCTTTATTCAGTTTTGTACAGTTTATTGACTGGTTCTTTATTTAGTTTTGTACAGTTTATTGACTGGTTGTTTATTCAGTTTTGTGCAATTTATTAACTGTTTCTTTTTTGAGCTTTGTACAGTTTATAGACTGGTTCTTTATTCAGTTTTGTACAGTTTATTGACTGCTTCTTTATTGGGTTTGTGTACAGTTTATTGAGTGGTTTTTATTGAGTTTTGTACAGTTTTGTTGACTGGTTCTTTATTCAGTTTTGTACAGTTTATTGACTGGTTCTTTATTGAGTTTGTATACAATTTATTGACTGGTTCTTTATTTAGTTTTGTACAGTTTATTGACTTTTTTCATTTTGTTTTGTACAGTTTTTTGACTGTTTCTTTATTTAGTTTGTGTACAGTTTATTGACTGGTTCTTTATTTAGTTTCGTACAGTTTTTTACCTGGTTCTTTATTGAGTTTTGTACAATTTATTTACTGGTTCTTTATTGAGTCTTGTACAGTTTATTGACTGGTTCTTTATTGAGTTTTGTACAGTTTATTGACTGGTTCTACATTGAGTTTTGTACAGTTTATTGACTGGTTCTTTATTCAGTTTTGTACAGTTTATTCTCTGCTTCATTATTGGGTTTGTGTACAGTTTATTGACTGGTTCTTTATTGAGTTTTGTACAGTTTATTGACGGGTTCTTCATTCAGTTTTGTACACTTTATTGACTGGTTCTTTATTGTGTTTGTGTACAATTTATTGACTGGTTCTTTATTTAGTTTTGTACAGTTTATTGACTGTTATTTTATTCGTTTTGTACAGTTTATTGACTGTTTCTTTATTTAGTTTGTGTACAATTTATTGACTGGTTCTTTATTTAGTTTTGTACAGTTTATTGACTAATTCTGTATTCAGTTTTGTACAGTTTTTTGACTGGTTCTTTATTCAGTTTGGTACAGTTTATAGACTGTTTATTTATTGAGTTTTGTAATGTTTATTGACTGGTTCTTGGTTAAGTTTTGTACTGTTTATTGACTGGTTCTTTATTCAGATTTGTACAGTTTATTGACTGGTTCTTTATTCAATTTTGTACAGTTTATTGACTGGTTCTTTATTTAGTTTTGTACAGTTTATTGACTGTTTCTTTATTTAGTTTTGTACAGTTTATTGACTGTTTCTATATTTATTTTTATAGAGTTTATTGAATGTTTCTTTATTTAGTTTTGAAAAGTTTATTGATTGTTTCTTTATTTAGCTTGTGTACAATTTATTGACTGGTTCTTTATTTAGTTTTGTACAGTTTATTGACTTTTTCTTTATTTAGTTTTGTACAGTTTATTGACTGTTTCTTTATTTAGTTTTGTACAGTTTATTGACAGGTTCTTTATTGAGTTTTGTACAGTTTATTGACTGGTTCTTTATTCAGTTTTGTAATGTTTATTGACTGGCTCTTTATTGAGTTTTGTACAGTTTATTGACTTGTTCTTTATTGAGTTTTGTACAGTTTATTGACTGGTTCTTTATTGAGTTTTGTACAGTTTATTGACTGGTTCTTTATTAATTTTGTACAGTTTATTGACTGGTTCTTTATTGACTTTTGTACAGTTTATTGACTGGTTCTTTATTGAGTTTTGTATAGTGTATTGACTGGTTCTTTATTTAGTTTTGTAAAGTTTATTGACTGTTATTTTATTTCGTTTTGTACAGTTTATTGACTGTTTCTTTATTTAGTTTGTGTACAATTTATTGGCTGGTTCTTTATTTAGTTTTGTACAGTTTATTGAATGTTTCTTTATTTAGTTTTCTACAGTTTATTGACTGTTTCTTTATTTAGTTTTGTACAGTTTATTGAATGGTTCTTTATTGAGTTTTGTACAGTTTATTGACTGGTTCTTTATTGCGTTTTGTACAGTTTATTGACTGGTTGTTTATTCAGTTTTGTGCAATTTATTGACTGGTTCTTTTTTGAGCTTTGTACAGTTTATAGACTGTTTCTTTATTCAGTTTTGTACAGTTTATTGACTGGTTCTTTATTGGGTTTGTGTACAGTTTATTGACTGGTTTTTTATTGAGTTTTGTACAGTTTTGTTGACTGGTTCTTTATTCAGTTTTGTACAGTTTATTGACTGGTTCTTTATTGAGTTTGTATACAATTTATTGACTGGTTCTTTATTTAGTTTTGTACAGTTTATTGACTTTTTTTTATTTTGTTTTGTACAGTTTTTTGACTGTTTCTTTATTTAGTTTGTGTACAGTTTATTGACTGGTTCTTTATTTAGTTTCGTACAGTTTTTTACCTGGTTCTTTATTGAGTTTTGTACAGTTTATTTACTGGTTCTTAATTGAGTCTTGTACAGTTTATTGACTGGTTCTTTATTGAGTTTTGTACAGTTTTTTGACTGGTTCTTAATTGAGTTTTGTACAGTTTATTGACTAATTCTGTATTCAGTTTTGTACAGTTTTTTGACTGGTTCTTTATTCAGTTTGGTACAGTTTATAGACTGTTTATTTATTGAGTTTTCTAATGTTTAGTGACTGGTTCTTTGTTAAGTTTTGTACTGTTTATTGACTGGTTCTTTATTCAGATTTGTACAGTTTATTGACTGGTTCTTTATTCAGTTTTGTACAGTTTATTGACAGGTTCTTTATTTAGTTTTGTACAGTTTATTGACTGTTTCTTTATTTAGTTTTGTACAGTTTATTGACTGTTTCTATATTTAGTTTTATACAGTTTATTGAATGTTTCTTTATTTAGTTTTGAAAAGTTTATTGATTGTTTCTTTATTTAGCTTGTGTACAATTTATTGACTGATTCTTTATTTAGTTTTGTACAGTTTATTGACTTTTTTTTTATTTAGTTTTGTACAGTTTATTGACTGTTTCTTTATTTAGTTTTGTACAGTTTATTGACAGGTTCTTTATTGAGTTTTGAACAGTTTATTGACTGGTTCTTTATTCAGTTTTGTAATGTTTATTGACTGGCTCTTTATTGAGTTTTGTACAGTTTATTGACTTGTTCTTTATTGAGTTTTGTACAGTTTATTGACTGGTTCTTTATTGAGTTTTGTACAGTTTATTGACTGGTTCTTTATTAATTTTGTACAGTTTATTGACTGGTTCTTTATTGACTTTTGTACAGTTTATTGACTGGTTCTTTATTGAGTTTTGTACAGTTTATTGACTGGTTGTTTATTCAGTTTTGTGCAATTTATTGACTGTTTCTTTTTTGAGCTTTGTACAGTTTATAGACTGGTTCTTTATTCAGTTTTGTACAGTTTATTGACTGCTTCTTTATTGGGTTTGTGTACAGTTTATTGACTGGTTTTTTATCGAGTGTTGTACAGTTTTGTTGACTGGTTCTTTATTCAGTTTTGTACAGTTTATTGACTGGTTCTTTATTGAGTTTGTATACAATTTATTGACTGGTTCTTTATTTAGTTTTGTACAGTTTATTGACTTTTTTTATTTTGTTTTGTACAGTTTTTTGACTGTTTCTTTATTTAGTTTGTGTACAGTTTATTGACTGGTTCTTTATTTAGTTTCGTACAGTTTTTTACCTGGTTCTTTATTGAGTTTTGTACAGTTTATTTACTGGTTCTTTATTGAGTCTTGTACAGTTTATTGACTGGTTCTTTATTGAGTTTTGTACAGTTTATTGACTGGTTCTACATTGAGTTTTGTACAGTTTATTGACTGGTTCTTTATTCAGTTTTGTACAGTTTATTGTCTGGTTCATTATTGGGTTTGTGTACAGTTTATTGACTGGTTATTTATTGAGTTTTGTACAGTTTATTGACTGGTTCTTCATTCAGTTTTGTACACTTTATTGACTGGTTCTTTGTTGTGTTTGTGTACAATTTATTGACTGGTTCTTTATTTAGTTTTGTACAGTTTATTGACTGTTATTTTATTTCGTTTTGTACAGTTTATTGACTGTTTCTTTATTTAGTTTGTGTACAATTTATTGACTGGTTCTTTATTTAGTTTTGTACAGTTTATTGACTAATTCTGTATTCAGTTTTGTACAGTTTTTTGACTGGTTCTTTATTCAGTTTGGTACAGTTTATAGACTGTTTATTTATTGAGTTTTGTAATGTTTATTGACTGGTTCTTTGTTAAGTTTTGTACTGTTTATTGACTGGTTCTTTATTCAGATTTGTACAGTTTATTGACTGGTTCTTTATTCAGTTTTGTACAGTTTATTGACTGGTTCTTTATTTAGTTTTGTACAGTTTATTGACTGTTTCTTTATTTAGTTTTGTACAGCTTATTGACTGTTTCTATATTTATTTTTATACAGTTTATTGAATGTTTCTTTATTTAGTTTTGAAAAATTTATTGATTGTTTCTTTATTTAGTTTGTGTACAATTTATTGACTGGTTCTTTATTTAGTTTTGCACAGTTTATTGACTTTTTCTTTATTTAGTTTTGTACAGTTTATTGACTGTTTCTTTATTTAGTTTTGTACAGTTTATTGACAGGTTCTTAAGTGAGTTTTGTACAGTTTACTGACTGGTTCTTTATTCAGTTTTGTAATGTTTATTGACTGGCTCTTTATTAAGTTTTGTACAGTTTATTGACTTGTTCTTTATTGAGTTTTGTACAGTTTATTGACTGGTTCTTTATTGAGTTTTGAACAGTTTATTGACTGGTTCTTTATTTAGTTTTGTACAGTTTATTGACTTTTTTTTATATTGTTTTGTACAGTTTTTTGACTGTTTCTTTATTTAGTTTGTGTACAGTTTATTGACTGGTTCTTTATTTAGTTTCGTACAGTTTTTTACTTGGTTCTTTATTGAGTTTTGTACAGTTTATTTACTGGTTCTTTATTGAGTCTTGTACAGTTTATTGACTGGTTCTTTATTGAGTTTTGTACAGTTTTTTGACTGGTTCTTAATTGAGTTTTGTACAGTTTATTGACTAATTCTGTATTCAGTTTTGTACAGTTTTTTGACTGGTTCTTTATTCAGTTTGGTACAGTTTATAGACTGTTTATTTATTGAGTTTTGTAATGTTTATTGACTGGTTCTTTGTTAAGTTTTGTACTGTTTATTGACTGGTTCTTTATTCAGATTTGTACAGTTTATTGACTGGTTCTTTATTCAGTTTTCTACAGTTTATTGACAGGTTCTTTATTTAGTTTTGTACAGTTTATTGACTGTTTCTTTATTTAGTTTTGTACAGTTTATTGACTGTTTCTATATTTAGTTTTATACAGTTTATTGAACGCTTCTTTATTTAGTTTTGAAAAGTTTATTGATTGTTTCTTTATTTAGCTTGTGTACAATTTATTGACTGGTTCTTTATTTAGTTTTGTACAGTTTATTGAGTTTTTCTTTATTTAGTTTTGTACAGTTTATTGACTGTTTCTTTATTTAGTTTTGTACAGTTTATTGACAGGTTTTTTATTGGGTTTTGAACAGTTTATTGACTGGTTCTTTATTCAGTTTTGTAATGTTTATTGACTGGCTCTTTATTGAGTTTTGTACAGTTTATTGACTTGTTCTTTATTGAGTTTTGTACAGTTTATTGACTGGTTCTTTATTGAGTTTTGTACAGTTTATTGACTGGTTCTTCATTCAGTTTTGTACACTTTATTGACTGGTTCTTTATTGTGTTTGTGTACAATTTATTGACTGGTTCTTTATTTAGTTTTGTACAGTTTATTGACTGTTATTTTATTTCGTTTTGTACAGTTTATTGACTGTTTCTTTATTAAGTTTGTGTACAATTTATTGACTGGTTCTTTATTTAGTTTTGTACAGTTTATTGACTAATTCTGTATTCAGTTTTGTACAGTTTTTTGACTGGTTCTTTATTCAGTTTGGTACAGTTTATAGACTGTTTATTTATTGAGTTTTGTAATGTTTATTGACTGGTTCTTTGTTAAGTTTTGTACTGTTTATTGACTGGTTCTTTATTCAGATTTGTACAGTTTACTGACTGGTTCTTTATTCAGTTTTGTACAGTTTATTGACTGGTTCTTTATTTAGTTTTGTACAGTTTATTGACTGGTTGTTTATTCAGTTTTGTGCAATTTATTAACTGTTTCTTTTTTGAGCTTTGTACAGTTTATAGACTGGTTCTTTATTCAGTTTTGTACAGTTTATTGACTGCTTCTTTATTGGGTTTGTGTACAGTTTATTGAGTGGTTTTTATTGAGTTTTGTACAGTTTTGTTGACTGGTTCTTTATTCAGTTTTGTACAGTTTATTGACTGGTTCTTTATTGAGTTTGTATACAATTTATTGACTGGTTCTTTATTTAGTTTTGTACAGTTTATTGACTTTTTTCATTTTCTTTTGTACAGTTTTTTGACTGTTTCTTTATTTAGTTTGTGTACAGTTTATTGACTGGTTCTTTATTTAGTTTCGTACAGTTTTTTACCTGGTTCTTTATTGAGTTTTGTACAATTTATTTACTGGTTCTTTATTGAGTCTTGTACAGTTTATTGACTGGTTCTTTATTGAGTTTTGTACAGTTTATTGACTGGTTCTACATTGAGTTTTGTACAGTTTATTGACTGGTTCTTTATTCAGTTTTGTACAGTTTATTGTCTGCTTCATTATTGGGTTTGTGTACAGTTTATTGACTGGTTCTTTATTGAGTTTTGTACAGTTTATTGACGGGTTCTTCATTCAGTTTTGTACACTTTATTGACTGGTTCTTTATTGTGTTTGTGTACAATTTATTGACTGGTTCTTTATTTAGTTTTGTACAGTTTATTGACTGTTATTTTATTTCGTTTTGTACAGTTTATTGACTGTTTCTTTATTTAGTTTGTGTACAATTTATTGACTGGTTCTTTATTTAGTTTTGTACAGTTTATTGACTAATTCTGTATTCAGTTTTGTACAGTTTTTTGACTGGTTCTTTATTCAGTTTGGTACAGTTTATAGACTGTTTATTTATTGAGTTTTGTAATGTTTATTGACTGGTTCTTGGTTAAGTTTTGTACTGTTTATTGACTGGTTCTTTATTCAGATTTGTACAGTTTATTGACTGGTTCTTTATTCAATTTTGTACAGTTTATTGACTGGTTCTTTATTTAGTTTTGTACAGTTTATTGACTGTTTCTTTATTTAGTTTTGTACAGTTTATAGACTGTTTCTATATTTATTTTTATACAGTTTATTGAATGTTTCTTTATTTAGTTTTGAAAAGTTTATTGATTGTTTCTTTATTTAGCTTGTGTACAATTTATTGACTGGTTCTTTATTTAGTTTTGTACAGTTTATTGACTTTTTCTTTATTTAGTTTTGTACAGTTTATTGACTGTTTCTTTATTTAGTTTTGTACAGTTTATTGACAGGTTCTTTATTGAGTTTTGTACAGTTTATTGACTGGTTCTTTATTCAGTTTTGTAATGTTTATTGACTGGCTCTTTATTGAGTTTTGTACAGTTTATTGACTTGTTCTTTATTGAGTTTTGTACAGTTTATTGACTGGTTCTTTATTGAGTTTTGTACAGTTTATTGACTGGTTCTTTATTAATTTTGTACAGTTTATTGACTGGTTCTTTATTGACTTTTGTACAGTTTATTGACTGGTTCTTTATTGAGTTTTGTATAGTGTATTGACTGGTTCTTTATTTAGTTTTGTAAAGTTTATTGACTGTTATTTTATTTCGTTTTGTACAGTTTATTGACTGTTTCTTTATTTAGTTTGTGTACAATTTATTGGCTGGTTCTTTATTTAGTTTTGTACAGTTTATTGAATGTTTCTTTATTTAGTTTTCTACAGTTTATTGACTGTTTCTTTATTTAGTTTTGTACAGTTTATTGAATGGTTCTTTATTGAGTTTTGTACAATTTATTGACTGGTTCTTTATTGCGTTTTGTACAGTTTATTGACTGGTTGTTTATTCAGTTTTGTGCAATTTATTGACTGGTTCTTTTTTGAGCTTTGTACAGTTTATAGACTGATTCTTTATTCAGTTTTGTACAGTTTATTGACTGGTTCTTTATTGGGTTTGTGTACAGTTTATTGACTGGTTTTTTATTGAGTTTTGTACAGTTTTGTTGACTGGTTCTTTATTCAGTTTTGTACAGTTTATTGACTGGTTCTTTATTGAGTTTGTATACAATTTATTGACTGGTTCTTTATTTAGTTTTGTACAGTTTATTGACTTTTTTTTATTTTGTTTTGTACAGTTTTTTGACTGTTTCTTTATTTAGTTTGTGTACAGTTTATTGACTGGTTCTTTATTTAGTTTCGTACAGTTTTTTACCTGGTTCTTTATTGAGTTTTGTACAGTTTATTTACTGGTTCTTAATTGAGTCTTGTACAGTTTATTGACTGGTTCTTTATTGAGTTTTGTACAGTTTTTTGACTGGTTCTTAATTGAGTTTTGTACAGTTTATTGACTAATTCTGTATTCAGTTTTGTACAGTTTTTTGACTGGTTCTTTATTCAGTTTGGTACAGTTTATAGACTGTTTATTTATTGAGTTTTCTAATGTTTATTGACTGGTTCTTTGTTAAGTTTTGTACTGTTTATTGACTGGTTCTTTATTCAGATTTGTACAGTTTATTGACTGGTTCTTTATTCAGTTTTGTACAGTTTATTGACAGGTTCTTTATTTAGTTTTGTACAGTTTATTGACTGTTTCTTTATTTAGTTTTGTACAGTTTATTGACTGTTTCTATATTTAGTTTTATACAGTTTATTGAATGTTTCTTTATTTAGTTTTGAAAAGTTTATTGATTGTTTCTTTATTTAGCTTGTGTACAATTTATTGGCTGATTCTTTATTTAGTTTTGTACAGTTTATTGACTTTTTCTTTATTTAGTTTTGTACAGTTTATTGACTGTTTCTTTATTTAGTTTTGTACAGTTTATTGACAGGTTCTTTATTGAGTTTTGAACAGTTTATTGACTGGTTCTTTATTCAGTTTTGTAATGTTTATTGACTGGCTCTTTATTGAGTTTTGTACAGTTTATTGACTTGTTCTTTATTGAGTTTTGTACAGTTTATTGACTGGTTCTTTATTGAGTTTTGTACAGTTTATTGACTGGTTCTTTATTAATTTTGTACAGTTTATTGACTGGTTCTTTATTGACTTTTGTACAGTTTATTGACTGGTTCTTTATTGAGTTTTGTACAGTTTATTGACTGGTTGTTTATTCAGTTTTGTGCAATTTATTGACTGTTTCTTTTTTGAGCTTTGTACAGTTTATAGACTGGTTCTTTATTCAGTTTTGTACAGTTTATAGACTGCTTCTTTATTGGGTTTGTGTACAGTTTATTGACTGGTTTTTTATTGAGTGTTGTACAGTTTTGTTGACTGGTTCTTTATTCAGTTTTGTACAGTTTATTGACTGGTTCTTTATTGAGTTTGTATACAATTTATTGACTGGTTCTTTATTTAGTTTTGTACAGTTTATTGACTTTTTTTATTTTGTTTTGTACAGTTTTTTGACTGTTTCTTTATTTAGTTTGTGTACAGTTTATTGACTGGTTCTTTATTTAGTTTCGTACAGTTTTTTACCTGGTTCTTTATTGAGTTTTGTACAGTTTATTTACTGGTTCTTTATTGAGTCTTGTACAGTTTATTGACTGTTTCTTTATTGAGTTTTGTACAGTTTATTGACTGGTTCTACATTGAGTTTTGTACAGTTTATTGACTGGTTCTTTATTCAGTTTTGTACAGTTTATTGTCTGGTTCATTATTGGGTTTGTGTACAGTTTATTGACTGGTTCTTTGTTGTGTTTGTGTACAATTTATTGACTGGTTCTTTATTTAGTTTTGTACAGTTTATTGACTGTTATTTTATTTCGTTTTGTACAGTTTATTGACTGTTTCTTTATTTAGTTTGTGTACAATTTATTGACTGGTTCTTTATTTAGTTTTGTACAGTTTATTGACTAATTCTGTATTCAGTTTTGTACAGTTTTTTGACTGGTTCTTTATTCATTTTGGTACAGTTTATAGACTGTTTATTTATTGAGTTTTGTAATGTTTATTGACTGGTTCTTTGTTAAGTTTTGTACTGTTTATTGACTGGTTCTTTATTCAGATTTGTACAGTTTATTGACTGGTTCTTTATTCAATTTTGTACAGTTTATTGACTGGTTCTTTATTTAGTTTTGTACAGTTTATTGACTGTTTCTTTATTTAGTTTTGTACAGTTTCTTGACTGTTTCTATATTTATTTTTATACAGTTTATTGAATGTTTCTTTATTTAGTTTTGAAAAGTTTATTGATTGTTTCTTTATTTAGCTTGTGTACAATTTATTGACTGGTTCTTTATTTAGTTTTGTACAGTTTATTGACTTTTTCTTTATTTAGTTTTGTACAGTTTATTGACTGTTTCTTTATTTAGTTTTGTACAGTTTATTGACAGGTTCTTTATCGAGTTTTGTACAGTTTATTGACTGGTTCTTTATTCAGTTTTGTAATGTTTATTGACTGGCTCTTTATTGAGTTTTGTACAGTTTATTGACTGGTTCTTTATTGAGTTTTGTACAGTTTATTGACTGGTTCTTTATTAATTTTGTACAGTTTATTGACTGGTTCTTTATTGACTTTTGTACAGTTTATTGACTGGTTCTTTATTGAGTTTTGTATAGTGTATTGACTGGTTCTTTATTTAGTTTTGTAAAGTTTATTGACTGTTATTTTATTTCGTTTTGTACAGTTTATTGACTGTTTCTTTATTTAGTTTGTGTACAATTTATTGGCTGGTTCTTTATTTAGTTTTGTACAGTTTATTGAATGTTTCTTTATTTAGTTTTCTACAGTTTATTGACTGTTTCTTTATTTAGTTTTGTACAGTTTATTGAATGGTTCTTTATTGAGTTTTGTACAGTTTATTGACTGGTTCTTTATTGCGTTTTGTACAGTTTATTGACTGGTTGTTTATTCAGTTTTGTGCAATTTATTGACTGGTTCTTTTTTGAGCTTTGTACAGTTTATAGACTGATTCTTTATTCAGTTTTGTACAGTTTATTGACTGGTTCTTTATTGGGTTTGTGTACAGTTTATTGACTGGTTTTTTATTGAGTTTTGTACAGTTTTGTTGACTGGTTCTTTATTCAGTTTTGTACAGTTTATTGACTGGTTCTTTATTGAGTTTGTATACAATTTATTGACTGGTTCTTTATTTAGTTTTGTACAGTTTATTGACTTTTTTTTATTTTGTTTTGGTACAGTTTTTTGACTGTTTCTTTATTTAGTTTGTGTACAGTTTATTGACTGGTTCTTTATTTAGTTTCGTACAGTTTTTTACCTGGTTCTTTATTGAGTTTTGTACAGTTTATTTACTGGTTCTTAATTGAGTCTAGTACAGTTTATTGACTGGTTCTTTATTGAGTTTTGTACAGTTTTTTGACTGGTTCTTAATTGAGTTTTGTACAGTTTATTGACTAATTCTGTATTCAGTTTTGTACAGTTTTTTGACTGTTTCTTTATTCAGTTTGGTACAGTTTATAGACTGTTTATTTATTGAGTTTTCTAATGTTTATTGACTGGTTCTTTGTTAAGTTTTGTACTGTTTATTGACTGGTTCTTCATTCAGATTTGTACAGTTTATTGACTGGTTCTTTATTCAGTTTTGTATAGTTTATTGACAGGTTCTTTATTTAGTTTTGTACAGTTTATTGACTGTTTCTTTATTTAGTTTTGTACAGTTTATTGACTGTTTCTATATTTAGTTTTATACAGTTTATTGAATGTTTCTTTATTTAGTTTTGAAAAGTTTATTGATTGTTTCTTTATTTAGCTTGTGTACAATTTATTGACTGATTCTTTATTTAGTTTTGTACAGTTTATTGACTTTTTCTTTATTTAGTTTTGTACAGTTTATTGACTGTTTCTTTATTTAGTTTTGTACAGTTTATTGACAGGTTCTTTATTGAGTTTTGAACAGTTTATTGACTGGTTCTTTATTCAGTTTTGTAATGTTTATTGACTGGCTCTTTATTGAGTTTTGTACAGTTTATTGACTTGTTCTTTATTGAGTTTTGTACAGTTTATTGACTGGTTCTTTATTGAGTTTTGTACAGTTTATTGACTGGTTCTTTATTAATTTTGTACAGTTTATTGACTGGTTCTTTATTGACTTTTGTACAGTTTATTGACTGGTTCTTTATTGAGTTTTGTACAGTTTATTGACTGGTTGTTTATTCAGTTTTGTGCAATTTATTGACTGTTTCTTTTTTGAGCTTTGTACAGTTTATAGACTGGTTCTTTATTCAGTTTTGTACAGTTTATTGACTGCTTCTTTATTGGGTTTGTGTACAGTTTATTGACTGGTTTTTTATTGAGTGTTGTACAGTTTTGTTGACTGGTTCTTTATTCAGTTTTGTACAGTTTATTGACTGGTTCTTTATTGAGTTTGTATACAATTTATTGACTGGTTCTTTATTTAGTTTTGTACAGTTTATTGACTTTTTTTATTTTGTTTTGTACAGTTTTTTGACTGTTTCTTTATTTAGTTTGTGTACAGTTTATTGACTGGTTCTTTATTTAGTTTCGTACAGTTTTTTACCTGGTTCTTTATTGAGTTTTGTACAGTTTATTTACTGGTTCTTTATTGAGTCTTGTACAGTTTATTGACTGGTTCTTTATTGAGTTTTGTACAGTTTATTGACTGGTTCTACATTGAGTTTTGTACAGTTTATTGACTGGTTCTTTATTCAGTTTTGTACAGTTTATTGTCTGGTTCATTATTGGGTTTGTGTACAGTTTATTGACTGGTTATTTATTGAGTTTTGTACAGTTTATTGACTGGTTCTTCATTCAGTTTTGTACACTTTATTGACTGGTTCTTTGTTGTGTTTGTGTACAATTTATTGACTGGTTCTTTATTTAGTTTTGTACAGTTTATTGACTGTTATTTTATTTCGTTTTGTACAGTTTATTGACTGTTTCTTTATTTAGTTTGTGTACAATTTATTGACTGGTTCTTTATTTAGTTTTGTACAGTTTATTGACTAATTCTGTATTCAGTTTTGTACAGTTTTTTGACTGGTTCTTTATTCAGTTTGGTACAGTTTATAGACTGTTTATTTATTGAGTTTTGTAATGTTTATTGACTGGTTCTTTGTTAAGTTTTGTACTGTTTATTGACTGGTTCTTTATTCAGATTTGTACAGTTTATTGACTGGTTCTTTATTCAGTTTTGTACAGTTTATTGACTGGTTCTTTATTTAGTTTTGTACAGTTTATTGACTGTTTCTTTATTTAGTTTTGTACAGCTTATTGACTGTTTCTATATTTATTTTTATACAGTTTATTGAATGTTTCTTTATTTAGTTTTGAAAAGTTTATTGATTGTTTCTTTATTTAGTTTGTGTACAATTTATTGACTGGTTCTTTATTTAGTTTTGCACAGTTTATTGACTTTTTCTTTATTTAGTTTTGTACAGTTTATTGACTGTTTCTTTATTTAGTTTTGTACAGTTTATTGACAGGTTCTTAAGTGAGTTTTGTACAGTTTACTGACTGGTTCTTTATTCAGTTTTGCAATGTTTATTGACTGGCTCTTTATTAAGTTTTGTACAGTTTATTGACTTGTTCTTTATTGAGTTTTGTACAGTTTATTGACTGGTTCTTTATTGAGTTTTGTACAGTTTATTGACTGGTTCTTTATTAATTTTGTACAGTTTATTGACTGGTTCTTTATTGACTTTTGTACAGTTTATTGACTGGTTCTTTATTGAGTTTTGTATAGTGTGTTGACTGGTTCTTTATTTAGTTTTGTACAGTTTATTGACTGTTATTTTATTTCGTTTTGTACAGCTTATTGACTGTTTCTTTATTTAGTTTGTGTACAATTTATTGGCTGGTTCTTTATTTAGTTTTGTACAGTTTATTGAATGTTTCTTTATTTAGTTTTGTACAGTTTATTGACTGTTTCTTTATTTAGTTTTGTACAGTTTATTGAATGGTTCTTTATTGAGTTTTGTACAGTTTATTGACTGGTTCTTTATTGCGTTTTGTACAGTTTATTGACTGGTTGTTTATTCAGTTTTGTGCAATTTATTGACCGGTTCTTTTTTGAGCTTTGTACAGTTTATAGACTGGTTCTTTATTCAGTTTTGTACAGTTTATTGACTGGTTCTTTATTGGGTTTGTGTACAGTTTATTGACCGGTATTTTATTGAGTTTTGTACAGTTTTGTTGACTGGTTCTTTATTCAGTTTTGTACAGTTTATTGACTGGTTCTTTATTGAGTTTGTATACAATTTATTTACTGGTTCTTTATTTAGTTTTGTACAGTTTATTGACTTTTTTTTATTTTGTTTTGTACAGTTTTTTGACTGTTTCTTTATTTAGTTTGTGTACAGTTTATTGACTGGTTCTTTATTTAGTTTCGTACAGTTTTTTACCTGGTTCTTTATTGAGTTTTGTACAGTTTATTTACTGGTTCTTTATTGAGTCTTGTACAGTTTATTGACTGGTTCTTTATTGAGTTTTGTACAGTTTTTTGACTGGTTCTTAATTGAGTTTTGTACAGTTTATTGACTAATTCTGTATTCAGTTTTGTACAGTTTTTTGACTGGTTCTTTATTCAGTTTGGTACAGTTTATAGACTGTTTATTTATTGAGTTTTGTAATGTTTATTGACTGGTTCTTTGTTAAGTTTTGTACTGTTTATTGACTGGTTCTTTATTCAGATTTGTACAGTTTATTGACTGGTTCTTTATTCATTTTTGTACAGTTTATTGACAGGTTCTTTATTTAGTTTTGTACAGTTTATTGACTGTTTCTTTATTTAGTTTTGTACAGTTTATTGACTGTTTCTATATTTAGTTTTATACAGTTTATTGAATGTTTCTTTTTTAGTTTTGAAAAGTTTATTGATTGTTTCTTTATTTAATCTTGTGTACAATTTATTGACTCGTTCTTTATTTAGTTTTGTACAGTTTATTGACTTTTTCTTTATTTAGTTTTGTACAGTTTATTGACTGTTTCTTTATTTAGTTTTGTACAGTTTATTGACAGGTTCTTTATTGAGTTTTGAAGAGTTTATTGACTGGTTCTTTATTCAGTTTTGTAATGTTTATTGACTGGCTCTTTATTGAGTTTTGTACAGTTTATTGACTTGTTCTTTATTGAGTTTTGTACAGTTTATTGACTGGTTCTTTATTGAGTTTTGTACAGTTTATTGACTGGTTCTTTATTAATTTTGTACAGTTTATTGACTGGTTCTTTATTGACTTTTGTACAGTTTATTGACTGGTTCTTTATTGAGTTTTGTATAATGTATTGACTTGTTCTTTGTGCAGTTTTGTACTGTTTATTGACTTGTTCTTTATTCAGTTTTGTGCAGTTTATTGACAAGTTCTTTATTCAGTTTTGTACATTTTATTGACTGGTTCTTTATTTAGTTTTGTACATTTTATTGACTGTTTCTTTATTTAGTTTTGTACAGTTTATTGACTGTTTCTATATTTAGTTTTGTACAGTTTATTAACTGTTTCTTTATTTAGTTTTGTACAGTTTATTGACTGTTTCTTTATTTAGTTTTGTACAGTTTATTGACTGTTTCTATATTTAGTTTTGTACAGTTTATTTACTGTTTCTTTATTTAGTTTTGCACAGTTTATTGACTGTTTCTTTAGTTTGTGTACAATTTATTGACTGGTTCTTTATTGAGTTTTGTGCAGTTTATTGACTGTTTCTTTATTTAGTTTTGTACAGTTTATTAACTGTTTCTTAATTTAGTTTTGTACAGTTTATAGTCTGGTTCTTTATTCAGTTTTGTACAGTTTATTGACTGGTTCTTCATTGAGTTATGTACAGTTTATTTACTGGTTCTTTATTGAGTTTTGTACAGTTTATTGACTTGTTCTTTTTTGAGTTTGTAGAGTTTATTGACTGGTTCTTTATTCAGTTTTGTACAGTTTATTGACTGGTTCTTTATGGGTTTGTGTACAGTTTATTGACTGGTTCTTTATTGAGTTTTGTATAGTTTATTGACTGGTTCTTTATTCAGTTTTGTACAGTTTATTGACTGGTTCTTTATTGAGTTTGTGTACAATTTATTGACTGGTTCTTTATTTAGTTTTGTTCAGTTTATTGACTGTTTTTTTAATTTTGTTTTGTACAGTTTATTGACTGTTTCTTTAGTTAGTTTGTGTACAATTTATTGACTGGTTCTTTATTTAGTTTTGTACAGTTTGTTGACTGTTTCTTTATTTAGTTCTCTACAGTTTATTGACTGTTTCTTTATTTAGTTTTGTACAGTTTATTGAATGGTTCTTTATTGAGTTTTGTACAGTTTATTGACTTGTTCTTTATTCAGTTTAGTGCAGTTTAATGACTGGTTCTTTTTTGAGTTTTGTACAGTTTATTGACTGGTCCTTTATTGAGTTTTGTACAGTTTATTGACTGGTTCTTTATTCAGTTTAGTGCAGTTTAATGACTGGTTCTTTTTTGAGTTTTGTACAGTTTATTGACTGGTCCTTTATTCAGTTTTGTACAGTTTATTGACTGGTTCTTTATTGGGTTTTTGTACAGTTTATTGACTGGTTGTTTATTGAGTTTTGTACAGTTTTGTTGACTGGTTCTTTATTCAGTTTTGTACAGGTTAGTGACTGGTTTTTTATTGAGTTTGTGTACAATTTATTGACTGGTTCTTTATTTAGTTTTGTACAGTTTATTGACTTTTTTATATTTTGTTGTGTACAGTTTATTGACTGTTTCTTGATTTAGTTTGTGTACAGTTTATTGACTGGTTCTTTATTCAGTTTTGTAATGTTTATTGACTGGCTCTTTATTGAGTTTTGTACAGTTTATTGACTTGTTCTTTATTGAGTTTTGTACAGTTTATTGACTGGTTCTTTATTGAGTTTTGTACAGTTTATTGACTGGTTCTTTATTAATTTTGTACAGTTTATTGACTGGTTCTTTATTGACTTTTGTACAGTTTATTGACTGGTTCTTTATTGAGTTTTGTATAGTGTATTGACTGGTTCTTTATTTAGTTTTGTACAGTTTATTGACTGTTATTTTATTTCGTTTTGTACAGTTTATAGACTGTTTCTTTATTTAGTTTGTGTACAATTTATTGACTGGTTCTTTATTTAGTTTTGTACAGTTTATTGAATGTTTCTTTATTTAGTTTTGTACAGTTTATTGACTGTTTCTTTATTTAGTTTTGTACAGTTTATTGAATGGTTCTTTATTGAGTTTTGTACAGTTTATTGACTGGTTCTTTATTGCGTTTTGTACAGTTTATTGACTGGTTGTTTATTCAGTTTTGTGCAATTGATTGATTGGTTCTTTTTTGAGCTTTGTACAGTTTATAGACTGGTTCTTTATTCAGTTTTGTACAGTTTATTGACTGGTTCTTTATTGGGTTTGTGTACAGTTTATTGACTGGTTTTTATTGAGTTTTGTACAGTTTTGTTGACTGGTTCTTTATTCAGTTTTGTACAGTTTATTGACTGGTTCTTTATTGAGTTTGTATACAATTTATTGACTGGTTCTTTATTTAGTTTTGTACAGTTTATTGACTTTTTTTTCTTTTGTTTTGTACAGTTTTTTGACTGTTTCTTTATTTAGTTTGTGTACAGTTTATTGACTGGTTCTTTATTTAGTTTCGTACAGTTTTTTACCTGGTTCTTTATTGAGTTTTGTACAGATTATTTACTGGTTCTTTATTGAGTCTTGTACAGTTTATTGACTGGTTCTTTATTGAGTTTTGTACAGCTTTTTGACTGGTTCTTAATTGAGTTTTGTACAGTTTTTTGACTGGTTCTTTATTCAGTTTGGTACAGTTTATAGACTGTTTATTTATTGAGTTTTGTAATGTTTATTGACTGGTTCTTTGTTAAGTTTTGTACTGTTTATTGACTGGTTCTTTATTCAGATTTGTACGGTTTATTGACTGGTTCTTTATTCAGTTTTGTACAGTTTATTGACAGGTTCTTTATTTAGTTTTGCACAGTTTATTGACCGTTTCTTTATTTAGTTTTGTACAGTTTATTGAATGTTTCTTTATTTAGTTTTGAAAAGTTTATTGATTGTTTCTTTATTTAGCTTGTGTACAATTTATTGACTGGTTCTTTATTTAGTTTTGTACAGTTTATTGACTTTTTCTTTATTTAGTTTTGTACAGTTTATTGACTGTTTCTTTATTTAGTTTTGTACAGTTTATTGACAGGTTCTTTATTGAGTTTTGAACAGTTTATTGACTGGTTCTTTTTTCAGTTTTGTAATGTTTATTGACTGGATCTTCATTGAGTTTTGTACAGTTTATTGACTTGTTCTTTATTGAGTTTTGTACAGTTTATTGACTGGTTCTTTATTGAGTTTTGTACAGTTTATTGACTGGTTCTTTATTAATTTTGTACAGTTTATTGACTGGTTCTTTATTGACTTTTGTACAGTTTATTGACTGGTTCTTTATTGAGTTTTGTATAATGTATTGACTTGTTCTTTGTGCAGTTTTGTACTGTTTATTGACTTGTTCTTTATTCAGTTTTGTGCAGTTTACTGACAAGTTCTTTATTCAGTTTTGTACATTTTATTGACTGGTTCTTTATTTAGTTTTGTACATTTTATTGACTGTTTCTTTATTTAGTTTTGTACAGTTTATTGACTGTTTCTATATTTAGTTTTGTACAGTTTATTAACTGTTTCTTTATTTAGTTTTGTACAGTTTATTGACTATTTCTTTATTTAGATTTGTACAGTTTATTGACTGTTTCTATATTTAGTTTTGTACAGTTTATTAACTGTTTCTTTATTTAGTTTTGCACAGTTTATTGACTGTTTCTTTAGTTTGTGTACAATTTATTGACTGGTTCTTTATTGAGTTTTGTGCAGTTTATTGACTGTTTCTTTATTTAGTTTTGTACAGTTTATTAACTGTTTCTTAATTTAGTTTTGTACAGTTTATAGTCTGGTTCTTTATTCAGTTTTGTACAGTTTATTGACTGGTTCTTCATTGAGTTATGTACAGTTTATTTACTGGTTCTTTATTGAGTTTTGTACAGTTTATTGACTTGTTCTTTTTTGAGTTTTGTAGAGTTTATTGACTGGTTCTTTATTCAGTTTTGTACAGTTTATTGACTGGTTCTTTATGGGTTTGTGTACAGTTTATTGACTGGTTCTTTATTGAGTTTTGTATAGTTTATTGACTGGTTCTTTATTCAGTTTTGTACAGTTTATTGACTGGTTCTTTATTGAGTTTGTTTACAATTTATTGACTGTTTCTTTATTTAGTTTTGTACAGTTTATTGAATGGTTCTTTATTGAATTTTGTACAGTTTATTGACTTGTTCTTTATTGAGTTTTGTACAGTTTATTGACTGCTTCTTTATTCAGTTTAGTGCAGTTTAATGACTGGTTCTTTTTTGAGTTTTGTACAGTTTATTTACTGGTCCTTTATTGAGTTTTGTACAGTTTATTGACTGGTTCTTTATTCAGTTTAGTGCAGTTTAATGACTGGTTCTTTTTTGAGTTTTGTACAGTTAATTGTCTGGTCCTTTATTCAGTTTTGTACAGTTTATTGACTGGTTCTTTATTGGGTTTGTGTACAGTTTATTGACTGGTTGTTTATTGAGTTTTGTACAGTTTTGTTGACTGGTTCTTTATTCAGTTTTGTACAGGTTAGTGACTGGTTTTTTATTGAGTTTGTGTACAATTTATTGACTGGTTCTTTATTTAGTTTTGTACAGTTTATTGACTTTTTTTTATTTTGTTGTGTACAGTTTATTGACTGTTTCTTGATTTAGTTTGTGTACAGTTTATTGACTGGTTCTTTATGTAGTTTTGTACAGTTTTTTGCCTTGTTCTTTATTGAGTTTTGCGCAATTTATTTACTGGTTCTTTATTGAGTTTTGTACAGTTTACTAACTGGTTCTTTATTGAGTTTTGTACAGTTTATTGACTTGTTCTTTATTGAGTTTTGTACAGTTTATTGACTAATTCTGTATTGAGTTTTGTACAGTTTATTGACTGGTTCTTTATTCAGTTTGGTACAGTTTATTGACTGTTTATTTATTGAGTTTTGTACAGTTTATTGACTGGTTCTTTGTTCAGTTTTGTACTGTTTATTGACTGGTTCTTTTTTCAGTTTTGTACAGTTTATTGACTGGTTCTTTATGTAGTTTTGAACAGTTTATTGACTGTTTCTTTATTTAGTTTTGTAAAGTTTATTGATTGTTTCTTTATTTAGTTTCTTAATTTATTGGCTGGTTCTTTATTTAGTTTTGTACAGTTTATTGACTTTTTCTTTATTTAGGTTTGTACAGTTTATTAACTGTTTCTATATTTAGTTTTGTACAGTTTATTAAATGTTTCTTTATTTAGTTTTGCACAGTTTATTGACTGTTTCTTTATTTAGTTTGTGTACAATTTATTGACTGGTTCTTTCTTTAGTTTTGTGCAGTTTATTGACTGTTTCTTTATTCAGTTTTGCACAGTTTATTGACTGGTTCTTTATTGAGTTTTGTACAGTTTATTGACTGGTTCTTTATTTAGTTTTGTACAGTTTATTGACTTGTTCTTTATTGAGTTTTGTACAGTTTATTGACTGGTTGTTTATCCAGTTTTGTGCAATTTATTGACTGGTTCTTTATTGGGTTTGTGTACAGTTTATTGACTGGTTTTTATTGAGTTTTGTACAGTTTTGTTGACTGGTTCTTTATTCAGTTTTGTACAGTTTATTGACTGGTTCTTTATTGAGTTTGTATACAATTTATTGACTGGTTCTTTATTTAGTTTCGTACAGTTTTTTACCTGGTTCTTTATTGAGTTTTGTACAGTTTATTTACTGGTTCTTTATTGAGTCTTGTACAGTTTATTGACTGTTTCTTTATTGAGTTTTGTACAGTTTTTGACTGGTTCTTAATTGAGTTTTGTACAGTTTATTGACTAATTCTGTATTCAGTTTTGTACAGTTTTTTGACTGGTTCTTTTTTCAGTTTGGTACAGTTTATAGACTGTTTATTTATTGAGTTTTCTAATGTTTATTGACTGGTTCTTTGTTAAGTTTTGTACTGTTTATTGACTGGTTCTTTATTCAGATTTGTACAGTTTATTGACTGGTTCTTTATTTAGTTTTGTACAGTTTATTGACTGTTTCTTTATTTAGTTTTGTACAGTTTATTGACTGTTTCTATATTTAGTTTTATACAGTTTATTGAATGTTTCTTTATTTAGTTTTGAAAAGTTTATTGATTGTTTCTTTATTTAGTTTTGAAAAGTTTATTGATTGTTTCTTTAATTAGCTTGTGTACAATTTATTGACTGGTTCTTTATTTAGTTTTGTACAGTTTATTGACTTTTTCTTTATTTAGTTTTGTACAGTTTATTGACTGTTTCTTTATTTAGTTTTGTACAGTTTATTGAAAGGTTCTTTATTGAGTTTTGTACAGTTTATTGACTGGTTCTTTATTCAGTTTTGTAATGTTTATTGACTGGCTCTTTATTGAGTTTTGTACAGTTTATTGACTTGTTCTTTATTGAGTTTTGTACAGTTTATTGACTAGTTTTTTATTGAGTTTTGTAGAGTTTATTGACTGGTTCTTTATTAATTTTGTACAGTTTATTGACTGGTTCTTTATTGACTTTTGTACAGTTTATTGACTGGTTATTTATTGAGTTTTGTATAGTGTATTGACTTGTTCTTTGTGCAGTTTTGTACTGTTTATTGACTGGTTCTTTATTCAGTTTTGTGCAGTTTATTGACAAGTTCTTTATTCAGTTTTGTACATTTTATTGACTGGTTCTTTATTTAGTTTTGTACATTTTATTGACTGTTTCTTTATTTAGTTTTGTACAGTTTATTGACTGTTTCTATAATTAGTTTTGTACAGTTTATTAACTGTTTCTTTATTTAGTTTTGTACAGTTTATTGACTGTTTCTTTATTTAGTTTTGTACAGTTTATTGACTGTTTCTATATTTAGTTTTGTACAGTTTATTAACTGTTTCTTCATTTAGTTTTGCACAGTTTATTGACTGTTTCTTTAGTTTGTGTACAATTTATTGACTGGTTCTTTATTTAGTTTTGTGCAGTTTATTGACTGTTTCTTTATTTAGTTTTGTACAGTTTATTAACTGTTTCTTAATTTAGTTTTGTACAGTTTATAGTCTGGTTCTTTATTCAGTTTTGTACAGTTTATTGAATGGTTCTTCCTTGAGTTGTGTACAGTTTATTTACTGGTTCTTTATTGAGTTTTGTACAGTTTATTGACTTGTTCTTTTTTGAGTTTTGTAGAGTTTATTGACTGGTTCTTTATTCAGATTTGTACAGTTTATTGACTGGTTCTTTATGGGTTTGTGTACAGTTTATTGACTGGTTCTTTATTGAGTTTTGTACAGTTTATTGACTGGTTCTTTATTCAGTTTTGTACAGTTTATTGACTGGTTCTTTATTCAGTTTTGTACAGTTTATTGACGGGTTCGTTATTGAGTTTGTGTACAATTTATTGACTGGTTCTTTATTTAGTTTTGTTCAGTTTATTGACTGTTTTTTTAATTTTGTTTTGTACAGTTTATTGACTGTTTCTTTAGTTAGTTTGTGTACAATTTATTGACTGGTTCTTTATTTAGTTTTGTACAGTTTATTGACTGTTTCTTTATTTAGTTCTGTACAGTTTATTGACTGTTTCTTTATTTAGTTTTGTACAGTTTATTGAATGGTTCTTTATTGAGTTTTGTACAGTTTATTGACTTGTTCTTTATTGAGTTTTGTACAGTTTATTGACTGGCTCTTTATTCAGTTTAGTGCAGTTTAATGACTGGTTCTTTTTTGAGTTTTGTACAGTTTATTGACTGGTCCTTTATTGAGTTTTGTACAGTTTATTGACTGGTTCTTTATTCAGTTTAGTGCAGTTTAATGACTGGTTCTTTTTTGCGTTTTGTACAGTTTATTGACTGGTCTTTTATTCAGTTTTGTACAGTTTATTGACTGGTTCTTTATTGGGTTTGTGTACAGTTTATTGACTGGTTCTTTATTGAGTTTTGTACAGTTTTTTGACCGGTTCTTAATTGAGTTTTCTACAGTTTATTGACTAATTCTGTATTCAGTTTTGTACAGTTTTTTGACTGGTTCTTTATTCAGTTTGGTACAGTTTATAGACTGTTTATTTATTGAGTTTTGTAATGTTTATTGACTGGTTCTTTGTTAAGTTTTGTACTGTTTATTGACTGGTTCTTTATTCAGATTTGTACAGTTTATTGACTGGTTCTTTATTCAGTTTTGTACAGTTTATTGACTGGTTCTTTATTTAGTTTTGTACAGTTTATTGACTGTTTCTTTAGTTTGTGTACAATTTATTGACTGGTTCTTTATTTAGTTTTGTGCAGTTTATTGACTGTTTCTTTATTTAGTTTTGTACAGTTTATTAACTGTTTCTTAATTTAGTTTTGCACAGTTTATAGTCTGGTTCTTTATTCAGTTTTGTACAGTTTATTGAATGGTTCTTCCTTGAGTTATGTACAGTTTATTTACTGGTTCTTTATTGAGTTTTGTACAGTTTATTGACTTGTTCTTTTTTGAGTTTTGTAGAGTTTATTGACTGGATCTTTATTCAGTTTTGTACAGTTTATTGACTGGTTCTTTATGGGTTTGTGTACAGTTTATTGACTGGTTCTTTATTGAGTTTTGTACAGTTTATTGACTGGTTCTTTATGCAGTTTTGTACAGTTTATTGACGGGTTCTTTATTGAGTTTGTGTACAATTTATTGACTGGTTCTTTATTTAGTTTTGTTCAGTTTATTGACTGTTTTTTTAATTTTGTTTTGTACAGTTTATTGACTGTTTCTTTAGTTAGTTTGTGTACATTTATTGACTGGTTCTTTATTTAGTTTTGTACAGTTTATTGACTGTTTCTTTATTTAGTTCTGTACAGTTTATTGACTGTTTCTTTATTTTGTTTTGTACAGTTTATTGAATGGTTCTTTATTGAGTTTTGTACAGTTTATTGACTTGTTCTTTATTGAGTTTTGTACAGTTTATTGACTGGTTCTTTATTCAGTTTAGTGCAGTTTAATGACTGGTTCTTTTTTGAGTTTTGTACAGTTTATTGACTGGTCCTTTATTGAGTTTTGTACAGTTTATTGACTGGTTCTTTATTCAGTTTAGTGCAGTTTAATGACTGGTTCTTTTTTGAGTTTTGTACAGTTTATTGACTGGTCTTTTATTCAGTTTTGTACAGTTTATTGACTGGTTCTTTATTGGGTTTGTGTACAGTTTATTGACTGGTTTTTTATTGAGTTTTGTACAGTTTTTTGACCGGTTCTTAATTGAGTTTTCTACAGTTTATTGACTAATTCTGTATTCAGTTTTGTACAGTTTTTTGACTGGTTCTTTATTCAGTTTGGTACAGTTTATAGACTGTTTCTTTATTTAGTTTTGTACAGTTTATTGACTGTTTCTATATTTAGTTTTATACAGTTTATTGAATGTTTCTTTATTTAGTTTTGAAAAGTTTATTGATTGTTTCTTTATTTAGTTTTGAAAAGTTTATTGATTGTTTCTTTAATTAGCTTGTGTACAATTTATTGACTGGTTCTTTATTTAGTTTTGTACAGTTTATTGACTTTTTCTTTATTTAGTTTTGTACAGTTTATTGACTGTTTCTTTATTTAGTTTTGTACAGTTTATTGACAGGTTCTTTATTGAGTTTTGTACAGTTTATTGACTGGTTCTTTATTCAGTTTTGTAATGTTTATTGACTGGCTCTTTATTGAGTTTTGTACAGTTTATTGACTTGTTCTTTATTGAGTTTTGTACAGTTTATTGACTAGTTTTTTATTGAGTTTTGTAGAGTTTATTGACTGGTTCTTTATTAATTTTGTACAGTTTATTGACTGGTTCTTTATTGACTTTTGTACAGTTTATTGACTGGTTATTTATTGAGTTTTGTATAGTGTATTGACTTGTTCTTTGTGCAGTTTTGTACTGTTTATTGACTGGTTCTTTATTCAGTTTTGTGCAGTTTATTGACAAGTTCTTTATTCAGTTTTGTACATTTTATTGACTGGTTCTTTATTTAGTTTTGTACATTTTATTGACTGTTTCTTTATTTAGTTTTGTACAGTTTATTGACTGTTTCTATAATTAGTTTTGTACAGTTTATTAACTGTTTCTTTATTTAGTTTTGTACAGTTTATTGACTGTTTCTTTATTTAGTTTTGTACAGTTTATTGACTGTTTCTATATTTAGTTTTGTACAGTTTATTAACTGTTTCTTCATTTAGTTTTGCACAGTTTATTGACTGTTTCTTTAGTTTGTGTACAATTTATTGACTGGTTCTTTATTTAGTTTTGTGCAGTTTATTGACTGTTTCTTTATTTAGTTTTGTACAGTTTATTAACTGTTTCTTAATTTAGTTTTGTACAGTTTATAGTCTGGTTCTTTATTCAGTTTTGTACAGTTTATTGAATGGTTCTTCCTTGAGTTGTGTACAGTTTATTTACTGGTTCTTTATTGAGTTTTGTACAGTTTATTGACTTGTTCTTTTTTGAGTTTTGTAGAGTTTATTGACTGGTTCTTTATTCAGATTTGTACAGTTTATTGACTGGTTCTTTATGGGTTTGTGTACAGTTTATTGACTGGTTCTTTATTGAGTTTTGTACAGTTTATTGACTGGTTCTTTATTCAGTTTTGTACAGTTTATTGACTGGTTCTTTATTCAGTTTTGTACAGTTTATTGACGGGTTCGTTATTGAGTTTGTGTACAATTTATTGACTGGTTCTTTATTTAGTTTTGTTCAGTTTATTGACTGTTTTTTTAATTTTGTTTTGTACAGTTTATTGACTGTTTCTTTAGTTAGTTTGTGTACAATTTATTGACTGGTTCTTTATTTAGTTTTGTACAGTTTATTGACTGTTTCTTTATTTAGTTCTGTACAGTTTATTGACTGTTTCTTTATTTAGTTTTGTACAGTTTATTGAATGGTTCTTTATTGAGTTTTGTACAGTTTATTGACTTGTTCTTTATTGAGTTTTGTACAGTTTATTGACTGGCTCTTTATTCAGTTTAGTGCAGTTTAATGACTGGTTCTTTTTTGAGTTTTGTACAGTTTATTGACTGGTCCTTTATTGAGTTTTGTACAGTTTATTGACTGGTTCTTTATTCAGTTTAGTGCAGTTTAATGACTGGTTCTTTTTTGCGTTTTGTACAGTTTATTGACTGGTCTTTTATTCAGTTTTGTACAGTTTATTGACTGGTTCTTTATTGGGTTTGTGTACAGTTTATTGACTGGTTCTTTATTGAGTTTTGTACAGTTTTTTGACCGGTTCTTAATTGAGTTTTCTACAGTTTATTGACTAATTCTGTATTCAGTTTTGTACAGTTTTTTGACTGGTTCTTTATTCAGTTTGGTACAGTTTATAGACTGTTTATTTATTGAGTTTTGTAATGTTTATTGACTGGTTCTTTGTTAAGTTTTGTACTGTTTATTGACTGGTTCTTTATTCAGATTTGTACAGTTTATTGACTGGTTCTTTATTCAGTTTTGTACAGTTTATTGACTGGTTCTTTATTTAGTTTTGTACAGTTTATTGACTGTTTCTTTAGTTTGTGTACAATTTATTGACTGGTTCTTTATTTAGTTTTGTGCAGTTTATTGACTGTTTCTTTATTTAGTTTTGTACAGTTTATTAACTGTTTCTTAATTTAGTTTTGCACAGTTTATAGTCTGGTTCTTTATTCAGTTTTGTACAGTTTATTGAATGGTTCTTCCTTGAGTTATGTACAGTTTATTTACTGGTTCTTTATTGAGTTTTGTACAGTTTATTGACTTGTTCTTTTTTGAGTTTTGTAGAGTTTATTGACTGGATCTTTATTCAGTTTTGTACAGTTTATTGACTGGTTCTTTATGGGTTTGTGTACAGTTTATTGACTGGTTCTTTATTGAGTTTTGTACAGTTTATTGACTGGTTCTTTATGCAGTTTTGTACAGTTTATTGACGGGTTCTTTATTGAGTTTGTGTACAATTTATTGACTGGTTCTTTATTTAGTTTTGTTCAGTTTATTGACTGTTTTTTTAATTTTGTTTTGTACAGTTTATTGACTGTTTCTTTAGTTAGTTTGTGTACATTTATTGACTGGTTCTTTATTTAGTTTTGTACAGTTTATTGACTGTTTCTTTATTTAGTTCTGTACAGTTTATTGACTGTTTCTTTATTTTGTTTTGTACAGTTTATTGAATGGTTCTTTATTGAGTTTTGTACAGTTTATTGACTTGTTCTTTATTGAGTTTTGTACAGTTTATTGACTGGTTCTTTATTCAGTTTAGTGCAGTTTAATGACTGGTTCTTTGTTAAGTTTTGTACAGTTTATTGACTGGTTCTTTATTGAGTTTTGTACAGTTTATTGACTGGTTCTTTATTCAGTTTAGTGCAGTTTAATGACTGGTTCTTTTTTGAGTTTTGTACAGTTTATTGACTGGTCTTTTATTCAGTTTTGTACAGTTTATTGACTGGTTCTTTATTGGGTTTGTGTACAGTTTATTGACTGGTTTTTTATTGAGTTTTGTACAGTTTTTTGACCGGTTCTTAATTGAGTTTTCTACAGTTTATTGACTAATTCTGTATTCAGTTTTGTACAGTTTTTTGACTGGTTCTTTATTCAGTTTGGTACAGTTTATAGACTGTTTATTTATTGAGTTTTGTAATGTTTATTGACTGGTTCTTTGTTAAGTTTTGTACTGTTTATTGACTGGTTCTTTATTCAGATTTGTACAGTTTATTGACTGGTTCTTTATTCAGTTTTGTACAGTTTATTGACTGGTTCTTTATTTAGTTTTGTACAGTTTATTGACTGTTTCTTTATTTAATTTTGTACAGTTTATTGACTGTTTCTATATTTAGTTTTATACAGTTTATTGAATGTTTCTTTATTTAGTTTTCAAAAGTTTATTGATTGTTTCTTTATTTAGCTTGTGTACAATTTATTGACTGGTTGTTTATTTAGTTTTGTACAGTTTATTGACTTTTTCTTTATTTAATTTTGTACAGTTTATTGACTGTTTCTTTATTTAGTTTTGTACAGTTTATTGACAGGTTCTTTATTGAGTTTTGTACAGTTTATTGATTGGTTCTTTATTCAGTTTTGTAATGTTTATTGACTGGCTCTTTATTGAGTTTTGTACAGTTTATTGACTTGTTCTTTATTGAGTTTTGTACAGTTTATTGGCTGGTTCTTTATTGAGTTTTGTACAGTTTATTGACTGGTTCTTTATTAATTTTGTACAGTTTATTGACTGGTATCTTTATTGACTTTTGTACAGGTTATTGACTGGTTCTTTATTGAGTTTTGTCTAGGGTATTGACTTGTTCTTTGTGCAGTTTTGTACTGTTTATTGACTGGTTCTTTATTCAGTTTTGTGCAGTTTATTGACAAGATCTTTTTCAGTTTTGTACATTTTATTGACTGCTCCTTTATTTAGTTTTGTACATGTTATTGACTGTTTCTTTAATTAGTTTTGTACAGTTTATTGACTGTTTCTATATTTAGTTTTGTACAGTTTATTAAATGTTTCTTTATTTAGTTTTGTACAGTTTATTGACTGTTTCTTTATTTAGTTTTGTGCAGTTTATTGACTGTTTCTATATTTAGTTTTGTACAGTTTATTAACTGTTTATTTATTTAGTTTTGCACAGTTTATTGACTGTTTCTTTAGTTTGTGTACAATTTATTGACTGGTTCTTTATTTAGTTTTGTGCAGTTTATTGACTGTTTCTTTATTAAGTTTTGTACTGTTTATTAACTGTTTCTTAATTTAGTTTTGTACAGTTCGTTGACTGTTTCTTTATTTAGTTTTGTACAGTTTATTGACTGTTTCTTTATTTAGTTTTGTACAGTTTATTGACTTTTTCTTTATTTAGTTTTGTACAGTTTATTGACTGTTTCTTTATTTACTTTTGTACAGTTTAAGAACAGGTTTTTTATTGAGTTTTGTACAGTTTATTGACTGGTTCCTTATTCAGTTTTGTAATGTTTGTTGACTGGCTCTTTATTGAGTTTTGTACAGTTTATTGACTTGTTCTTTATTGAGTTTTGTACAGTTTATTGACTGGTTCTTTATTGAGTTTTGTACAGTTTATTGACTGGTTCTTTATTAATTTTGTACAGTTTATTGACTGGTTCTTTATTGACTTTTGTACAGTTTATTGACTGGTTCTTTATTGAGTTTTGTATAGTGTATTGACTTCTTCTTTGTGCAGTTTTGTACTGTTTATTGACTGGTTCTTTATTCAGTTTTGTGCAGTTTATTGACAAGTTCTTTATTCAGTTTTGTACATTTTATTGACTGGTTCTTTATTTAGTTTTGTACATTTTATTGACTGTTTCTTTATTTAGTTTTGTACAGTTTATTGACTGTTTCTATATTTAGTTTTGTACAGTTTATTAACTGTTTCTTTATTTAGTTTTGTACAGTTTATTGACTGTTTCTTTATTTAGTTTTGTACAGTTTATTGACTGTTTCTATATTTAGTTTTGTACAGTTTATTAACTGTTTCTTTATTTAGTTTTGCACAGTTTATTGACTGTTTCTTTAGTTTGTGTACAATTTATTGACTGGTTCTTTATTTAGTTTTGTGCAGTTTATTGAATGTTTCTTTATTAAGTTTTGTACAGTTTATTAACTGTTTCTTAATTTAGTTTTGTACAGTTTATAGTCTGGTTCTTTATTCAGTTTTGTACAGTTTATTGACTGGTTCTTCATTGAGTTATGTACTGTTTATTTACTGGTTCTTTATTGAGTTTTGTACAGTTTATTGACTTGTTCTTTTTTGAGTTTTGTAGAGTTTATTGACTGGTTCTTTATTCAGTTTTGTACAGTTTATTGACTGGTTCTTTATGGGTTTGTGTACAGTTTATTGACTGGTTCTTTATTGAGTTTTGTACAGTTTATTGACTGGTTCTTTATTCAGTTTTGTACAGTTTATTGACTGGTTTTTTATTGAGTTTGTGTACAATTTATTGACTGGTTCTTTATTTAGTTTTGTTCAGTTTACTGACTGTTTTTTTAATTTTGTTTTGTACATTTTATTGACTGTTTCTTTAGTTAGTTTGTGTACAATTTATTGACTGGTTCTTTATTTAGTTTTGTACAGTTTAATGACTGTTTCTTTATTTAGTTCTGTACAGTTTATTGACTGTTACTTTATTTAGTTTTGTACAGTTTATTGAATGGTTCTTTATTGAGTTTTGTACAGTTTATTGACTTGTTCTTTATTGAGTTTTGTACAGTTTATTGACCGGTTCTTTATTCAGTTTAGTGCAGTTTAATGACTGGTTCTTTTTTGAGTTTTGTACTGTTTATTGACTGGTCCTTTATTGAGTTTTGTACAGTTCATTGACTGGTTCTTTATTCAGTTTAGTGCAGTTTAATGACTGGTTCTTTTTTGAGTTTTGTACAGTTTATTGACTGGTCCTTTATTCAGTTTTGTACACTTTATTGACTGGTTCTTTATTGGGTTTGTGTACAGTTTATTGACTGGTTCTTTATTGAGTTTTGTACAGTTTTTTGACTGGTTCTTAATTGAGATTTGTACAGTTTATTGACTAATTCTGTATTGAGATTTGTACAGTTTTTTGACTGGTTCTTTATTCAGTTTGGTACAGTTTATAGACTGTTTATTTATTGAGTTTTGTAATGTTTATTGACTGGTTCTTTGTTAAGTTTTGTACTGTTTATTGACTGGTTCTTTATTCAGATTTGTACAGTTTATTGACTGGTTTTTTATTCAGTTTTGTACAGTTTATTGACTAGTTCTTTATTTAGTTTTGTACAGTTTATTGACTGTTTTTTTAATTTTGTTTTGTACATTTTATTGACTGTTTCTTTAGTTAGTTTGTGTACAATTTATTGACTGGTTCTTTATTTAGTTTTGTACAGTTTATTGACTGGTTCTTCATTGAGTTATGTACAGTTTATTTACTGGTTCTTTATTGAGTTTTGTACAGTTTATTGACTTGTTCTTTTTTGAGTTTTGTAGAGTTTATTGACTGGTTCTTTATTCAGTTTTGTACAGTTTATTGACTGGTTCTTTATGGGTTTGTGTACAGTTTATTGACTGGTTCTTTATTGAGTTTTGTACAGTTTATTGACTGGTTCTTTATTCAGTTTTGTACAGTTTATTGACTGGCTCTTTATTGAGTTTGTGTACAATTTATTGACTGGTTCTTTATTTAGTTTTGTTCAGTTTATTGACTGTTTTTTTAATTTTGTTTTGTACATTTTATTGACTGTTTCTTTAGTTAGTTTGTGTACAATTTATTGACTGGTTCTTTATTTAGTTTTGTACAGTTTATTGACTGTTTCTTTATTTAGTTCTGTACAGTTTATTGACTGTTACTTTATTTAGTTTTGTACAGTTTATTGAATGGTTCTTTATTGAGTTTTGTACAGTTTATTGACTTGTTCTTTATTGAGTTTTGTACAGTTTATTGACCGGTTCTTTATTCAGTTTAGTGCAGTTTAATGACTGGTTCTTTTTTGAGTTTTGTACAGTTTATTGACTGGTCCTTTATTGAGTTTTGTACAGTTCATTGACTGGTTCTTTGTTCAGTTTAGTGCAGTTTAATGACTGGTTCTTTTTTGAGTTTTGTACAGTTTATTGACTGGTCCTTTATTCAGTTTTGTACAGTTTATTGACTGGTTCTTTATTGGGTTTGTGTACAGTTTATTGACTGGTTCTTTATTGAGTTTTGTACAGTTTTTTGACTGGTTCTTAATTGAGTTTTGTACAGTTTATTGACTAATTCTGTATTCAGATTTGTACAGTTTTTTGACTGGTTCTTTATTCAGTTTGGTACAGTTTATAGACTGTTTATTTATTGAGTTTTGTAATGTTTATTGACTGGTTCTTTGTTAAGTTTTGTACTGTTTATTGACTGGTTCTTTATTCAGATTTGTACAGTTTATTGACTGGTTCTTTATTCAGTTTTGTACAGTTTATTGACTGGTTCTTTATTTAGTTTTGTACAGTTTATTGACTGTTTCTTTATTTAATTTTGAACAGTTTATTGACTGTTTCTATATTTAGTTTTATACAGTTTATTGATTGTTTCTTTATTTAGCTTGTGTACAATTTATTGACTGGTTCTTTATTTAGTTTTGTACAGTTTATTGACTTTTTCTTTATTTAGTTTTGTACAGTTTATTGACTGTTTCTTTATTTAGTTTTGTACAGTTTATTGACAGGTTCTTTATTGAGTTTTGTACAGTTTATTGACTGGTTCTTTATTCAGTTTTGTAATGTTTATTGACTGGCTCTTTATTGAGTTTTGTACAGTTTATTGACTTGTTCTTTATTGAGTTTTGTACAGTTTATTGACTGGTTCTTTATTGAGTTTTGTTCAGTTTATTGACTGGTTCTTTATTAATTTTGTACAGTTTATTGACTGGTTCTTTATTGACTTTTGTACAGTTTATTCACTTGTTCTTTATTGAGTTTTGTATAGTGTATTGACTTGTTCTTTGTGCAGTTTTGTGCAGTTTATTGACAAGATCTTTTTTCTGTTTTGTACATTTTATTGACTGGTTCTTTATTTAGTTTTGTACATTTTATTGACTGTTTCTTTATTTAGTTTTGTACAGTTTATTGACTGTTTCTATATTTAGTTTTGTACAGTTTATTAACTGTTTCTTTATTTAGTTTTGTACAGTTTATTGACTGTTTCTTTATTTAGTTTTGTACAGTTTATTAATTGTTTCTTTATTTAGTTTCTTAATTTATTGACTGGTTCTTTATTTAGTTTTGTACTGTTTATTGACTTTTTCTTTATTTAGTTTTGTACAGTTTATTGACTGTTTCTTTATTTAGTTTTGTACAGTTTATTGACTGTTTCTTTATTTAGTTTTGTACAGTTTATTGACTGTTTCTATATTTAGTTTTGTACAGTTTATTATCTGTTTCTTTATTTAGTTTTGCACAGTTTATTGACTGTTTCTTTAGTTTGTGTACAATTTATTGTCTGGTTCTTTATTTAGTTTTGTGCAGTTTATTGACTGTTTCTTAATTTAGTTTTGTACAGTTTATAGTCTGGTTCTTTATTCAGTTTTGTACAGTTTATTGACTGGTTCTTTATTCAGTTTTGTACAGTTTATTGACTGGTTCTTCATTGAGTTATGTACAGTTTATTTACTGGTTCTTTATTGAGTTTTGTACAGTTTATTGACTTGTTCTTTTTTTGAGTTTTGTAGAGTTTATTGACTGATTCTTTATTCAGTTTTGTACAGTTTATTGACTGGTTCTTTATGGGTGTGTGTACAGTTTATTGACTGGTTCTTTATTGAGTTTTGTACGGTTTATTGACTGGTTCTTTATTCAGTTTTGTACAGTTTATTGACTGGTTCTTTATTGAGTTTGTGTACAATTTATTGACTGGTTCTTTATTTAGTTTTGTACAGTTTATTGACTGTTTTTTTAATTTTGTTTTGTACATGCTTATTGACTGTTTCTTTAGTTAGTTTGTGTACAATTTATTGACTGGTTCTTTATTTAGTTTTGTACAGTTTGTTGACTGTTTCTTTATTTAGTTCTGTACAGTTTATTGACTGTTTCTTTATTTAGTTTTGTACAGTTTATTGAATGGTTCTTTATTGAGTTTTGTACAGTTTATTGACTTGTTCTTTATAGATTTTTGTACAGTTTATTGACTGGTTCTTTATTCAGTTTAGTGCAGTTTAATGACTGGTTCTTTTTTGAGTTTTGTACAGTTTATTGACTGGTCCTTTATTCAGTTTTGTACAGTTTATTGACTGGTTCTTTGTTGGGTTTGTGTACAGTTTATTGACTGGTTGTTTATTGAGTTTTGTACAGTTTTGTTGACTGGTTCTTTATTCAGTTTTGTACAGGTTAGTGACTGGTTTTTTATTGAGTTTGTGTACAATTTATTGACTGGTTCTTTATTGAGTTTTGTACAGTTTATTGACTTTTTTTTATTTTGTTGTGTACAGTTTATTGACTGTTTCTTGATTTAGTTTGTGAACAGTTTATTGACTGGTTCTTTGTGTAGTTTTGTACAGTTTTTTGCCTTGTTCTTTATTGAGTTTTGCGCAATTTATTTACTGGTTCTTTATTGAGTTTTGTACAGTTTACTAACTGGTTCTTTATTGAGTTTTGTACAGTTTATTGACTGGTTCTTTATTGAGTTTTGTACAGTTTATTGACTAATTCTGTATTGAGTTTTGTACAGTTTATTGACTGGTTCTTTATTCAGTTTGGTACAGTTTATTGACTGTTTATTTATTGAGTTTTGTACAGTTTATTGACTGGTTCTTTGTTCAGTTTTGTACTGTTTATTGACTGGTTCTTTATTCAGTTTTGTACAGTTTATTGACTGGTTCTTTATGTAGTTTTGAACAGTTTATTGACTGTTTCTTTATTTAGTTTTGTACAGTTTATTAATTGTTTCTTTATTTAGTTTCTTAATTTATTGACTGGTTCTTTATTTAGTTTTGTACTGTTTATTGACTTTTTCTTTATTTAGTTTTGTACAGTTTATTGACTGTTTCTTTATTTAGTTTTGTACAGTTTATTGACTGGTTCTTTATTCAGTTTTGTAATGTTTATTGACTGGCTCTTTATTGAGTTTTGTACAGTTTATTGACTTGTTCTTTATTGAGTTTTGTACAGTTTATTGACTGGTTCTTTATTGAGTTTTGTACAGTTTATTGACTGGTTCTTTATTAATTTTGTACAGTTTATTGACTGGTTCTTTATTGACTTTTGTACAGTTTATTCACTGGTTCTTTATTGAGTTTTGTATAGTGTATTGACTTGTTCTTTGTGCAGTTTTGTGCAGTTTATTGACAAGATCTTTTTTCTGTTTTGTACATTTTATTGACTAGTTCTTTATTTAGTTTTGTACATTTTATTGACTGTTTCTTTATTTAGTTTTGTACAGTTTATTGACTGTTTCTATATTTAGTTTTGTACAGTTTATTAACTGTTTCTTTATTTAGTTTTGTACAGTTTATTGACTGTTTCTATATTTAGTTTTGTACAGTTTATTAACTGTTTCTTTATTTAGTTTTGCACAGTTTATTGACTGTTTCTTTAGTTTGTGTACAATTTATTGACTGGTTCTTTATTTAGTTTTGTGCAGTTTATTGACTGTTTCTTTATTTAGTTTTGTACAGTTTATTAACTGTTTCTTACTTTAGTTTTGTACAGTTTATAGTCTGGTTCTTTTTTCAGTTTTGTTCAGTTTATTGACTGTTTTTTTAATTTTGTTTTGTACATTTTATTGACTGTTTCTTTAGTTAGTTTGTGTACAATTTATTGACTGGTTCTTTATTTAGTTTTGTACAGTTTATTGACTGTTTCTTTATTTAGTTCTGTACAGTTTATTGACTGTTACTTTATTTAGTTTTGTACAGTTTATTGAATGGTTCTTTATTGAGTTTTGTACAGTTTATTGACTTGTTCTTTATTGAGTTTTGTACAGTTTATTGACCGGTTCTTTATTCAGTTTAGTGCTTTTTAATGACTGGTTCTTTTTTGAGTTTTGTACAGTTTATTGACTGGTCCTTTATTGAGTTTTGTACAGTTCATTGACTGGTTCTTTATTCAGTTTAGTGCAGTTTAATGACTGGTTCTTTTTTGAGTTTTGTACAGTTTATTGACTGGTCCTTTATTCAGTTTTGTACAGTTTATTGACTGGTTCTTTATTGGGTTTGTGTACAGTTTATTGACTGGTTCTTTATTGAGTTTTGTACAGTTTTTTGACTGGTTCTTAATTGAGTTTTGTACAGTTTATTGACTAATTCTGTATTCAGATTTGTACAGTTTTTTGACTGGTTCTTTATTCAGTTTGGTACAGTTTATAGACTGTTTATTTATTGAGTTTTGTAATGTTTATTGACTGGTTCTTTGTTAAGTTTTGTACTGTTTATTGACTGGTTCTTTATTCAGATTTGTACAGTTTATTGACTGGTTCTTTATTCAGTTTTGTACAGTTTATTGACTGGTTCTTTATTTAGTTTTGTACAGTTTATTGACTGTTTCTTTATTTAATTTTGAACAGTTTATTGACTGTTTCGATATTTAATTTTATACAGTTTATTGAATGTTTCTTTATTTAGTTTTGAAAAGTTTATTGATTGTTTCTTTATTTAGCTTGTGTACAATTTATTGACTTGTTCTTTATTTAGTTTTGTACAGTTTATTGACTTTTTCTTTATTTAGTTTTGTACAGTTTATTGACTGTTTCTTTATTTAGTTTTGTACAGTTTATTGACAGGTTCTTTATTGAGTTTTGTACAGTTTATTGACTGGTTCTTTATTCAGTTTTGTAATGTTTATTGACTGGTTCTTTATTGACTTTTGTACAGTTTATTGACTGGTTCTTTATTGAGTTTTGTGTAGTGTATTGACTTGTTCTTTGTGCAGTTTTGTACTGTTTATTGACTGGTTCTTTATTCAGTTTTGTGCAGTTTATTGACAAGTTCTTTATTCAGTTTTGTACATTTTATTGACTGGTTCTTTATTTAGTTTTGTACAGTTTATTGACTGGTTCTTTATTTAGTTTTGTACAGTTTATTGACTGTTTCTATATTTAGTTTTGTACAGTTTATTAACTGTTTCTTTATTTAGTTTTGTACAGTTTATTGACTGTTTCTTTATTTAGTTTTGTACAGTTTATTGACTGTTTCTATATTTAGTTTTGTACAGTTTATTAACTGTTTCTTTATTTAGTTTTGCACAGTTTATTGACTGTTTCTTTAGTTTGTGTACAATTTATTGACTGGTTCTTTATTTAGTTTTGTGCAGTTTATTGACTGTTTCTTTATTAAGTTTTGTACAGTTTATTAACTGTTTCTTAATTTAGTTTTGTACAGTTTATAGTCTGGTTCTTTATTCAGTTTTGTACAGTTTATTGACTGGTTCTTAATTGAGTTATGTACAGTTTATTTACTGGTTCTTTATTGAGTTTTGTACAGTTTATTGACTTGTTCTTTTTTGAGTTTTGTAGAGTTTATTGACTGGTTCTTTATTCAGTTTTGTACAGTTTATTGACTGGTTCTTTATGGGTTTGTGTACAGTTTATTGACTGGTTCTTTATTGAGTTTTGTACAGTTTATTGACTGGTTCTTTATTCAGTTTTGTACAGTTTATTGACTGATTCTTTATTGAGTTTGTGTACAATTTATTGACTGGTTCTTTATTTAGTTTTGTTCAGTTTATTGACTGTTTTTTTAATTTTGTTTTGTACATTTTATTGACTGTTTCTTTAGTTAGTTTGTGTACAATTTATTGACTGGTTCTTTATTTAGTTTTGTACAGTTTATTGACTGTTTCTGTACAGTTTTTTGACTGTTACTTTATTTAGTTTTGTACAGTTTATTGAATGGTTCTTTATTGAGTTTTGTACAGTTTATTGACTTGTTCTTTATTGAGTTTTGTACAGTTTATTGACCGGTTCTTTATTCAGTTTAGTGCAGTTTAATGACTGGTTCTTTTTTGAGTTTTGTACAGTTTATTGACTGGTCCTTTATTGAGTTTTGTGCAGTTCATTGACTGGTTCTTTATTCAGTTTAGTGCAGTTTAATGACTGGTTCTTTTTTGAGTCTTGTACAGTTTATTGACTGGTCCTTTATTCAGTTTTATACAGTTTATTGACTGGTTCTTTATTGGGTTTGTGTACAGTTTATTGACTGTTTCTTTATTGAGTTTTGTACAGTTTTTTGACTGGTTCTTAATTGAGTTTTGTACAGTTTATTGACTAATTCTGTATTCAGTTTTGTACAGTTTTTTGACTGGTTCTTTATTCAGTTAGGTACAGTTTATAGACTGTTTATTTATTGAGTTTTGTAATGTTTATTGACTGGTTCTTTGTTAAGTTTTGTACTGTTTATTGACTGGTTCTTTATTCAGATTTGTACAGTTTATTGACTGGTTCTTTATTCAGTTTTGTACAGTTTATTGACTGGTTCTTTATTTAGTTTTGTACAGTTTATTGACTGTTTCTTTATTTAATTTTGAACAGTTTATTGACTGTTTCTATATTTAGTTTTATACAGTTTATTGATTGTTTCTTTATTTAGCTTGTGTACAATTTATTGACTGGTTCTTTATTTAGTTTTGTACATTTTATTGACTGGTTCTTTATTTAGTTTTGTACATTTTATTGACTGTTTCTTTATTTAGTTTTGTACAGTTTATTGACTGTTTCTATATTTAGTTTTGTACAGTTTATTAACTGTTTCTTTATTTAGTTTTGTACAGTTTATTGACTGTTTCTTTATTTAGTTTTGTACAGTTTATTGACTGTTTCTATATTTAGTTTTGTACAGTTTATTAACTGTTTCTTTATTTAGTTTTGCACAGTTTATTGACCGTTTCTTTAGTTTGTGTACAATTTATTGACTGGTTCTTTATTTAGTTTTGTGCAGTTTATTGACTGTTTCTTAATTTAGTTTTGTACAGTTTATAGTCTGGTTCTTTATTCAGTTTTGTACAGTTTATTAACTGGTTCTTTATTCAGTTTTGTACAGTTTATTGACTGGTTCTTCATTGAGTTATGTACAGTTTATTTACTGGTTCTTTATTGAGTTTTGTACAGTTTATTGACTTGTTCTTTTTTTGGGTTTTGTAGAGTTTATTGACTGATTCTTTATTCAGTTTTGTACAGTTTATTGACTGGTTCTTTATGGGTTTGTGTACAGTTTATTGACTGGTTCTTTATTGAGTTTTGCACGGTTTATTGACTGGTTCTTTATTCAGTTTTGTACAGTTTATTGACTGGTTCTTTATTGAGTTTGTGTACAATTTATTGACTGGTTCTTTATTTAGTTTTGTACAGTTTATTGACTGTTTCTTTAATTTTGTTTTGTACAGTTTATTGACTGTTTCTTTAGTTAGTTTGTGTACAATTTATTGACTGGTTCTTTATTTAGTTTTGTACAGTTTGTTGACTGTTTCTTTATTTAGTTCTGTACAGTTTATTGACTGTTTCTTTATTTAGTTTTGTACAGTTTATTGAATGGTTCTTTATTGAGTTTTGTACAGTTTATTGACTTGTTCTTTATAGATTTTTGTACAGTTTATTGACTGGTTCTTTATTCAGTTTAGTGCAGTTTAATGACTGGTTCTTTTTTGAGTTTTGTACAGTTTATTGACTGGTCCTTTATTCAGTTTTGTACAGTTTATTGACTGGTTCTTTATTGGGTTTGTGTACAGTTTATTGACTGGTTGTTTATTGAGTTTTGTACAGTTTTGTTGACTGGTTCTTTATTCAGTTTTGTACAGGTTAGTGACTGGTTTTTTATTGAGTTTTTGTACAATTTATTGACTGGTTCTTTATTGAGTTTTGTACAGTTTATTGACTTTTTTTTATTTTGTTGTGTACAGTTTATTGACTGTTTCTTGATTTAGTTTGTGAACAGTTTATTGACTGGTTCTTTATGTAGTTTTGTACAGTTGTTTGCCTTGTTCTTTATTGAGTTTTGCGCAATTTATTTACTGGTTCTTTATTGAGTTTTGTACAGTTTACTAACTGGTTCTTTATTGAGTTTTGTACAGTTTATTGACTGGTTCTTTATTGAGTTTTGTACAGTTTATTGACTAATTCTGTATTGAGTTTTGTACAGTTTATTGACTGGTTCTTTATTCAGTTTGGTACAGTTTATTGACTGTTTATTTATTGAGTTTTGTACAGTTTATTGACTGGTTCTTTGTTCAGTTTTGTACTGTTTATTGACTGGTTCTTTATTCAGTTTTCTACAGTTTATTGACTGGTTCTTTATGTAGTTTTGAACAGTTTATTGACTGTTTCTTTATTTAGTTTTGTACAGTTTATTAATTGTTTCTTTATTTAGTTTCTTAATTTATTGACTGGTTCTTTATTTAGTTTTGTACAGTTTATTGACTTTTTCTTTATTTAGTTTTGTACAGTTTATTGACTGTTTCTTTATTTAGTTTTGTACAGTTTATTGACAGGTTCTTTATTGAGTTTTGTACAGTTTATTGACTGGTTCTTTATTCAGTTTTGTAATGTTTATTGACTGGCACTTTATTGAGTTTTGTACAGTTTATTGACTTGTTCTTTATTGAGTTTTGTACAGTTTATTGACTGGTTCTTTATTGAGTTTTGTACAGTTTATTGACTGGTTCTTTATTAATTTTGTACAGTTTATTGACTGGTTCTTTATTGACTTTTGTACAGTTTATTCACTGGTTCTTTATTGAGTTTTGTATAGTGTATTGACTTGTTCTTTGTGCAGTTTTGTGCAGTTTATTGACAAGATCTTTTTTCTGTTTTGTACATTTTATTGACTGGTTCTTTATTTAGTTATGTACATTTTATTGACTGTTTCTTTATTTAGTTTTGTACAGTTTATTGACTGTTTCTATATTTAGTTTTGTACAGTTTATTAACTGTTTCTTTATTTAGTTTTGTACAGTTTATTGACTGTTTCTTTATTTAGTTTTGTACAGTTTATTGACTGTTTCTATATTTAGTTTTGTACAGTTTATTAACTGTTTCTTTATTTAGTTTTGCACAGTTTATTGACTGTTTCTTTAGTTTGTGTACAATTTATTGACTGGTTCTTTATTTAGTTTTGTGCAGTTTATTGACTGTTTCTTTATTTAGTTTTGTACAGTTTATTAACTGTTTCTTAATTTAGTTTTGTACAGTTTATAGTCTGGTTCTTTATTCAGTTTTGTACAGTTTATTGACTGGTTCTTCATTGAGTTATGTACAGTTTATTTACTGGTTCTTTATTGAGTTTTGTACAGTTTATTGACTTGTTCTTTTTTTGAGTTTTGTAGAGTTTATTGACTGATTCTTTATTCAGTTTTGTACAGTTTATTGACTGGTTCTTTATGGGTTTGTGTACAGTTTATTGACTGGTTCTTTATTGAGTTTTGTACGGTTTATTGACTGGTTCTTTATTCAGTTTTGTACAGTTTATTGACTGGTTCTTTATTGAGTTTTTGTACAATTTATTGACTGGTTCTTTATTTAGTTTTGTACAGTTTATTGACTGTTTTTTTAATTTTGTTTTGTACAGTTTATTGACTGTTTCTTTAGTTAGTTTGTGTACAATTTATTGACTGGTTCTTTATTTAGTTTTGTACAGTTTGTTGACTGTTTCTTTATTTAGTTCTGTACAGTTTATTGACTGTTTCTTTATTTAGTTTTGTACAGTTTATTGAATGGTTCTTTATTGAGTTTTGTACAGTTTATTGACTTGTTCTTTATAGATTTTTGTACAGTTTATTGACTGGTTCTTTATTCAGTTTAGTGCAGTTTAATGACTGGTTCTTTTTTGAGTTTTGTACAGTTTATTGACTGGTCCTTTATTCAGTTTTGTACAGTTTATTGACTGGTTCTTTATTGGGTTTGTGTACAGTTTATTGACTGGTTGTTTATTGAGTTTTGTACAGTTTTGTTGACTGGTTCTTTATTCAGTTTTGTACAGGTTAGTGACTGGTTTTTTATTGAGTTTGTGTACAATTTATTGACTGGTTCTTTATTGAGTTTTGTACAGTTTATTGACTTTTTTTTATTTTGTTGTGTACAGTTTATTGACTGTTTCTTGATTTAGTTTGTGAACAGTTTATTGACTGGTTCTTTATGTAGTTTTGTACAGTTTTTTGCCTTGTTCTTTATTGAGTTTTGCGCAATTTATTTACTGGTTCTTTATTGAGTTTTGTAAAGTTTACTAACTGGTTCTTTATTGAGTTTTGTACAGTTTATTGACTGGTTCTTTATTGAGTTTTGTACAGTTTATTGACTAATTCTGTATTGAGTTTTGTACAGTTTATTGACTGGTTCTTTATTCAGTTTGGTACAGTTTATTGACTGTTTATTTATTGAGTTTTGTACAGTTTATTGACTGGTTCTTTGTTCAGTTTTGTACTGTTTATTGACTGGTTCTTTATTCAGTTTTGTACAGTTTATTGACTGGTTCTTTATGTAGTTTTGAACAGTTTATTGACTGTTTCTTTATTTAGTTTTGTACAGTTTATTAATTGTTTCTTTATTTAGTTTCTTAATTTATTGACTGGTTCTTTATTTAGTTTTGTACAGTTTATTGACTTTTTCTTTATTTAGTTTTGTACAGTTTATTGACTGTTTCTATATTTAGTTTTGTACAGTTTATTAACTGTTTCTTTATTTAGTTTTGCACAGTTTATTGACTGTTTCTTTATTTTGTTTGTGTACAATTTATTGACTGGTTCTTTCTTTAGTTTTGTGCAGTTTATTGACTGTTTCTTTATTTAGTTTTGTACAGTTTATTAACTGTTTCTTAATTTAGTTTTGTACAGTTTATTGACTGGTTCTTTATTGAGTTTTGTACAGTTTATTGACTGGTTCTTTATTGAGTTTTGTACAGTTTATTGACTGGTTCTTTATTGAGTTTTGTACAGTTTATTGACTTGTTCTTTATTTAGTTTTGTACAGTTTATTGACTGTTTCTTTATTTAGTTTTGTACAGTTTATTGACTGTTTCTTTATTGAGTTTTGTACAGTTTATTGACTGGTACTTTATTGAGTTTTGTAAAGTTTATTGACTGTGTCTTTATTGAGTGTTGTACAGTTTATTGACTGGTTCTTTATTCAGTTTTGTACAGTTTATTGACTGGTTCTTTATTGAGTTTTGTACAATTTATTGACTGGTTCTTTATTGGGTTTTGTACAGTTTATTGACTGTTTCTTTATTGAGTTTTGTATAGTTTATTGACTGATTCTTTCTTGAGTTTTGTACAGTTTTTTGACTGTTTCTTTATTTAGTTTTGTACAGTTTATTGACTGTTTCTATATTTAGTTTTGTACAGTTTATTAACTGTTTCTTTATTTAGTTTTGCACAGTTTATTAACTGTTTCTTTAGTTGTGTACAATTTATTGACTGGTTCTTTATTTAGTTTTGTGCAGTTTATTGACTGTTTCTTTATTTAGTTTTGTACAGTTTATTAACTGTTTCTTAATTTAGTTTTGTACAGTTTATAGTCTGGTTCTTTATTCAGTTTTGTACAGTTTATTGACTGGTTCTTCATTGAGTTATGTACAGTTTATTTACAGGTTCTTTATTGAGTTTTGTACAGTTTATTGACTTGTTCTTTTTTGAGTTTTGTAGAGTTTATTGACTGGTTCTTTATTCAGTTTTGTACAGTTTATTGACTGGTTCTTTATTGAGTTTTGTACAGTTTATTGACTGGTTCTTTATTTAGTTTTGTACAGTTTATTGAATGTTTCTTTATTAAGTTTTGTACAGTTTATTGACTGTTTCTTTATTTAGTTTTGTACAGTTTATTGACTGTTTCTTTATTTAGTTTTGTACAGTTTATTAACTGTTTCTTAATTTAGTTTTGTACAGTTTATAGTCTGGTTCTTTATTCAGTTTTGTACAGTTTATTGACTGGTTCTTCATTGAGTTATGTACAGTTTATTTACTGGTTCTTTATTTAGTTTTGTACAGTTTATTGACTGGTTCTTTATTCAGTTTTGTAGAGTTTATTGACTGGTTCTTTATTGAGTTTTGTACAGTTTATTGACTGGTTCTTTATTGGGTTTTGTACAGTTTATTGACTGTTTCTTTATTGAGTTTAGTATAGTTTATTGACTGATTCTTTCTTGAGTTTTGTACAGCTTATTGGCTATTTCTTTATTGAGTTTTGTACAGTTTGTTGACTGTTCTTTATTTAGTTTTGTACAGTTTATTGAGTGGTTCTTTATTTAGTTTTGTACAGTTTATTGACTTGTTCTTTATAGAGTTTTGTAAAGTTTATTGACTGGTTCTTTATTCAGTTTTGTACAGTTTATTGACTAGTTCTTTATTGAGTTTTGTACAGTTTATTGACTGGTTATTTATTCAGTTTTGTACAGTTTATTGACTGGTTCTTTATTTAGTTTTGTACAGTTTATTGACTGTTTCTTTATTTAGTTTTGTACAGTTTATTGACTGGTTCTTTATTTAGTTTTGTACAGTTTATTGACTGGTTCTTTATTGAGTTTTGTACAGTTTATTGACTTTTTCTTTATTGAGTTTTGTACAGTTTATTGACTGGCTCTTTATTGAGTTTTGAACAGTTTATTGACTGTTTCTTTATATAGTTTTGTACAGTTTATTGACTGGTTCTTTATTTAGTTTTGTACAGTTTATTGACTGGTTCTTTATTGAGTTTTGTACAGTTTATTGACTGGTTCTTTATTGAGTTTTGTACAGTTCATTGACTGTTTTTTTCAGTTTTGTACAGTTTATTGACTGGTTCTTTATTTAGTTTTGTACAGTTTATTGACTACTTCTTTATTGAATTTTGTTCAGTTTATTGACTGGTTCTTTATTTAGTTTTGTACAGTTTATTGACTGGTTCTTTATTGACTTTTGTACAGTTTATTGACTGGTTCTTTATTGAGTTTTGTATAGTTTATTGACTTGTTCTTTGTTCAGTTTTATACTGTTTATTGACTGGTTCTTTATTCAGTTTTGTGCAGTTTATTGACTGGTTCTTTATTCAGTTTTGTAGAGTTTATTGACTGGATTTTTATTTAGTTTTGTACAGTTTATTGACTGTTTTTTTATTGAGTTTTGTACAGTTTATTGACTGTTTCTATATTTAGTTTTGTACAGTTTATTTACTGTTTCTTTATTTAGTTTTGTACAGTTTATTGACTGTTTTTTTATTTAGTTTTGTACAGTTTATTGACTGTTTCTATATTTAGTTTTGTACAGTTTATAAACTGTTTCTTTTCTTAGTTTTGCACAGTTTATTGACTGTTTCTTTATTTAGTTTGTGTACAATTTTTTGACTGGTTCTTTATTTAGTTTTGTGCAGTTTATTGACTGTTTCTTTATTTAGTTTTCTACAGTTCATTAACTGTTTCTTAATTTATTTTTGTACAGTTTATTTACTGGTTCTTTATTCAGTTTTGTAATGTTTATTGACTGGTTTTTTATTGAGTTTTGTACAGTTTATTGACTGGTTCTTCATTGAGTTTTGTACAGTTTTTTTTACTGGTTCTTTATTTAGTTTTGTACAGTTTATTGACTGGTTCTTTTTTGACTTTTGTACAGTTTATTGACTGGTTCTTTATTCAGTTTTGTACAGTTTATTGTCTGGTTCATTATTGGGTTTGTGTACAGTTTATTGACTGGTTCTTTATTAAGTTTTGTACAGTTTATTGACTGGTTCTTTATTGTGTTTGTGTACAATTTATTGACTGGTTCTTTATTTAGTTTTGTACAGTTTATTGAATGTTTCTTTATTAAGTTTTGTACAGTTTATTGACTGTTTCTTTATATAGTTTTGTACAGTTTATTGACTGTTTCTTTATTTAGTTTTGTACAGTTTATTAACTGTTTCTTAATTTAGTTTTGTACAGTTTATAGTCTGGTTCTTTATTCAGTTTTGTACAGTTTATTGACTGGTTCTTCATTTAGTTTTGTACAGTTTATTGACTGTTTCTTTATTTAGTTTTGTACAGTTTATTGACTGGTTCTTTATTTAGTTTTGTACAGTTTATTGACTGGTTCTTTATTGAGTTTTGTACAGTTTATTGACTTTTTCTTTATTGAGTTTTGTACAGTTTATTGACTGGCTCTTTATTGAGTTTTGAACAGTTTATTGACTGTTTCTTTATATAGTTTTGTACAGTTTATTGACTGGTTCTTTATTTAGTTTTGTACAGTTTATTGACTGGTTCTTTATTGAGTTTTGTACAGTTTATTGACTGGTTCTTTATTGAGTTTTGTACAGTTCATTGACTGTTTTTTTCAGTTTTGTACAGTTTATTGACTGGTTCTTTATTTAGTTTTGTACAGTTTATTGACTACTTCTTTATTGAATTTTGTTCAGTTTATTGACTGGTTCTTTATTTAGTTTTGTACAGTTTATTGACTGGTTCTTTATTGACTTTTGTACAGTTTATTGACTGGTTCTTTATTGAGTTTTGTACAGTTTATTGACTGGTTCTTTATTCAGTTTTATACTGTTTATTGACTGGTTCTTTATTCAGTTTTGTGCAGTTTATTGACTGGTTCTTTATTCAGTTTTGTAGAGTTTATTGACTGGATTTTTATTTAGTTTTGTACAGTTTATTGACTGTTTTTTTATTGAGTTTTGTACAGTTTATTGACTGTTTCTATATTTAGTTTTGTACAGTTTATTTACTGTTTCTTTATTTAGTTTTGTACAGTTTATTGACTGTTTTTTTATTTAGTTTTGTACAGTTTATTGACTGTTTCTATATTTAGTTTTGTACAGTTTATTAACTGTTTCTTTTCTTAGTTTTGCACAGTTTATTGACTGTTTCTTTATTTAGTTTGTGTACAATTTTTTGACTGGTTCTTTATTTAGTTTTGTGCAGTTTATTGACTGTTTCTTTATTTAGTTTTCTACAGTTCATTAACTGTTTCTTAATTTATTTTTGTACAGTTTATTTACTGGTTCTTTATTCAGTTTTGTAATGTTTATTGACTGGATTTTTATTGAGTTTTGTACAGTTTATTGACTGGTTCTTCATTGAGTTTTGTACAGTTTTTTTTACTGGTTCTTTATTGAGTTTTGTACAGTTTATTGACTGGTTCTTTTTTGACTTTTGTACAGTTTATTGACTGGTTCTTTATTCAGTTTTGTACAGTTTATTGTCTGGTTCATTATTGGGTTTGTGTACAGTTTATTGACTGGTTCTTTATTAAGTTTTGTACAGTTTATTGACTGGTTCTTTATTGTGTTTGTGTACAATTTATTGACTGGTTCTTTATTTAGTTTTGTACAGTTTATTGAATGTTTCTTTATTAAGTTTTGTACAGTTTATTGACTGTTTCTTTATATAGTTTTGTACAGTTTATTGACTGTTTCTTTATTTAGTTTTGTACAGTTTATTAACTGTTTCTTAATTTAGTTTTGTACAGTTTATAGTCTGGTTCTTTATTCAGTTTTGTACAGTTTATTGACTGGTTCTTCATTGAGTTATGTACAGTTTATTTACTGGTTCTTTATTGAGTTTTGTACAGTTTATCGACTTGTTCTTTTTTTGAGTTTTGTAGAGTTTATTGACTGGTTCTTTATTCAGTTTTGTACAGTTTATTGACTGGTTCTTTATGGGTTTGTGTACAGTTTATTGACTGGTTCTTTATTGAGTTTTGTACAGTTTATTGACTGGTTCTTTATTCAGTTTTGTACAGTTTATTGACTTATTCTTTATTGAGTTTGTGTACAATTTATTGACTGGTTCTTTATTTAGTTTTGTACAGTATATTGACTGTTTTTTTAATTTTGTTTTGTACAGTTTATTGACTGTTTCTTTAGTTAGTTTGTGTACAATTTATTGACTGGTTCTTTATTTAGTTTTGTACAGTTTGTTGACTGTTTCTTTATTTAGTTCTGTACAGTTTATTGACTGTTTCTTTATTTAGTTTTGTACAGTTTATTGAATGGTTCTTTATTGAGTTTTGTACAGTTTATTGACTTGTTCTTTATAGAGTTTTGTACAGTTTATTGACTGGTTCTTTATTCAGTTTAGTGCAGTTTAATGACTGGTTCTTTTTTGAGTTTTGTACAGTTTATTGACTGGTCCTTTATTCAGTTTTGTACAGTTTATTGCCTGGTTCTTTATTGGGTTTGTGTACAGTTTATTGACTGGTTGTTTATTGAGTTTTGTACAGTTTTGTTGACTGGTTCTTTATTCAGTTTTGTACAGGTTAGTGACTGGTTTTTTATTGAGTTTGTGTACAATTTATTGACTGTTTCTTTATTTAGTTTTGTACAGTTTATTGACTTTTTTTTATTTTGTTGTGTACAGTTTATTGACTGTTTCTTGATTTAGTTTGTGTACAGTTTATTGACTGGTTCTTTATGTAGTTTTGTACAGTTTTTTGCCTTGTTCTTTATTGAGTTTTGCGCAATTTATTTACTGGTTCTTTATTGAGTTTTGTACAGTTTACTAACTGGTTCTTTATTGAGTTTTGTACAGTTTATTGACTGGTTCTTTATTGAGTTAGGTACAGTTTATAGACTGTTTATTTATTGAGTTTTGTAATGTTTATTGACTGGTTCTTTGTTAAGTTTTGTACTGTTTATTGACTGGTTCTTTATTCAGATTTGTACAGTTTATTGACTGGTTCTTTATTCAGTTTTGTACAGTTTATTGACTGGTTCTTTATTTAGTTTTGTACAGTTTATTGACTGTTTCTTTATTTAATTTTGAACAGTTTATTGACTGTTTCTATATTTAGTTTCATACAGTTTATTGATTGTTTCTTTATTTAGCTTGTGTACAATTTATTGACTGGTTCTTTATTTAGTTTTGTACAGTTTATTGACTTTTTCTTTATTTAGTTTTGTACAGTTTATTGACTGTTTCTTTATTTAGTTTTGTACAGTTTATTGACAGGTTCTTTATTGAGTTTTGTACAGTTTATTGACTGGTTCTTTATTCAGTTTTGTAATGTTTATTGACTGGTTCTTTATTGGGTTTGTGTACAGTTTATTGACTGTTTCTTTATTGAGTTTTGTACAGTTTTTTTACTGGTTCTTAATTGAGTTTTGTACAGTTTATTGACTAATTCTGTATTCAGTTTTGTACAGTTTTTTGACTGGTTCTTTATTCAGTTTGGTACAGTTTATAGACTGTTTATTTATTGAGTTTTGTAATGTTTATTGACTGGTTCTTTGTTAAGTTTTGTACTGTTTATTGACTGGTTCTTTATTCAGATTTGTACAGTTTATTGACTGGTTCTTTATTCAGTTTTGTACAGTTTATTGACTGGTTCTTTATTTAGTTTTGTACAGTTTATTGACTGTTTCTTTATTTAATTTTGTACAGTTTATTGACTGTTTCTATATTTAGTTTTATACAGTTTATTGATTGTTTCTTTATTTAGCTTGTGTACAATTTATTGACTGGTTCTTTATTTAGTTTTGTACAGTTTATTGACTTTTTCTTTATTTAGTTTTGTACAGTTTATTGACTGTTTCTTTATTTAGTTTTGTACAGTTTATTGACAGGTTCTTTATTGAGTTTTGTACAGTTTATTGACTGGTTCTTTATTCAGTTTTGTAATGTTTATTGACTGGCTCTTTATTGAGTTTTGTACAGTTTATTGACTTGTTCTTTATTGAGTTTTGTACAGTTTATTGACTGGTTCTTTATTGAGTTTTGTACAGTTTATTGACTGGTTCTTTATTAATTTTGTACAGTTTATTGACTGGTTCTTTATTGACTTTTGTACAGTTTATTCACTTGTTCTTTATTGAGTTTTGTATAGTGTATTGACTTGTTCTTTGTGCAGTTTTGTGCAGTTTATTGACAAGATCTTTTTTCTGTTTTGTACATTTTATTGACTGGTTCTTTATTTAGTTTTGTACATTTTATTGACTGTTTCTTTATTTAGTTTTGTACAGTTTATTGACTGTTTCTATATTTAGTTTTGTACAGTTTATTAACTGTTTCTTTATTTAGTTTTGTACAGTTTATTGACTGTTTCTTTATTTAGTTTTGTACAGTTTATTGACTGTTTCTATATTTAGTTTTGTACAGTTTATTAACTGTTTCTTTATTTAGTTTTGCACAGTTTATTGACTGTTTCTTTAGTTTGTGTACAATTTATTGACTGGTTCTTTATTTAGTTTTGTGCAGTTTATTGACTGTTTCTTTAGTTTGTGTACAATTTATTGACTGGTTCTTTATTCAGTTTTGTACAGTTTATTGACTGGTTCTTTATTCAGTTTTGTACAGTTTATTGACTGGTTCTTCATTGAGTTATGTACAGTTTATTTACTGGTTCTTTATTGAGTTTTGTACAGTTTATTGACTTGTTCTTTTTTTGAGTTTTGTAGAGTTTATTGACTGATTCTTTATTCAGTTTTGTACAGTTTATTGACTGGTTCTTTATGGGTTTGTGTACAGTTTATTGACTGGTTCTTTATTGAGTTTTGCACGGTTTATTGACTGGTTCTTTATTCAGTTTTGTACAGTTTATTGACTGGTTCTTTATTGAGTTTGTGTACAATTTATTGACTGGTTCTTTATTTAGTTTTGTACAGTTTATTGACTGTTTTTTTAATTTTGTTTTGTACAGTTTATTGACTGTTTCTTTAGTTAGTTTGTGTACAATTTATTGACTGGTTCTTTATTTAGTTTTGTACAGTTTGTTGACTGTTTCTTTATTTAGTTCTGTACAGTTTATTGACTGTTTCTTTATTTAGTTTTGTACAGTTTATTGAATGGTTCTTTATTGAGTTTTGTACAGTTTATTGACTTGTTCTTTATAGATTTTTGTACAGTTTATTGACTGGTTCTTTATTCAGTTTAGTGCAGTTTAATGACTGGTTCTTTTTTGAGTTTTGTACAGTTTATTGACTGGTCCTTTATTCAGTTTTGTACAGTTTATTGACTTGTTCTTTATTGGGTTTGTGTACAGTTTATTGACTGGTTGTTTATTGAGTTTTGTACAGTTTTGTTGACTGGTTCTTTATTCAGTTTTGTACAGGTTAGTGACTGGTTTTTTATTGAGTTTGTGTACAATTTATTGACTGGTTCTTTATTGAGTTTTTTACAGTTTATTGACTTTTTTTTATTTTGTTGTGTACAGTTTATTGACTGTTTCTTGATTTAGTTTGTGAACAGTTTATTGACTGGTTCTTTATGTAGTTTTGTACAGTTTTTTGCCTTGTTCTTTATTGAGTTTTGCGCAATTTATTTACTGGTTCTTTATTGAGTTTTGTACAGTTTACTAACTGGTTCTTTATTGAGTTTTGTACAGTTTATTGACTGGTTCTTTATTGAGTTTTGTACAGTTTATTGACTAATTCTGTATTGAGTTTTGTACAGTTTATTGACTGGTTATTTATTCAGTTTGGTACAGTTTATTGACTGTTTATTTATTGAGTTTTGTACAGTTTATTGACTGGTTCTTTGTTCAGTTTTGTACTGTTTATTGACTGGTTCTTTATTCAGTTTTGTACAGTTTATTGACTGGTTCTTTATGTAGTTTTGAACAGTTTATTGACTGTTTCTTTATTTAGTTTTGTACAGTTTATTAATTGTTTCTTTATTTAGTTTCTTAATTTATTGACTGGTTCTTTATTTAGTTTTGTACAGTTTATTGACTTTTTCTTTATTGAGTTTTGTACAGTTTATTGACTGGTTCTTTATTGAGTTTTGTACAGTTTATTGACTGGTTCTTTATTAATTTTGTACAGTTTATTGACTGGTTCTTTATTGACTTTTGTACAGTTTATTCACTGGTTCTTTATTGAGTTTTGTATAGTGTATTGACTTGTTCTTTGTGCAGTTTTGTGCAGTTTATTGACAAGATCTTTTTTCTGTTTTGTACATTTTATGGACTGGTTCTTTATTTAGTTTTGTACATTTTATTGACTGTTTCTTTATTTAGTTTTGTACAGTTTATTGACTGTTTCTATATTTAGTTTTGTACAGTTTATTAACTGTTTCTTTATTTAGTTTTGTACAGTTTATTGACTGTTTCTTTATTTAGTTTTGTACAGTTTATTGACTGTTTCTATATTTAGTTTTGTACAGTTTATTAACTGTTTCTTTATTTCGTTTTGCACAGTTTATTGACTGTTTCTTTAGTTTGTGTACAATTTATTGACTGGTTCTTTATTTAGTTTTGTGCAGTTTATTGACTGTTTCTTTATTTAGTTTTGTACAGTTTATTAACTGTTTCTTAATTTAGTTTTGTACAGTTTATAGTCTGGTTCTTTATTCAGTTTTGTACAGTTTATTGACTGGTTCTTCATTGAGTTATGTACAGTTTATTTACTGGTTCTTTATTGAGTTTTGTACAGTTTATTGACTTGTTCTTTTTTGAGTTTTGTAGAGTTTATTGACTGATTCTTTATTGAGTTTTGTACGGTTTATTGACTGGTTCTTTATTCAGTTTTGTACAGTTTATTGACTGGTTCTTTATTGAGTTTTTGTACAATTTATTGACTGGTTCTTTATTTAGTTTTGTACAGTTTATTGACTGTTTTTTTAATTTTGTTTTGTACAGTTTATTGACTGTTTCTTTAGTTAGTTTGTGTACAATTTATTGACTGGTTCTTTATTTAGTTTTGTACAGTTTGTTGACTGTTTCTTTATTTAGTTCTGTACAATTTATTGACTGTTTCTTTATTTAGTTTTGTACAGTTTATTGAATGGTTCTTTATTGAGTTTTGTACAGTTTATTGACTTGTTCTTTATAGATTTTTGTACAGTTTATTGACTGGTTCTTTATTCAGTTTAGTGCAGTTTAATGACTGGTTCTTTATTGAGTTTTGTACAGTTTATTGACTGGTCCTTTATTCAGTTTTGTACAGTTTATTGACTGGTTCTTTATTGGGTTTGTGTACAGTTTATTGACTGGTTGTTTATTGAGTTTTGTACAGTTTTGTTGACTGGTTCTTTATTCAGTTTTGTACAGGTTAGTGACTGGTTTTTTATTGAGTTTGTGTACAATTTATTGACTGGTTCTTTATTGAGTTTTGTACAGTTTATTGACTTTTTTTTATTTTGTTGTGTACAGTTTATTGACTGTTTCTTGATTTAGTTTGTGAACAGTTTATTGACTGGTTCTTTATGTAGTTTTGTACAGTTTTTTGCCTTGTTCTTTATTGAGTTTTGCGCAATTTATTTACTGGTTCTTTATTGAGTTTTGTAAAGTTTACTAACTGGTTCTTTATTGAGTTTTGTACAGTTTATTGACTGGTTCTTTATTGAGTTTTGTACAGTTTATTGACTAATTCTGTATTGAGTTTTGTACAGTTTATTGACTGGTTCTTTATTCAGTTTGGTACAGTTTATTGACTGTTTATTTATTGAGTTTTGTACAGTTTATTGACTGGTTCTTTGTTCAGTTTTGTACTGTTTATTGACTGGTTCTTTATTCAGTTTTGTACAGTTTATTGACTGGTTCTTTATGTAGTTTTGAACAGTTTATTGACGGTTTCTTTATTTAGTTTTGTACAGTTTATTAATTGTTTCTTTATTTAGTTTCTTAATTTATTAACTGGTTCTTTATTTAGTTTTGTACAGTTTATTGACTTTTTCTTTATTTAGTTTTGTACAGTTTATTGACTGTTTCTATATTTAGTTTTGTACAGTTTATTAACTGTTTCTTTATTTAGTTTTGCACAGTTTATTGACTGTTTCTTTATTTAGTTTGTGTACAATTTATTGACTGGTTCTTTCTTTAGTTTTGTACAGTTTATTAACTGTTTCTTAATTTAGTTTTGTACAGTTTATTGACTGGTTCTTTATTGAGTTTTGTACAGTTTATTGACTGGTTCTTTATTGAGTTTTGTACAGTTTATTGACTGGTTCTTTATTGAGTTTTGTACAGTTTATTGACTGGTTCTTTATTTAGTTTTGTACAGTTTATTGACTGTTTCTTTATTTAGTTTTGTACAGTTTATTGACTGTTTCTTTATTGAGTTTTGTACAGTTTATTGACTGGTACTTTATTGAGTTTTGTACAGTTTATTGACTGTGTCTTTATTGAGTGTTGTACAGTTTATTGACTGGTTCTTTATTCAGTTTTGTACAGTTTATTGACTGGTTCTTTATTGAGTTTTGTACAATTTATTGACTGGTTCTTTATTGGGTTTTGTACAGTTTATTGACTGTTTCTTTATTGAGTTTTGTACAGTTTATTAACTGTTTCTTAATTTAGTTTTGTACAGTTTATTGACTGGTTCTTTATTGAGTTTTGTACAGTTTATTGACTGGTTCTTTATTGAGTTTTGTACAGTTTATTGACTGGTTCTTTATTGAGTTTTGTACAGTTTATTGACTGGTTCTTTATTTAGTTTTGTACAGTTTATTGACTGTTTCTTTATTTAGTTTTGTACAGTTTATTGACTGTTTCTTTATTGAGTTTTGTACAGTTTATTGACTGGTACTTTATTGAGTTTTGTACAGTTTATTGACTGTGTCTTTATTGAGTGTTGTACAGTTTATTGACTGGTTCTTTATTCAGTTTTGTACAGTTTATTGACTAGTTCTTTATTGAGTTTTGTACAATTTATTGACTGGTTCTTTATTGGGTTTTGTACAGTTTATTGACTGTTTCTTTATTGAGTTTTGTATAGTTTATTGACTGATTCTTTCTTGAGTTTTGTACAGTTTTTTGACTGTTTCTTTATTTAGTTTTGTACAGTATATTGACTGTTTCTATATTTAGTTTTGTACAGTTTATTAACTGTTTCTTTATTTAGTTTTGCACAGTTTATTTACTGTTTCTTTAGTTGTGTACAATTTATTGACTGGTTCTTTATTTAGTTTTGTGCAGTTTATTGACTGTTTCTTTATTTAGTTTTGTACAGTTTATTAACTGTTTCTTAATTTAGTTTTGTACAGTTTATAGTCTGGTTCTTTATTCAGTTTTGTACAGTTTATTGACTGGTTCTTCATTGAGTTATGTACAGTTTATTTACAGGTTCTTTATTGAGTTTTGTACAGTTTATTGACTTGTTCTTTTTTGAGTTTTGTAGAGTTTATTGACTGGTTCTTTATTCAGTTTTGTACAGTTTATTGACTGGTTCTTTATTGAGTTTTGTACAGTTTATTGACTGGTTCTTTATTTAGTTTTGTACAGTTTATTGAATGTTTCTTTATTAAGTTTTGTACAGTTTATTGACTGTTTCTTTATTTAGTTTTGTACAGTTTATTGACTGTTTCTTTATTTAGTTTTGTACAGTTTATTAACTGTTTCTTAATTTAGTTTTGTACAGTTTATAGTCTGGTTCTTTATTCAGTTTTGTACAGTTTATTGACTGGTTCTTCATTGAGTTATGTACAGTTTATTTACTGGTTCTTTATTGAGTTTTGTACAGTTTATTGACTGGTTCTTTATTCAGTTTTGTAGAGTTTATTGACTGGTTCTTTATTGAGTTTTGTACAGTTTATTGACTGGTTCTTTATTGGGTTTTGTACAGTTTATTGACTGTTTCTTTATTGAGATTAGTATAGTTTATTGACTGATTCTTTCTTGAGTTTTGTACAGCTTATTGGCTATTTCTTTATTGAGTTTTGTACAGTTTGTTGACTGTTCTTTATTTAGTTTTGTACAGTTTATTGAGTGGTTCTTTATTTAGTTTTGTACAGTTTATTGACTTGTTCTTTATAGAGTTTTGTAAAGTTTATTGACTGGTTCTTTGTTAAGTTTTGTACTGTTTATTGACTAGTTCTTTATTGAGTTTTGTACAGTTTATTGACTGGTTATTTATTCAGTTTTGTACAGTTTATTGACTGGTTCTTTATTTAGTTTTGTACAGTTTATTGACTGTTTCTTTATTTAGTTTTGTACAGTTTATTGACTGGTTCTTTATTTAGTTTTGTACAGTTTATTGACTGGTTCTTTATTGAGTTTTGTACAGTTTATTGACTTTTTCTTTATTGAGTTTTGTACAGTTTATTGACTGGTTCTTTATTGAGTTTTGAACAGTTTATTGACTGTTTCTTTATTTAGTTTTGTACAGTTTAATGACTGGTTCTTTATTTAGTTTTGTACAGTTTATTGACTGGTTCTTTATTGAGTTTTGTACAGTTTATTGACTGGTTCTTTATTGAGTTTTGTACAGTTCATTGACTGTTTTTTTCAGTTTTGTACAGTTTATTGACTGGTTCTTTATTGAGTTTTGTACAGTTTATTGACTACTTCTTTATTGAGTTTTGTTCAGTTTATTGACTGGTTCTTTATTTAGTTTTGTACAGTTTATTGACTGGTTCTTTATTGACTTTTGTACAGTTTATTGACTGGTTCTTTATTGAGTTTTGTATAGTTTATTGACTTGTTCTTTGATCAGTTTTATACTGTTTATTGACTGGTTCTTTATTCAGTTTTGTGCAGTTTATTGACTGGTTCTTTATTCAGTTTTGTAGAGTTTATTGACTGGATTTTTATTTAGTTTTGTACAGTTTATTGACTGTTTTTTTATTGAGTTTTGTACAGTTTATTGACTGTTTCTATATTTAGTTTTGTACAGTTTATTTACTGTTTCTTTATTTAGTTTTGTACAGTTTATTGACTGTTTTTTTATTTAGTTTTGTACAGTTTATTGACTGTTTCTATATTTAGTTTTGTACAGTTTATTAACTGTTTCTTTTCTTAGTTTTGCACAGTTTATTGACTGTTTCTTTATTTAGTTTGTGTACAATTTTTTGACTGGTTCTTTATTTAGTTTTGTGCAGTTTATTGACTGTTTCTTTATTTAGTTTTCTACAGTTCATTAACTGTTTCTTAATTTATTTTTGTACAGTTTATTTACTGGTTCTTTATTCAGTTTTGTAATGTTTATTGACTGGTTTTTTATTGAGTTTTGTACAGTTTATTGACTGGTTCTTCATTGAGTTTTGTACAGTTTTTTTTACTGGTTCTTTATTTAGTTTTGTACAGTTTATTGACTGGTTCTTTTTTGACTTTTGTACAGTTTATTGACTGGTTCTTTATTCAGTTTTGTACAGTTTATTGTCTGGTTCATTATTGGGTTTGTGTACAGTTTATTGACTGGTTCTTTATTAAGTTTTGTACAGTTTATTGACTGGTTCTTTATTGTGTTTGTGTGCAATTTATTGACTGGTTCTTTATTTAGTTTTGTACAGTTTATTGAATGTTTCTTTATTAAGTTTTGTACAGTTTATTGACTGTTTCTTTATATAGTTTTGTACAGTTTATTGACTGTTTCTTTATTTAGTTTTGTACAGTTTATTAACTGTTTCTTAATTTAGTTTTGTACAGTTTATAGTCTGGTTCTTTATTCAGTTTTGTACAGTTTATTGACTGGTTCTTCATTGAGTTATGTACAGTTTATTTACTGGTTCTTTATTGAGTTTTGTACAGTTTATCGACTTGTTCTTTTTTTGAGTTTTGTAGAGTTTATTGACTGGTTCTTTATTGAGTTTTGTACAGTTTATTGACTGGTTCTTTATGGGTTTGTGTACAGTTTATTCACTGGTTCTTTATTGAGTTTTGTACAGTTTATTGACTGGTTCTTTATTCAGTTTTGTACAGTTTATTGACTTATTCTTTATTGAGTTTGTGTACAATTTATTGACTGGTTCTTTATTTAGTTTTGTACAGTATATTGACTGTTTTTTTAATTTTGTTTTGTACAGTTTATTGACTGTTTCTTTAGTTAGTTTGTGTACAATTTATTGACTGGTTCTTTATTTAGTTTTGTACAGTTTGTTGACTGTTTCTTTATTTAGTTCTGTACAGTTTATTGACTGTTTCTTTATTTAGTTTTGTACAGTTTATTGAATGGTTCTTTATTGAGTTTTGTACAGTTTATTGACTTGTTCTTTATAGAGTTTTGTACAGTTTATTGACTGGTTCTTTATTCAGTTTAGTGCAGTTTAATGACTGGTTCTTTTTTGAGTTTTGTACAGTTTCTTGACTGGTCCTTTATTCAGTTTTGTACAGTTTATTGCCTGGTTCTTTATTGGGTTTGTGTACAGTTTATTGACTGGTTGTTTATTGAGTTTTGTACAGTTTTGTTGACTGGTTCTTTATTCAGTTTTGTACAGGTTAGTGACTGGTTTTTTATTGAGTTTGTGTACAATTTATTGACTGTTTCTTTATTTAGTTTTGTACAGTTTATTGACTTTTTTTTATTTTGTTGTGTACAGTTTATTGACTGTTTCTTGATTTAGTTTGTGTACAGCTTATTGACTGGTTCTTTATGTAGTTTTGTACAGTTTTTTGCCTTGTTCTTTATTGAGTTTTGCGCAATTTATTTACTGGTTCTTTATTGAGTTTTGTACAGTTTACTAACTGGTTCTTTATTGAGTTTTGTACAGTTTATTGACTGGTTCTTTATTGAGTTTTGTACAGTTTATTGACTAATTCTGTATTGAGTTTTGTACAAATTATTGACTGGTTCTTTATTCAGTTTGGTACAGTTTATTGACTGTTTATTTATTGAGTTTTGTACAGTTTATTGACTGGTTCTTTGTTCAGTTTTGTACTGTTTATTGACTGGTTCTTTATTCAGTTTTGTACAGTTTATTGACTGGTTCTTTATGTAGTTTTGAACAGTTTATTGACTGTTTCTTTATTTATTTTTGTAAAGTTTATTAATTGTTTCTTTATTTAGTTTCTTAATTTATTGACTGGTTCTTTATTTAGTTTTGTACAGTTTATTGACTTTTTCTTTATTTAGTTTTGTACAGTTTATTGACTGTTTCTATATTTAGTTTTGTACAGTTTATTAACTGTTTCTTTATTTAGTTTTGCACAGTTTATTGACTGTTTCTTTATTTAGTTTGTGTACAATTTATTGACTGGTTCTTTCTTTAGTTTTGTGCAGTTTATTGACTGTTTCTTTATTTAGTTTTGTACAGTTTATTGACTGGTTCTTTATTGAGTTTTGTACAGTTTATTGACTGTTTCTTTTTTGAGTGTTGTACAGTTTATTGACTGGTTCTTTATTCAGTTTTGTACAGTTTATTGACTGGTTCTTTATTGAGTTTTGTACAGTTTATTGACTGGTTCTTTATTGGGTTTTGTACAGTTTATTGACTGTTTCTTTATTGAGTTTTGTATAGTTTATTGACTGATTCTTTCTTGAGTTTTGTACAGTTTATTGGCTGTTTCTTTATTGAGTTTTGTACAGTTTATTGACTGTTTCTTTATTTAGTTTTGTACAGTTAATTGAGTGGTTCTTTATTTGGTTTTGTACAGTTTATTGACTGGTTCTTTATAGAGTTTTATACAGGTTATTGACTGGTTCTTTGTTAAGTTTTGTACTGTTTATTGACTAGTTCTTTATTGAGTTTTGTACAGTTTATTGACTGGTTATTTATTCAGTTTTGTACAGTTTATTGACTGGTTCTTTATTTAGTTTTGTACAGTTTTTTGACTGGTTCTTTATTTAGTTTTGTACAGTTTTTTTACTGTTTCTTTATTTAGTTTTGTACAGTTTATTGACTGGTTCTTTATTTTTTTTTGTACAGTTTATTGACTGGTTCTTTATTGAGTTTTGTACAGTTTATTGACTGGTTCTTTATTGAGTTTTGTACAGTTTATTGACTGGTTCTTTATTGAGTTTTGAACAGTTTATTGACTGTTTCTTTATTTAGTTTTGTACAGTTTATTGACTGGTTCTTTATTTAGTTTTGTACAGTTTATTGACTGGTTCTTTATTGAGTTTTGTACAGTTTATTGACTAGTTCTTTATTGAGTTTTGTACAGTTCATTGACTGTTTTTTTCAGTTTTGTACAGTTTATTGACTGGTTCTTTATTGAGTTTTGTACAGTTTATTGACTACTTCTTTATTGAGTTTTGTACAGTTTATTGACTGGTTCTTTATTTAGTTTTGTACAGTTTATTGACTGGTTCTTTATTGACTTTTGTACAGTTTATTGACTGGTTCTTTATTGAGTTTTGTATAGTTTATTGCCTTGTTCTTTGTTCAGTTTTATACTGTTTATTGACTGGTTCTTTATTCAGTTTTGTGCAGTTTATTGACTGGTTCTTTATTCAGTTTTGTAGAGTTTATTGACTGGTTTTTTATTTAGTATTGTACAGTTTATTGACTGTTTCTTTATTTAGTTTTGTACAGTTTATTGACTGTTTCTATATTTAGTTTTGTACAGTTTATTTACTGTTTCTTTATTTAGTTTTGTACAGTTTATTGACTGTTTTTTTTTATTTAGTTTTGTACAGTTTATTGACTGTTTCTATATTTAGTTTTGTACAGTTTATTAACTGTTTCTTTATTTAGTTTTGCACAGTTTATTGACTGTTTCTTTATTTAGTTTGTGTACAATTTTTTGACTGGTTCTTTATTTAGTTTTGTGCAGTTTATTGACTGTTTCTTTATTTAGTTTTCTACAGTTTATTAACTGTTTCTTAATTTATTTTTGTACATTTTATTTACTGGTTCTTTATTCAGTTTTGTAATGTTTATTGACTGGTTTTTTATTGAATTTTGTACAGTTTATTGACTGGTTCTTCATTGAGTTTTGTACAGTTTTTTTACTGGTTCTTTATTTAGTTTTGTACGGTTTGTTGACTGGTTCTTTTTTGACTTTTGTACAGTTTATTGACTGGTTCTTTATTCAGTTTTGTACAGTTTATTGTCTGGTTCATTATTGGGTTTGTGTACAGTTTATTGACTGGTTCTTTATTAAGTTTTGTACAGTTTATTGACTGGTTCTTTATTCAGTTTTGTACAGTTTATTGACTGGTTCTTTATTGTGTTTGTGTACAATTTATTGACTGGTTCTTTATTTAGTTTTGTACAATTTATTGACTTTTTTTATTTTGTTTTGTACAGTTTTTTGACTGTTTCTTTATTTAGTTTGTGTACAGTTTCATGACTGCTTCTTTGTTTAGTTTTGTACAGTTTTTTGCCTAGTTCTTTATTGAGTTTTGTACAGTTTATTGACTGGTTCTTTATTCAGTTTAGTGCAGGTTAATGACTGGTTCTTTTTTGAGTTTTGTACAGTTTATTGACTGGTCCTTTATTCAGTTTTGTACAGTTTATTGCCTGGTTCTTTATTGGGTTTGTGTACAGTTTATTGACTGGTTGTTTATTGAGTTTTGTACAGTTTTGTTGACTGGTTCTTTATTCAGTTTTGTACAGGTTAGTGACTGGTTTTTTATTGAGTTTGTGTACAGTTTATTGACTGTTTCTTTATTTAGTTTTGTACAGTTTATTGACTTTTTTTTATTTTGTTGTGTACAGTTTATTGACTGTTTCTTGATTTAGTTTGTGTACAGTTTATTGACTGGTTCTTTATGTAGTTTTGTACAGTTTATTGACTGGTTCTTTATTGAGTTTTGCGCAATTTATTTACTGGTTCTTTATTGAGTTTTGTACAGTTTACTAACTGGTTCTTTATTGAGTTTTGTACAGTTTATTGACTGGTTCTTTATTGAGTTTTGTACAGTTTATTGACTAATTCTGTATTGAGTTTTGTACAAATTATTGACTGGTTCTTTATTCAGTTTGGTACAGTTTATTGACTGTTTATTTATTGAGTTTTGTACAGTTTATTGACTGGTTCTTTGTTCAGTTTTGTACTGTTTATTGACTGGTTCTTTATTCAGTTTTGTACAGTTTATTGACTGGTTCTTTATGTAGTTTTGAACAGTTTATTGACTGTTTCTTTATTTAGTTTTGTAAAGTTTATTAATTGTTTCTTTATTTAGTTTCTTAATTTATTGACTGGTTCTTTATTTAGTTTTGTACAGTTTATTGACTTTTTCTTTATTTAGTTTTGTACAGTTTATTGACTGTTTCTATATTTAGTTTTGTACAGTTTATTAACTGTTTCTTTATTTAGTTTTGCACAGTTTATTGACTGTTTCTTTATTTAGTTTGTGTACAATTTATTGACTGGTTCTTTCTTTAGTTTTGTGCAGTTTATTGACTGTTTCTTTATTTAGTTTTGTACAGTTTATTGACTGGTTCTTTATTGAGTTTTGTACAGTTTATTGACTGTTTCTTTATTGAGTGTTGTACAGTTTATTGACTGGTTCTTTATTCAGTTTTGTACAGTTTATTGACTGGTTCTTTATTGAGTTTTGTACAGTTTATTGACTGGTTCTTTATTGGGTTTTGTACAGTTTATTGACTGTTTCTTTATTGAGTTTTGTATAGTTTATTGACTGATTCTTTCTTGAGTTTTGTACAGTTTATTGGCTGTTTCTTTATTGAGTTTTGTACAGTTTATTGACTGTTTCTTTATTTAGTTTTGTACAGTTAATTGAGTGGTTCTTTATTTAGTTTTGTACAGTTTATTGACTGGTTCTTTATAGAGTTTTGTACAGTTTATCGACTGGTTCTTTGTTAAGTTTTGTACTGTTTATTGACTAGTTCTTTATTGAGTTTTGTACAGTTTATTGACTGGTTATTTATTCAGTTTTGTACAGTTTATTGACTGGTTCTTTATTTAGTTCTGTACAGTTTTTTGACTGTTTCTTTATTTAGTTTTGTACAGTTTATTGACTGGTTCTTTATTTAGTTTTGTACAGTTTATTGACTGGTTCTTTATTGAGTTTTGTACAGTTTATTGACTGGTTCTTTATTGAGTTTTGTACAGTTTATTGACTGGTTCTTTATTGAGTTTTGAACAGTTTATTGACTGTTTCTTTATTTAGTTTTGTACAGTTTATTGACTGGTTCTTTATTTAGTTTTGTACAGTTTATTGACTGGTTCTTTATTGAGTTTTGTACAGTTTATTGACTGGTTTTTTATTGAGTTTTGTACAGTTCATTGACTGTTTTTTTCAGTTTTGTACAGTTTATTGACTGGTTCTTTATTGAGTTTTGTACAGTTTATTGACTACTTCTTTATTGAGTTTTGTACAGTTTATTGACTGGTTCTTTATTTAGTTTTGTACAGTTTATTGACTGGTTCTTTATTGACTTTTGTACAGTTTATTGACTGGTTCTTTATTGAGTTTTGTATAGTTTATTGACTTGTTCTTTGTTCAGTTTTATACTGTTTATTGACTGGTTCTTTATTCAGTTTTGTGCAGTTTATTGACTGGTTCTTTATTCAGTTTTGTAGAGTTTATTGACTGGTTTTTTATTTAGTTTTGTACAGTTTATTGACTGTTTCTTTATTTAGTTTTGTACAGTTTATTGACTGTTTCTATATTTAGTTTTGTACAGTTTATTTACTGTCTCTTTATTTAGTTTTGTACAGTTTATTGACTGTTTTTTTTATTTAGTTTTGTACAGTTTATTGACTGTTTCTATATTTAGTTTTGTACAGTTTATTAACTGTTTCTTTATTTAGTTTTGCACAGTTTATTGACTGTTTCTTTATTTAGTTTGTGTACAATTTTTTGACTGGTTCTTTATTTAGTTTTGTGCAGTTTATTGACTGTTTCTTTATTTAGTTTTCTACAGTTTATTAACTGTTTCTTAATTTATTTTTGTACAGTTTATTTACTGGTTCTTTATTCAGTTTTGTAATGTTTATTGACTGGTTTTTTATTGAGTTTTGTACAGTTTATTGACTGGTTCTTCATTGAGTTTTGTACAGTTTTTTTTACTGGTTCTTTATTTAGTTTTGTACAGTTTATTGACTGGTTCTTTTTTGACTTTTGTACAGTTTATTGACTGGTTCTTTATTCAGTTTTGTACAGTTTATTGTCTGGTTCATTATTGGGTTTGTGTACAGTTTATTGACAGGTTCTTTATTATGTTTTGTACAGTTTATTGACTGGTTCTTTATTCAGTTTTGTACAGTTTATTGACTGGTTCTTTATTGTGTTTGTGTACAATTTATTGACTGGTTCTTTATTTAGTTTTGTACAATTTATTGACTTTTTTTATTTTGTTTTGTACAGTTTTTTGAGTGTTTCTTTATTTAGTTTGTGTACAGTTTATTGACTTGTTCTTTATTGAGTTTTGTACAGTTTATTGACTGGTTCTTTATTCAGTTTAGTGCAGTTTAATGACTTGTTCTTTTTTGAGTTTTGTACAGTTTATTGACTGGTCCTTTATTTAGTTTTGTACAGTGTATTGACTGGTTCTTTATTGGGTTTGTGTACAGTTTATTGACTGGTTCTTTATTGAGTTTTGTACAGTTTTGTTGACTGGTTCTTTATTCAGTTTTGCACAGTTTATTGACTGGTTCTTTATTGAGTTTGTGTACAATTTATTGACTGGTTCTTAATTTAGTTTTGTACAGTTTATTGACTTTTTTTTATTTTGTTGTGTACAGTTTATTGACTGTTTCTTTCTTTAGTTTGTGTACAGTTTATTGACTGGTTCTTTATGTAGTTTTGTTCAGCTTTTTGCCTGGTTCTTTATTGAGTTTTGTACAGTTTATTGACTAATTCTGTATTGAATTTTGTACAGTTTATTTACTGGTTCTTTATTGAGTTTTGAACAGTTTATTGACTGGTTCTTTATTGAGTTTTGTACAGTTTATTGACTAATTCTGTGTTGAGTTTTGTACAGTTTATTGACTGGTTCTTTATTCAGTTTTGTACAGTTTATTGACTGGTTCTTTATTTAGTTTTGTACAGTTTATTGACTGTTTCTTTATTTAGTTTTGTACAGTTTATTGACTGTTTCAATATTTAGTTCTGTACAAGTTATTAACTGTTTCTTTATTTAGTTTTGTACAGTTTAATGACTGTTTCTTTATTTAGTTTGTGTACAATTTATTGACTGGTTCTTTATTTAGTTTTGTACAGTTGATTGACTGTGTCTTTATTTAGTTTTGTACAGTTTATTAACTGTTTCTTTATTTAGTTTTGTACAGTTTATTGACTGGTTCTTTATTGAGTTTTGAACAGTTTATTGACTGGTTCTTTATTCAGTTTTGTACAGTTTTATTGACTGTTTCTTTATTGAGTTTTGTATTGTTTATTGACTGATTCTTTATTGAGTTTTGTACAGTTTATTGACTTTTTCTTTATTGAGTTTTGTACAGTTTTTTTGACTGGTTCTTTATTTAGTTTTGTACAGTCGTTTGACTTTTTTTTATTTTGTTTTGTACAGTTTTTTGACTGTTTCTTTATTTTGTTTGTGTACAGTTTATTGACTGGTTCTTTACTGAGTTTTGTACAGTTTATTGATTGGTTCTTAATTGAGTTTTGTACAGTTTATTGACATTCTGTATTCAGTTTTGTACAGTTTTTTGACTGGTTCTTTATTCAGTTTGGTACAGTTTATAGACTGTTTATTTATTGAGTTTTGTACAGTTTATTGACTGGTTCTTTGTTCAGTTTTGTACTGTTTATTGACTGGTTCTTTATTCAGTTTTGTACAGTTTATTGACTGGTTCTTTATTCAGTTTTGTACAGTTTATTGACTGGTTCTTTATTGGGTTTGTGTACAGTTTATTGACTGGTTCTTTATTGAGTTTTGTACAGTTTTGTTGACTGGTTCTTTATTCAGTTTTGCACAGTTTATTGACTGGTTCTTTATTGAGTTTGTGTACAATTTATTGACTGGTTCTTAATTTAGTTTTGTAAAGTTTATTGACTTTTTTTTATTTTGTTGTGTACAGTTTATTGACTGTTTCTTTCTTTAGTTTGTGTACAGTTTATTGACTAGTTCTTTATGTAGTTTTGTTCAGCTTTTTGCCTGGTTCTTTATTGAGTTTTGTACAGTTTATTGACTAATTCTGTATTGAATTTTGTACAGTTTATTGACTGGTTCTTTATTGAGTTTTGTACAGTTTATTGACTGGTTCTTTATTGAGTTTTGTACAGTTTATTGACTAATTCTGTATTGAGTTTAGTACAGTTTATTGACTGGTTCTTTATTCAGTTTTGTACAGTTTATTGACTGGTTCTTTATTTAGTTTTGTACAGTTTATTGACTGTTTCTTTATTTAGTTTTGTACAGTTTATTGACTGTTTCAATATTTAGTTTTGTACAAGTTATTAACTGTTTCTTTATTTAGTTTTGTACAGTTTAATGACTGTTTCTTTATTTAGTTTGTGTACAATTTATTGACTGGTTCTTTATTTAGTTTTGTACAGTTTATTGACTGTGTCTTTATTTAGTTTTGTACAGTTTATTAACTGTTTCTTTATTTAGTTTTGTACAGTTTATTGACTGGTTCTTTATTGAGTTTTGAACAGTTTATTGACTGGTTCTTTATTCAGGTTTGTACTGTTTTATTGACTGTTTCTTTATTGAGTTTTGTATTGTTTATTGACTGATTCTTTATTGAGTTTTGTACAGTTTATTGACTGTTTCTTTATTGAGTTTTGTACAGTTTTTTGACTGGTTCTTTATTTAGTTTTGTACAGTCGTTTGACTTTTTTTTATTTTGTTTTGTACAGTTTTTTGACTGTTTCTTTATTTAGTTTGTGTACAGTTTATTGACTGGTTCTTTACTGAGTTTTGTACAGTTTATTGACTGGTTCTAAATTGAGTTTTGTACAGTTTATTGACATTCTGTATTCAGTTTTGTACAGTTTTTTGACTGGTTCTTTATTCAGTTTGGTACAGTTTATAGACTGTTTATTTATTGAGTTTTGTACAGTTTATTGACTGGTTCTTTGTTCAGTTTTGTACTGTTTATTGACTGGTTCTTTATTCAGTTTTGTACAGTTTATTGACTGGTTCTTTATTCAGTTTTGTACAGTTTATTGACTGGTTCTTTATTTAGTTTTGTACAATTTATTGACTGTTTCTTTATTTAGTTTTGTACAGTTTATTGATTGTTTCTTTATTTAGTTTGTGTACAATTTATTGACTGGTTCTTTATTTAGTCTTGTACATTTTATTGACATTTTCTATATTTAGTTTTGTACAGTTTATAGACTGTTTATTTATTGAGTTTTGTACAGTTTATTGACTGGTTATTTGTTCAGTTTTGTACTGTTTATTGACAGGTTCTTCATTCAGTTTTGTACAGTTTATTGACTGGTTCTTTGTTCAGTTTTGTACAGTTTATTGACTGGTTCTTTATTTAGTTTTGTACAGTTTATTGACTGTTTCTTTATTTAGTTTTGTACAGTTTATTGACTGTATCTATATTTAGTTTTGTACAGTTTATTGAATGTTTCTTTATTTAGTTTAGAACAGTTTATTGATTGTTTCTTTATTTAGTTTTGCACAGTTTATTAACTGTTTCTTAATTTAGTTTTGTACAGTTTATTGACTGGTTCTTCATTCAGCTTTGTAATGTTTATTGACTGGTTCTTTTTTGAGTTTTGTACAGTTTATTGACTGGTTCTTCATTGAGTTATGTACAGTTTATTTACTGGTTCTTTATTGAGTTTTGTACAGTTTATTGACTGGTTCTTTTTTGAGTTTTGTAGAGTTTATTGACTGGTTCTTTATTCAGTTTTGTACAGTTTATTGACTGGTTCTTTATTGGGTTTGTGTACAGTTTATTGACTGGTTCTTTATTGAGTTTTGTACAGTTAGTGACTGGTTCTTTATTCAGTTTTGTACAGTTTATTGACTGGTTCTTTATTGAGTTTGTGCACAATTTATTGACTGGTTATTTATTTAGTTTTGTACAGTTTATTGACTGTTTTTTTAATTTTGTTTTGTACAGTTTATTGAATGTTTCTTTATTTAGTTTGTGTAAAATTTATTGACTGGTTCTTTATTTAGTTTTGTACAGTTTGTTGACTGTTTCTTTATTTAGTTTTGTACAGTTTATTGACTGTTTCTTTATTTAGCTTTGTACAGTTTATTGAATGGTTCTTTATTGAGTTTTGTACAGTTTATTGACTTGTTCTTTATTGAGTTTTGTACAGTTTATTGACTGGTTCTTTATTCAGTTTAGTGCATTTTAATGACTGGTTCTTTTTTGAGTTTTGTACAGTTTATTGACTGGTCCTTTATTTAGTTTTGTACAGTTTATTGACCGGTTCTTTATTGGGTTTGTGTACAGTTTATTGACTGGTTCTTTATTGAGTTTTGTACAGTTTTGTTGACTGGTTCTTTATTCAGTTTTGCACAGTTTATTGACTGGTTCTTTATTGAGTTTGTGTACAATTTATTGACTGGTTCTTAATTTAGTTTTGTACAGTTTATTGACTTTTTTTATTTTGTTGTGTACAGTTTATTGACTGGTTCTTTATGTAGTTTTGTTCAGTTTTTTGCCTGGTTCTTTATTGAGTTTTGTACAGTTTATTGACTAATTCTGTATTGAGTTTTGTACAGTTTATTGACTGGTTCTTTATTCAGTTTTGTACAGTTTATTGACTGGTTCTTTATTGAGTTTTGTACAGTTTATTGACTAATTCTGTATTGAGTTTTGTACAGTTTATTGACTGGTTCTTTATTTAGTTTGTGTACAATTTATTGACTGGTTCTTTATTTAGTTTTGTACAGTTTATTGACTGTTTCTTTATTTAGTTTTGTACAGTTTATTAACTGTTTCTTTATTTAGTTTTGTACAGTTTATTGACTGGTTCTTTATTGAGTTTTGAACAGTTTATTGACTGGTTCTTTATTCAGGTTTGTACAGTTTTATTGACTGTTTCTTTATTGAGTTTTGTATTGTTTATTGACTGATTCTTTATTGAGTTTTGTACAGTTTATTGACTGTTTCTTTATTGAGTTTTGTACAGTTTTTTGACTGGTTCTTTATTTAGTTTTGTACAGTCGTTTGACTTTTTTTAATTTTGTTTTGTACAGTTTTTTGACTGTTTCTTTATTTAGTTTGCGTACAGTTTATTGACTGGTTCTTTACTGAGTTTTGTACAGTTTATTGACTGGTTCTTAATTGAGTTTTGTACAGTTTATTGACATTCTGTATTTAGTTTTGTACAGTTTTTTGACTGGTTCTTTATTCAGTTTGGTACAGTTTATAGACTGTTTATTTATTGAGTTTTGTACAGTTTATTGACTGGTTCTTTGTTCAGTTTTGTACTGTTTATTGACTGGTTCATTATTCAGTTTTGTACAGTTTATTGACTGGTTCTTTATTCAGTTTTGTACAGTTTATTGACTGGTTCTTTATTTAGTTTTGTACAATTTATTGACTGTTTCTTTATTTAGTTTTGTACAGTTTATTGATTGTTTCTTTATTTAGTTTGTGTACAATTTATTGACTGGTTCTTTATTTAGTTTTGTACATTTTATTGACATTTTCTTTATTTAGTTTTGTACAGTTTATTGACTGTTTCTTTATTTAGTTTTGTACAGTTTATTGACAGGTTCTTTATTGAGTTTTGTACAGTTTATTGACTGGTTCTTCATTGAGTTATGTACAGTTTATTTACTGGTTCTTTATTGAGTTTTGTACAGTTTATTGACTGGTTCTTTTTTGAGTTTTGTAGAGTTTATTGACTGGTTCTTTATTCAGTTTTGTACAGTTTATTGACTGGTTCTTTATTGGGTTTGTGTACAGTTTATTGACTGGTTCCTTATTGAGTTTTGTACAGTTAGTGACTGGTTCTTTATTCAGTTTTGTACAGTTTATTGACTGGTTCTTTATTGAGTTTGTGCACAATTTATTGACTGGTTATTTATTTAGTTTTGTACAGTTTATTGACTGTTTTTTTTATTTTGTTTTGTACAGTTTATTGAATGTTTCTTTATTTAGTTTGTGTAAAATTTATTGACTGGTTCTTTATTTAGTTTTGTACAGTTTATTGACTGTTTCTTTATTTAGTTTTGTACAGTTTATTGACTGTTTCTTTATTTAGCTTTGTACAGTTTATTGAATGGTTCTTTATTGAGTTTTGTACAGTTTATTGACTTGTTCTTTATTGAGTTTTGTACAGTTTATTGACTGGTTCTTTATTCAGTTTAGTGCAGTTTAATGACTGGTTCTTTTTTGAGTTTTGTACAGTTTATTGACTGGTCCTTTATTTAGTTTTGTACAGTTTATTGACTGGTTCTTTATTGGGTTTGTGTACAGTTTATTGACTGGTTCTTTATTGAGTTTTGTACAGTTTTGTTGACTGGTTCTTTATTCAGTTTTGCACAGTTTATTGACTGGTTCTTTATTGAGTTTGTGTACAATTTATTGACTGGTTCTTAATTTAGTTTTGTACAGTTTATTGACTTTTTTTATTTTGTTGTGTACAGTTTATTGACTGTTTCTTTCTTTAGTTTGTGTACAGTTTATTGACTGGTTCTTTATGTAGTTTTGTTCAGTTTTTTGCCTGGTTCTTTATTGAGTTTTGTACAGTTTATTGACTAATTCTGTATTGAGTTTTGTACAGTTTATTGACTGGTTCTTTATTCAGTTTTGTACAGTTTATTGACTGGTTCTTTATTGAGTTTTGTACAGTTTATTGATTAATTCTGTATTGAGTTTTGTACAGTTTATTGACTGGTTCTTTATTTAGTTTTTGTACAATTTATTGACTGGTTCTTTATTTAGTTTTGTACAGTTTATTGACTGTTTCTTTATTTAGTTTTGTACAGTTTATTAACTGTTTCTTTATTTAGTTCTGTACAGTTTATTGACTGGTTCTTTATTGAGTTTTGAACAGTTTATTGACTGGTTCTTTATTCAGTTTTGTACAGTTTTATTGACTGTTTCTTTATTGAGTTTTGTATTGTTTATTGACTGATTCTTTATTGAGTTTTGTACAGTTTATTGACTGTTTCTTTATTGAGTTTTGTACAGTTTTTTGACGGTTCTTTATTTAGTTTTGTACAGTCGTTTGACTTTTTTTTATTTTGTTTTGTACAGTTTTTTGACTGTTTCTTTATTTAGTTTGTGTACAGTTTATTGACTGGTTCTTTACTGAGTTTTGTACAGTTTATTGACTGGTTCTTAATTGAGTTTTGTACAGTTTATTGACATTCTGTATTCAGTTTTGTACAGTTTTTTGACTGGTTCTTTATTCAGTTTGGTACAGTTTATAGACTGTTTATTTATTGAGTTTTGTACAGTTTATTGACTGGTTCTTTGTTCAGTTTTGTACTGTTTATTGACTGGTTCATTATTCAGTTTTGTACAGTTTATTGACTGGTTCTTTATTCAGTTTTGTACAGTTTATTGACTGGTTCTTTATTTAGTTTTGAACAATTTATTGACTGTTTCTTTATTTAGTTTTGTACAGTTTATTGATTGTTTCTTTATTTAGTTTGTGTACAATTTATTGACTGGTTCTTTATTTAGTTTTGTACATTTTATTGACATTTTCTTTATTTAGTTTTGTACAGTTTATTGACTGTTTCTTTATTTAGTTTTGTACAGTTTATTGACAGGTTCTTTATTGAGTTTTGTACAGTTTATTGACTGGTTCTTCATTGAGTTATGTACAGTTTATTTACTGGTTCTTTTTGAGTTTTGTACAGTTTATTGACTGGTTCTTTTTGAGTTTTGTAGAGTTTATTGACTGGTTCTTTATTCAGTTTTGTACAGTTTATTGACTGGTTCTTTATTGGGTTTGTGTACAGTGTATTGACTGGTTCTTTAATGAGTTTTGTACAGTTTATTGACTGGTTCTTTATTCAGTTTTGTACAGTTTATTGACTGGTTCTTTATTGAGTTTGTGTACAATTTATTGACTGGTTCTTTATTTAGTTTTGTACAGTTTATTGACTGTTTCTTTATTTAGTTTGTGTAAAATTTATTGACTGGTTCTTTATTTAGTTTTGTACAGTTTGTTGACTGTTTCTTTATTTAGTTTTGTACAGTTTATTGACTGTTTCTTTATTTAGTTTTGTACAGTTTATTGAATGGTTCTTTATTGAGTTTTGTACAGTTTATTGGCTTGTTCTTTATTGAGTTTTGTACAGTTTATTGACTGGTTCTTTATTCAGTTTAGTGCAGTTTAATGACTGGTTCTTTTTTGAGTTTTGTACAGTTTATTAACTGGTCCTTTATTCAGTTTTGTAGTTTATTGACTGGTTCTTTATTGGGTTTGTGTACAGTTTATTGACTGGTTCTTTATTGAGTTTTGTACAGTTTTGTTGACTGGTTCTTTATTCGGTTTTGTACAGTTTATTGACTGGTTCTTTATTGAGTTTGTGTACAATTTATTTACTGGTTCTTTATTTAGTTTTGTACAGTTTATTGACTTTTTTTTATTTTGTTGTGTACAGTTTATTGACTGTTTCTTTCTTTAGTTTGTGTACAGTTTATTGACTGGTTCTTTATGTAGTTTTGTACAGTTTTTTGCCTGGTTCTTTATTGAGTTTTGTACAGTTTATTGACTGGTTCTTTATTGAGTTTTGTACAGTTTATTGACAGTTTCTTTATTGAGTTTTGTACAGTTTATTGACTGGTTCTTTATTCAGTTTTGTACAGTTCATTGACTGGTTCTTTATTGAGTTTTGTACAGTTTATTGACTGGTTCTTTATTGAGTTTTGTACAGTTTATTGACTGTTCTTTATTGAGTTTTGTATAGTTTATTGACTGATTCTTTCTTGAGTTTTGTACAGTTTTTTGACTGTTTCTTTATTGAGATTTGCACAGTTTTTTGACTGGTTCTTTATTGAGGTTTTGTACAGTTTATTGACTGTTTCTTTATTGAGTTTTGTACAGTTTATTGACAGTTTCTTTATTCAGTTTTGTACAGTTTATTGACTGGTTCTTTATTTAGTTTTGTACAGTTTATTGACTGGTTCTTTAGTGAGTTTTGTACAGTTTATTGACTGGTTCTTTATTGAGTTTTGTACAGTTTATTGACTGGTTCTTTATTTAGTTTTGTACAGTTTATTGACTAATTCTTTATTGCGTTTTGTACAGTTTATTGACTGGTTCTTTATTGAGTTTTGTACAGTTTATTGACTGGTTCTATATAGATTTTTGTACAGTTTATTGACTGGTTCTTTGTTAAGTTTTGTACTGTTATTGACTAGTTCTTTATTGAGTTTTGTACAGTTTATTGACTGGTTCTTTATTCAGTTTTGTACAGTTTATTGACTGTTTCTTTATTTAGTTTTGTACAGTTTATTAACTGTTTCTTTATTTAGTTTTGTACAGTTTAATGACTGTTTCTTTATTTAGTTTGTGTACAATTTATTGACTGGTTCTTTATTTAGTTTTGTAGAGTTTATTGACTGTTTCTTTATTTAGTTTTGTACAGTTTATTAACTGTTTCTTTATTTAGTTTTGTACAGTTTATTGACTGGTTCTTTATTGAGATTTGAACAGTTTATTGACTGGTTCTTTATTCAGTTTTGTACAGTTTATTGACTGGTTTTTATAGAGTTTTGTACAGTTTTATTGACTGTTTCTTTATTGAGTTTTGTATTGTTTATTGACTGATTCTTTATTGAATTTTGTACAGTTTATTGACTGTTTCTTTATTGAGTTTTGTACAGTTTTGTGACTGGTTCTTTATTCAGTTTTGTACCGTTTTGTTGACTGGTTCTTTATTCAGTTTTGTACAGTTAATTGATTCGTTCTTTATTGAGTTTGTATACAATTCATTGACTGGTTCTTTATTTAGTTTTGTACAGTTTATTGACTTTTTTTTATTTTGTTTTGTACAGTTTTTTGACTGTTTCTTTATTTAGTTTGTGTACAGTTTATTGACTGGTTCGTTATTTAGTTTTGTACAGTTTTTTGCCTGGTTCTTTATTGAGTTTTGTACAGTTTATTTACTGGTTCTTTATTGAGTCTTGTACAGTTTATTGTCTGGTTCTTTATTGAGTTTTGTACAGTTTATTGACTTGTTCTTTGTTCAGTTTTGTACTGTTTATTGACTGGTTCTTTATTGAGTTTTGTACAGTTTATTGACTGGTTCTTTCTTGAGTTTTGTACAGTTTTTTGACTGTTTCTTTATTGAGATTTGTACAGTTTTTTGACTGGTCCTTCATTGAGTTTTGTAGTTTATTGACTGTTTCTTTATTGAGCTTTGTACAGTTTATTGACTGTTTCTTTATTTCGTTTTGTACAGTTTATTGACTGGTTCTTTATTTTGTTTTGTACAGTTTATTCACTGTTTCTTTATTTAGTTGGTGTACAATTTATTGACTGGTTCTTTATTTAGTTTTGTACAGTTTATTGACTGTTTCTTTATTTAGTTTTGTACAGTTTATTGACTGTTTCTTTATTTAGTTTTGTACAGTTTATTGAATGGTTCTTTATTGAGTTTTGTACAGTTTATTGACTGGTTCTTTATTGAGTTTTGTACAGTTTATTGACTGGTTCTTTATTCAGTTTTGTGCAGTTTATTGACTGGTTCTTTTTTGAGTTTTGTACAGTTTATTGACTGGTTCTTTATTCAGTTTTGTACAGTTTATTGACTGGTTCTTTATTTCGTTTGTGTACAGTATATTGACTGGTTTTTTATTGAGTTTTGTACAGTTTTGTTGACTGGTTCTTTATTCAGTTTTGAACAGTTTATTGACTGGTTCTTTATTGAGTTTGTGTACAATTTACTGACTGGTTCTTTATTTAGTTTTGAACAGTTTATTGACTTTTTTTAATATTGTTTTGTACAGTTTTCTGACTGTTTCTTTATTTAGTTTGTGTACAGTTTATTGACTGGTTCTTTATTTAGTTTTGTTCAGTTTTTTGCCTGGTTCTTTATTGAGTTTTGTACAGTTTATTTACTGGTTCTTTATTGAGTTTTGTACAGTGTATTTACTGGTTCTTTATTGAGTTTTGTACAGTTTATTGACTGTTTCTATTATTAGTTTTGTACAGTTTATTAACTGTTTCTTTATTTAGTATTGTACAGTTTATTGACTGTTTCTTTATTGAGTTTTGTATAGTTTATTGACTGATTCTTATTGAGTTTTGTACAATTTTTTGACTGTTTCTTTATTGAGATTTGTACAGTTTTTTGACTGGTTCTTTATTGTTTTGTACAGTTTATTGACTGTTTCTTTATTGAGTTTTGTACAGTTTATTGACTGTTTCTTTATTTAGTTTTGTACAGTTTATTAACTTGATTTTATTTAGTTTTGTACAGTTTATTGACTGGTTCTTTAGTGAGTTTTGTACAGTTTATTGACTGGTTCTTTATTGAGTTTTGAACAGTTTATTGACTGGTTCTTTATTTAGTTTTGTACATTTTATTGACTGTTTCTTTATTGAGTTTTGTACAGTTTATTGACTTATTCTTTATTGAGTTTTTTACAGTTTATTGACTGATTCTTTATTCAGTTTTGTACAGTTTATTGACTGGTTCTTTATTGAGTTTTGTGCTGTTTATTGACTGGTTCTTTAATCAGTTTTGTACAGTTATTGACTGGTTCTTTATTCAGTTTTGTACAGTTTATTGGCGGTTTCTTTATTTAGTTTTGTACAGTTTATTGACTGTTTCAATATTTAGTTTTGTACAGATTATTAACTGTTTCTTTACTTAGTTTTGTACACCTTTTATTGACTGTTTCTTTATTTAGTTTATGTACAATTTATTGACTGGTTCTTTATTTAGTTTTGTACAGTTTATTGACTGTTTCTTTATTTAGTTTTGTACAGTTTATTAATTGTTTCTTTATTTAGTTGTGTACAGTTTAGTGACTGGTTCTTTATTGAGTTTTGAACAGTTTATTGACTGGTTCTTTATTCAGTTTTGTACAGTTTATTTACTGGTTCTTTATTGAGGTTTGTACAGTTTATTGACTGATTCTTTATTCAGTTTTGTACAGTTTATTGACTAGTTGTTTATTGAGTTTTGTACTGTTTATTGACTGGTTCTTTAATCAGTTTTGTACAGTTATTGACTGGTTCTTTATTCAGTTTTGTACAGTTTATTGGCTGTTTCTTTATTTAGTTTTGTACAGTTTATTGACTGTTTCAATATTTAGTTTTGTACAGATTATTAACTGTTTCTTTATTTAGTTTTGTACAGTTTATTGACTGTTTCTTTATTTAGTTTGTGTACAATTTATTGACTGGTTCTTTATTTAGTTTTGTACAGTTTATTCACTGTTTCTTTATTTAGTTTTGTACAGTTTATTAACTGTGTCTTTGTTTAGTTTTGTACAGTTTATTGACTGGTTCTTTATTGAGTTTTGAACAGTATATTGACTGGTTCTTTATTCAGTTTTGTGCAGTTTATTTACTGGTTCTTTATTGAGGTTTGTACAGTTTATTGACTGTTTCTTTATTTAGTTTGTGTACAGTTTATTGACTGGTTCTTTATTTAGTTTTGTACAGTTTTTTGCCTGGTTCTTAATTGAGTTTTGCACAGTTTATTTACTGGTTCTTTATTGAGTTTTGTACAGTTTATTTACTGGTTCTTTATTGAGTTTTGTACAGTTTATTGACTGGTTCTTTATTGAGTTTTGTACAGTTTACTGACTAATTCTATATTGAGTTTTGTACAGTGTATTGACTGGTTCTTTATTCAGTTTGGTGGTGTTTATTGACTGTTTATTTATTGAGTTTTGTACAGTTTATTGACTGGTTCTTTGTTCAGTTTTGTACTGTTTATTGACTGGTTCTTTATTCAGTTTTGTACAGTTTATTGACTGGTTCTTTATTCAGTTTTGAACAGTTTATTGACTGGTTCTTTATTTAGTTTTGTACAGTTTAATGACTGTTTCTTTATTTAGTTTTGTACAGTTTTTTGACTGTTTCTATATTTAGTTTTGTACAGTTTATTGACTGTTTCTTTATTTAGATTTGTAAAGTTTATTAATTGTTTCTTTATTTAGTTTGTGTACAATCTATTGACTGGTTCTTTATTTAGTTTTGTACAGTTTATTGACTTTTCTTTATTTAGTTTTGTACAGTTTATTGACAGGTTCTTTATTGAGTTTTGTACAGTTTATTGACTGGTTCTTTATTCAGTTTTGTAATGTTTATTGACTGGTTCTTTATTGAGTTTTGTACAGTTTATTGACTTGTTCTTTATTGAGTTATGTACAGTTTATTGACTGGTTCATTATTGAGTTTTGTACAGTTTATTGACTGGTTCTTTATTTAGTTTTGTACAGTTTATTGACAGGTTCTTTATTGACTTTTGTACAGTTTATTGACTGGTTCTTTATTTAGTTTTGTATAGTTTATTGACTTGTTCTTTGTTCAGTTTTGTACTGTTTATTGACTGGTTCTTTATTGAGTTTTGTACAGTTTATTGCCTGGTTCTTTATTCAGTTTTGTACAGTTTATTGACTGGTTCTTTATTGAGTTTTGTACAGTTTATTGACTGGTTCTTTCTTGAGTTTTGTACAGTTTTTTGACTGTTTCTTTATTGAGATTTGTACAGTTTTTTGACTGGTTCTTCATTGAGTTTTGTAGTTTATTGACTGTTTCTTTATTGAGCTTTGTACAGTTTATTGACTGTTTCTTTATTTCGTTTTGTACAGTTTATTGACTGGTTCTTTATTTTGTTTTGTTCAGTTTATTCACTGTTTCTTTGTTTAGTTGGTGTACAATTTATTGACTGGTTCTTTATTAAGTTATGTACAGTTTATTGACTGTTTCTTTATTTAGTTTTGTACAGTTTATTGACTGTTTCTTTATTTAGTTTTGTACAGTTTATTGAATGGGTCTTTATTGAGCTTTGTACAGTTTATTGACTGGTTCTTTATTGAGTTTTGTACAGTTTATTGACTGGTTCTTTATTCAGTTTTGTGCAGTTTATTGACTGGTTCTTTTTTGAGTTTTGTACAGTTTATTGACTGGTTCTTTATTCAGCTTTGTACAGTTTATTGACTGGTTCTTTATTTCGTTTGTGTACAGTTTATTGACTGGTTTTTTATTGAGTTTTGTACAGTTTTGTTGACTGGTTCTTTATTCAGTTTTGAACAGTTTATTGACTGGTTCTTTATTGAGTTTGTGTACAATTTACTGACTGGTTCTTTATTTAGTTTTGAACAGTTTATTGACTTTTTTTAATATTGTTTTGTACAGTTTTCTGACTGTTTCTTTATTTAGTTTGTGTACAGTTTATTGACTGGTTCTTTATTTAGTTTTGTTCAGTTTTTTGCCAGGTTCTTTATTGAGTTTTGTACAGTTTATTTACTGGTTCTTTATTGAGTTTTGTACAGTGTATTTACTGGTTCTTTATTGAGTTTTGTACAGTTTATTGATTGTTTCTATTATTAGTTTTGTACAGTTTATTAACTGTTTCTTTATTTAGTATTGTACAGTTTATTGACTGTTTCTTTATTGAGTTTTGTATAGTTTATTGACTGATTCTTCTTGAGTTTTGTACAATTTTTTGACTGTTTCTTTATTGAGATTTGTACAGTTTTTTGACTGGTTCTTTATTGTTTTGTACAGTTTATTGACTGTTTCTTTATTGAGTTTTGTACAGTTTATTGACTGTTTCTTTATTTAGTTTTGTACAGTTTATTAACTTGATTTTATTTAGTTTTGTACAGTTTATTGACTGGTTCTTTAGTGAGTTTTGTACAGTTTATTGGCTGGTTCTTTAATGAGTTTTGAACAGTTTATTGACTGGTTCTTTATTTAGTTTTGTACATTTTATTGACTGTTTCTTTATTGAGTTTTGTACAGTTTATTGACTAATTCTTTATTGAGTTTTTTACAGTTTATTGACTGATTCTTTATTCAGTTTTGTACAGTTTATTGACTGGTTCTTTATTGAGTTTTGTACTGTTTATTGACTGGTTCTTTAATCAGTTTTGTACAGTTATTGACTGGTTCTTTATTCAGTTTTGTACAGTTTATTGGCTGTTTCTTTATTTAGTTTTGTACAGTTTATTGACTGTTTCAATATTTAGTTTTGTACAGATTATTAACTGTTTCTTTATTTCGTTTTGTACACCTTTTATTGACTGTTTCTTTATTTAGTTTGTGTACAATTTATTGACTGGTTCTTTATTTAGTTTTGTACAGTTTATTGACTGTTTCTTTATTTAGTTTTGTACAGTTTATTAATTGTTTCTTTATTTAGTTGTGTACAGTTTAGTGACTGGTTCTTTATTGAGTTTTGAACAGTTTATTGACAGGTTCTTTATTCAGTTTTGTACAGTTTATTTACTGGTTCTTTATTGAGGTTTGTACAGTTTATTGACTGTTTCTTTATTTAGTTTGTGTACAGTTTATTGACTGGTTCTTTATTTAGTTTTGTACAGTTTTTTGCCTGGTTCTTAATTGAGTTTTGCACAGTTTATTTACTGGTTCTTTATTGAGTTTTGTACAGTTTATTTACTGGTTCTTTATTGAGTTTTGTACAGTTTATTGACTGGTTCTTTATTGAGTTTTGTACAGTTTACTGACTAATTCTATATTGAGTTTTGTACAGTGTATTGACTGGTTCTTTATTCAGTTTGGTGGTGTTTATTGACTGTTTATTTATTGAGTTTTGTACAGTTTATTGACTGGTTCTTTGTTCAGTTTTGTACTGTTTATTGACTGGTTCTTTATTCAGTTTTGTACAGTTTATTGACTGGTTCTTTATTCAGTTTTGTACAGTTTATTGACTGGTTCTTTATTTAGTTTTGTACAGTTTAATGACTGTTTCTTTATTTAGTTTTGTACAGTTTTTTTGACTGTTTCTATATTTAGTTTTGTACAGTTTATTGACTGTTTCTTTATTTAGATTTGTAAAGTTTATTAATTGTTTCTTTATTTAGTTTGTGTACAATCTATTGACTGGTTCTTTATTTAGTTTTGTACAGTTTATTGACTTTTCTTTATTTAGTTTTGTACAGTTTATTGACAGGTTCTTTATTGAGTTTTGTACAGTTTATTGACTGGTTCTTTATTCAGTTTTGTAATGTTTATTGACTGGTTATTTATTGAGTTTTGTACAGTTTATTGACTTGTTCTTTATTGAGTTATGTACAGTTTATTGACTGGTTCTTTATTGAGTTTTGTACAGTTTATTGACTGGTTCTTTATTTAGTTTTGTACAGTTTATTGACTGGTTCTTTATTGACTTTTGTACAGTTTATTGACTGGTTCTTTATTTAGTTTTGTATAGTTTATTGACTTGTTCTTTGTTCAGTTTTGTACTGTTTATTGAATGGTTCTTTATTGAGTTTTGTACAGTTTATTGACTGGTTCTTTATTCAATTTTGTACAGTTTATTGACTGGTTCTTTATTGAGTTTTGTACAGTTTATTGACTGGTTCTTTCTTGAGTTTTGTACAGTTTTTTGACTGTTTCTTTATTGAGATTTGTACAGTTTTTTGACTGGTTCTTCATTGAGTTTTGTAGTTTATTGACTGTTTCTTTATTGAGCTTTGTACAGTTTATTGACTGTTTCTTTATTTCGTTTTGTACAGTTTATTGACTGGTTCTTTATTTTGTTTTGTACAGTTTATTCACTGTTTCTTTATTTAGTTGGTGTACAATTTATTGACTGGTTCTTTATTTAGTTTTGTACAGTTTATTGACAGTTTCTTTATTTAGTTTTGTACAGTTTATTGACTGGTTCTTTATTCAGTTTTGTACAGTTTATTGACTGGTTCTTTATTGAGTTTTGTACAGTTTTGTTGACTGGTTCTTTATTCAGTTTTGTACAGTTTATTGACTGGTTCCTTATTGAGTTTGTGTACAATTTACTGACTTGTTCTTTATTTAGTTTTGAACAGTTTATTGACTTTTTTAAATATTGTTTTGTACAGTTTTCTGACTGTTTCTTTATTTAGTTTGTGTACAGTTTATTGATTGGTTCTTTATTTAGTTTTGTGCAGTTTTTTGCCTGGTTCTTTATTGAGTTTTGTACAGTTTATTTACTGGTTCTTTATTGAGTTTTGTACAGTGTATTTACTTGTTCTTTATTGAGTTTTGTACAGTTTATTGACTGGTTCTTTATTGAGTTTTGTACAGTGTATTTACTGGTTCTTTATTGAGTTTTGTACAGTTTATTGACTTTTTCTATTATTAGTTTTGTACAGTTTATTAACTGTTTCTTTATTTAGTATTGTACAGTTTATTGACTGTTTCTTTATTGAGTTTTGTATAGTTTATTGACTGATTCTTCTTGAGCTTTGTACAATTTTTTGACTGTTTCTTTATTGAGATTTGTACAGTTTTTTGACTGGTTCTTTATTGTTTTGTACAGTTTATTGACTGTTTCTTTATTGAGTTTTGTACAGTTTATTGACTGTTTCTTTATTTAGTTTTGTACAGTTTATTGACTGGTTCTTTAGTGAGTTTTGTACAGTTTATTGACTGGTTCTTTATTGAGTTTTGAACAGTTTATTGACTGGTTCTTTATTTAGTTTGGTACATTTTATTGACTGTTTCTTTATTGAGTTTTGTACAGTTTATTGACTAATTCTTTATTGAGTTTTTTACAGTTTATTGACTGATTCTTTATTCAGTTTTGTACAGTTTATTGACTGGTTCTTTATTGAGATTTGTACTGTTTATTGACTGGTTCTTTAATCAGTTTTGTACAGTTATTGACTGGTTCTTTATTCAGTTTTGTACAGTTTATTGGCTGTTTCTTTATTTAGTTTTGTACAGTTTATTGACTGTTTCAATATTTAGTTTTGTACAGATTATTAACTGTTTCTTTATTTAGTTTTGTACACCTTTTATTGACTGTTTCTTTATTTAGTTTGTGTACAATTTATTGACTGGTTCTTTATTTAGTTTTGTACAGTTTATTGACTGTTTCTTTATTTAGTTTTATACAGTTTATTAATTGTTTCTTTATTTAGTTGTGTACAGTTTAGTGACTGGTTCTTTATTGAGTTTTGAACAGTTTATTGACTGGTTCTTTATTCAGTTTTGTACAGTTTATTTACTGGTTCTTTATTGAGGTTTGTACAGTTCATTGACTGATTCTTTATTCAGTTTTGTACAGTTTAGTGACTAGTTGTTTATTGAGTTTTGTACTGTTTATTGACTGGTTCTTTAATCAGTTTTGTACAGTTATTGACTGTTTCTTTATTCAGTTTTGTACAGTTTATTGGCTGTTTCTTTATTTAGTTTTGTACAGTTTATTGACTGTTTCAATATTTAGTTTTGTACAGATTATTAACTGTTTCTTTATTTAGTTTTGTACAGTTTATTGACTGTTTCTTTATTTAGTTTGTGTACAATTTATTGACTGGTTCTTTATTTAGTTTTGTACAGTTTATTGACTGTTTCTTTATTTAGTTTTGTACAGTTTATTAACTGTGTCTTTATTTAGATTTGTACAGTTTATTGACTGGTTCTTTATTGAGTTTTGAACAGTATATTGACTGGTTCTTTATTCAGTTTTGTACAGTTTATTTACTGGTTCTTTATTGAGGTTTGTACAGTTTATTGACTGTTTCTTTATTTAGTTTGTGTACAGTTTATTGACTGGTTCTTTATTTAGTTTTGTACAGTTTTTTGCCTGGTTCTTAATTGAGTTTTGCACAGTTTATTTACTGGTTCTTTATTGAGTTTTGTACAGTTTATTTACTGGTTCTTTATTGAGTTTTGTACAGTTTATTGACTGGTTCTTTATTGAGTTTTGTACAGTTTACTGACTAATTCTATATTGAGTTTTGTACAGTGTATTGACTGGTTCTTTATTCAGTTTGGTGGTGTTTATTGACTGTTTATTTATTGAGTTTTGTACAGTTTATTGACTGGTTCTTTGTTCAGTTTTGTACTGTTTATTGACTGGTTCTTTATTCAGTTTTGTACAATTTATTGACTGGTTCTTTATTCAGTTTTGTACAGTTTATTGACTGGTTCTTTATTTAGTTTTGTACAGTTTAATGACTGTTTCTTTATTTAGTTTTGTACAGTTTTTTGACTGTTTCTATATTTAGTTTTGTACAGTTTATTGACTGTTTCTTTATTTAGATTTGTAAAGTTTATTAATTGTTTCTTTATTTAGTTTGTGTACAATCTATTGACTGGTTCTTTATTTAGTTTTGTACAGTTTATTGACTTTTCTTGATTTAGTTTTGTACAGTTTATTGACAGGTTCTTTATTGAGTTTTGTACAGTTTATTGACTGGTTCTTTATTCAGTTTTGTAATGTTTATTGACTGGTTCTTTATTGAGTTTTGTACAGTTTATTGACTTGTTCTTTATTGAGTTATGTACAGTTTATTGACTGGTTCTTTATTGAGTTTTGTACAGTTTAATGACTGGTTCTTTATTTAGTTTTGTACAGTTTATTGACTGGTTCTTTATTGACTTTTGTACAGTTTATTGACTGGTTCTTTATTTAGTTTTGTATAGTTTATTGACTTGTTCTTTGTTCAGTTTTGTACTGTTTATTGACTGGTTCTTTATTGAGTTTTGTACAGTTTATTGACTGGTTCTTTATTCAGTTTTGTACAGTTTATTGACTGGTTCTTTATTGAGTTTTGTACAGTTTATTGACTGGTTCTTTCCTGAGTTTTGTACAGTTTTTTGACTGTTTCTTTATTTCGTTTTGTACAGTTTATTGACTGGTTCTTTATTTTGTTTTGTACAGTTTATTCACTGTTTCTTTATTTAGTTGGTGTACAATTTATTGACTGGTTCTTTATTTAGTTTTGTACAGTTTATTGACTGTTTCTTTATTTAGTTTTGTACAGTTTATTGACTGTTTCTTTTTTTAGTTTTGTACAGTTTATTGAATGGTTCTTTATTGAGTTTTGTACAGTTTATTGACTGGTTCTTTATTGAGTTTTGTACAGTTTATTGACTGGTTCTTTATTCAGTTTTGTGCAGTTTATTGACTGGTTCTTTATTCAGTTTTGTACAGTTTATTGACTGGTTCTTTATTGAGTTTTGTACAGTTTTGTTGACTGGTTCTTTATTCAGTTTTGTACAGTTTATTGACTGGTTCTTTATTTAGTTTTGAACAGTTTATTGACTTTTTTAAATATTGTTTTGTACAGTTTTCTGACTGTTTCTTTATTTAGTTTGTGTACAGTTTTTTGACTGTTTCTTTATTGAGATTTGTACAGTTTTTTGACTGGTTCTTCATTGAGTTTTGTAGTTTATTGACTGTTTCTTTATTGAGCTTTGTACAGTTTATTGACTGTTTCTTTATTTCGTTTTGTACAGTTTATTGACTGGTTCTTTATTTTGTTTTGTACAGTTTATTCACTGTTTCTTTATTTAGTTGGTGTACAATTTATTGACTGGTTCTTTATTTAGTTTTGTACAGTTTATTGACTGTTTCTTTATTTAGTTTTGTACAGTTTATTGACTGTTTCTTTATTTAGTTTTGTACAGTTTATTGAATGGTTCTTTATTGAGTTTTGTACAGTTTATTGACTGGTTCTTTATTCAGTTTTGTACAGTTTATTGACTGGTTCTTTATTCAGTTTTGTACAGTTTATTGACTGGTTCTTTATTGAGTTTTGTACAGTTTTGTTGACTGGTTCTTTATTCAGTTTTGTACAGTTTATTGACTGGTTCTTTATTGAGTTTGTGTACAATTTACTGACTGGTTCTTTATTTAGTTTTGAACAGTTTATTGACTTCTTTAAATATTGTTTTGTACAGTTTTCTGACTGTTTCTTTATTTAGTTTATGTACAGTTTATTGACTGGTTCTTTATTTAGTTTTGTTCAGTTTTTTGCCTGGTTCTTTATTGAGTTTTGTACAGTTTATTTACTGGTTCTTTATTGAGTTTTGTACAGTTTATTGAGTGTTTCTTTATTGAGTTTTGTATTGTTTATTGACTGATTCTTTGTTGAGTTTTATACAGTTTTTTGACTGTTTCTTTATTGAGTTTTGTACAGTTTTTTGACTGGTTCTTTATTGAGCTTTGTACAGTTTATTGACTGTTTCTTTATTGAGTCTTGTACAGTTTATTGACTGTTTCTTTATTTAGTTTTGTACAGTTTATTGACTGGTTCTTTATTTAGTTTTGTACAGTTTATTGACTGGTTCTTTATTGAGTTTAGTACAGTTTATTGACTGTTTCTATATTTAGTTTTGTACAGTTTATTGACTGTTTCTATATTTAGTTTTGTACAGTTTATTGACTGGTTCTTTATTTAGTTTTGTACAGTTTATTAACTGGTTCTTTATTGACTTTTGTACAGTTTATTGACTGTTTATTTATTGAGTTTGTATAGTTTATTGACTTGTTCTTTGTTCAGTTTTCTACTGTTTATTGACTGGGTCTTTATTCAGTTTTTTTGCAGTTTATTGACTGTTTCTTTTTTTAGTTTGTGTACAATTTATTGACTGGTTCTTTATATAGTTTTGTGCAGTTTATTGACTGTTTCTTTATTTAGTTTTGTAGAGTTTATTAACTGTTTCTTAATTTAGTTTTGTACAGTTTATTGACTGGTTCTTTATTGAGTTTTGTACAGTTTATTGACTGGTTCTTTATTCAGTTTTGTACAGTTTATTAACTGTTTCTTTATTTAGTTTGTGTACAGTTTATTGACTGGTTCTTTATTTAGTTTTGTTCAGTTTTTTGCCTGGTTCTTTATTGAGTTTTGTACAGTTTATTTACTGGTTCTTTATTGAGTTTTGTACAGTGTATTTACTGGTTCTTTATTGAGTTTTGTACAGTTTATTGACTGTTTCTATTATTAGTTTTGTACAGTTTATTAACTGTTTCTTTATTTAGTATTGTACAGTTTATTGACTGTTTCTTTATTGAGTTTTGTATAGTTTATTGACTGATTCTTCTTGAGTTTTGTACAATTTTTTGACTGTTTCTTTATTGAGATTTGTACAGTTTTTTGACTGGTTCTTTATTGTTTTGTACAGTTTATTGACTGTTTCTTTATTGAGTTTTGTACAGTTTATTGACTGTTTCTTTATTTAGTTTTGTACAGTTTATTAACTTGTTCTTTATTTAGTTTTGTACAGTTTACTGACTGGTTCTTTAGTGAGTTTTGTACAGTTTATTGACTGGTTCTTTATTGAGTTTTGAACAGTTTATTGACTGGTTCTTTATTTAGTTTTGTGCATTTTATTGACTGTTTCTTTATTGAGTTTTGTACAGTTTATTGACTAATTCTTTATTGAGTTTTTTACAGTTTATTGACTGATTCTTTATTCAGTTTTGTACAGTTTATTGACTGGTTCTTTATTGAGTTTTGTACTGTTTATTGACTGGTTCTTTAATCAGTTTTGTACAGTTATTGACTGGTTCTTTATTCAGTTTTGTACAGTTTATTGGCTGTTTCTTTATATAGTTTTGTACAGTTAATTGACTGTTTCAATATTTAGTTTTGTACAGATTATTAACTGTTTCTTTATTTAGTTTTGTACATTTTATTGACTGTTTCTTTATTTAGTTTGTGTACAATTTATTGACTGGTTCTTTATTTTGTTTTGTACAGTTTATTGACTGTTTCTTTATTTAGTTTTGTACAGTTTATTGTTTCTTTATTTAGTTGTGTACAGTTTAGTGACTGGTTCTTTATTGAGTTTTGAACAGTTTATTGACTGGTTCTTTATTCAGTTTTGTACAGTTTATTTACTGGTTCTTTATTGAGGTTTGTACAGTTTATTGACTGATTCTTTATTCAGTTTTGTACAGTTTATTGACTGGTTGTTTATTGGGTTTTGTACTGTTTATTGACTGGTTCTTTAATCAGTTTTGTACAGTTATTGACTGGTTCTTTATTCAGTTTTGTACAGTTTATTGGCTGTTTCTTTATTTAGTTTTGTACAGTTTATTGACTGTTTCAATATTTAGTTTTGTACAGATTATTAACTGTTTCTTTATTTAGTTTTGTACAGTTTATTGACTGTTTCTTTATTTAGTTTGTGTACAATTTATTGACTGGTTCTTTATTTAGTTTTGTACAGTTTATTGACTGTTTCTTTATTTAGTTTTGTACAGTTTATTAACTGTGTCTTTATTTAGTTTTGTACAGTTTATTGACTGGTTCTTTATTGAGTTTTGAACAGTTTATTGACTGGTTCTTTATTCAGTTTTGTACAGTTTATTTACTGGTTCTTTATTGAGGTTTGTACAGTTTATTGACTAGTTCTTTATTGAGTTTTGTACAGTTTATTGAGTGTTTCTTTATTGAGTTTTGTATTGTTTATTGACTGATTCTTTGTTGAGTTTTATACACTTTTTTGACTGTTTCTTTATTGAGTTTTGTACAGTTTTTTGACTGGTTCTTTATTGAGTTTTGTACAGTTTATTGACTGTTTCTTTATTGAGTCTTGTACAGTTTATTGACTGTTTCTTTATTTAGTTTTGTACAGTTTATTGACTGGTTCTTTATTTAGTTTTGTACAGTTTATTGACTGGTTCTTTATTGAGTTTAGTACAGTTTATTGACTGTTTCTATATTTAGTTTTGTACAGTTTATTGACTGTTTCTATATTTAGTTTTGTACAGTTTATTGACTGGTTCTTTATTTAGTTTTGTACAGTTTATTGACTGGTTCTTTATTGACCTTTGTACAGTTTATTGACTGTTTCTTTATTGAGTTTGTATAGTTTATTGACTTGTTCTTTGTTCAGTTTTGTACTGTTTATTGACTGGGTCTTTATTCAGTTTTTTTGCAGTTTATTTACTGTTTCTTTATTTAGTTTGTGTACAATTTATTGACTGGTTCTTTATATAGTTTTGTGCAGTTTATTGACTGTTTCTTTATTTAGTTTTGTAGAGTTTATTAACTGTTTCTTAATTTAGTTTTGTACAGTTTATTGACTGGTTCTTTATTGAGTTTTGTACAGTTTATTGACTGGTTCTTTATTCAGTTTTGTACAGTTTATTGACTGGTTCTTTATTGAGTTTTGTACAGTTTATTGACTGGTTCTTTTTGAGTTTTGTACAGTTTATTGACTGTTTCTTTCTTGAGTTTTGTATAGTTTATTGACTGATTCTTTCTTGAGTTTTGTACAGTTTTTTGACTGTTTCTTTATTGAAATTTGTACAGTTTTTTGACTGGTTCTTTATTGAGTTTTGTACAGTTTATTGACTGTTTCTTTATTGAGTTTTGTACAGTTTATTGACTGTTTCTTTATTTAGTTTTGTACAGTTTATTAACTGGTTCTTTATTTAGTTTTGTACAGTTTATTGACTGGTTCTTTAGTGAGTTTTGTACAGTTTATTGACTGGTTCTTTATTTAGTTTTGTACATTTTATTGACTGTTTCTTTATTGAGTTTTGTACAGTTTATTCACTAATTCTTTATTGAGTTTTGTACAGTTTATTGACTGATTCTTTATTCAGTTTTGTACAGTTTATTGACTGGTTCTTTATTGAGTTTTGTACAGTTTATTGACTGGTTCTTTGTTCAGTTTTGTACAGTTTATTGACTGGTTCTTTACTCAGTTTTGTACAGTTTATTGGCTGTTTCTTTATATAGTTTTGTACAGTTTATTGACTGTTTCAATATTTAGTTTTGTACAGTTTATTAACTGTTTCTTTATTTAGTTGTGTACAGTTTATTGACTGTTTCTTTATTGAGTTTTGTATAGTTTATTGACTGATTCTTCTTGAGTTTTGTACAATTTTTTGACTGTTTCTTTATTGAGATTTGTACAGTTTTTTGACTGGTTATTTATTGTTTTGTACAGTTTATTGACTGTTTCTTTATTGAGTTTTGTACAGTTTATTGACTGTTTCTTTATTTAGTTTTGTACAGTTTATTAACTTGTTCTTTATTTAGTTTTGTACAGTTTACTGACTGGTTCTTTAGTGAGTTTTGTACAGTTTATTGACTGGTTCTTTATTGAGTTTTGAAAGTTTATTGACTGGTTCTTTATTTAGTTTTGTACATTTTATTGACTGTTTCTTTATTGAGTTTTGTACAGTTTATTGACTAATTCTTTATTGAGTTTTTTACAGTTTATTGACTGATTCTTTATTCAGTTTTGTACAGTTTATTGACTGGTTCTTTATTGAGTTTTGTACTGTTTATTGACTGGTTCTTTAATCAGTTTTGTACAGTTATTGACTGGTTCTTTATTCAGTTTTGTACAGTTTATTGGCTGTTTCTTTATATAGTTTTGTACAGTTAATTGACTGTTTCAATATTTAGTTTTGTACAGATTATTAACTGTTTCTTTATTTAGTTTTGTACATTTTATTGACTGTTTCTTTATTTAGTTTGTGTACAATTTATTGACTGGTTCTTTATTTAGTTTTGTACAGTTTATTGACTGTTTCTTTATTTAGTTTTGTACAGTTTATTAATTGTTTCTTTATTTAGTTGTGTACAGTTTAGTGACTGGTTCTTTATTGAGTTTTGAACAGTTTATTGACTGGTTCTTTATTCAGTTTTGTACAGTTTATTTACTGGTTCTTTATTGAGGTTTGTACAGTTTATTGACTGATTCTTTATTCAGTTTTGTACAGTTTATTGACTGGTTGTTTATTGGGTTTTGTACTGTTTATTGACTGGTTCTTTAATCAGTTTTGTACAGTTATTGACTGGTTCTTTATTCAGTTTTGTACAGTTTATTGGCTGTTTCTTTATTTAGTTTTGTACAGTTTATTGACTGTTTCAATATTTAGTTTTGTACAGATTATTAACTGTTTCTTTATTTAGTTTTGTACAGTTTATTGACTGTTTCTTTATTTGTTTGTGTACAATTTATTGACTGGTTCTTTATTTAGTTTTGTACAGTTTATTGACTGTTTCTTTATTTAGTTTTGTACAGTTTATTAACTGTGTCTTTATTTAGTTTTGTACAGTTTATTGACTGGTTCTTTATTGAGTTTTGAACAGTTTATTGACTGGTTCTTTATTCAGTTTTGTACAGTTTATTTACTGGTTCTTTATTGAGGTTTGTACAGTTTATTGACTAGTTATTTATTGAGTTTTGTACAGTTTATTGAGTGTTTCTTTATTGAGTTTTGTATTGTTTATTGACTGATTCTTTGTTGAGTTTTATACACTTTTTTGACTGTTTCTTTATTGAGTTTTGTACAGTTTTTTGACTGGTTCTTTATTGCGTTTTGTACAGTTTATTGACTGTTTCTTTATTGAGTCTTGTACAGTTTATTGACTGTTTCTTTATTTAGTTTTGTACAGTTTATTGACTGGTTCTTTATTTAGTTTTGTACAGTTTATTGACTGGTTCTTTATTGAGTTTAGTACAGTTTATTGACTGTTTCTATATTTAGTTTTGTACAGTTTATTGACTGTTTCTATATTTAGTTTTGTACAGTTTATTGACTGGTTCTTTATTTAGTTTTGTACAGTTTATTGACTGGTTCTTTATTGACTTTTGTACAGTTTATTGACTGTTTCTTTATTGAGTTTGTATAGTTTATTGACTTGTTCTTTGTTCAGTTTTGTACTGTTTATTGACTGGGTCTTTATTCAGTTTTTTTGCAGTTTATTGACTGTTTCTTTATTTAGTTTGTGTACAATTTATTGACTGGTTCTTTATATAGTTTTGTGCAGTTTATTGACTGTTTCTTTATTTAGTTTTGTAGAGTTTATTAACTGTTTCTTAATTTAGTTTTGTACAGTTTATTGACTGGTTCTTTATTGAGTTTTGTACAGTTTATTGACTGGTTCTTTATTCAGTTTTGTACAGTTTATTGACTGGTTCTTTATTGAGTTTTGTACAGTTTATTGACTGGTTCTTTTTGAGTTTTGTACAGTTTATTGACTGTTTCTTTCTTGAGTTTTGTATAGTTTATTGACTGATTCTTTCTTGAGTTTTGTACAGTTTTTTGACTGTTTCTTTATTGAAATTTGTACAGTTTTTTGACTGGTTCTTTATTGAGTTTTGTACAGTTTATTGACTGTTTCTTTATTGAGTTTTGTACAGTTTATTGACTGTTTCTTTATTTAGTTTTGTACAGTTTATTAACTGGTTCTTTATTTAGTTTTGTACAGTTTATTGACTGGTTCTTTAGTGAGTTTTGTACAGTTTATTGACTGGTTCTTTATTTAGTTTTGTACATTTTATTGACTGTTTCTTTATTGAGTTTTGTACAGTTTATTCACTAATTCTTTATTGAGTTTTGTACAGTTTATTGACTGATTCTTTATTCAGTTTTGTACAGTTTATTGACTGGTTCTTTATTGAGTTTTGTACAGTTTATTGACTGGTTCTTTGTTCAGTTTTGTACAGTTTATTGACTGGTTCTTTACTCAGTTTTGTACAGTTTATTGGCTGTTTCTTTATATAGTTTTGTACAGTTTATTGACTGTTTCAATATTTAGTTTTGTACAGTTTATTAACTGTTTCTTTATTTAGTTTTATTACAGTTTATTGACTGTTTCTTTATTTAGTTTGTGTACAATTTATTGACTGGTTCTTTATTTAGTTTTTTACAGTTTATTGACTGTTTCTTTATTTAGCTTTGTACAGTTTATTGACTAATTCTTTATTGAGTTTTGTACAGTTTATTGACTGGTTCTTTGTTTAGTTTTGTACAGTTTATTGACTGGTTCTTTATTGACTTTGGTACAGTTTTTTGACACTTTCTTTATTGAGTTTTGTACAGTTTATTTACTGGTTCTTTATTCAGTTTTGTACAGTTTATTGACTGGTTCTTTCTTGAGTTTTGTACAGTTTATTGACTAATTCTTTATTGAGTTTTGTACAGTTTATTGACTGGTTCTTTATTTAGTTTTGTACAGTTTATTGACTGGTTCTTTATTGAGTTTAGTACAGTTTATTGACTGGTTCTTTATTGAGTTTTGTACAGTTTATTGACTGGTTCTTTATTGAGTTTTGTACAGTTTGTTGACTGTTTCTTTATTGAGTTTTGTATAGTTTATTGACTGATTCTTTCTTGGGTTTTGTACAGTTTTTTTACTGTTTCTTTATTGAGATTTGTACAGTTTTTTGACTGGTCCTTCATTGAGTTTTGTAGTTTATTGAGCTTTGTACAGCTTATTGACTGTTTCTTGTTTTAGTTTTGTACAGTTTATTGACTGGTTCTTTATTTTGTTTTGTACAGTTTATTGACATTTTCTTTATTTAGTTTGTGTACAATTTATTGACTGGTTCTTTATTTAGTTTTGTACAGTTTATTGATTGTTTCTTTTTTAGTTTTGTACAGTTTATTGACTTTTTCTTTATTTAGTTTTGTACAGTTTATTGAATGGTTCTTTATTGAGTTTTGTACAGTTTATTGACTGGTTATGTATTGAGTTTTGTACAGTTTATTGACTGGTTCTTTATTCAGTTTTGTGCAGTTTATTGACTGGTTCTTTTTTGAGTTTTGTACAGTTTATTGACTCGTTCTTTATTCAGTTTTGTACAGTTTTGTTGACTGGTTCTTTATTCAGTTTTGTACAGCTTATTGACTGGTTCTTTATTGAGTTTGTGTACAATTTACTGACTGGTTCTTTATTTAGTTTTGTACAGTTTATTGACTTTTTTTATTTTGTTTTGTACAGTTTATTTACTGGTTCTTTATTTAGTTTTGTACAGTTTATTGACTTTTTTTATTTTGTTTTGTACAGTTTATTGACTGTTTCTTTATTTAGTTTTGCACAGTTTATTTACTGGTTCTTTATTGAGTTTTGTACAGTTTATTTACTGGTTCTTTATTGAGTTTTGTACAGTTTATTGACTGGTTCTTAATTGAGTTTTGTACAGTTTATTGACTAATTCTATATTGAGTTTTGTGCAGTTTATTGACTGGTTCTTTATTCAGTTTGGTGGTGTTTAATGACTGTTTATTTATTGAGTTTTGTACAGTTTATTGACTGGTTCTTTGTTCAGTTTTGTACTGTTTATTGACTGGTTCTTTATTCAGTTTTGTACAGTTTATTGACTGCTTCTTTATTCAGTTTTGTACAGTTTATTGACTGGTTCTTTATTTAGTTTTGCATAGTTTATTGACTTGTTCTTTGTTCAGTTTTGTACTGTTTATTGACTGGTTCTTCATTCAGTTTTGTACAGTTTATTGGCTGTTTCTTTATTTAGTTTTGTACAGTTTATTGACTGTTTCAATATTTAGTTTTGTACAGTTTATTAACTGTTTCTTTATTTAGTTTTGTACAGTTTATTGACTGTTTCTTTATTTAGTTTGTGTACAATTTATTGACTGGTTCTTTATTTAGTTTTGTACAGTTTATTGACTGTTTCTTTATTTAGTTTTGTACAGTTTATTAACTGGTTCTTTATTGAGTTTTGTACATTTTATTGACTAATTCTTTATTGAGTTTTGTACAGTTTATTGACTGGTACTTTATTTAGTTTTGTACAGTTTATTGACTGGTTCTTTATTGACTTTTGTAGAGTTTATTGACGCGTTCTTTATTGAGTTTTGTACAGTATATTTACTGGTTCTTTATTCAGTTTTCTACAGTTTATTGACTGGTTCTTTCTTGAGTTTTGTACAGTTTATTGACTAATTCTTTATTGATTTTTGTACAGTTTATTGACTGGTTCTTTATTTAGTTTTGTACAGTTTATTGACTGGTTCTTTATTGAGTTTTGTACAGTTTATTGACTGGTTCTTTATTGAGTTTTGTACAGTTTTTTGACTGGTTCTTTATTTTGTTTTGTACAGTTTATTGACTGTTTCTTTATTGAGTTTTGTATAGTTTATTGACTTATTCTTTCTTGAGTTTTGTACAGTTTTTCGACTGTTTCTTTATTGAGATTTGTACAGTTTTTTGACTGGTTCTGCATTGAGTTTTGTAGTTTATTGACTGTTTCTTTATTGAGCTTTGTACAGCTTATTGACTGTTTCTTTATTTAGTTTTGTACAGTTTATTGACTGGTTCTTTATTTTGTTTTGTACAGTTTATTGACTGTTTCTTTATTTAGTTTGTGTACAATTTATTGACTGGTTCTTTATTTAGTTTTGTACAATTTATTGACTGTTTCTTTTTTAGTTTTGTTCAGTTTATTGACTTTTTCTTTATTTAGTTTTGTACAGTTTATTGGATGGTTCTTTATTGAGTTTTGTACAGTTTATTGACTGGTTCTTTATTGAGTTTTGTACAGTTTATTGACTGGTTCTTTATTCAGTTTTGTGCAGTTTATTGACTGGTTCTTTTTTGAGTTTTGTACAGTTTATTGACTCGTTCTTTATTCAGTTTTGTACAGTTTTGTTGACTGGTTCTAACAGCTTCCAATTTCTCTTGAGCATTTCCATATGCTCAAATCGCATTTGGCCATGGATAAAACGTGAATCGCATTTTAAGAAAGATCATTTACTTAGCAGATGAATATATGTACGTAAAGTTATGCCAAATAACAGATTATTTTAATTTGGATAAGACATAATGTTTACTGGTAATGACACTAGTCTTTTACTAGTACATAATTGAAATATAATGCGTATGAGGATTAGGATAAGCGAGATAAAATACCGTGGAATTATACTTGCTTCTGTGATATACGTTTAATTTTGTAGTCTTCATTAATAACAGAGATAGATATGGCAATTATCCGAATTCGAATAATACAAATTATGCAAGTATACATCCTTGTTTTGATAGATGTAATTTAGTCTCCTAGGAGTACAACAAGTACTATAAGTATTATCCAAATTCTGATATGACATTTAAAGATGGTGTGTAAACTATTTGATAAAATAGAATTTGTTTTGTTTATGTAAGTCAGATGTAAAACTTATCCGAATTCGGATAGATAAATTCCAACCTTTAATCAAACCAGTAATATATATATAAGCTTATCAGAAATCGGATAAGAACTTCAAATGTGACGTGTTATACAAGGATTACGTTCAGTTACGGGGAAGAATGCTTATCCGAATTCGGATAGCAAACTTTGTAGTTATTATAATTTCTCCTTGTGCCTGTCCGACACATAAATTATCCGAATTCGGATAGAATTATACTTCGACAAAATTCAAGCTTATCTGAAATCTGATAAGAACTTTAATGATGACTTTTTATACATTCAGCTATGGGGAAGAATGCTTATCCGAATTCGGATAGCAAACGTTAACATTAACGGAAATTAAAAGAAAACATAAGACAAAACATGATTTATTAAAATATATCTACAATATTCAACAAAATATACAAAATATTGTCATGAACGTATTACATAAAGTTATGAAAGTCTTTAAAAGTAAAGACATTAAAGATTTGCATGCCTTTAAAAAGCAGCATACACGTTTGACGTCGTTGAACTTGTATTTTTGTAAATTTCCAGAAAAGTATAAATTTACAAATAAAAGCCCAATTGAAAAATAAAAAAGAATAAAGTTATATATTAAATGAATACTAACAGAAGAAGCTAATCACAGAATTTCATTTATCCGTTAAACTAGTGTAATTAAGAAAATGTAAACTCCTTTCAAAATATATCAATTTAATATCGTTAAATAAATTGCTGAAAACGTTTATTGTATACATTAAAATGGCTTAATGTGCATTTAAAACCAACAATTGCAAAAATTGTTAACTATATATAATATTTTTTGTTTATTTGAATTCATGTACTTTATAGAATAATAATTGTATCCTGCATCTGTATTGATTATTTGTATTATACAACGCAGTGTTTTTTTCGAATACTGGAACTTAAAACTACTTCTACTACATTTTGGGAAACACTAATTGAAAGTATTATAACAACGCTACCCTTTTAACGATTGTAAGACAGTGGATATCAATCATTGAATTCATCAATGGGTAATTATCTGCAGATGACTAACCAGCAAGCAAGTTATTGAAAGTACCACATGCGGCGACGAAACTGTCTGACCTTAACACATCTGCAGAGGTCAAGACAAATAATTAATTGACCACAAGAATCAATCGTCAGAATAGTATATATCAGTTATGCATTTATCCTTATACATTAAAATTAATCCAACATACAGCCAGAGTAAATATCCCTTTATGAGATAATTACTATTTTATTGCTTGTTATAGTACAAAGTATTATGAAAATAAATATAAAATGATAACTGAAATTCGAGACGTTAAACATATTTAAGACACATATCGGATTTTTTTACAATACAGGATGTAGAATGTCAAATTGTGCATGGATGCAGCTGTCTACTGAGCATCGGTTCTGGCGCAATTTGGTTCACAGTTCAAAAATACTGGAGAGATTGAGACAAACGGACGTTTCTTTAATAATCATAAATATTCAGAATCTCCGCCGACAACAATTCCTATTTTGAATTTTCTTGTATAATTTGACGAGGTATTCTTATAATGGTGCAATTTATAATGTAGCTGCAATTATATAGAACATGCAAAAGCATTTAATCTTTTTCCTTAAGTCTCTTTTCGTTTCCCTATTACATATATTGTTTCCAATTTATCTCTTTCTTTCCTCAATTCTTCATAATCATAATGTCACTTTACAACCTGTTAGAGAATCTCTATTGTATTTTGTTAAATATATGACAGAGTTAGATTAGTAAAAGCATCTCAGCTTGTTTCCGAATCCTTGTGTTGTTTTAAATGATTTATTTATGAAGCTAATAAGATCTGTTTTAACTCAAAGTTATTTCATTTTACCATCTGAGTACAATGTACGTTTATTATTAATTGGGGGGGGGAGCCTCGGTGGCCGAGTGGTCAAGGTAGTTCGTCTACTATTGATCACGTGGTCTGTCAACACTGAGATTGCGGGTTCGATTTTCACTGCAGGCAGGGTGTACTCGACTCCAATCTTAATTGACAAGGATTGTCAGTTTTCCTACCGCAGGTCGGGGGTTTTCTCCAAGTACTCCGGCTTCCTCCCCAATAAAAAATGGACTCCATGATGTAGCTGAAAATTTGCTGAAAGTGGCGTTAAACATTATCAAACAAACAAACAAACAAGCAACATATTATTAATTGGTCTTAGCAAATTTCCTTTTATAATTTTCAATTTGATATCAAGTTAACAACACGTCAAGCTTTTGTACAATTTTTACAAACCTTGTAGATGATCGTACATTTCCGAATTTGAGCAACATATTTTGATAAGTTATAAGATCCTATATGTGCGATTTAGGATTGGTGCTTTTTACAAATTAGTATTTTAGGAGAGAAAACGTAGATACATGTACGTAAAGAACAATTTAAAAGTAACTCAGTCAAGTACTTTATAGATGACTCAGTCTTATTCTGTTTTGTTTATAATCATTCCATTAAAATACCCAAAGTGTATGGTAGAACAGTATTCTATTCACATTAATACCCCAGTGTCCCAATATATATAAGATATGGACTTGAAAAAAATCAAGGAAAAAATACTGGGACACCAAGCGGATAAGAAATTATTACAAAACGTTTTGCTTTTGTTTTTTTTTTGATGACCACGCAAAACAGCAGTATATATTGTAACCTAAAATGATCCAAACCCATGCAGTAACTCCACCTAGCCAGTCTCAGCAAACTGAGGGGAAATCTTAGATCTCTTATCTATATAGGTTACCCTTGGCTACCAATGAGAATAGTATTCTATTCTCATTAATACCCCAGTGTCCCAATATATATAAGATATGGACTACAAAAAAATCAGGGGAAAAAAGACACACTTTGGCATCATATGTAAACCACTTACCATCACATTACCCACACATACTATACCTAAACATATATTCAATACTTAATTAACTAAATGACAAATTCCTAATTAATCATGAACCCATTCTTAATAACCGATAACCCATCAAAGTCTCTTTATATAGACTGACCATGAACATTAACCCGAACATTAACCATGACATTAACATTTTCCAAAAATAATCTACCAGACACCAAACACCTAAGAAAAACAGTCACAGGTCATGAAAAATCTGTCAACAAAATCTGGGATATCACCATGACATCAGAACTTAATGTTCAGAGAAAACCATAAAAATCTGTCATCTAAAGTAAACCCCAGGTTAATAGAAAACTTAACCTTCAGTATAAGAAAACATTATCCCTTAGGGAGTATCCCTGTCTGATAAAATTGAAATAATTGCACTTTTCGCACAAACCACAAGACCCCCACAATACAACTAAACAAAAACATGAATATAATTAACTATATGTATCAACTGTTTAATTAAAAACAACATTATAATTAAAACATTTATTATCTCACGATATTTATAAGTAATATTGACCAAAAAAATCTAATAACAAATAAAATTACATGCTCTTAACAATTATATCTATATATTTTGACATAATTTCTCCTTAATTTTTCTAGCTTCAGACCAAATTACAAATTTATTTTATGAATTATATCAACAAAGCACAGAGAAATCAATTCGATGCAAAATTTCAAGCAAACATAACACCTTTAACACTAACTGCTGCTTATCCTAAACTGAATTTAAAGCAAAAAATAACACCTTAAACACAAACTACTACTTATCTTAAGCTAAAGTTAAAGCAAAAAAAATAACGCCGTTAACACTTAAACTACTACTTATCCTAAACTAAAATTAAAGCAAAAATAACACCTTAAACACAAACTACTACTTATCCTAAGCTAAAGTTAAAGCAAAAATAACACCTTTAACACAAATAACTACTTATCCTAAACTAAATTGAAAACAAAAAATAACACCTTTAACACTAACTACTACTTATCCTAAACTGAATTTAAAGCAAAAAATAACACCTTTAACAATAACTATTACTTATCCTAAACTAAATTTAAAACAAAAATAACGCCGTTAACACTAACTACTACTTATCCTGAACTAAATATTTATTTTGAAAACTAAAAATTAAACAAACCCTTTCATATTATTCAAGAACATCTTTTCTCCCATAGCATTCATATGAACCTGTTCTTTTAAAAATGAACAGGAATGTTCGAATGATCAGTAAAATAATACTCACACTGTCGACACAATGAATATAAATATTTATTCAACTCATCAATACGTTCATTGATAATAGGGGATTTAGTATTCAGACATCCAGAAAAAACTACAGCAAATCCTTGATTCACTTGTAATTGTTGTATATTCTCAAACAAGAACCTTAATCCCTCTTTTACGCATATTAGCTGATCTTTCACAGGTGTATAAACTTTGTTTACATCATTTGTTCCTATATGAATAATTACAACAAAAGTTGATAATCTCTCAAATTCATTTTTCAAAATACCAAATACATCATTAATTCTTGCTCCCCCAAGTGATATAACGGAAACTTCTGATCTGAAACCCTCCAAAAATCTTACCATTGAATCTCCTATCAAAAGAACAGGAGAAAAATAATCGGGTTTACTTGACATGAATTTATCAGGATAAAAGTTCTTCCTTCTTTCGTCTCCAAAACTAAACCTTGCTGCTAACATATCAAATTGTAGTCCGCGCTTATCAACTTGGTACCCTTTCCGTGAAGGAAATAATAAAACTCCTTTATCTACTTGAAAACCCACAGTTACAATATATGCATATCTCAGAACTAAAGGGAACCAAGGTGAAGTGGGAACAAAATGAGGAAAAACTAAAGTACAGTTGATTTTTTCCTCTATCAAAAAATTAATGACAGCTGGTATTAAGCAATAAGGAGGAAAAGCATAATATTTTTTCTCAACTATATAACATTGACTAAAGGCATCAATACCGGCTGAAAAGGGAGACGCCATAGGTGTGAAATGTTCTAAAGTAACACCATTATAATCGACCATTGCATTGCTGTCTAAGGCGAACATGTCAACATCGTGTTTTCCGAACAAGTATTCTATATATGCCCATGTGCGTTTACTAATTGTTGTGTCTGACTTGGACAGTTTACGCGAGGGAAGATCTATTGGATTTTCAGAAGAGGGTACATAAAGCAGTGACAATGTACAATTATTTTTCATCATTATTTGAAAAATGTCTTTCATAATTGCTGCTAAATTCTTCGAGTATTGATTTTCCCAGGCGTACACCACAGCCTGTCTACATATGCAACAATACGCTTGTTATTTATAGCATTTGAAACACTCAATAAAGAGTTTTTTAGAGCAAGAGCCTCCTTAATCATAATTGGTGCTGACATAATTGAGTCATTCCAATAATCTGAAAAAACTTGGTCCAAATTAGGACCTGAAATAGTACAAGCCCATTTGTAATCAGATGAATCAGATGTGACTTTTAGAGTAAAATGTATGTCTGGTACCTAAGGAAAAGGTTTATCCCATGAATCTAAAAACTCCCAAAACCGAACTTCTTCCTTTAGTTTTTCATCAATGATAATATCAGAAGAGTTTTTTATCGCATTTGAAATCGCCTGATTATAAACAGAAGTATACAACTTTGCCCCAGGTATGGCCAAACACATTGAAATGCACAAACCTGTGAATTTTTGTATAACAGCGACTGGTACCTTCTTATTTTGTAAAATCATTTTTCTGACATTTTTGAGTTTTTCTTTTCTTTTCTCAGTTAAAAAGAACGACATCTTTCCTGTATCTAAAATCATTCCCAAAAAGACTAAAGATTGTGTTGGTTTTAAAACAGACTTTTAAATGTTCAAAAAATATCCTAGACTAACAAATAACTTTACAGCTAATTTAATGGCTATTTTAGCACGTGTTGTAGAATTGTCCAACTGCGGTGGTAAATATCCATTGAATTCTTCAATTAATCTATCATCAATGCACAGGAGGCATGAAACGGACTTTTGTCGTAAACGTGAAACAGCTTCTAGATTTATTGTATGATAAACAAAAGCAGAGTTTTTCCATCCAAATGGTAATGTATTACATTGAAAATAATAACCATCACATTGAAAGCCCAATAGACTCGTAGAATTTTCTGACATCAAAACATTATCATAACCTGATTTATCATCGAGTTTAGTCAGAAAACTATTTTTCTTTACAATTTTTGGGACTTCTGACAATGTATCTAAGGTAAAATGAGTATCTATCATGAAACAATTAAGGTACATAAGATTTATACACAATCTTGGTTTGGTCGGTTCTATAGTTATTGGTGAAACGATGTAAGGTGGCGCAACCTCTCCAACTTTTCCTACACAAGAATTTGCACCGGAAATGACTCTTTCTTGAAGTTCTGGATTTATGAAATATACAAAATCCTTGCAATTTTGGGCGTTCTGAAATTGTCTAGGCAGTGGATACTTATGGTCATACTGTATACCCCAGAATTCTCCATTAAATGGTTGGATGAAGTCATTGATATCAACACCGTTTTTAATCCACTTTAGGACATTACTTTCAGAATTTGTAATTAAGGTGTTCCACTGCGTAAAGTTACGATGCAAATTGCCAGCTACAAAGTTATCCTGGTTATATACAAAAAATGGCTCTGATAATAATTCATGCACATTACCTAATTTAAAATCAAGGTCAAAACTCAACATATCGTGAGTTTCTAAGCTGTTCGTATCTCTTTCCAATGATACTAAAACTGGAGTCTGTAAACGTTTCTCAACTTTCAAGGGCAAAAACTGGTCATGAAACTCCCATGGAAAAGGCAACATAGGTGAATAAAACGGTATCTGTAAAGATAACAAGTTTAATGTACAAGTTATTGTCTACGTGGGCAGTCTACTTGGAAATGAGAAACGTCACCGCAGATGTGACATCTGGAATAATTTGGACCTGGGCGAGGCCTAACATTGGGGTTAACCCCTCTCCTTTGCTGAAAGAAAAATGGTCTTGGTGGCCTTGAAAAACGCATAGGTTGTTGATGAGGTGAAACAAAGTTTTGCATAAATTGCAACATTGTTGCAAATTGATCGAACGACGGCACGTTCTTCAATCTGTGCATTTTCTACTTTGGGCGCCAAATTAAAGTTGGAGGGGTCCATATCAATTCCTTTATTAGCGTGTAATTTCAAGAATTTTTGTTCCTTTTCATACACCTTAGCTTCTGCTGGAGAACATAATAGCGACGTGACTAAATGACAATGCGAGGCTGATCTTTGTTACATAGAAAACGTTGAAGGACCAACGAATACAATTCCTTATCACTGTGATTAAAACGCCTGCCCATCTCATCAAGATGCATTAATTTCATCTGCAAAGTGTCGATATTGATATCATTTGCCCTAGCAACATACTCCTTTACTTCACGCAACGCGTTAGCCACATTATCAACACTCAAGCTGTTTTTTAATTCCTGAATTTGTTGCTTCAAATCAGAGTTCTAAAAGAAAAGAAACAAAGTTCTTAAGATACAGGCCAGAACTAACATTCACTGAATTTTTTAAAATTTAAATAGCCTTTACAGTGTTCATAAATCTTTTGACGAGGCGTTTTACTATGCACGACCGAAAGAGCTTTCGCAGAAGCGTATCTACTACACATGTCATTACCCATCCAAGCTAAAGTTAAAGCACAACCACCTCTTGTGCTATGAGGTGTCTATCCCTCCCATAAATTCAATTTGCACAGGTAGGATTTAAGGCGCCCGTTTACTGTAGACGATGTTAACGGTTTATCACTTATTGTTGAATGAGCGTCAATCGGTCTAAACACATAACCACCCGTTAACACAAAACCATTCTCCTTACAAAACTCTAAATACTTTCTGAGGTCATCCACCGGACAAAACTCCAAACTATCACACTTCAAAACTACAACAACTCTTGGATCATGAATATCTGCAGTTTTTCCAGTACACAAATTTAAAATTATGCCCTCATTATTAGGAATAGCAAATATCTGATCTAATAGAAGCGTTCCCAAATCGCCTGCTCGATCCCCAGTATAAGACAAAAGATTTTTAAAAAAGCCCGGTCTCGAAATGAAATATATCTATAAATCATCGAAAGATTAGGATTTGTGAGTTTATAAGTAATGTGTCTAAGTATTTTATAAAGTTTATCTCTGAATAAAGGTGGTGCTCTTCTTGGCGTAGTAGCACTAACAGACTGTTCTAACCGTATTGCTGCTAAATAACGTTTAATAATATGAGCGGCGACAGGATTCCCTATTCCAAATACTGCATTCCAATCTGAACCTCTACCAAAGTCACGAAAAATAGCTCTAACCTGACCAATGAGACTATCGACTGATCCCGCTGATCTTCTCACAGGGCAATCACATTTTGAATTTTGTTGCCTCTTGGACATATATGCACAACCAGATCTATGAACTTTTGTTTTCCCATCTTTTTCTTTAAACACTAGAAACATTCGAACATCAGATGGACACGCGTCTGACAAATCTTTAGGAGGATTCATCTTGTTCAGAAATGTAATTAAATCATTTTTTAATGATCCCTTTTGTTTTGCATATTTTGTGTTATCTAAAAGAGCATCTAACTCATCTATTCTCTTATTAATTCTATCCTCGTCAATCGAGCACTTTCCCTGTGAATAATTAAAAATTCATGTTAATGGGGAGAATGGTATTTATTTATTTATTATTATTATTGTTATTATTTTTTTTTTCAATTTAATTTAATTTTATTTTATTTTTATTTTTTTTTTCATATAAAGTGTAACATGTAATAACTTTATATTTTGTGAAAGAAATGTTTACTAATTGTTAAATGAGGCAAATGATTAATGAATGATCGTTTTTCTAGTCTGCAGATAGCTTAATCTGCCAGTGGTAGCGTCTGGGTCAGACTAATAAAATATGTTAGGCTACATTTTAACTGCTTGTTCAGTAAGAGTGTGTGAAGGTCATGTGGAACATTTAAAGTTATATAATAAACTTTGGATTCGGGCTTTTGAGCTGTGAAGACATGTTACAGTTCGTGTTACCATGACCTCTTGTTACACGTTGTATATGTGTCTGAGTGTTTCCTAATTATAAATCGTGAAATCTTGAAATATTGTTATATATCGGCTATTATCATGAATCATCATAATCATATATATACATATCATTTATTTACTTAATATTTGTATTTAATTTTTTTTTACATTAATTTACTTTCTTATATATCCAATATTATTTTATGATTTTAAAGAAGACTATGCTCTTAAGTTCCGTCATTTCATTATGAAAAACATAAAACGGTTCAGCGTAAGTCTCTCTCTTATTTAAAATTTCTATCTCTTCTAAAACCCTTTAGCTTACTGAATACCAAACAAAACAACATTACACATTAATCATAAAGCAAACATAACGAAGCTGGTAATTTCTTAACTCTCTCAAATATTTTCCGCATACATGACATTTACCTATTAACTTAGACAAACTACACAGGCTTGCACGAGAATTCATTTATCCTTTCCGTAAATTAAAGTGACATATTTTCTTCCTTCACCCGTATGTTTCTGTTTAATTTTGTCCTGTAACTTCCCGTAATAAAGGTTTAAAGAAACCATAAAATCATAGAATTACTTCTGCCTCTCCCTAATTCATCTTTTATTTATCGTACAGTCTTCTACAATTCCAAAGCTTTTTACTCTTACATCTTTTTACTACCTTCTGCCAAAAACACCATAAAACGGTAGCTTTTACTCTCTCCCATGAGACAAAATGTCTTAAATCCATACCATAATATTTTTAATCTTATTTTTCTCCATAAACAGAAAAACAACATCATAAAATTTTGCCACATTGAGGATCATACGTCGTATGAACTTTCTCCCTAATGAGGACCCTACCTCATAAAAACGTTCTCCCAAAAGAGGATCCTACCTCCTATGAGCTTTCTCCCAAATGAGGACCCTGCCTCATAAAGACGTTCTCCCAAATGAGGATCCTACCTCATATATAGACTTTCTCCCAAATGAGGACCCTACCTCATAACATTTTTTACAAATTTTTCTCGTTGCCTTTAATTTAGATATGGGGACCCTATCTCATATAAGCTTTCTCCCAAATAAGGATCGGATCTCATAAAAACTTTCTGCCAAATGAGGATCCTTCTTCCTATAAGCTTTCTCCCAAATGAGGATCCTTCTTCCTATAAGCTTTCTCCCAAATGAGGATCTTAGCTCCAAAAACATTGTCCCTCATAAAACCGTTCTCCAAAATGAGGAATCCTACCTCATAAAAACGTTCTCCCAAAAGAGGATCCTACCTCATAAAAACTTTTCTCCCAAAAGAGGATCCTACCTCATAAAACATTCTCCCACATGAAGATTCTACCTCAGAAAAATGTTCTCTCAAAAGAGGATCCTACCTCATAAACCTCTCTCCCAAATGAGGATTCTACCTCATAAAAACGTTCTCCCAATTGAGGATCCGACCTCATAACAACTTTCACCCAAAAGAGGATCCTACTTCATAAAGACGTTCTCCCAAATGAGGATCCTACCTCATATATAGACTTTCTCCCAAATGAGGACCCTACCTCATAACATGTTACATTTTCTACAATTTTTTATCTTTGCAATTTTATTTGTATATTAATTTTGACAATTTTTAAACATACATGCAACGATCAAAATACCACGGCTCTCAGACAACCATGCTCGCCGTGGATTTTCCTAAAAATTTTGCATTACACTCAATGACTTTTTGAGAAGGTGTTCTGCATTTTAGATACAACAGATGCACCTGTTACCAAACTTGGTTAGCAATCGAAAAATTATCTGCTAAATAAATAAATAATACAAACTCTCTGAGTTATTTGATGTTATTCACTGTCTCCCGTGTTTTGAACCATTATAAATATACCAATATTGTAAATATCTTAAAACAGCTTATCTTATTTTCTTATTTACTCTAAGATCTTTCAACTCAAACATCATAAAGTATTGCTTACCAATGCTTCATCATTTTTCCCTTTTTTTTGCTCCTGATTTGTTTGCGTTATCCTCCTGCTTCTTTCTTTTTTGAGGGCCACACTTTTGATTTGCGATATGTATAGCACAATGCGTCAGGTTTACTAGATCAGTCTGATCCAGGTCTTTCTTTAACACTTTGATAACTTTTTCAAGCTTAATGTCAAAACTTTTATCTAGTCTCCTTACAAGTTCATCTCTATTAAGAGTATCCAAATTTTCATCTTCATGAAAACAATTCAAATTCTCAAAATGTTCATTTTCCTGATACATAGCAATTGTATCCATTAACATGTCAGAATCAAACGGATGATCATTTATTAACTTCATTATCAAATTAAGAGACAAATTTTATGAATGTACAAGCCCTGGCCAGTCTCAGCAAACTGAGGGGAAATCTTAGATCTCTTATCTATATAGGTGACCCTTGGCTACCAATGAGAATAGTGCATAGTATCATCATAATACATTTTATTATCTGAAAAAGGTAGAGAATAAAGAAAATACATATGTAACAACTTGATAACAGTATGACTTCAGCAAACTAATAATTATAAAGAATAATTATTACAAACCAAAATAAAGTTAGTTATACTTATAACTATAATCCATTCTCCTTGTCTAGTGAAATAATTTTAATGTCAATAAAAGTATTGCAAAAAATATCTTTAATCATGCAATATTAAATATTTATATTCCTATTTGAATTTATCTTTTCTGCCAAATTATAATTCGGTTGTATTGCAGATGTCGTTATTGTGTCAATAAATACAAGTAATTGACCTCGTGGCCAATAACACCCAAGTGTGTAATTTAGTCAATTTCATGGTAGTTCATGGGTTTATGTCAGGGTTAATTTCTATTTGCATTTTAAAGACCTTCAGTGAAAGCTGTAAAACAGAGGATTAAATACTGTATAACACTATTAAAACCTACTGCTATTAAATAACAATAAACAGTAAAACCTTAACTAAAAGTATCAACTTTATACTTTATAGTGCAAACAATGGTATTTGCAACTTTGCATATCACAATATTTCTCGCCTTCGTATATCAGTAATGAAAAATTACTTCATGAGTAACATGTAAATAACATTAAATTGTCATCATATAAAATATCCAATGCATAGTCACAGCGGAACTGACCTAATCCAAAAATCTTTAACATAGTCACTGGGACCGTGAAATTGAGGTTAAGATCAGTTGACACCTACCAGACAGTCATATTCTATTCATTATTACCTATAAACCAAACATTGTCATCCTATCATTAACGGTTGCTGAAGAAATCCCTTATTCCAAACAACATTAACGTAGCCACTGGACCGTGATATTGAGGTCAGGGGTCATGTACTATTTATCAACAACATATTTAACAAATATTGCCATCCTACCATTCATCGTTACAGATGAAGTCCCTTAATTCGATCACTTTATGACGTATGACGTAGTAACTGGACCGTGAAATTGAGGTCAATGTCAGGTGACACCTACCTGATAGTCATGTACTATTCATCAGCAATCTATGTACCAAATATTACCATTCATGGTTATAGAACAACATTCCTAAACCAAAAACTTTAACATAGTCACTGGACGGTGAAATTGAAGTCAAGGTCATGTGACAGGTGACTGACTGGCGAGTACTCATTTTAAGCTACCATTGGACCGAATTTTTTAGATGGCCCTCGGGCTTAGCTTACAAAGATATAAAGCAGACTGTTAAGTGTTAACGCCGCAGCCGGATGTCAATATATAATATCGTCGCAGGCACAAAAACTGAATGAGAAAAAATAAAAAGTAAAAATCACTATAAAAATAATGTTATTAAAATTGAGGATGATAAGATTTTGGAAGTGTTCAAACATATGCATTAGGTTTTATGAAGTTTCCTCAATACTATTAGTCTTTAGTGTATATATTATTCCCTGTGAAGCCCCCAAAGTGAGCCTTACAAAGAATATAACATGTAGTTTGAGACAAAAAAACGTACAGTTAGTCTGAGTATTTCAATTTAGATGATTCCGTTTATATGTTTGCTTGTTATCGTTTCTCTTATTCTGATGGAATGTTTCCGCTTGCGCCCACACTAACAATTATCTATAGGAACTGTGACTTTGTCGTTTAGTACTTTCATATTATCCATTTGTTCTTTCAAAAACTTCGATTAATTTTCATTATTCGTTATTTGTATGATTTGTCCTATCACATTCTCATCTTGGCCTTTCAAGGACATTAACATCTGTTCTAAGCAGTAATTTCCCTGTCCTGATATTGTCCACGTGGTTCTCCAACCAGTAAATACCTGAAAATGAAGCATTTGTCCTCCAACTTAGTAAATACCTGAAAATGAAGCATTTGTTAAGTATAGTCCGTTTACGAATAAGAATGTGTTCCGTGTAATCTGCAAAAGTTTATGTATATTTTTGCAGTATCAATCGTTAGGCGATATAAATACCAATAACGCCATTGAGTTGTAAAGTATTTACAGATTTTTTTTTTCAGGGACCATACTGGGAGGGTTCCCAGTGCTCGACCACAGAGCAGCCCAGCGCGTCCCCGAGTGGCGGATAGGGGAGACTCTCTCGTTGGGGGGTTGTCAGGTCATAATACGGAAAGCCTGACCGCGGACCGTAGTGGGTAACGTGTTTGGAGAGTGCCAAGCTCCTTGCACGATAAAGACCCCTTTTGTAGATTTCGAAAAAGAGTAGGCTCATTGTAGCCGCTACAAAAGGCTAAATTCTCCGCCCGTACTCAAAACTTCATTCTTTTCCAGTGGCAGTCAAAATTGTATTCCATGTGACCCATCCCACCCCCATTTTCCGTTGATTTATTGTTTGTTAACTTGTTCCCGTCTAGAATATAGCTGAAATACTGCTCGCTGGACTTAAAGCAGACATCCAATCAATCAATCGATCAGATTTTTTTTAAATAATGCCACGTCGTCAGACGACAATTCTATAGTCCTTTTTCTTGTCTGACGTTTTTAAATGAGTTTAACGCCACTTTCAGCAATTTTTCAGCAAAATCGTGGATTCCAGTTTTTATTGGGAAAAAGTCGGAGTACCTGGTTAAATTCCCCGAACCTAAGTAGGAAAACTGGCAGTATTGGAGTCGAGCGCACCCTGCCCGCAGTGAGACTCGAACTCGCAACCTCATTTTTGATAAGCACGTGACCATTAGTCATCTTAACAACTAGGCTCCTCACGCCCAGATATAATTCTTCCATACCATGTTTAAGTAACATTTCATATGCATGTATATACTAATCAAAATGTTACGATATATCCATACATAGTTTTAAGCCGAGATTAAACAATAACCTTACTTAAGAATCTTTGTAAAGCATATGCAACTATTACGGTGTCGTATAATTACAGGTCCGGGTCATTTTGTTAACATTTTGGGTCAGCTTTCGATCGATTTTTGTGTAATTATATTTCCGGGGTGTAACGTCTTATTAGTAATTCCACTGTAAACTCCGGTGTAGACTACTTTTTTTTTAAATATAAACGCCAATTTAATTAAACATTACCAATTAAACATTATGACTGCGGAAGTGATCAAAATATACGCACGAATAGAGTTTTAAGAAATAATACTCGTTGGACCAACAGATAATACAGATATTGATCTGAGGTATAGACTAAAAGGCCAACGATTTTAGGCTTTGTTCATATAAGGTTCCAGGCATATTGACAAAGACCAACGATGCGACCACGTTCCTTACCTTACAAATTATGGTGACACTTAGAGTTTATGCTACTGACAGCTTCCATATTGTAATATGGTGTAATGGATGTGTTTGATAATATAGCTAATAAGATAGAGAGAGAGATTTGGAAAAACCCAAACACAGAACCCCAAAAACACAATTGTACACGCGTTACTTAAAACATTAGTGTATTTGTCATAATCCGAATAGATATAATTCCTTCAAAACATGCATTATTAGGGCTTAAAAATGTATAGCCATTATCTTCATAAACGAATATTATGACAATTGAGTTTGGTTGAAATGTGTTATCTTGTAATTAAAGCAACTTACCAGTCTTTGCGAATTCCGATTTTGCTGGTATTACTCAATTATTTATTTCTCTTTCTCAGTCATTTTACTGATTTCTTTGTTTTTAAATATCTTTAGTCTTCACTGTTGGAGCTTCTAGTGGATGTTGGTAAAATCTTGCCCATTAAATGTTCTTGCGTGAACTGGGCAAGGAGAAAATGCTTTTTTATGGATCTGGAATAAGAACAACAGTGAAAGAGTTGGAAATATGACACATATTTAATTAATATCAAGCAAGGCATATTTATTTCATGCATGTATAAAAAAACTTAAAATTTTAGTAGTTAATGTTTATTTTTTCATTAATCACAAATGTCATTTTACCTTTTGAAATCAGCCCACTCCTGTTCATCCAATTTTGGCATGAGCCAGTCAGGAGAACCGGTTCCATTATCTTAAATATTTACAATGGTGGCGCATTAAATAATGGTTTCCAATCCGTCAAAATATATGCGTTTTTTATATTTCACTGTACACCACAGTGAAATATAAAAAACGCATATATTTTTTATATATATCCTGTCTCATCATTAAATACCACAAATTAACAAAAACTAAATACTATGAAACAACGTTATACAATGTAAAGTCTAAATAGAATAGGGAAACTGGACTACACAAGACCAGAGGTCACTAGGAGACATGAGAAAAATGCCAAAACATATCTCATGTAAACCTAGACTACTTTTAAAAACGTTTACTAGTGTTATTATTCAAGGAGATGGCCCAAGTCGGATGTTAATAATTCTAGAATCAATGAACCCAGACGTTTTGTACACAGCATAAATTTGAGGCTGGTAATGTCTACTCGTACAGAGCACCTGAATTCATTTTTGGGGTCGGGTAATTAATTTTATAGTTTTGCCTGAATGCGGATTTGTAATTGTCCTTTAACCTTCAGCCGTCTCATGTTGTTTTCAGACATGTCATTGTATATTCCGCTATACTGATGTCATATAACTGAACAAATGTAAAGTTTGGTGACTATTTGCATTTTCAACCTGTAGCGATTTTTGAAATTATAGACATAGTACTTAAACACTCATGTCGGCATTTTGCCGATACTTTCTTATGGCATCAGGCTCAATTAAATTACGAAAATTAACCTATTAATCCTAACCTATCAGAATACAAAGTTTCGAGTATCGTGCAAATCGGAGCATTTTTTTATTTTTGGCAGCCATCTTGGAATCAAAATGGCCGCCATAGAAAGTCAACATGTGCTTCATATGGTTCAGCATAACATACTCCACTTATATACCAATTTTCATTAAAATCCATACAGTTTTGGATCTTTAAAATCTTTTTCATTTTCAAAATGATCAAATTCAAATTTTTATGACTAACATACCTTTGCAACATCTTAATCTACCTGAAAACCAAGTTTCCTGCAAATCGGAGCATTTTGAATTTTGGCGGCCATTTTGAATCCAAGATATAGGAATCAACATGTGCGTCAAATGGTGCGGTATAACATACTCCACTTATATACCAATTTTTATTAAAATCCATAAACTTTCGGATTTTGAAGGATTTTTTCATTTTCAAAATGGCCGCCATTTCCAATGTCCACCAATTTTAAAATTGTCAAACTAGCGAGCACTACTTCAGGTCGTGACCTATTTTTGCTTGAAGTTCATATCGATCCAATTTGGGGGGTGGGGGTGGTAAAATGGCTGCCTTTACAAAATGGCGGCTACCGCGTCAATTATTTTTTTCCGAAAAATGCTCGGGATAGTCAACTGTATCAGTGTACCAATCTCCATTGAGCGCAGCGGTACGAACAAAAAGACATACACAATTTCTGTCATAGAAGCTTCACAAGGGCTTTTGCAAAAACGCAAAAACGCATGAAAGTATAGGTGAAGCGAAGTGCCACTAAGTACAGCATCCCGAAATCAATGACGTAGAAGCGTACCTCTTCATGGTGGGTATGACGTGGCATCTTCTAAGGGAACGTCATTGGTGTAGCACCCAGAAAAATAGCGGTATGGTCGGAGATGTGACCAGTAGGGACACCTTTACGGCAAGCGACCCCCAGAAACTCCAGGGTAAATGATCCGAAATCCTGCATTCTGTGAGTTTCTAGGTACTAAAAGTGAATGACTAAAAACCACAATTTTTATACCTGACCAGTTGAAAACAGGCATGTTTTATTTCAATTGACAAAAAACTGGTGCGGTTTTCCGTACCAGCAATTTAAAGTGGTACGGTTCCGGCCGTACAGCTTGCTACGCCAGTGAATGTTCTAATCTGTATAGACAACTTCATATTCAAGCAAAGGTTTTTATTCAAAAAACAACCATTACAGTGGTATATATGATACCAATCCATTTTATTCAGCAAACCACCTCACAGACTACAGTAATGGAATTTTGGCATGCCATAAAACCTGGTTTGACAACCATTTCTTTTGAAATTCGTGTACAAGTCAGTCGCGACGCCTTCAAAAAATAAATATTTTCTGACCAAAACAAAAAACCAAGCCCCCCCCCCCCCCCTTTCAAGTTAAATGGTCCGTCTCTTACCAGGTTTAAAAATGTGGGACTATTAAGAATCGAGAATTTGGACAGAACTGTTTTGATGATACTTGCAATAATATTGCGATTACACGCATTAATTATTGCGATTAAACGCAAAAGTATACCGTAATGGGGTGTGATGTGATAAAAGGAGGTGCGGTAAAAGGTTTCGCTATATGGAATGAACACCGTGTACTGTACTTAGTATTAAATATATACTGAATATTACTATACAATTATGGCAGCTCAGTACATGGGATATTAAGAGGTTATTATATGGCGATTTTCAAATCAAACCCCATATCGACCCGAGACCCCCATTTCTACCAGAGGGCATTTAGGTCAGAGGGTAGATATGGGTCGATGGTTGGTATGGGGTGTGATATGAAAATTGCCATATAATAACCTTTTTATGATATAGTTTAGATATTCCGATGTGAGAATTGCAATGATATCGATTTGTTCATCAGGTATGGAAGTGAATAATAAAATATGAACTTGAAATGTTTAATAAATCAATAACAATAACTGTTATTATTACATTTCGTAATTTTAGTTTCCATTTAAACAATGTATCTTTCACTAACCCATATTTTATGATATTGCACGATTGTGACGTTTTAACTATAAGTGATATTGCACGGCTGGCCATTTTGGTACAAGAATGACATCTAAAAATTGATTAGCCGTGCAATATCACTTGTAATCAAAACGTCAGTCGTGCAATATCACAATATGTTAATGTTTTTAAAATATTCACTTAAAATTGTTTTCTGCAGCAAAATATCGACAAAATTTAACACTAAAAATCATATAGTGACAATGATAACCAAAATGCATGATTATAAATTCTTGTGTATAAAACAAATTATTAAGGAGATGGTAAAAGGTACAGTGAAATGAAATAAAACAATTATGGCAGCTCAGTGCATACGATATCATGTTTTATGGAACACTTAAAAGGAATATCAACCTCGGCCGTTGGCCTCGGTCGATATGTCTTTTAAGTGTTCCATAAAACATGATATCGCATGCACTGAGCTGCCATAATTGTAAATTTCAGAGATCTGGGTTGAAAACTGTAGAAGGAGTTTACACAAAATATATAGGTACATTCTTTGCAAATGTCATGAGAAATTACTAAGTTCCCAAGTCTGGAAAATTAGGAACAAATCCTCGAACAATAAAATAATTGCAGGTTTACAACTTCAATCATGTGCATTCTTTCTGTGAAGTTTCAGAGATCTGGATTGAAAACTGTAGTAGGAGTTGAATACACAAAATAGGTATCGTCTTCTGCAAATGTTCTGAAAAAGTTCGCAATTCTATAATATCAAGTCACAACTTCAAAAAATGAGAAATCTTTCTGTGAAGTTTCAATGAAAGAATATTTGTCCTCTTCAACTGCAAACCTTGCGTTCTCGTTTAATTCCTTGTTTTAGCAGACGACATAAAAGGAGGAAAATCCCCCAATAATATAAGATTGTCCAAAACGGATCCACACATGTTAATGTTACACGGAAATAAATTAAATTAAAAAAATATATAGTATATTTCCTACAGACTGGAAATCCATGTCAGTTCATCGAGGGGTGTGATATGGATTCCTAGGAGTGTGATATTGCATCCATATCACACCCCTTGATATCATGATCACACCCTTTTGTGATATGGTTGACTGACATTGTCTGTATCACATGCAAAAACAAACATCTTATTTCTAAGTATATTATAACATGTTTTATGGAACACTCAAAACAGATATCGGCAAATGGCCGTGGTCGATATTCCTTTTAAGTGTTCCATAAAGCATGTTATTTCATGAATAGAATTTTGCGTGTTTTTGATTGGTCTAAAAACAACTTTTGGGTCACGATAAATTGCAACAGTACTAAAATTACATAAAATGTTTGTACGCTGCACGATTCCGCTGCATAGTAGTCAAGCGGAATACGATATCGACCTGGTTTTTATGTTTAAGCCAATCAGAATAGCCGTCTTAACAAATTCATTTGTCCAATCAAATCGATTTTATTAATTGTCAACGTGCGTGACAACAAACAAATGGGAGAAACGTCGGCTCTGCGATATGTTTCATTTATACTCTTCTCAATATTCGAAACTGGAATTTCAGGATTACTAGCAAATTGATATCAAAATGCAGTATTTAAAAATACAAAATATTAAGGGAGACCATAATCTGCGGAAGGGTGGAAAAACCGGAAGGGTTTTTTGGTATATTTTTGCCTATAACTTTCGAACGGATAAACATATCGATGTAATTTAAACGGATTCTGAAAGATAATAGCAACTACTACATAATAAATATAAAATAATTTAAATTATCTTGATTTAAATTATTTAAAACTTGACCGGAAGGGTTTTTTCTCCACTAAAATTGAATACGATTTTTCAACTTTGGACTCAATTTGTAAAAATATACAAAACTCCGGTCAAAATTGGTTAATATATTCCTCTAGTACATTTTATAGCAAATCCATTGATATATAACTCTATGTTATTCATGAAAGAAATAGTTGTCAAAAGTTGACCGGAAGGGTAGTCCGTTGGAGTATTGCGTACATTGAAATTTCAACTTTGGAGTTAATGTTTAAAATCATGCAATACATCGGTCAAAATTGGTTAATATATTCCTCTAGTAAATTTTATAGCAAATCCATTGGTATATAACTCAATTTTATTTATGAAATGGAAAGTTGTCAAAAGTTGACCGGAATGGTGGTCCGTTGGAGTATTGCCTGTAGTGAAATTTCAACTTTGGACTCAATTTGTAAAAACATGCAATACCCCGGTCTAAATTAGTTATTAGATTCCTCTAGTAAATTTTATAGCGAATCTATTGATATATAACTCAATTTTATTCATGAAAAGAAAACTTGTCAAAAGTTGACCGGAAGGGTGGTCCGTTTGAGTATTGCATAGGCGATTGTTATGTTTCTCCCGTTGTTTTATTTGAGGAATCTCCTTTAGTTAAAACCTTTTATAATTCATGAGAGAAAACATGCTAAATTGCACGAGAGTTTGTTTACTTTTCTAAAATTAAAAAATACCTAGGCTTGACAAAAAGAAAATTCATTTGTTTCTTGTTTCCCTAATTGTCCAATTATGTATTTTTGGAATCATTTAAAAGAAGACTTCAAATTTTGGCTGAAAAGAGGTTTGGTGTCCGACAACATAAAAGTGTTCATTGACCATTTAGATAAAATGCTTCACTCCGAGAGCGAAGAAGAGTTTTTTAATTTAAGGATTAAATATACTTCAAAGAGCCCCCCCCCCCCCCGAAGTTTTAGAACATTATGACAAACAAATATCCCAGGCTATAATTAATCACTAAGGTTGATGGCTTATTGAAAAAATATCCGGGCATGTATGATCCTTATTCGGAAATAACAATAATCTTTCAGAAAGTATGAAATGCTGTTTTAAAAAGAGAAGACGATTGGAAGGAACTTTCTGCAGATCTTTTAGTCTTAGGACTTTATTACATACAAAATCTTTAAAATTTTGAAATATTATGAGGCCGGTCTGGAGTTGGTAACTATCACTTGAAAAAAAAGAGTTTAACAGGGCTTTTATCGAACCATCTGATTGTATTTTCCCTAAAAGAATAGTTTGTCCGGACGAAAAGTGAGAAGCCTGTGTCATCAAAATGAGAAGTTGACTATTAATTAATTATGACGAAATTAACGAAACAACAGTAATCCAACAGGTAATTAACAAACTGCCAGATGACACGGTATTTGACGAGGCTAATCAACACTGTAATCAACCTGTAATTCAATTTCCTGCCTTTGATGTGTAAGTAGTTCGTTTTATTATTGACAATAATTAAATAACTTTAGTTCCTCAACAGGTGGCATTTATTGTCCACGGTAGAAAGGGAAAATATTGTGTTACACTATTTCTGAAAGTAACATATCGGTGCGAATCCACTACTTCATATGTTACCACATTTTGGCGACAAAGATGAGCATAGGATTAGAACCAGTAGAAAAAAACTGAGTTATTAATTTAAGGTCATTGTGCCACCATACATTGTCTAAAAAGTGTAAAAAGAAAATTGATAACAAATCCTGTAGGAAACATCCAAGATTTAATGATAACGAAATTGAATTCAAACCAGCTCCAGATTCGGCCCTCAACAGTAGAAAGCTCGAAATCTTTAAAAACTCAAAAATCAAAACTCGTTCTCCCCCGTAAATCGAACAGACAAATAAATTTAAGTTTAATAAAAGAAGAAACCGCATGTAATAATGTACGTAGAGCTCCAAAATATGTTTCAAGAAACAAAGATGCCGTTGAACAAAATAAAAACCTGCCCGTAAAAAATAGAAGATATTTTGTAGAGAAAACTAACTGTATTAATGAACCTAGCCTATTTCGGATTTGTCAGATTCTACAACATTAACTTGGGTGGGAATTTGTAAACAACATCATAAACAATCAATATTAACTAACGAACATTTATGTTCAGACATAATCATAACTGCTCAAAATATACTTAAATCCCAGTACCCAGAAATAAACGGGTTTCAAAATACCACATTAACACCAGTTAAAATTTAGGACAGGTTGGTAACTGTGGTTTTAAATTTAAAAAATCACCATCATGTCAAATTCACCATCACGTATGGTCGAGTCGAGATCATTAAGTTTTGTCGATGCAAAATTCTAAAAATGAAATTTATATTTTGGACAGTTTATCATTAAAAATTACCACATGTTTGGAATATCAGTTAGATCAAATTTACGGCAAAGAGCAGAATCCACTTGCTAAAATGCGTGAAACGCAGAGGCACAACTGAAACGTTGATTGCGGTCTGTTTGCAATTGCAAGTGCCTAGAAATAAATAAATAAATGAATAAATGAATAAATAAATAAATGAATAAATGAATAAATGAATAAATGAATAAATGAATAAATGTATAAATAAATAAATAGTTTTTTGAATTTGTATTAAAAACAAGCATAGCGGGGAAATCTGTAGCATTATGCAAGAAATGAAAATAATAATTTGTCGCACAATGATTCCACCGCCTGATGAGATCTGTTGAGGGATCGAAATGGTTGTTGTAATGTTAGACATTAAAACATTATTTCAAAGTACATTTCAAGATTTCATATTTTGCAAAATTTCGTTACATATATAATATATTGAATTATATATCTTTGTAATTCAATATTTTGAAACTGTTGACAATTAATGGCTTAATAATTAATAGCTGACATGTGAATTCAAAACATCGTGGAAAAGAAATTCCATCAAATGTGTCCTATGGCTGACTTTTTTTCACAGAACATGCATCCAATCCGGTTAACCTTTAACAAGTTTCCCTTTTATGAAAATTATGTTATATACCTATGCGTTTGCTATATAATTTACTAGAGGGATATATTAACCAATTTTGACCGGAGTATTGCATGTTTTAACAAATTGAGTCCAAAGTTGAAATTTCACTGTACGCAATACTCCAACGGACCACCCTTCCGGTCAACTTTTGACAACTTTCCCTTTCATGAATAAAATTAAGTTATATATCAATGGATTTGTTATAAAATTTACTAGAGGAATATATTACGCAATTTTGACCGGAATATTGCATGTTTTTACAAATTAAGTCCAAATTTGAAATTTCACTATGCGCAATACTCCAACGGACCACCCTTCCGGTCAATTTTTGACAACTTTCCATTTCATAAATAAAATTGAGTTATATATCAATGGATTTGCTATAAAATTTACTAGAGGAATATATTAACCAATTTTGACCGGAGTATTGCATGATATTACAAATTAAGTCCAAAGTTGAAAAATCGTATTCAATTTTAGTAGAGAAAAAACCCTTCCGGTCAAGTTTTTAATAATTTAAATCAATATAATTTAAATTATTTTATATTTATTATGTAGAAATTGTTATTATCTTTCAGAATCCGTTTAAATTACATCGATATGTTTATCCGTTCGAAAGTTATAGGCAAAAATGTACCAAAAAACGCTTCCGGTTTTTCCACCCTTCCGCAGATTAGGGTCTCCCAAATATTAAGGGTAACAACAATTACAAAATGTAAGCAGGGGCTCCAGTAGAAAAGGCATCCTCTGTTTTTCTGATCAAGGGAGATGGTTGTTTTATTCATGTAATAAAACAATTAATCACTTTGATATACGGTCGCTATCAGGATTGATTAGCCCTCAAAAATGTATATTCACCTCGCCTAGCGGCTCGCTGAATATTACATTTTCTCTGGCTGATAAATCCTGATAGCGACCTATATCAAAGTCATTAATTGTATATTTATCGTAAGCCATAATTTTTGTATTACATTTCACTGTACATTTCCCACTTTATTCTATGTCTTTTTAATATATTGTTGGGTTTTTTACCATTACAAGTATGTATAATTATGCACTTATTGTTGTCGTGTTCATTATCTGATTTTGTCGTTATTTTGCCAAAGGAAACAATTTTAAAAACATTAACACAATGTTATATTGCACGATAGACGTTTAGTAATATTGCACGGCTAATCAATTTTTTTGGATTTCGTTATTCAGCCGTGCAATATCACTTGTAAAATCGTCAATAGTGCAATATCAGAAAATATGGGTTAGTGAGAGAAGCTAAAAATGCGAAATGTAATAAATGTCAGAATCTTTATCTAAAATTAAGTATGTATTTCGTCAAACTCTGGAAAATTAGCGATTGATACGACTGTGTGATACAAAACCTTGTATCATCTATATATGCGATACAAGATGTACTTTTGTCGGAACTACTTCTTGACGTCACAATGAATGATATAACCAATGATTCGTTGAATGACTTTCATTTTATGAATGAAATATGACGTCACAATGTGTGTGACGTTAGGGGCTATATTTTATAAACAAATGCTTCGTTGAATGTTAAATTTTAAATTGTAAACATTCAGTTTTATTCTGCCCTTTTTATACTTCTTAATTTTAGATAAACTTATTACATACATTTAAGTGTAGGTACAACTACCTGTATCACGTCTCGACAGTTGCATACATTCCGCATCACAACTCGACGCTGCGCGTCTCGTAGTGATACGAATGTACACAACTGTCTCGACGTGATACAAGTAGTTGTACCTACACATAATGTATGTAATGTGTATATATCACAAGCTGTATTAACCCGAGAACCCTATATCACCCCAAGGTTGGTTCGAGGGGTGATATAGTTCGAGATATCGGCATGATAAGTGCAGTAAACCATATTTCAACCATACATTGTTGAGGTTAATTAGATATGCAACGTAGAATCAAGGTGCTATATTGAGACAAGGGTGTGTACTACAGCGTTATAACAACAATTGTATTATTACATAAATAGTTAGTTTAGTTTTAGTTTAAACATATTTTATTGTTCAAGTAAAACAATTTGGATTAGACACAAGTTATCAGAACTTAGAATTGTCTTCTCCATTAATGCAACAATAATAACATAACTGAAGAACATTATATATACACAAAGTTATTATATACATAAAGTATGCTCTTAGAAGTGCAATAAAGACAGACAAAAATATCAGTGAAAGAGACTAGCGTTCATGACCGTTAATTTGCATAACAAAAGAAGCGGTAGACACCACACTGATAATGATTATTAAGTCACTTAAATAGATACAATGTGATGCAATAATATTTAAACATACACAACATAACAGTGAATAGTTTATTTATTGATTGGGTGTAAAAAATAAAGGCAATTTGTTCAGTGGTGAACGCTTAAGTGCGTGCAGGATTTGCAAGGATTATGCGACCAAGATATTAGCAATTGAATGATACAATAAGACAAGCAATTTGGCTATTGAATTGTTGACATAACAAATACATACGTGAACAGCCGTTCTTTGGTACTCTTTTAGTGTTACGAAAAACGGTGGGTAGCCTTAATATATTGTTGAACAAGTGAAAAAACAACAACATTTATATCGTGTGATAAATTTTCAGATTCTGATAATAAAAGTTGAACATTGACATTAACATCAAGATCATTCAATTCTATAGTTCGACTGAATGTAAATTATTTAGCAATACATCTCTGGGTACATTGTATTTAGTGCAGTGAAAAAAGTAGTGTTCTGCATTTTCATATTGATATCCACATGAGCATGAGGGACTGGAAATTAGATTAGCCCTAAATAAATCCGCATTAAGAGAGATACAGTTATATCTTAGCCTAGCGTGATGGATGTTAACTAATCTGTCGCCATACAAAAAGTATGAAGGAATCTTTTTAGAATTGAAAAATTTGTTTTGCAATTGAGATTTAAATGACGAGATGTCCGGATATAGACGTGAATTCGGAGCAAGTGAATTCCACAGACGGGTTGTGGCCTGGAAATACGATCCAAAAAATGTAGCTGTTCTACATTTTTGCAGCGGTATATTTAGATTGCTACGTAGATTGTACAGATTAGCAGCTCCGGCTGAAGGTGGAACTAACTCTAGGAGATACTCGGGAGCTCTTGAATTCATAATTTTATAAAAAAAGATTTAGCTTTTTTACCTCGCGTCTCGTCTTTAATTTTTCCCAACCTGTTTCTGCATATAAGTATTCTGTACGAACAAATACGGGTAGGCCGGTTACTATCCGAGCCGCCTCTAGTTGCACTTTTTCAAGACGATCCGAATTTACAATCCCGCAGTTGTCCCATACTTCAGAACCGTATTCCAAAAGCGGTCGTATAAAAGTGACATAATTTTTTTCAAGATATTCCCGTTTGAGTCTATATTTTAGCTTTCTTAGTACGTTAAGTTGTTTTAAGGCTGAATTGATGATTATATTTACGTGTTTCGTCCACCTGCAGTCGCTGCTTAAAGTTATACCTAAGTGTTTATGTTCAGTCACTGGGTAAATAATCGTATTGTCGAATGAAAATGTGAGATTGTTCCTGTCACCCCTGAGATCAAAATCCATTATCTCAGTTTTGTCAGGATTCAGTCTCATTTGCCACTTATCAGACCATTCCTTCAGGCGGGTCAAATCTGAATTTACCATCACCTGAAGGGATTCTCTGTCATCAGCTGTATGTCCAATAGAGGTGTCGTCTGCAAATAACCGCCCTAGCCCGTCCATTCCATCGACAATATCATTAATAAATATTAGGAACAGTAAAGGACCTAACACTGATCCCTGAGGCACGCCTGCTTTTATATCCCCTACCGGCGAGAGACCGTCTCGAGTAAACACCCTTTGTTTGCGGGAAGTGAGATAGCTCTCAAACCAGGATAGGACATTACCAATTATTCCATATTTTTCCATTTTGTAAAGTAGTGCTCTAATCCAGACGGTGTCGAATGCTTTACTTATGTCAGCAAATATTACACTAGTTACTTTCTTATTATCGAGATCGAGTAAAATGTGATGATACAACTCAATTAATTGATGAGTAGTAGAAAATCCTGGTATAAAACCAGACTGCAGTTTATAAAGGAGGTTATTACTATGCAGATGATTGAAAACGTACTTGTAAATTATTTTTTCAAACAGTTTACTAACACAATAAAGTATAGACACGGGTCTATAATTAGAAGGGAGGGACTTATCGCATGTCTTAAATAAAGGAACAACGTTAGCGACCTTCCACTGAGCGGGATATTTATTATCCCTAAGAGATTTATTAAAAAGGATACTTAAGGGTATCTCAATCTCCTCCTTGACAGATCGTAACATTCTGTTACTTATGTTATCGGGACCGACGGCTTTATTGATATTAAGGTTGCACATACAGTCAAGGACATCTTGAACTGTGACAATAATTTGTGGAATCCCTTCGTCACACCTAGATACAAAGGCTGGCAACTCTTTTTTGTCATCACGTACTGAAGAAACGGAACAGAAGTACCTGTTTAAAACCGCGGACTTTTCATCGGGGTTAAAAACGAGATTAAAATTATTCAATGGGTCGCGTAGGGGAGGTAGTTCATTTGTAGAGTTGATTTGTAGAGTTGTCGGACTTCAAAAGCATATTAATTGTCTTCCAATATAGTTTACTATTAGTAGACTTCAACTCATCAAGATTATCGTTGATGCTTTCATAAAAACGCTTACGAGCTTGTTTTTTTTAAGTTGTTAACCTTGTTACGCTGGGCTTTATACTTATGGTCGGAATACTCGTTTTCTTACGTAAGTATATTGTGCGAAGACGATCGCGTTTGCGCATCTCCCTTCTTAACTCGGAGTCAAACCAGACTTTGTCGCTGCTACGTAACTTCCTTCGTAGGGATACAATTCCTTGCTATATCTAAAAAAATTTCATTAAATTTTGCACACGCAATATTAACATCGCTTTCTGACTCTATCAGCAACTGCCAGTCAAGCTTGCTTATTCGCTTTTTCATAAGTAAATAGTCGCCGTTCTTATAATCCCATATTGACCGCTTGAAGGTTTTTGCGTTTTTGTAACCACTGTCGATGAAAACATAGGTCCCGTCATGGTCACTTATGTCCCTGTCTATCGGCAAAGTATCACACTCAATTACACGTACCGAGTCGGTCACGAAAATTGGGTCTAATAGCGACGATAAGCCTGTTCGACTATCAAACCGGGTAGGTTTTGTAATACAATTTTGGAGGCCATTAATTTCAAAAATATCGCGTATCGAGTGGGGAAGATCTCTACTAAAATCTTTATTCAAATCGCCAAGACAAATAATATTGTTGCTTTCGTCTAATGCTCTTTGAAGCATCTCTTCAAACATCTGCCAAAAGTATACAGGAGCCTGTTTTTCAGATCTATAATTAATATTTATCAGTATAGATTGAATTTTTGTTTTCAACTCAAACCACATACTTTCAATGTTATTATTTTCCAAGTCCGACCTTCTGGTTATATGTATACCACTTTTGTAGTACATTATAATTCCACCCCCCTTTTCATTTCGATCACGCCGTACTGGTTGTTCGAATCCTTCTACGAATATATCATCGTTTAGTATGTTTTTATTCAGATGAGTTTCTGTAAAAAATAACACGTCGAAATCTGCGAATGCGTCGCATAAGTAGTTGATCTTGTTCCTTATACTTCTTATGTTACAATGGAAAATAGATAACGAGTTATTGTTTTGGAGAGGCGATACGCCGGGTCCCGGGTTTAGCTCAATGTCTCCACAAAGTATCAACAATTTTATGAAAAATAAGCAAACGAATGCACTTGTAAACATTGGTCTGAACAGCTTTTTGGAATTTCTAAATAAGGTATTTAAGTACAGTATTGCGCTACTCAACACCGTATACAGGTTCAAGTGTATTGTATGAAATATTCGTCTGCAAAGCGGCCCGCATATTTTTCGGTAGAACAGTCCGGTAATAATTATATGGGCTATTACATCATTACCCATTGTCAAATGTAAAACTTACATCGAAATAAGATACTGTTCTACCAATCTGATAGGAACAATAGCAAATGCTTGAGTTTATGTCAACATTATGATCGCAATAAAAATCCAGCTTGAGAAAAGTAATAAAAAATGTTGTAATGTGCACGAAAGTGCAACAACAATAAAAAAGGAAGGATGTGAACATATTATTTCGTATTGTAACACAAATAGGACAATATGGAATAAACAATACTTAACTTTACATTGATCAAATAGTTCTAGGTAGAATTTGAATGACAATAGACAGAATTAATTCAACCTTGCCTTTGAGATAAATAAATGTAATTGACACTAATAATGAAATTGACAACTAATAATGAAATTGACAACAGGTAATGAAATTCAAAGCAGGTTTTGTTAGTAAACAAAAGCGCGTGTATTATTATTGTAAATATATGTGAACTAGAAGTTTTACGTGCGATATTTTCAATTGATTTTATAATACATATTTATACAACTACAAATTTAAGATTAAATGATCTAGGCTGACTCAGTTCTGGTAATTGTCATTTGGGCTAGATTGTCGACATATAGGAGATTTCTGACGACTTTGATGGCAGAATTTTCAGTCTTCTTAACAAGAATAGATCCATCATGTGTCCAATAAGAATGAATCTTATTATTGTAACGAAGAGTACCAAGGCGACGTAGCATATCATATCTGTGTTTTGTCAAATTTTCACTAATGTACAGTTTGTCAGTGTTTCCTTTGAGTTTTTTCTTATTGCTAAAAACCATCTGACGTTGCCTATATGTCAAGAATCGAACAATAATAGATATTTTACCATCATTCATTTTGCCTATAGGATGTGAACGACCTATATCGGTCAGGTTTAGCTTCACTCCAAGCTGTTTTGAACAAATTTTAAGTATCATTGAGTCTGTGTCAATGGGTTGGATTATATCACCATTAGAATTAGTCGGAACCTTAACATTGTTAAATCGCAGACTTGTGCGCCTGCTATATTGCTCCTGTTCTTCAAGTCTGACCTCTAGTTTGTCTAATTTGTCTTGTAGTGATTGAATTGTTTGGTTTTGTTGTGTTATTTGTTCTTTCTGTAGCTCAATAGTATCGTGGACATATTTTAAATTGTCAATGTGTGGCTTAACCTGTTCTGCAACTATGTCTGCTATATTAGGTTTAATGTACTCGAGCACTTTCTCGGTGATAATTGGCAATAGTTTACTCGCAAAATCAGGGCTACTTAGTGTAGTACACACAATTTGGGACAATTTGACGACAGTTTCATCATGGATGTCATCCTCTAAGCCTGAAGACCCTAACCCATATGAGCTCTCTTTGGGGTCTTGGGTACTAGGGATATCGTGAATTCTTGCGTGTTTCTGAACTTGGAGAAGAGATGGAGAAATATTATCTGGGCTGAAAGGTTCAGACCTTTTTGTACCTGCACCTGTTGGTGTTTGAGTTAAAAATTTGACCATCGATTCTTGTTTACAGTACGCCATCCTTGTTTACAATATTGACCTTTGTCCCGTTTCGCTGAGTATTTTTCACTTAGTAAGTGTGTCTATTTTAAAAGTTACCAATATTTTCTGTTCCACAACATTTGAATATCAGGCTGTGAGCTTCAGAACATTATTTGCTTAGATCATTAATACACATATTCCTATTTATTGTGCTCCGACCTGCCTTACGACTTCATATTAAGAGCACGTAACTCTAAATATTTATTTTTGTTTTTTATGACAACGGCAATTTTGTTTCTTTGACTCGCACACTTTATCACACGCAACTCCTTCTATCATATCACACAACCATTACGGTATACTTTTATGTTTAATCGCAATAATTAATGCGTTTAATCGCAATATTATTGCGTTTAATCGCAATAATTATTAAGTTTTAAACGCAAAGTATTGCGTTAAATCGCAATAAGTTTTGCATTTTGCGTTTAATCGCAATAACTTTTGCGTTTAAACGCCAAGTATGAGATTAATCGCAATAAGTTTTGCGTATTGCCTTCCATCTCAACAATTTTGCATTTAAACGTAATTCAAACATTTTTTCCAACAAAGTGGCCCGAATAAGCTTCCGTGCTTATTGTTGATTAAATCAAAGCACATTTCATTCTTGTTAGGCCCAATTGATCCCACTCATGCAGTTCGTGTCAATTTTAGTTTTTTTAGTATTTATATTAATGGTAATATGTTTTTAAAAAGTGTCTCTTAAAAACATATCTCTTATTTATGGCAGTAAAAAGCCTTGATCATAGATTGAATATAAAAACGGGTTATCAAAGTATTGTCTAAAATATATTTCTCCATATAACACTTAAGTGTTATATTCCACTTTAAATTACCAGTTAATTCAATTTTGACGCCTGTTATCCTGCATGATTATTTCCAACCAATCAACGATTGACCTGTTGACCTCGTTTGAAATTAAATTTGAAAAGGATTTAATTATAAACGTTCTAGTCTTTTTTCGGTAGGGTTGGGTGGTGACCTGTTCAAAGTCTCCTTTTGAGATATCATATTTTTTTGTTTCAGGTTTCATGTCAATATCAGTAATGTTGAGCTATACCATTGTGTCCAGTTTTTATTGTGAAAGAAAGCGTGAGTTCCTATTTGGAACCCCTATCTTCGGCAGGAAAGCAATATAAACATTTAAGACTTCTGGGCACGTATTCATAAAATTTACATCATAAATTAAGTGCTCCTTTGATTCTCAATCGTCTTGTATCAGTTGAAATGCACTTTGGGCAGCTACAACTACTTTTTGAGAAACGAGTAGAAATGTATTTAAATTTAAATGTTCCATAAAGAGGATGATTTCCTTTAGTCGATGGTTTTTAAGAATTTATTGACTTGCACACTTTCCGAAGGGCGTCTTTAGAAATTAATTGAATTTCTAAAGCGACTGGCAGCATTTTTAAAAAGTTGAGGAGTCAAGTTTTTCTGAAAACTTGCTCTAGTTATCCAGAAAAATGTGCCTGTCAGCAGGCTGAGAAATAAGTTTTTTTTATTAACAGTTATACATGAACCACTGTTGTAATTAGTATTACTAATTAGCATACGGCTTATCTGTAGCCCGACACGGGGCGATAAATTGTTTCTAAATCTTGTATTTATTATATTGAATGTTTAAAAGAAGTCAAGGCCATATCAGAACATGTAGCCTAATTATACCATAATGACTAACATAAAGGACTGACAGTGGCGTTTAACCGAATTCAAACATAGGAAATCTTAAACATTGGAGTCTACGGAACAAAGCAAATGCAATCGAATGAGATATATGTGTGTACAGGAAACATAGAAATTAATTATGTAACTATGTTTATCATTGTATCGTTTTTTAAGAGTCCAAATGCATAGCCAGATAAATACAAGTTTTTTCAAGAATAAAAATATGTCGTCACTTCAAACACATTCTGCATCAAGGGTCATTAGACCTTGATCATTCTGCTAATGTTGAGTATTTTTATTACCCATTAAAATATACTGATTGATATTTGATAATATATTCATTTGATATCTAGATTAGGGTGACTTTGTCAAATTTGGACCCAAAAGAGCATGAAATAGATAAATGATACTGATAGAAAAATTCGGAATAAATTCTTAAAATATAAGAGAAACTAAATAAAATTAGGGAGGTAACTTATTCCAGCAATTATTTAAAACAAATGTGTGATCTAGTAATTAACGACTTGTTTAAAGCAATTTAAACATAAATAGGTATTAAATTATTTAACTTGTAACGGAATGATATACATGCAATGCTTATTTATATTTATAAGAAAATTTCTAACGTAACATATTTAGAAGACAGCGTGGATATTTAGCACTTACTGGTTGATTCCATTTGATAAAAACATGGCGGTCATTAGTTTTATTTAGGAAACCGAATTGCTCAAAGAGATCAAACATTATGAGACATTGCAAGTCGAGTTTACCTTTTTTCAAACAAGTCTAGTGAAACGTCACAAATCACAGTTAATAAAACGTTGCTATATAGGCAAATTTAAAATTGAAATGGATGAAAACGGTCTGTCATTTTAATTGTGGTAATCAGAATATTAAATTACAAACCTAATGAACATAACGCAGTTTATAACTTTATCGTTTAGAATTATTCAGAAAAATATATAATTCAACATCGACTAAAATCAGCTCGTTTGAAAACATTAATTCTACTATGACGACCTGCTTTGCTGGTGTCAACAAAGAAGCGTTAAAATTCATATAAATTTAGTTCGCATATGCGAACTAGTCTGAATTATGAGTTTTGCATGATTTAACACACTGCCGTTCAATTATTTTTCTTAAGTGGAACAGCCATCTATAGCGCAAATGTATTTGAAGTTTCACTGTAAATATTATCGTGTTTGTCGCAATCAAAATCAAAATTTATGCGAACCATACTTTATTGTCGTTTTCGCATGCGTGCATTATATTCGTGATTTTTTACCCGTAGCTATTGCTCAGGGCAATACAATATAATATGCAAGAATATAATGCCAACCCATGTTAAAACAACAATTAAGTATGGCATCCATAAAGCTCTTAATTAGCTGTTAACACATATTTTTATAGTATCATTAAAGAGTTCTTTTCATAATAGACTGGTTTCATATTTCAAATGTCTTTACTAACTGCAGAAGATGACTTGAGGCAACGAAGATAATAATCAGTCCATTATGAAAATTTCTTCATACATTTACTAACATTTATTAGATTGTTTGTTTGTTTGAATTGTGTTTTATGCAACCTTTTCAGCTATATCATGGCGTGCAGTTTCATTGGGAGGAAGCCGGAGTACCCGGAGAAAAGGGAGACCTGCGGTAGGAAAACTGGCAATCCTTCTCAGTTAAGATTGGAGTCAACACATCCGACCCGCAAAGGAGACTCGATACCGCAACATCAGTGTTGCATTGACAACCAGCACGTAATTAATAGTAATCTAACGACCTTAGCCAATTAGAAGAAGAAACAAACATATCTGAAAAGAGAACCGATCAATATTGTCATATTGTTTTTGTCTTTGTTGTTCACTTTTGTATTTTTGTTATTATGGCAATGAATATTATATGCTCGTCTATGACGGACGTAGGGGCCTCGGTGGCCGAGTGGTTAAGGTAGTTCGTCTACTATTGATCACGTGGTCTGTCAACACTGAGATTGCGGGTTCGAGTCTCACTGCGGGCAGTGACAAGGATTGACAGTTTTCCTACCGAAGGTCGGGGATTTTCTCCGGGTACTCCGGCTTCCTCCCCCAATAAAAACTGGACGCCATGATGTAGCTGAAAAATTGCTGAAAGTGGCGTTAAACATCATTCAAACAAACAAAAAAACAAACATAAATGACGGACGTATTATAGTATAAGAAAAATTCCATCCGTCTGTCTGTACGTCCCTGGTCCCGACTTGTCTGGTTTTGTTCATTTTAGAGTTATGAGACTATATTGGTGAAAAAGATATTTTTATAGTTTAGTTAGTGGACTCGAAATAGCTTCCATTAGTGTTCTTAATTTATGGCATAATTGATATTGATAGACTTTATTATGTCTCCTTAGTGCAGATAGAATTATGCAACCATAAAATGTATGGCGTTTGTCCTTCATGCGCTCATGGCGCAGCTGTTTATTAGAACAATCATGTAAATTTTATAAGAAAGACACAAGAAATAAAAGTTTAGAAACTAACGTTGGAAATTTGTACAAAGTAGAGAACTTTTCAACATTTCATTTTCTTTCTTCAATTCATAATGAATTGGCAAAAGTCTTTAAAAGACCAAGAAAACCCATAAATGTATAATGGACAGGGAAAGGCAATAATGGATTTGCATAACAATAATACATATGTAGTAATCAGCTATAATCCAGCATAATACATATCATTTGATGATATTTATCAGTCCGTTTAGTACATACCAGTAAACAATGCGAGAATCAAAACATCGATAAATGAAAGTAATAACAAAATACCGAACTCCGATGAAACTGTCAATTGGGTCCAATGTTAATCTATGTCCTGCTGTGGCGGCCATTTTGATTTTCCTATTGATATAAAAACATAAACTTCATAGAGGACCATCCAAAACAATATTGCTAGTAAGTTTTGTTTCCATTGGTGAACCGGTTCAGAGAAGAAGTCTTTCTAAACTTTTTCCCATAGGGTCCTATGTTAAACTAAGTTCTGCGGTGGCGGCCATTTTGAATTCCAATTGGCATAAAAAACAAACTTTAAAGAAGACCATCCAAACAATATTGCTAGAAGGTTTTGTTTCCATTGGTTAACCGGTTTCAGAGAAGCCATTTAAAACTTTTTCCCATAGGGTCCTATGTTTAATCAAGTCCTGCGGTAGCGGCAATTTTGATTTTCCGATTGGCATAAACACATAAACTTAATAGAGGACCATTCAAACAATATTTCTAGTAAGTTTTGTTTCCATTGGTTAACCGGTTTCAGAGAAGTAGCCTTTTAAAAACATTTCCTCATAGGGTCCTATGTTAAACTAAGTCCTGCGGTGTTGACCATTTTGATTTTCCGATTGGCATAAAAAACATTTTTAGATGACTATATATCCAAACAATATTGAATTGGTAGTAAGTTTTGTTTCGATTGGTCAACTGGTTTCAGAGAAGAAGCCGTTTTTAACTGCTTTCCCATTGGGTCCTATGTTAAACTAAGTCCTGCGGTGGCGGCCATTTTGAATTTCTGATTGGGATAAAAAACATAAACTTTTTAGAGGACCATCCAAACAATATTGCTAGTACGTTTTGCTTGCATTGGTTAACAGGTTTCAGAGAATAAGCCTTTAAAAACTTTTTCCAAAAGGGTCATATGTTAAACTATGTCCTGCGGTGCCTGCCATTTTGATTTAAGAATTGGCATAAAAATCATAAACCTTAAAGAAGACCATCCAAACTATGTCGCTAGAAAGTTTTGTTTCCATTGGTTAACCTGTTTCAGAGAAGAAGCCTTTGAAAACTTTTTAACATAGGGTCCTATGTTAAACCAAGTCTTGCGGGGGGGGGGGGGGGGCATTTTGAATTTCCGATAGGCATAGAAAAAATAAACTTTATATAGAGGAGCATCCAAACAATATATTGGTAGTAAGGATTGTTTTGATTGGTTAACCGGTTTCAGAGAAGAAGCCTTTTTAATCTTTATTCCCATAGGGTCCTATGTTAAACTAAGTCCTGACAGAGGCCATGTTAGTTTTCCAATCCAAATAAAAAATACAAACTTTGTAAATGTCCATCAAATGAACATTATGGCCAGGTTGGTTTCAATTGGCCAAGTGGTTTCAGAGAAGAGGATTAAAATGTAAAAAAAAGTTTACAGACGCCGACGCTGACGACGACGACGGACGCAAAGTGATGACAATTGCTCACTGACCCTTTGGGTCAGGTGACCTAAAAAGACAATCCACAAACCAAAGTCCGAGAAACCGGGAAACTCCGGAACCAACAACCAAAAATATAGTAACTAAGGCAATGGCCCTGACTTGGTACATGCATTTCAAAAGAAATGGTGGGTTAAACCAGGTTTTATGGCATGCCAAACCTCCCGCTTCCATTACTGTACAATGTGAGTTGGCTATAGTTGATTAAAATGGATTGGTATCATATACCACTAGTCACTAATAGGTGTATCCAACAATCATCGTAGCACATTCACTGTACACTGAATTCAAAAATTGGGAAACCTATCTGCAACCATATTTTCAAACGAGATAGAATATTTTTCAACAAGGAAGTGATATCTAAAGTAAAACTTATTGAAGGCGCGGACGATTCGATAACCGAGATGTTTTCAATTTTATATTTGTGACGTGATATATTTTACTCTCGTTATGTAATGTTGCATAGTTTAGTCTCAGCTGTTTTTATTATGACTCCAACTATTATGATTTCCAACGCAAATAATTGCCAGTGCTATTTTTGTCAGGGGCCTCGGTGGCTGAGTGGTTGAGGTAGTTCGTCTACTATTGATCACGTGGTCTGTTAACACTGAGATTGCGGGTTCGATTCTCACTGCAGGCAGGGTGTACTCGACTCCAATCTTATTTGACAAGGATTGCCAGTTTTCCTACCGCAGGTCGGGGGTTTTCTCCGGGTACTCTGGCTTCTTCCCCCAAATAAAAAATTGCTGAAAGTGGCGTTCATCACCATCCTACAAACAAACAAATATTCTGTGTCATTTAAATGGGGTTTAAGCTACTGTCAACAACTTGTTTGCTATATCATGGCGTCCACTTGTTTTCGAGTACCTGTTAAGAACCTCCGATCTTGGGAAACATAACTGGCAATCTTTGTCAGTTATTGGGTATCGATCTCACAATTTTTTTGTATTTATTATATTACAAATTACAGGTGTATAGTACAACGGTGAATCTGTTTTCATTGGATCATTATAGAGCACAGTATCGTTAATTCTAGAGCGCTGAAGTCTCTTCGTATTTCAGTAGATGTTTTCATGGTGTTTTTACTTTTTCTTATTAAATAACAATACATAGGATTACAAATAATGTAATAAACACGTTTACAATTTCCCAGAATATTGGATAGTCATTTCCAGCAAATATATGTATACAAAATTATAAAACACGTGACTGTTCTCATCGTTCGACGCTTAAAGTTTCCCATCGTCCCTAAATGATAGATAGGATAATTCTTTGTGTTAAGGGCTTGAAAGAGGTGGGAGGCCAGTCAGGTCTAATTTGGAAATTCTGACCGCGGACCATAGTGGGTATACAGTGTTTGGAGAGCGCACGAAAAAGTGTAACCCTTCCACTATACCAATTAATTAAAAACATAGTACGCTGAAATACTGCTCACTGCAAGTTTACAATGATTCACTTTAAAATCAACCAATCAATCAAGCAAGCAAGCAAATCGTATCTTTACTGCCGTGTTTGAAGGCTAGATCTTTGAAACCTATCTCCAATAAACTAGCAACGTTAAGATTTTGACTTAATATCTAAAACGTAGCATAGTATGGCACTGTCTTAACATTTTATTACTTTCTTGTTTCTTTCGTTTTCATAATATAAATACAAAAATGAACTGGGATTCCTCAAGTTTAGTATATCGTGTGTAATGGAGATAAACCGTTCGGGTAGTTTGCTTCCGCAAATAGTCTTGTTAAGACAACCTATTTCTAAATATACATGTAATTATAATTATAGATTATTACATGGCATTTTCCATATCGGCCCTGATATCAGCCCGAGACTCCCATATCAAGCTCGAGAGCTTGCTCGAGGGTTGATATGGGTCGAGGGCTGATACCAGGGTCGATATGGAAAATGACATGCTATAATCTGTTTATCACATATTTGATAACCACTATTCAACCTTTTATCCGAAAATAAAGCAGATGAAAACAGTTTAATATTTAAATAAAACGTAATAAAACACAAAAACATATATAAAACTTTAATTAGTTCAATATCATAGGTTTAGAAGAAAGCAAGTATTTATCATAGATGTGTCACTCAGTAAAATATCATTGTTTTTTTATTCGTTTAGTATTTTCATTTTTCATACTATCAACAAATGTAGAAGTTTTTTCTGAAGTGACAGCAACAAACTTGTCATCCGTAATTTTGTTAGTTGAAGTTATCATCCGTCATTTTGTTAGTTAAAGTTCGTCTGCTATGTTGACATATGAGAGGAAGTGCAAAATTAAAGCGGAAGCTAAAAGCAGATATAAGCCACCGGGGCTGATATCGATATTAGACCCGAGGGCATGATATCGGTCCATCACTTCCGGTTATATCAAATATGCAAAAAAGTTCATATTACTACCAAATATGTGATAAATGATAGTACAGCTTCCTTATAGTGTCGTAATTAGCAATGTTATAATGCATGATTTTCATGCTCGGTTTTTACGCTCATGTACCGCGGAGGTTCAATTAATCGTAAAGTTACGCTGAATATCGGAAGGAAAAAAAGAAACACATACTAGCACGTAACACTAGTTAATGATCATACTTTTTTAAAACCAGCTGAAACTGCAATTCAATAATAAATCATCTGGGCCCATGTCAACGAAGCTAACTTATGAATAGTATACGTCTTAGGATGGTCCTTAGATAATCCTTGGAAGACTATCCTAAGATAGCTTCGTTGAACGCCCTAAGTCAGTACTAAGATATGTCCTAAGATCATTTAAAGTATTGTCCTAAGTCGTATATTAGGACATTCCGCGCGAAACTATAGGTAATATCACGTCACAGTAGAAATTTTGTAATTTGGAACGAAAATCCAGAATAGGGAGCAGCGAAACTATCAAAGAAAATAAGAACAGAAGGAAGTCATCTTGAAGTATTCTTATGTCAACTGTTCTGTCGAGCGCCGTAGACTGTGTCAAATACTTTTTCTAACGTCGTTTCAAACGACATGTCTAGCGCCGAAGGCTTTGTCCTATATATCCTGTCTAGGGCCGAAAGGCTGTGTCCTATATGTCCTGTCTAGCGCTGAAGGCTGTGTCCTATATGTCATGTCTAGCGCCGTAGGCTGTGTCCTATATGTCCTGTCTAGCGCCGCCTGATGTATCTCTGTTAGAGCTAAAAAAAAGGTTCAGTTTTAGTTTATAAATCTTAACAGATATCCTGTTTAAAACCGTAGACTTTGCCAATCATAATGACTAATATCGTAGCCTGTGTCAATCGTCTAGTCTACGAGGTAGGCTGTGTCATATGTTCTATCTAGCACCTCAAGTTTTATCAAACTTATATATTAAACGTCCTGTCTTAACATCGCCTTATAATACATGTATATCAAACGTCCTATCTAGCGCTGTAAGGTGAGTTATACATCCTATCTAGCACCGTAGGCTGTGTTAAGCGTTGTAAAACTTCTGTTTAGCTCTGTAGTTTGAGTTAAACCTCCTGTTTGGCGCCGTAAGATGTGCAAAAAGCACATTCAGATGTTTAACACGGCCTGTACAGCGCTTAGTAGGACATTTGTTAAACATCTTATTTAGCAGAGTAAGTTGTGTTAAACATTCCACCTAGCCTCGAGCTGTGTTAAACGTGCAGCATAGTGCGTTTGTTCATGCCAAACTTCCTGTCAGGGATTGTAGGACATATAAACATGCAAAATAGCATATTGAATTTCAAATTGGAAACACTTGTGGAAATTTGTTTTGTTTGTGGAGAATTACTTTCCTCAACTGATTTTCAAAACTGACGTCACAGTCAAAACTGACACGTTTGTTGAACCAGACACGTTTGTTAATCTTACATAATTTATATTGAACTTGTACATTGCACATTTTTATGGATCATTAAGAAAAATTTGGAGGAATTAAATGCTTGTGAAAAAGTCGTTTTCACCAATATTTTACATCAACGTTTTTTTGTTAACAATGACCATCTTGTGTAATTTATTTCCGTATCAAAGACACATTATTAATTACGTGTGTCATGTGTGTTAGACGGGTGTGTTCCCCGAACGCCTACTGGATAAAAACAACACCTCTTTAGGTAGGGGGATTAAGGGGCTTATCAAGGGGAATGCCATAATTAGTTTACCTGTATTTACCTTGAAAATTATAAAAAAAGTATAGTAGACATTGAAAAGCTGAATTGACAAGAAAAAATTCAAAATAAAATATAAAAAAAGAATGGATGGTTTCAAATTAAATTAGACTAAAAAGTTACAAAAATATACATAATTTGTCAATAAAATAAACTTTTAAAATATAAAAAAAGAATAATTGGTTTCAAATTAATTAAAATTAAATTAAAAACTTGACTAAAAAGTTACAAAAATATACATTATTTGTCAATAAAATAAACTTGTCTTCATAATGTCCCAAGCCAATTTATTAAGCTTCAAATAAGCTTTAAAAGAGATTGCTGAGTTTGTACCATTACCAATTAATACTGTTCACATGTCAAACCTTTGAACATTGCAAGCTAAGAAATAGTATAAAAATGTGTGAAAAGTCAAAACCCCCATTCTAAGCCAATATGGCCAATGCTCAGCTCAATGTCACCAAAAGACGTGGAGGCCAAAATATTAGTCTCGATGGCTTCATATACAGAGTCAACCGTAGGAACCCGACAAGGTCTTCTTGAGAGGCGTCGAACCTGGATGTTCAGCATCAATGTCTACAGAGAACAACACACCAACTTGTTTTGGTAGACAACACACACCTGCACCAAACCACACAGAAGTAGTTGCTAAGCAGATAGTGAACGCCATTACCAAACGCTGCTTAGAAGAATTCCGACCGATACCGACTATTCATGCAGAAGAACTTAACAAATTACGTGACGACGAATGACTTACGCCGACAGCATCAGACCTCCTCCATCTCGAACAAGTGACAAACTGACTCTGTGTGTTTAGTGTTCTGGTTTTTTTGTTACTTAATTATTGTTATTACATTATTAGATTATAGTGCTATATCATGAAATAGATGTAACGAATTTAATTTAATTTAATAAAATGTATGATTTTAGTATTTTCTTTAGTTTGACTTTGTTTTCAACCTTACATTTGTCTGCTACAATATTCCAACTACAAAAAACAGGTGACACTAATTTAAACACCCCTTAGAAGGCCCCTTAATCCCATACATTAATTAGATGTTTTTTAAATCCAGTAGCCGTTCGGGGAATAAATAGTTAGACGCAGGTTTCGACATGTATGTTTAAGCCACCGTCGAAAGTTTTGTTACTAAAAAAGACGAATTACTCTAAATTAAAATTCGTTTTCTGCTGTATTACTCACTGCCAAAATATCCCTTAATCAGACTACTTGTTAACCATAAAGCTCAAAGCCAAGCAGGTACCGTGTACGAAACGATCCTAAAATATGTCTTACGACATGTATTAGGACATAATTTAAGAACGACTTAAGACAGTCTTAGAACGTGTCTTAGACCTCACACCGAATGAATCCTATATTCATCATTATAAAGATGTCATTACTCTGTCGTTTGTATTTTCTAAAAATGTAAAGAATTTATACATGTGTGACTAATTTTAGACATTTATAAAGTTAATGAACCATATGGACTGCGATCAAAGAATGCAATATTTATACATGTAGGATAATTAATTGGGCGGAGTGAATATCCAAAATATGATCACGAGTGCCGCATAACGCATCTGATTAAACGAGTGCGCGGAAGTTTAATCAGATGCGTACCAGTATTTTAGTGTCAACTGTGCAATTTGCTTACATCGTATAACATTCACATTAAATGTAATTTATAAAGTTAATGGTCTTCCTTGCCTCATCAATATAAGTAAAAAACGCTATGGTCCAGATGTTAACACATTCACGGAAGACATTTTAATTGAATGACTGTAATTATTCTAATGATAAACTAGATATTTTATTAGCATGGTATGTCATTTATATTTCGGGGTTTTGAAGAATATTTGTTTGCGCAAAATGGCAATTTTGATATTATTGTTGTGTGCAACATTAATTGATAACGGAAATTATGAACGCATGCGCAAACCGATGTCCACTCACACCGGCTATTTTATGGGAGGAACTAATTTCCTAGCATTTCCAGCATTTGCATCTGAACATTACAGTAGAACCGGAAGCTGTTACTATTCGCTTTACGGTAAGATAATTTTTGTTAAAGAAATTTAAACGCTTATTATTATTATTTTTTTTTTTATAACTTTTTTGTTCATGTGTTATTAAATCATTAAAAAGCATAAAATAATGGCAAGCAGTTGTGAAAAGTATTAATTAAGAATTAATAAATATTAATACATTAACTATACATGGAAGTAAATGGTTTATTTGCAGACGTTGGAATAAAGATCAATTCCTCAAAAATACAGTTAAAGAGTAAATATTTCTAATTAAATTATATTATAAGATTATAAATATTTTTCGATAAGCAATAAATGTTAACAGATGGTCTTTAAATATAATAAATATGACTTATAATTATTAATAGTTATGCTAGAATTATATATTAGAGAAGATTCTGCATCAGCGTGGCATGTTTTTTTTTGTTCCGAAAACTGTACTCCCATTCTATTTGTCTCTTTAACAAGTCAGAAATGCGATAAGATGTTACGGCATTCGTCACCCATCTGTTTATACCTGTATTTATAAATAAGTGATTATCATTTGGCAATTTACGTTCTGTGATACGCTGGAAATAATGTGACGACACATTAAACTTTAAGTTAAATATAACTGAATAGCTGATTTAGATTAAATTTGTTAACAGTAATTCTGGAAGCCAGATTTTTTTAAAATAAATATTGATAAATTGGTGGTTTTACCGTTAATTTATTCGTTTAATAATGTTTATATGTTTGTCTTATATTAAAAATAACAATTTGTACTGTAAACAATAATAAATTATTTATAAGCTAATGGAAAATGAATAAATTCTGCCGTCACTTGCATTTTTTTGTGTTAACTTTATCCATTCTAAAATATAAAAAGTGACAATCAAACGTTGAGATACCAAATAAATAAATTTGTAATTAATTAAAATAAATAAATAAATAAATAAATAAATAAATAAATAAATAAATAAATAAATAAATAAATAAATAAATAAATAAATAAATAAATAAATAAATAAATAAATAAATAAATAAATAAATAAATAAATAAATAAATAAATAAATAAATAAATAAATAAATAAATAAATAAATAATTTCTATTTAAACATTATTCCGCTGGGTGTTGAATTTATTTATTTATTAATAGATATATAGTTATATATACCAACTATCTATATTTATCTATAATGTTCATATGATTGTAATTATTTATCTATTTCTCAATGGTATACAATTGGCAATGATGTGATACGAAGAGATATAGAAAATACATTGTGACGTCAGTCCCTGACAAAAAATACATTTTGATGTCACTTCCAGGGAGGAAAAGAACTTTCGTGATGAACATCAGCCTACTAAAAATTTCAAATGTGAACAATGTCGTTTATTATGTTATTTTGAATTTGAAAAAAAATGTTTTCATTATATGTGAGTTCTCTTGTTAATCTTGCGCATCGTTATACTGTTGTACTGTTATAGCCTGAAATTTCATCCGTGTTTAAACGATACCCCTTTTTCGCGCGACAAAGTTAGCCACGCAAATTAATTTTTTCATCATAAGAGAAGATTTCACCAATCCTGAGAATTGTATATCCCTTGATAATCTCTCGTTATTTCATTTCAACAAACTAATAAACTCGCCATTTGCTCGTTTAATATTTTGTTGAAATTAAATAACTCGAGATAATATAAAGCAATAAACAATTCTTACGATTTTGTAAAACCTATAAATATTAAGAGTCTTAGATATATAAGCAAAAGTTACTCGAACTTTTTAACTTAAAAGTACAGATTGCAGATTTCTTCACTTGTTAACGAATAAAAATGGTTATTCAACATCTATCTGAGTCTTTAAAGCGTTTATAATGTTTATTATATGTTGTCAATATACAATTGTTTTAATAAATCGTAATAGTTGTTTGCTTGCAATATATTACATTTTTTTAACGTAAAGACAAATAGATTTATCCGTTTAATGTAGAAATGTTTAGCATTATATTTGAATGAATTAGAACAAATAGAAAAATAAATAAAGGAGCTTTTAACCGAATATGAAAGAAACTAACGAATATAACGAATATAAAATGGTTTTAATTGTTGTAAATTAAATATACAAAGCGACATTGTTCCACTAAAATGTATTATGAACCACGAGATCTAACTAGTCTAATTAGATTGCATAATCAAGCAAGATTCTGACAATTGTAAGCAAATATAAAGTGGTTCTATATATTTTATGGAAAATTTACTCAGTTAATAGTATCGATTGCAATAAAAGGAAAGAAAAAACTTTGAAAAAAAAGCCAAAACAAAAAGCTCTTATCTTACATTAAGATGACGTAAGCTTTTAAAAAATTTACGAATTATAAAACAAAATGCAAAAATGGGTCTGTGGGTCAGACTGGATTGTGGATTAAAAGTAAATATATTCATTAAATTATATATATTAAAACTACATACTTCTTACCTTGATAGTCCAACATAATGCAGCCCGTTTGTGATGTTTTCCTGCATAAAGCGGTCAACAAAAGATTTCATTGGGACATTCGTTATATAATGTTTCAGATCCACAAAAAATACATTTCATGTGGTTACTTTCTATACTATGTGCATATCCAAGTCTTTTTTGAAATCACATACAAAATATGTAATGTGTAATCCATGATTAAAAGTTTACGGCGCCTTTTGCAGTTTGAAACGATTGGACTATTACAAATGTGACGTCAAAATTTGGAATAAGTTTTAATTTAAAAACTCTTATGTAGGTCAGAAAGCTGCAAAAATGTCCGCCGTGCATGGAGAATCAAGGTTAGTAAACATGTTAAACGATTCAAGAGCAGAGATGGGTAAGTTAATGTTTTAACTTTCATTTGAATTAATAGAAATTGCTTTGTTTTTCATATTTCTTGACTTATCTTGTAAAAAAGTATCTAAAGTAAAAAGTAATTAATTTAAGGATTTTAGTAATGAGGTTTTTTTTAGCTGTTAAGGAGGGTGAGCGGATGACCGTAAAAGTACTTGCTTTGTGTTTATGTCTATGCTTGATACAACATAGCAACAAAGTGTAAATATTTATTGTGCAGCAAATCGTTGCGTAATTTTAGCGGACTCTCCAAAAGCGCGGAACGTCCGAAGATCGGGTCAGCTATATCATGGCGTCCGGTTTTTATTGGCGGAGGAAGCCGGAGAAGACCCCCGACCTTTGGTAGGAAACTGGCAATTCTTGTCAATTAAGATTGGAGTTGAGTGCACCCTGCCCGGAGTGAGACTCGAACCCACAATCTCAGTGTTGACAGACCACGTGATTTATAGTAGACGAACTACTGTAACCACTCGGCCGACGAGGCCCCATCGTGTTTGTATAGTATAAATCAGATACATATATGTATGAACAAAACAACATCCTGTATTTTTATAATATTTAGGAAGATATTGTACTTAAAACCTGCTTTGGCCTGACACCTGCGGCTTCTCGTCTAATACGGATTTTCAGTACAATGCCGACTAGTACAATATCTTCCCGTATTGGACGCTGTACTGTATTATAATTATTATTATTATGTATTATTATTCTGCGTAATGAACGAAACAAAATACAACAAAACAAACACAAAATTAAAAAAACTTCAATGAAAGATATGTCTGCTGTCCTCACTTTGCGTCCATCATTGTCGTCAAGCGTAGTAGGCGTCTATAAAATTGTTTATATTTCAATCTTCTTCTCTGCAACCACTGAGCCGATTGAAACCAAACTTGGCCACAATGTATATTGGAGGGACCTTTATAAAGTTTATAATTAAAATTTGAGATATATCGTGGCATGCATTATTTATTGGGGAGGAAGCCGGTACCGGGAGAAAACCTCCGACCTTCGTTAGAAAACTGGCTTCAGGTAATGAGGAAATTGTATTTTGTTTGTACTACTTTTTGTTTTGGGTTGCCGCATTTATTCATTGATTGGGGTGGGGTGGGGTGGGGTGGGAGGCCTGATAACTTTACTTTATGAAAATTATTTTCGCACGTCAGTAAATTATTCAGGATATTCATTGACAAAGAGATTCTGAAATCCCTAAAATATAGAAGACTGAAAAAAATTATATATTATTCCTATTTTTCGTCATGACACCTTATTGCACAAATGTACTCTCAAGTATGTAGTTTAATACAATTTTGGGACATCTATCATTCTTGTCTAAAAGCCATCTTAGGACACCTAGCTAGTTATCCAGAATTTAGGATACAAATTAAGAGATGTCCTAACAGTCCTAACTAAGGACGTTTTTGTTGACATGTCATAGGACTAAGATGTGTCCCCAGGACCACCCTAAGACAGATTATAGTCCCTACTTAGGTTTGTTGACATGGCCCTAGATGACTGTAAAAATCTATTGGAAAGCTGTAAATTTACATGGAGATGCTAATGCAGTTCACTCAGTTCACTGTCAATGCTATAATTGCTTTCAATGGTAGAGATTTAGGAATCAAAGCAGTGAGTGTACCGATTTAAACAACCCCGTTTTCAGCATGGTCACAAACAACACTTATTTAGTCAAAAAAAAATATCTATACCTTACGCTTCAGACAGATCATCATTTTATTTAGTTTATGAGATCATATGGGTGAGCTAAGTATTAATTAAGTTATTTTCAAAATGTCTGCGTGAACAAAGTTTCTTTCTTCACTGGCATAATATTCATGTCTTGTACTAACATTTTTTTTTCTAAATTATAGGAAGCTATTGAACATAAACGGAATAGAAAGAGTGTACACGAAAAAAAAACTACAGACACGAAGGTTTGTTAATACTATTTTCTATTACACAAATTGTTATGAACTATACTACAAGTGAAGCGTGAAGCTGAATTGTTCTTTGTCGTATGGGATGCTACAAAAATGTACCTCGGGTACATACTTGTATACAACAATGTACCCCTCTCTTGGTTTTGGCGAGAAACTGTGTGTAAATTTAGAGTATCCCAGATGGCAGTGAACAAGTTTTTTTACGTGACGATCGCGACTTAACAGATTCATAAAATAGTTCTGAATGGAAATCATTTACGCTGAATTAGTCTTATTCTTACAATTTCTCGCAAAAATGGCGATTTTTCCATTGTAAATTTGACCTAAATTAGAACGGACGTGTACGTCAGGAACAATCGATTGTTGTCTATTCGGGTAACTTTGTCTGCAGTTAGGGACGGACCATTTAACTTGAAGGGGGGGGGGGGGACCTTGGTTTTTTGTTGTGGTCAGAAATTGTTTTAATTTATTTTTTGAAGGCGTCGGGACAGAATATTTTTTTCATTATTAGCATTATTTTATATAGCAGAAATCCTTCTTCAGAATATTAAGACGGGAAAAGTCTCGCGGTTTGTCCGAATACCATTGAACGTCACGAAAGCAGACGAACATTTGTAAACAACGCAAGGTCCCTGTAAAGTTTCAAGGACGATTTGTAAAAATAAACAACAAAGGCATAGTATAAAACATGGACGGGTTATCCTAACTAATTTTGTTCTAATGGATTTTTATAATAAAAAGGTAACATATGGAATAATAAAAAAAAATGCAAGCAAAAAATGCACTCCACGGGGTTGTATAGGATATTAACTTATTCTTAAATATTGAACATTAAAAGGGGAACTGTATCAATTAAATACATCTGATGCAAAACATTCTGATGTATGTTATTTTGCATCTGATTTCGCTATAAAGTGACCCAGCCCACAAGTCTCTTAAATACAGCCTGTTATTTTTTGTGCAATTCCAGGTTTTTGTTGTTCTTATACATTCACATGGTACAGTTTTTCTGTTAATGAAATGCACAATTGGTCTGTTTTGTGTAAATAACACCGTTATCCATTTAGTGTAGAAACAAACTAGAAGTCTGGAAACGATAGCGTAAGTTTTTTTTTACAAATTTACACAATAGTAATTTTCTTCAATTGGAACTAAATAATTAATATACAAAAATACATAATATTTGCGTCATAAATTAATTTAAAACTGCTTCAATTGTGTGATTAATTTTTATTCGAATTACAACAGATAATGGTTGAAGTCAGATGTAAAGAAATAAATATCTTGTAAATATACTTGGGATTTAACTGTTGTTAGAGTTGCTGACGTATTAATGAATTTAACATGCATATTTTAATGTCTACTGTTGATAACAATATTTTATCTAAAAAAATAACTAAATAGTAATAATAGTCTGATTAATAAAATTCTCATGTACTCGATAATTAAGTAAATGTTATATTTATATTTTAGATGATACAACAGACATGGAAATTATGGCAATAGACTGGAACACAAAAATTTGTGCGAAAAGGTGGATAAAGACACTGTGAAATTTTGTAAAGAACCGTTTGGTTTGATAGACAAAGACAAAAAATTTAATTCAAATATTTTAGCATCAAACATATTAAATAATAAGGATATTCAATCTGTAAATTCAGATTCAGAATCTTTATTACACTCAGACACATGTTTTGTGTTACACGAGGACACTATAAATACATAAGATGGCAGAACAGACAGACAAATACATAGAACTAGCATTTTAAAAAAGTGAACTTAATTTTTTAACAAATACAGCAATATTACTGAATAACTTTGAATTATAGTACATAAACATATATTTCATTTTATCTTATGAAGGGTGTAGAAAATAGTATGATGAAAAGAATTTTTTTCTCAGTTCTAACACCTTTCAGTTTCCACACATAAAAAGATAATGGTATTTATCCCCTACTTCATTTTCGTTACACGATGTGCATGTTCTGTTTTCCGTCGCGATATTGGACCATCTCCCATTTTTTATTTGGAATATTTCTGTTACAGCATGAAATTTTGTTATCCAGATTTTTGCATTTGCATGAAGATTAGTGATTGATTGATTGATTAATGGTGTTTAACGTCCGAGCAGCAATATTTCAGCTATATTCAGGCGATGAACATGAAATGGATGATAAAATGAACATGAAATGATGATGAATGAAAATGGGATGGGACACAAGGAAAAAAAGGGGTAACGGATTTTAGATTGCCACTGGCAAATGGGAGGATGGATAGGGTCGTGCAATTTAGCCTCCTGTAGCGGGATCGAAATCCCTACTCATAGCGAATACTACAGCAGCGTTCTTTAACGTGCGAGGAACGTGGCATTTTCCCAACACGGTGCACTAATATTGTTTGCGGTCAGGTTTTCCGTATTATGGCCTGACAACCCCAGCTTGCCAGGGTTACCCCATTCAACCACCTGGGGCACACATCCCAGTCGGTCTTTAGGCAAACCGACCTGACACGCCGGTCATGGTACTGGGCGCTATTTAGTCGCCTTTTACGACAAGCTAGCGCGACTGCGGTCTATTCTTTTAGCCACCCGGATCCCGCACGGGGCTGGAGATTAGCGAGATATTTTTCCATGCCAAATTGATTTTTGAAGAAGCTGTAAAATTTTCTCTATAATTTTATGTAGATGAATCCTCAATAGTTCTAAACCATTTTTGTATAAACTGATCTCTTAATGTCTGTTTAATAACCGGTTTAATCAGAATGATGTCATAGTATTGACGGTTATTACATATATAACTTAAACCACAGTCGTCAAAAATTAATTTAAAGTTACAAATATTATTTTGATGCAAGTAAAGTATCAAAGTACTGTTTGTTTTCGTCTTTCATCAATCTTTTATAAAAAGAAATCATTCTTATTTTAATATTGATATCAAGCGGGAATCTGTCAAGTTCGCCGTATACCATAAAAATTGGAGTACTCTTTCGAAGCCCTATAACGCGTTTGCACAACTGAAGATGTGTCCTTTCTAAAAGCTACATAATTATTACATTTAAATGTGAAATTGAAAAAGGATCATTTACAAGTTTCGAACACGGTCATCAAATATAATTTAAAACCTAAAATGCCGAATTGTGTGTCATCCAATAGTCTCTAGTTGTTATATCAAATAAATCAGTCAAATGAATATATTTTTTTAATTGTTCCATTTATTGCTGGATAGGAAATAATTTTTTGGATGAAATCGTTACCACCTTTCAATACTGGTACAGAGTTTTAAGAGTATTTGTGTCACTTAAGTAGTATAAGTATTTTTCGTGCAATTTTTATAAAATCTTGTTGAACTTGATACAATGTTTATCAGGATGTCTTTGTGTAAAGGTGGTTTTCATGTTTGAATGTGGGCACCGTATTCATCTGTAACAGTTGGTGGATGTGATGTTCATGATTCAAACGTTTTATAATTTCATTTCTATTCTATCACTGTATTGGATTTTCATATTGTTTTTATTTAGAATTTGACATAATTAGATACGTCCTAATTATTAAACTTGTATCTATGTTGACCCAAAGATGTGTTTGAATATAAAGGTGTGTTTGATATAAGGGTGTGTTTGATTTGAATATTGATTTGTTCATTTCCTGTTTCCTGTTTGAGTTTTTGTGTACCACTATGCTAGGCATTGCACCAATGCAAGTTTGATCAAATTTCAAAGGCATCCTTTCATGGCAGTCCACTATGTAAGTTGAATTATCATATATAAGGTTTAATTATCATATTTGCGTACTTATTTTTGAGTTTAATTAATTATATTTGATGTTTTTGTACACAGCATTTTCAAGCATATTTCATATTAGTTTAAGATAAGAAACCCCGTCTGAACAGGTGAACTGTATTATTTTTGAAGTTTTTATTTACAAGTTCTTACTTTTTCCATATCATTAAACGAAACGAAACTATGACGAATTTTCAGGTATTTATTTCACTTGCCTTTTTTATTTTTCATAAATTTTGCATCTATGTTCTTGTACTCTGTAAGGACATTGTATTTTTCAATTGCGTTAATTATTTACTACATTTTGTATTTGATATGTTTGATATGTTTAGTATAAATATTTATTGTTGTTTAAATTTTCTATTTGTACATTGTAGCTTCTTACCACACATACACACTCAAATATATTGCACGATTAAATAATCATCGGTAAATTGGTGTTATGGTTATCTATCTGTCTGTGGCCATGTCACGAGGCGGAATAGAGGAAAACACTACAATGTCACCAATATTCAATTTAACCAAATATTGCATATATAAGGGTCTAAGGTAATAAAGATGTAAATAGATCATTGGAGCTTATTTAATGACGGCCATTACCATTATTGCATACCTGAAAACACCAAAGGCGCAACTTTATTCTGTGAATGGCTTAACAGAAAAAGCTGTCAATCCTTCAATCAATTAGTTACATGTAGTATCTTCTCTTTGTTTTCAACGTAACGTTGCCCATACTAACGTAGCAGCAGTTGCTGATTTAAAATATATTACAGGTTTCCTTTTAAGGCTTTTTTAGAGTTGGGTTCATGTGGTTATAATAATGTGCATTTTTTATTCATTTAAGAATTTTTTAATGATATTCTGTTTCCATTCATGTTCCCAACTTTATTATCGAGATTTTTTCCCAGATCCTTTAACTCTTTCCCTTTCATGATTTTCTAAACAGTTTTTTCTAATATATGTATGTTACTTAAAACAATAAAAATCTCCATTTTATTTCGTTAAATATATATACATGTTATATACCATATTAAAGATAAAGTGATGAGCTTTAATAAAAAGTTTGAAATTTTTGGTTACCATGGCAACGGGACATGTGGTCAATGGTCAAAGACGGTAAAAAAAATACAAATTTGAACATTTTTTATTCAAATGCAGCTATGTTGAAGACCAGAACATTTCTACTAGGTACAAATAGATGGTTTTCTTTAATGCAGTAATATCCTCAGGTGTCAATGTTTATAAAACACACATTTCCCCCAATCTTATTAATATGTATTTTTTGTAACCCTTTTTTTGCTAATACATAATTCTGACATAATGGATACATTTTGCTACTTGTCTTTTAATGTTATTGTATTATTAATATGACTTGGTGTGAGCATAAAAACAGAGGTTAAACACAGTAAGTTTAAACCTATATATTAAGTTTCAAAAATATTTCAGATTTGGTTGCTATGGTTACCCTTGACATAAACACTGGAAACCGATATTGATGCATGTTTTGAAATACTGTGCGTGTTTCTATATACTATGTGTATGTACTTAGTGCTACTGTTGGAATTCAATTCAGAAGACATTTATTCAATTTTTTTTTATATGTTTATGCAGTTGGGAGTATATATATTTCAGTTGTTGTTTGTCCATCTGTCCATTTTATCATGTGCATGTCCACATGTAAGAAGACCACGGTCTTGTATTCCATAATCCAGCATTGGTTATCTAAAGTACACATCGCTAGTGTTTGAAAACTTACATAATTTTCAGATTTGACCATATTTAAGGGTTCTCTAATTAAGTCATAGACTATGCCATTGTAGTACAAACTGTGGGGGGGGGGGGGGTTAATACCACAATGTTACATATATAATACATGTGATGTACTTGCAGCACATTTTTTGGAAAGGTTCTGCATACACTGCCATTGAACAAGATCTATAATTTTTCAGTACTATGTAAACTTGGCACAATTAGAAATATGTAACTCTTACTGGATACTTACACTTTATAGTTACAAAAACAAGCCACCCAAAATCCTAAAATGGAACTTGACGAAGGAATAAATATAAAAAAAATTTTATAATTAAAACAATAACTGTATTTCTATATAACAAAACTTTGAACCATAGAATGTTATAACAAATGAGTATTTCATGCTGTTTTTCATTCTTCTGAATGTTTTTGTATATTTATATATAAAGAAACCAAATTGTCTGGTAATGTCATCTTCATTTTGTGATATATTGGTATTAATCCTCAACTTGTGACCACCTGCAATTAAAAAAGAACATTTCACAAAGCAACAAAAACACTCCAGATAGAACAAAATTCTTTAAAATGTTAATTTTTTAAATAAGTTTAATGTATTGTATGTGAAACAGGAATATTTTATTTAAAAAATTATTTCTTGAATAAGCCGTACTGAATGGTTGGTTTGTTGGTAGATTGGGGCTTACTGAAGTTAGGAAAACTGGCAAGGTCAATTAAGATTAGAGTCAAGGACACCCTGCCTGCTGTGATACTCCAATCCGCAACATAAGTATTGACAGGCACCTGATTAAAAGCAGATGACTAACTAACTCCACCAATCAGCTACTGAGGCCAAGCCTTACTAAACTTTGATTTTAGTTTTAAAATATTGACAACTAAGCAATAAATTTGTGTCATGCTGATGTGCCAAAATGTTATGACTACATGTAACTATGAAATTCCAAGTTTAAATAATATACTGGCATTTTATTATTCTCAGTATATATAACAAAAATACAATAAAATAAATCATTCTTGTCCGAATTGGCTAATATATGTGTAACTCAGTATTATACCTTTATAAATTCTTCCAAAAATTTCACTTGAAGAAATGAAAGGACTGGCATTTAATTTCTGGCACTGCAGTTATGATCAAGTATGCTTGTTGAACATTTTTTTTCCACTAATGGCAGCTCCTGGTCTGATATTTGTGAGACAAGTTCTAACTGTACAAATCAGCTTGAAGAACCAATTGGCAGCATTAACTGATGCATGTCTATTCTAACATGTCTAAACAAAAGAAATTAATCATGATAATTCAACTGTATTATCATGATTAATTATTCAGCTGTATATTACAAGGTAAACAAATCGGTTGAACAATTCTGGATTAAATCTATATTTTTACTATCATGTTATTTTTATGAATATGACATATATTTAAAACATGACAGAATAAAAGATTAATGAAACATTTTTGGGTAAAATACAAGTGCATTACATTTTGATATTTGCTTTGATAAGAGTGATTTTGTTGCTGCTAGTGTGTCAAATTCCAAACACTATTGTATGATATTAGGTTGGTCTATTTGTTGAAAAATCAAACTTTAATTTGCTTGATGATCCAGCTATTTCACATTTCATGCCATGGCAAGATAATCATTTTAGTATGATCTTATTTTTTGTACCTATTTAAACATTTCAAAATGACATATAAAACAATTAAAGCACTTTTTAACTACTTTACCAATATGAAGTTCTACCCAGCACTCTTCCAATAATCACTAATATTGCTCTTGTGATCTGTAAAACATGTTATTTCATAATAGCTATGTTTGCCTCTGTACCAGTACATGTGACAATCCATTTCCAATCATACTGGTTTGCAAAATAGCCATTCTGCTCAATAAAAAACCATACTGCACTCTTGTGATTTGATTTGCTATCATATTTCATTTGGAAGATATAATAGCCAATCAAATCTTGAGAGTACAATATGGGTTTTTATTGAGCAGAATGGGTGTTTTGCTTGTCATTTTAACCAGAAATAACTGTTAAATTACCTAATATTGTTGGATTCTTCTTAATATTCTAATAAATTATTGATCTGATAAATTGTTATCTCAAATATTAATGAAGATAAAATATTGTAAAAAAAGTTCCTGTCTATTCCAATTGCATGACTCAATATTATGTAATAAGACAAGAGTATCCACTCTGTACCTTATACGGAAGAAGTAAACAATTTCATTGCAAGTCGCAACGTATGAACATTTCTGTATTACACATGGGATTACATATCCGATAAACTCACCAAACATGATCTTAATGGCTTATTTTCATCCCTCGTCTCTCTGACTGTCTTCAATTTCCTCACCATGTAGCGTATTCAACAACGGAAAAAGTAGGATAACTCTGTCATACTTCCTGTGTGATCTACGTCACTGCACGGATAAATCAATCTGAGAGAAGAAGGGTACGTGTTGAAAAACACCTATAACACATTTAATTTTTAATGTTAAGTTTAAAACCAGAAATATTATAACTTTTAAAAACTTCTGCAAGTCATTTATGTTTAAAAGAAGAGCTGTCAGAAATTTTATCAACGAAAAATTGAATAAATACTAGGAGACACCTTGCGACTTCTATGAAGTGCCGACTGAAATGGTGCAAAAATTTTTACATTTGTGTATCAATCACCGTAAAACATATTTACTAAGATACTATCATATCTTTTCTAAAAGATGATACAGGCGTTTGTATTTATGGTCTACCGTACTCCACCGGAGATTTATTAAATTTTTGAAGCGGCTACTCGAAAATGGTAGTTATCTCCCCTTTATATAGTCTGTTTCATGGTATGAACAGATTAAAAATAAAATGTTTAGTGGGTGGTTTGGGGGGGGGGGGAGGGTGGGCTTGCCCAATATATTTCAGGTATAAAATATCATTTGAAATTGTTCTTCTAAAATTAGAGCAGAAGTTGTTGAATTATAAGGAGGGATCCTTATCCTGCAATTACAACAGAGAAATGTTCCATGCCATTATATTTTTCATTTTCCTCCAGTGTTTAAAAACATTTAAAAGTTTCAATAAAAAAGTATAAAAAATTAAACCACATGGTTTTCTAAATGTAGAGCTTCATTATTATTCTTTAAAGGTCCTTATTTTTTGCATTTAAAAATGGTTATGATATGTAGGCAGGGGGGGGGCAAGTAGGAATGAATATTGTACCATTCTAATGGGGGAAATTATATGGCAAATGCCTTGATTGACAAAGAAAAAATTTAGGCCTTTTATTTGCCCATGAAAAAATGGTTACATTTCCTTGAATTGCGAAAATATGTTAAAATTAATCTGGTATGTGGCGGGGGAGGGGCAGTACATTAGATGAATGTAAGTGATATGCAAGGCTTCCGAAAAATATAAGAATTTATGTCTAAGGTATTGTTATCTGTAAACAACAATATCAACAATTTATCTGGATAACCAATAAATAAGACTAAGTGCTTTGTTGAGGAAACTGTTCTTTTATTATTTTAACATTTCTGTAAGTTTTATTTCAGGGAACAAAGAAAGATTAATTCTTAAACAACAACCAATCAATCAATCTTAGAGTTTATGCTTAGAACCAGATCCAAGAAATACAGGTAAATTGCATGCAGTTGTTGTCAGGTTAACTGGTGTAAATGAATGAATATCTATTGAACCTAAATTAAATTTAAATTTAAATTGTTTCAATAAATAAGACTAAGTGCTTTGTTGGGGACACTGCTCTTTTATTATTTTTACATTTCTGTAAATTTTATTTCAGGGAACAAAGCAAGATTTATTCTTAAACAACAATCAATCAATCTTAGAGTTTATGCTTAGTACCAGATCCAAGAAATACAGGTAAATTGCATGCAGTTGTTGTCAGTTTAACTGGTGTAAATGAATGAATATCTATTGAAGCTAAATTAAATTTAAATTATTTATATAAGTAATTTCTTGGTTTAGTAAAGAAATAAGCTTCTACTGATAATTTTTGGCATGTTATGTCCCTTGTATGTTTAACAAAGATATATATTAACAATACCAGAGAAAAGCACAGTCATAGTGATATCAAGTCCTTATGGCTGTCTACCTGTGAAAATTTGAAATATTACTTCATTACCTATTCAATCATACTGTATGACTATGTGCTTTGTTGGGGAAATTGTTCATTGATTTTTGGTACATTTCTGTAAATTGTATTTTAGAGAACAAAGAAAGATTACTACTTGACTTACTTATTGATTGTAATCAGATCCAAGAAATACAGGTAAATTGCATGCAGTTCTTGTCAGGTTAACTTGTTGGTGTAAATGAATGAATATCTATTGAAGCTATTGACATAGTATCTTTATTATGGTCAAACAATGTCCATCTGGCAACCTAACGGTGCATACCACTTGGCTCAAGTGTCAACAACAGCATGGAGGCTTCATTGATATTTATTTAAAAAAAAACCTGTTCTTCAAAATTTCATCAAATGTATAATATCTTAATTATCTACTGCTGAAATTTTAAAATCAATATTGATTATTACAAAATAATGCATTATTAAGATCAACATTATAAGTATTGCCGTTGAAGGCAATCTTTAATTTTGTTTTGTTTTTTATTATATGTTTACAGAAAATATGGATCAATCAAGAACTATTAGATTGACATCAGTCAATGATGATGTGGTTAGGGTGTATGTCCCATGCGATTACAAAATAAATAAACAGTTACCTTTATTTCATAATGCAAGTGAGGCAATTATGCATAGATATATATATGGTGAGTTTGCTATTGTTGCACCTGATCCATTTATATACCAACATCTTGCACATACATGTACAGACAAAGACACGGGTTCTTGTACATGGAGTCATAATGGTACATTGTCAGAAGTTTTGACAGTGACTTATGTGTCTCCATCTGACTCCACGTATGATAACTCAATGTCTTTGTTTTCCTCTCGAAAAAGTGACGTCACAGTGGCATTAGATGGTTCTGCTGACCTTTTTTCTGATTTGGAAGTAAATTCTGCAGAACAATCTGCTGCCAACCAAGATTTACAAGGTGGACCTACCTATGCATCAGCTAATGCTGATACAGATGAAGCTGCATCTTGTAAATCTGAGAAGATATTAAAATCAAAACCTTTAAAAAGGAAAAGAATTTGTGATTCAACAGTAAAAAAGTCTGATGAATCATCAAGTTGTTTTCCTTTCTGCTCTCAATATACTTCTTCTGTAAAACCTCATGAATTACATTGTATTCCAATCAGCAGCTCAGACTCCGATACCAATAACAATGTGTTTAAGGTTATAAAGAAGAAATATAGAAAGCAGAATTAAGGCTTTATACTGCTATCTTTCATAGATGTATATTGACTTTGTGTGGCCCTTTTTTTTTACTTTGATACACATATTTGGTAGTCTAATGATTATTTGTGGACATAATTTTTTTAAAATCATATTATTATAAAAAAGTTTGTACATAACACATTAAAATCAATGTTTCATATTAAATCGGTAGCCTTTATATTTAAACAGTACTGGGTTTATCTTACCAGCGGGAGAATATACCTAGTGATGAGTACTATACAAGATTACTATACTAAAGCCAAAGCTGCCGCACATTTTTAGGGTAGCTTCAGCAAGAATTATCTCCCTTTATGTTTCTTAACTATCACTCTAGTGTTACAGGCAAAAACAAATCTTACTTCTGGAACATAAATATTTACTTTAATATTACTAGTAATTTATATTATTATTTATTATTATTTATTATTTTATACATTTGTGATAAAGATGTTTTTTAATGTCATGATTGTCTCACTTGCAATCATTTACAAATGTAAAAGTAAAAACTATCCATATGTTCACCTTTTTAAACACCGATGGTACTTGGTTGCAAAACATGTAATTTATTGGGCATACATGTACATGATCACATTGTATAGACGACTATGAACAAATAAGTTGCTAGGTAAATCCATTATTGTTTAATATAATCTGTTCTTTAACACCACGATCACACAAAAAGTCAAGCAAGTATATATAGCTAAATTACATGAACTAATAATATTCAAATAAATATACAGTACATAGTCATTGTTGAAAAATATATGATTTATTAGTTTTAGTCTTAAAAACAAATCTTTTGTAACAAATTAAAATAAAAAGTCTATTTCTGCAAAATGAGTATGTATTGTATCATATTTTTTTCTATGTTTTTAGCTTCTACACTTGTTTTGCTTTGACTTCACTAATATTTATGCATGGTATGAAGTTAAACATACAGTAATAAAAGGAAATTAATAATCTGTATATTACTCTTTTCAGAATCTGGTATAATATAAATTATTGTTTTGAAATTTTGAGCTGGATGAACATGAAATAGCAAAATGTAAGTACAAAAGTTTGTGTATTTAAATATGTGCATCTCAGTGTTTACTTTGTACATTGTTTCATATTTTGTGTGTCTGTGTGAATATATATGTACATTTTTATCATAAATATTATGATATTTATATATATATGGCTGTTCACCTTTTGAAATTTAGATCTAAAATAAAAATACTAATACTTGTTTTTATTGGCATTATTATTTTTGAGCCTAAATGTGTTTTTGGTTAATCTGCAGTATTGCTGATGTAAAATCATTTTTTTTTGGCATATGAACTGTCAAGATGTCACTTTCCAATAAGCAATTGACCAATGGAGATGTGTTCAAAGTATTTCAGCAATTAAATGCAACACCGAAATTGATTCATGCAGCTCTTTGCCAGCTTTCTAATACTAATACAGAAAATATTGTGCTTGAAAGTAACTATACTAAAGCAAAGCGTGTTGTAGAGAGAATAAGAAAGCTAAAAAATTTTAGAAATATTAACAAACTAAATGAATATTTATCCACCCCGTACAATCTTCCTCAAAGCAAATTAAACTAGAAACTACCTCACATACAGAAGATATAAAAAAATTGAAAACACAGCTTCAACACCATCAGCGAACGAATGAGAATCTAAGAAAAAGATTAAACAGTATCCATGTGTCTCGTCTTAATCAAAAAATAAAAACGACAAGGAATTGTTATTGTTAATCAGAAGCGAACTATCTGTGATTTGAGAGAAAAAATAGCAACAAGACATTATGGGATAGACAAGTCAACTCAATGTAATCTCATATCTAATATTATTAAAGATTTAAATATTGAAATAGATGAGTTACGAACAGAAATAGATAATGCTAGTTCAAATAAAGAAGAAAAAAAACCATTTTTGTAAGTAGGGAAGAAAAAGTAGGGAGACCTTATAATAATAAAATACGTGAATTGTACTATGATCTGAGATCAAAGGGCGTATCATTGCACCAGTGTGGACCAGTTATTAAATCCATCTGTAATATTTTAAATATTAATATTGATATTGATTTACCAAGCATTGCTACAGTGCATAACATGACAACAGAAATGGGAATTGTTGCAAAGCAGCATATTTTGTCAAATATCGAAGGGTCAGAAAATTTAACTTTGTTACGTGATGCAACTACGAAAAAGGGTAAACACTATTTTGCTATTCAGCTGTGTAATGATAAGAAAGACAGCATAACCGTTGAAGTAAAGAAGTAAAGGACGCTAAAGCTACTACTTATGCTGAATGTACTGAATCTATTTTGAATGATATTTCAACCATAAAATGTCCTGGCAATGAGTTCAATACTATTAAAAAAGTAACCAACTTTATGACAGACAGAAGTGTGACTGAGAGTAAAGTTAATGAAATATTATCAACAAAAATTTCCTCTGAAAATACATATTCTTTTAAATGTGCTGTACACCCTCTTTTGCAGTTTTCGGAAGTATGTTTAAAACTATTAAATGATTTGGAAAAGGATGTTAAAATAGATATCAAACCAGAAAATAAAGAATCTTACACAAACTGTCTTTTGAGATTTGTGTCAAAGCTTTTTTTTAAAGATGGATCTGGTGACCCACTTTTGACAAAAGTATTTTTACAAAAAAATGGAATTTTTGATATACCTATAATGAATTTTCGATGAAATAGATTTAATGTTTTATTTATCAAAACTTTTAATAAAGTACCTTAGAGATTCAAAACATACACTGAATTATGCCCAAAATTTTATTTTAAACTGTTTACAAAATTCTGAAATTTTAAGTATATGCAGAGCCTTAGGAATTATTTATGAACTTTTTTACTCAGCCATACTGGAATGTTGTTAACAATGAGACTTCACCACTAAATATGGGTAATATATACCGTAGACTGATAGATGCTTTAGAACTTTCATCTGAAAATCCCCAAATTTTGTTGAAAAATGAACTTAAACTTTTACAAGGTCCTGAATTGAAACTCTCTCTCCCCCTTCAGATTATCTTTTTATTACTGATGAAATTTTGGATGATTTTACATTAAAGGCTCTACAAAAATTTACTTCAAACCTTTTAATAAAATGCAAAAATTTATTTAAAGAATTTTTACAAGGTGGTATATATTTTGAACCAAATGATAAAATGTTTGAAATTACAAAATCCTGTCCATCAAACAATATAAGTGTGGAAAGATTGTTTGCCAAAGTTGATAGTAAACTAAACCATGCTCCAAATTCAAACACTCACTCTATAGAAAGTACTTTGTTGTATGTTTCAAATCAAACATCAGATTGGCTTTTATCTCAGACTGAATGTGAAAAAAGGAAATTATCGATCATGCAAGACAACAAAAAAAAAACTGTGTGTGAAAAGGAATTAAATGATAAGAAAGAATTATTTGAACAAAGGTGTAAATTAATAGACCAAAAGTTTAAAGAAAAACAGGAATTCGTAGAAAAACAAGAAAAGAAGAAAGAAATTATTCGGCAAAAAATAACTGAAATTGGAATTTGGCAGAACAAATCTGAAATAAATAATGGCATAAGTGTTTTAAAAACTAAAAAGGACAAAATTTCAGCTTTGAAAAATCAAATTAATATTCATAAGAATGATCCAAAATTTCAAAATGATGAGATGAAAGACCACAAACATCTATTTCAATTCAGCGCAAAGGGAAAGCAACATGGTATTGACCAACTAACTGCAAATCTTCTTGCAATTATAAAAATTAAAACAGATAAAAACCTAGATTCTACATCATTTCAAGACCCAGATAGCTTTGTTGGATCAGAAATAGCTCATGTATGGACTGATCAAACAACAGGATCCGACACAACATATCATGGAAAGATTATTTCATTCAGCAATGATACTTTTGAGGTTAATATAGAATATTTTTTTATTGACAGTTCATATCCCAAAGAACTTTTTACTTCATATCCCAAACAACCTTCAATTCGTGGTGGCCTTATTCATAAAGGTGTAGAGATAATTGCACTGTACTAACTCAAACTTAAGCACTTTTGAATAAAGTTGGATTTATTTAACTTGTACATACCATATAACTTTTGTGTGTGCACAATTTCTACAATACATTTTCTATTTTGTAGCTGTCATGCACGATGATTAACCCTCTCAATAGTGGAGGTTGGCAATCCTTGTCTAAAATACACTCCTTTTAACCATTCTCATTTTTTTTCAAATGGACATTTCCCAAATGTTACTATAAAAATTTGTTATACTTGGTCATATAATTGCTAATTACCATATTTGGGTTTGATACTGAAAGCTTGTTTATTTATTATGGAAAACTTAGAGCAATGGCAAGTGAGGATGTACAAATATATAGGGTGCTTTGAAGAAAATTTAATAATGTCTTTCATGTATATGGTTTGTTTCCATGTTGATGTTTGTACAGTTATTATATGTTTTTTCTTGGCATTCTTAAACTAACCAGAAATATTGTCTATACATTTGTATCTGTCTCTCTGTTAAATGTTAAACGTTTATATGTGTTATATGTCCAGAATGGTAATACTAGAAGACAATGAGACTTGTGTTAAATTATGCCAATTTTGTTTGAACTTTGACCATAAACAAAAAACAAAAAACAGATAATTTATTATTTATTATTATTTACTGAGGACTGCATGATACTTTTAAATATGTTTTATTCAACGTCTTCAAAATTGTAATATTTCATTATTTGGATATTAAGTTAACAACAGAAAAAATACAACACAACAGAAGTCAGTGTTCAACAAAAAAAGAAAACAAACTCGGTAAGATTAAATCACTTATATAATTTGCCTCTTGCCAGACACATACATGTACCTAAAACATAAATATTTAATGATTTTACAGATTAAATACAGCCAAGAAGATACGATTTATGAACTGTCATTCAATGAATTTTCCACAGACTTCAAACAGGGACATTAAAATTTAAAGGTAATTTATAACATTTTGACTCATAAATACTGTTTTATTTTAACATACATTAAACTTATGCCAGAAACAAATACAATTGTTGTGTCAAAGTAATTTTGCAGACTTTTGTTATGTATATAGAATGAATTAAAGTTCTACATTTTGAGCAATTATTTATTTTTTTTCAGACTAACCAATAAATTATGAAATAGAGTATAGTATTAATCTTGTTTGTAAGTATAAATAGAGTTATCTCTCTTTTCACACCAAACTTACTTATTATAATTGAATCGTCTCCCTTTAATGACAATTCGTGCCTGAAGTCACACAGAAAACACTGGGAATTCTGAATTTATTTTTAATGACCAATGAGATTACAGCTTATTTTAAGTTGTTGGAATTAGGAACAAATATTTAATACTTATTTTCATTGGTCTACAATACAGTTTAGAAAATTTGTTGAACTGGCTACACCATGATGCAAAAAAGCATTCGTCGTCGCAAGTTTGTCGTCCTAGATTTTGACTCGAAAGTCACCGAAGAAATTGAATAATTAGACGGGTTAGAAAATGTTAATTTTCCGGATTAGTACTTATTTTATTAAATTTGGTTTTTTAATTTGTAACCCGTTGTTTTATAGTTTATACAAATTGTTAATTTAATAACAGGTGCGCGAACTAGTTCACATTATTTTTGTAAATCGTACTCTGTGCGCACGCGTACGCAAAAGTCGTTCTTTCCAACGTTCCGACCATTCAGTTTAAATGATCATAACTTTTGATATAGGTTATCAATTTGTTTCATCTTTGCAGTTTTGTAAAGTTTAAATTCCGCAGAGTTATCTTGCGAATTTAGTTTTCCCTATTTGGACCTGCGTCCGGTATAATTTTTCACATTACTAAAATTATAATGAAAATTTGCTCGATGTCTATGTCCGAAAGTCTTCTTGCCGCAATTCCCAAAAGATTTCTACAACTGTATTGAACTCTGGATATTGATTTTGATATCAATGGATTGACAAAGCTATAGCCAAAATATTTACTAAATTACATGGCAATTAAATGTGGACTACGGGAGTAATTAAAGTTTAATTGCAACGTTTGGTTTTGCGAATTTTACCGTAACACTGGCGAAAAATTCAGGTAGCATTCGTCGTGTTCTAATTAAAACTATGGACAAACCACACAACAAATAAATAATCTTTTTACATAAATAGAAAGCTGAGATTCAGAGCTTTTATTTGATACCTTGTTTATACCCGTGGCATTAAAAACGTCCATTTTATTTGGGCTACAGCTGACGTTGTAGCCAGAAAAACGCTTCACCGGTACCAGGTACAGGTGTGAAAGGGAAGGGGTTAAACGAATAAAGGGTTCAATATAGGATATATTGCTTTTCAAGTGACCATTACTCTAGGCAGTTTGTGCGAGATTTAAAAAATAATTGTTATACATATATTAATTAGTTCGTTTTCCTTAAAAAACGATGGATAGAAGATACGTTATGAAATATGTAAAATGATTTTTTTCTTTAAGGATTGTAGTAGACGAGTGTATATTAGTTTTACTATACATAAGTTGTATTTAGTCCTTAACTTATCAAACTTTAAATGTTATTGATTACTATTGATAGTATCTAAAATTATTTATGGTCTTTCACATTTATTTGCATCTAAATTTAAAAAAGGGAACTGAATCAGGTTAATGTTTTGTCTTCAGTGTAAGCAATAACTTGTTTATATTATTTGCAATTTCCGCAACTGTGTAGTTTATTATATAGTTTGATTAATAATTTGTTTTAGATTAATGTGTTAACATGTTTTTTGCTTAAACCATCCTAAAATCTAAATTTTATGATTGGACATTCTTATCTGAATTCGGATAATTTTTATATCCCTTACTGTACCAATGGAGGGCTTTTATACACTTATCACGACTGGACATTATTTATATACGATTCTCTTTACATGTTATCCGAATCGAATTCGGATAAGTTTTATATTGCTATTCTAAGTTCACGAAGAATACATTTCATTATAGTTTGCACATCAAATTATACACAGTAAGCCTTATCCGAATTCGGACAAGACTTGTATTATCTGCTGTATTAATAGAAGACTATATAATATCTGCAACAACAAGCAATGATAAGAATTATCCGAATTCGGATAAGCTGTAATAGCGAAAGACTACCAGTATAATATTCTATTTATTTTTGCCGTGTATCAATTATTGTTGCATGGTACGTGTTTATAATCTCTCTTATCCAAATTCTGATACCACACATTATAAAGTTTAAAACAATATTCTCAATATTATCCAAATCTGGATCAGCTTTATTTGCAGATTTTCAACAAATACTATATATATCTTCCGACATGTTAAAATGCGATTTACGTTTTATCCATGGCCAATGGCGATTTGAGCATATGGAAATGCTCAAGAGAAATTGGAAGCTGTTTTCTTTATTCAGTTTTGTACAGTTTATTGACTGGTTCTTTATTGAGTTTGTGTACAATTTACTGACTGGTTCTTTATTTAGTTTTGTACAGTTTATTGACTTTTTTTATTTTGTCTTGTACAGTTTATTGACTGTTTCTTTATTTAGTTTGTGTACAGTTTATTGACTGGTTCTTTATTTAGTTTTGTACAGTTTTTTGCCTGGTTCTTTATTGAGTTTTGCACAGTTTATGTACTGGTTCTTTATTGAGTTTTGTACAGTTTATTTACTGGTTCTTTATTGAGTTTTGTACAGTTTATTGACTGGTTCTTTATTGAGTTTTGTACAGTTTATTGACTAATTCTATATTGAGTTTTGTACAGTTTATTGACTGGTTCTTTATTCAGTTTGGTGGTGTTTATTGACTGTTTATTTATTGAGTTTTGTACAGTTTATTGACTGGTTCTTTGTTCAGTTTTGTACTGTTTATTGACTGGTTCTTTATTCAGTTTTGTACAGTTTATTGACTGGTTCTTTATTCAGTTTTGTACAGTTTATTGACTGGTTCTTTATTAAGTTTTGTACAGTTTATTGACTGTTTCTTTATTTAGTTTTGTACAGTTTTTTGACTGTTTCTATATTTAGTTTTGTACAGTTTATTGACTGTTTCTTTATTTAGTTTTGTAAAGTTTATTTATTGTTTCTTTATTTAGTTTGTGTACAATCTATTGACTGGTTCTTTATTTAGTTTTGTACAGTTTATTGACTTTTCTTTATTTAGTTTTGTACAGTTTATTGACAGGTTCTTTATTGAGTTTTGTACAGTTTATTGACTGGTTCTTTATTCAGTTTTGTAATGTTTATTGACTGGTTCTTTATTGAGTTTTGTACAGTTTATTGACTTGTTCTTTATTGAGTTTTGTACAGTTTATTGACTGGTTCCTTATTGAGTTTTGTACAGTTTATTGACTGGTTCTTTATTTAGTTTTGTACAGTTTATTGACTGGTTCTTTAATGACTTTTGTACAGTTTATTGACTGGTTCTTTATTTAGTTTTGTATAGTTTATTGACTTGTTCTTTGTTCAGTTTTGTACTGTTTATTGACTGGTTCTTTATTCAGTTTTGTGCAGTTTATTGACTGGTTCTTTATTCAGTTTTTTACAGTTTATTGACTGGTTCTTTATTTAGTTTTGTAAAGTTTATTGACTGTTTCTTTATTTAGTTTTGTACAGTTTATTGACTGTTTCTATATTTAGTTTTGTTACAGTTTATTAACTGTTTCTCTATTTAGTTTTGCACAGTTTATTGACTGTTTCTTTATTTAGTTTGTGTACAATTTATTGACTGGTTCTTTATTTAGTTTTGTGCAGTTTATTGGCTGTTTCTTTATTTAGTTTTGTACAGTTTATAAACTGTTTCTTAATTTAGTTTTGTACAGTTTATTGACTGGTTCTTTATTGAGTTTTCTACAGTTTATTGACTGGTTCTTTATTCAGTTTTGTACAGTTTATTGACTGGTTCTTTATTGAGTTTTGTACAGTTTATTGACTGGTTCTTTCTTGAGTTTTGTACAGTTTTTTTACTGTTTCTTTATTGAGATTTGTACAGTTTTTCGACTAGTCCTTCATTGAGTTTTGTAGTTTATTGACTGTTTCTTTATTGAGCTTTGTACAGTTTATTGACTGTTTCTTTATTTCGTTTTGTACAGTTTATTGACTGGTTCTTTATTTTGTTTTGTACTGTTTATTGACTGTTTCTTTATTTAGTTTGTGTACAATTTATTGACTGGTAATTTATTTAGTTTTGTACAGTTTATTGACTGTTTCTTTATTTAGTTTTGTACAGTTTATTGACTGTTTCTTTATTTAGTTTTGTACAGTTTATTGAATGGTTCTTTATTGAGTTTTGTACAGTTTATTGACTGGTTCTTTATTGAGTTTTGTACACTTTATTGACTGGTTCTTTATTCAGTTTTGTGCAGTTTATTGACTGGTTCTTTTTTGAGTTTTGTACAGTTTATTGACTGGTTCTTTATTCAGTTTTGTACAGTTTATTGACTGGTTCTTTATTTCGTTTGTGTACAGTTTATTGACTGGTTCTTTATTGAGTTTTGTACAGTTTTGTTGACTGGTTCTTTATTCAGTTTTGTACAGTTTATTTACTGGTTCTTTATTGAGTTTTGTACAGTGTATTTACTGGTTGTTTATTGAGTTTTGTACAGTTTATTGACTGTTTCTATTATTAGTTTTGTACAGTTTATTAACTGTTTCTTTATTTAGTTTTGTACAGTTTATTGACTGTTTCTTTATTGAGTTTTGTATAGTTTATTGACTGATTCTTTCCTGAGTTTTGTACAGTGTATTTACTGGTTGTTTATTGAGTTTTGTACAGTTTATTGACTGTTTCTATTATTAGTTTTGTACAGTTTATAAACTGTTTCTTTATTTAGTTTTGTACAGTTTACTGAATGTTTCTTTATTGAGATTTGTACAGTTTTTTGACTAGTCCTTCATTGAGTTTTGTAGTTTATTGACTGTTTCTTTATTGAGCTTTGTACAGTTTATTGACTGTTTCTTTATTTAGTTTGTGTACAATCTATTGACTGGTTCTTTATTTAGTTTTGTACAGTTTATTGACTTTTCTTTATTTAGTTTTGTACAGTTTATTGACAGGTTCTTTATTGAATTTTGTACAGTTTATTGACTGGTTCTTTATTCAGTTTTGTAATGTTTATTGACTGGTTCTTTATTGAGTTTTGTACAGTTTATTGACTTGTTCTTTATTGAGTTTTGTACAGTTTATTGACTGGTTCTTTATTGAGTTTTGTACAGTTTATTGACTGGTTCTTTATTTAGTTTTGTACAGTTTATTGACTGGTTCTTTAATGACTTTATTTAGTTTTGTATAGTTTATTGACTTGTTCTTTGTTCAGTTTTGTACTGTTTATTGACTGGTTCTTTATTCAGTTTTGTGCAGTTTATTGACTGGTTCTTTAATCAGTTTTTTACAGTTTATTGACTGGTTCTTTATTTAGTTTTGTAAAGTTTATTGACTGTTTCTTTATTTAGTTTTGTACAGTTTATTGACTGTTTCTATATTTAGTTTTGTACAGTTTATTAACTGTTTCTTCATTTAGTTTTGTACAGTTTATTGACTGTTTCTTTATTTAGTTTTGTACAGTTTATTGACTGTTTCTATATTAAGTTTTGTACAGTTTATTAACTGTTTCTCTATTTAGTTTTGCACAGTTTATTGACTTTCTTTATTTAGTTTGTGTACAATTTATTGACTGGTTCTTTATTTAGTTTTGTGCAGTTTATTGACTGTTTCTTTATTTAGTTTTGTACAGTTTATTAACTGTTTCTTAATTTAGTTTTGTACAGTTTATTGTTTGGTTCTTTATTTAGTTTTGTACAGTTTATTGACTTTTCTTTATTTAGTTTTGTACAGTTTATTGACAGGTTCTTTATTGAGTTTTGTACAGTTTATTGACTGTTTCAATATTTAGTTTTGTACAGATTATTAACTGTTTCTTTATTTAGTTTTGTACAGTTTATTGACTGTTTCTTTATTTAGTTTGTGTACAATTTATTGACTGGTTCTTTATTTAGTTTTGTACAGTTTATTGACTGTTTCTTTATTTAGTTTTGTACAGTTTATTGACTGTTTCTTTATTTAGTTTTGTACAGTTTATTAACTTGTTCTTTATTTAGTTTTGTACAGTTTATTGACTGGTTCTTTAGTGAGTTTTGTACAGTTTATTGACTGGTTCTTTATTGAGTTTTGTACAGTTTATTGACTGGTTCTTTATTTAGTTTTGTACATTTTATTGACTGTTTCTTTATTGAGTTTTGTACAGTTTATTGACTAATTCTTTATTGAGTTTTGTACAGTGTATTGACTGATTCTTTATTCAGTTTTGTACAGTTTATTGACTGGTTCTTTATTGAGTTTTGTACTGTTTATTGACTGGTTCTTTAATCAGTTTTGTACAGTTATTGACTGGTTCTTTATTCAGTTTTGTACAGTTTATTGACTGTTTCAATATTTAGTTTTGTACAGATTATTAACTGTTTCTTTATTTAGTTTTGTACAGTTTATTGACTGTTTCTTTATTTAGTTTGTGTACAATTTATTGACTGGTTCTTTATTTAGTTTTGTACAGTTTATTGACTGTTTCTTTATTTAGTTTTGTACAGTTTATTAACTGTTTCTTTATTTAGTTTTGTACAGTTTAGTGACTTGTTCTTTATTGAGTTTTGAACAGTTTATTGACTGGTTTTTTATTCAGTTTTGTACAGTTTATTTACTGGTTCTTTATTGAGGTTTGTACAGTTTATTGACTGATTCTTTATTCAGTTTTGTACAGTTTATTGACTGGTTGTTTATTGAGTTTTGTACTGTTTATTGACTGGTTCTTTAATCAGTTTTGTACAGTTATTGACTGGTTCTTTATTCAGTTTTGTACAGTTTATTGGCTGTTTCTTTATTTAGTTTTGTACAGTTTATTGACTGTTTCAATATTTAGTTTTGTACAGATTATTAACTGTATCTTTATTTAGTTTTGTACAGTTTATTGACTGTTTCTTTATTTAGTTTGTGTACAATTTATTGACTGGTTCTTTATTTAGTTTTGTACATTTTATTGACTGTTTCTTTATTTAGTTTTGTACAGTTTATTAACTGTATCTTTATTTAGTTTTGTACAGTTTATTGACTGGTTCTTTATTGAGTTTTGAACAGTTTATTGATTGGTTCTTTATTCAGTTTTGTACAGTTTATTTACTGGTTCTTTATTCAGTTTTGTACAGTTTATTGACTGGTTCTTTATTTCGTTTGTTTACAGTTTATTGAATGGTTCTTTATTGAGTTTTGTACAGTTTTGTTGACTGGTTCTTTATTCAGTTTGTACAGTTTATTGACTGGTTCTTTATTGAGTTTGTGTACAATTTACTGACTGGTTCTTTATTTAGTTTTGAACAGTTTATTGACTTTTTTTAATTTTGTTTTGTACAGTTTATTGACTGTTTCTTTATTTAGTTTGTGTACAGTTTATTGACTGGTTCTTTATTTAGTTTTGTACAGTTTTTTGCCTGGTTCTGTATTGAGTTTTGTACAGTTTATATACTGGTTCTTTATTGAGTTTTTTACTGTGTATTTACTGGTTCTTTATTGAGTTTTGTACAGTTTATTGACTGTTTCTATTATTAGTTTTGTACAGTTTATTAACTGTTTCTTTATTTAGTTTTGTACAGTTTATTGACTGTTTCTTTATTGAGTTTTGTATAGTTTATTGACTGATTCTTTCTTGAGTTTTGTACAATTTTTTGACTGTTTCTTTATTGAAATTTCTACAGTTTTTTGACTGGTTCTTTATTGTTTTGTACAGTTTATTGACTGTTTCTTTATTGAGTTTTGTACAGTTTATTGACTGTTTCTTTATTTAGTTTTGTACAGTTTATTAACTTGTTCTATATTTAGTTTTGTACAGTTTATTGACTGGTTCTTTAGTGAGTTTTGTACAGTTTATTGACTGGTTCTTTATTGAGTTTTGTACAGTTTATTGACTGGTTCTTTATTTAGTTTTGTACATTTTATTGACTGTTTCTTTATTGAGTTTTGTACAGTTTATTGACTAATTCTTTATTGAGTTTTGTACAGTTAATTGACTGATTCTTTATTCAGTTTTGTACAGTTTATTGACTGGTTCTTTATTGAGTTTTGTACTGTTTATTGACTGGTTCTTTAATCAATTTTGTACAGTTATTGACTCGTTCTTTATTCAGTTTTGTACAGTTTATTGGCTGTTTCTTTATTTAGTTTTGTACAGTTTATTGACTGTTTCAATATTTAGTTTTGTACAGATTATTAACTGTTTCTTTATTTAGTTTTGTACAGTTTATTGACTGTTTCTTTATTTAGTTTGTGTACAATTTATTGACTGGGTCTTTATTTAGTTTTGTACAGTTTATTGACTGTTTCTTTATTTAGTTTTGTACAGTTTATTAACTGTTTCTTTATTTAGTTTTGTACAGTTTATTGACTGGTTCTTTATTGAGTTTTGAACAGTTTATTGACTGGTTCTTTATTCAGTTTTGTACAGTTTATTTACTGGATCTTTATTGAGGTTTGTACAGTTTATTGACTGATTCGTTATTCAGTTTTGTACAGTTTATTGACTGGTTGTTTATTGAGTTTTGTACTGTTTATTGAGTGGTTCTTTAATCAGTTTTGTACAGTTATTGACTGGTTCTTTATTCAGTTTTGTACAGTTTATTGGCTGTTTCTTTATTTAGTTTTGTACAGTTTATTGACTGTTTCAATATTTAGTTTTGTACAGATTATTAACTGTTTCTTTATTTAGTTTGTGTACAATTTATTGACTGGTTTTTTATTTAATTTTGTACAGTTTATTGACTGATTCTTTATTTAGTTTTGTACAGTTTATTAACTGTTTCTTTAATTAGTTTTGTACAGTTTATTGACTGGTTCTTTATTGAGTTTTGAACAGTTTATTGACTGGTTCGTTATTCAGTTTTGTACAGTTTATTTACTGGTTCTTTATTTTGTTTTGTACATTTTATTGACTGTTTCTTTATTGAGTTTTGTACAGTTTTTTGACTGTTTCTTTACTGAGATTTGTACAGTTTTTTACTGGTTCTTTATTGAGTTTTGTACAGTTTATTGACTGTTTCTTTATTGAGTTTTGCACAGTTTATTGACTGTTTCTTTATTTAGTTTTGTACAGTTTATTAACTGGTTCTTTATTTAGTTTTGTACAGTTTATTGACTCGTTCTTTAGTGAGTTTTGTACAGTTTATTGACTGGTTCTTTATTGAGTTTTGTACAGTTTATTGACTGGTTCTTTATTTAGTTTTGTACATTTTATTGACTGTTTCTTTATTGAGTTTTGTACAGTTTATTGACTAATTCTTTATTGAGTTTTGTACAGTTTATTGACTGATTCTTTATTCAGTTTTGTACAGTTTATTGACAGGTTCTTTATTGAGTTTTGTACAGTTTATTGACTGGTTCTTTATTCAGTTTTGTACAGTTTATTGGCTGTTTCTTTATTTAGTTTTGTACAGTTTATTGACTGTTTCAATATTTAGTTTTGTACAGATTATTAACTGTATCTTTATTTAGTTTTGTACAGTTTATTGACTGTTTCTTTATTTAGTTTGTGTACAATTTATTGACTGGTTCTTTATTTAGTTTTGTACAGTTTATTGACTGTTTCTTTATTTAGTTTTGTACAGTTTATTAACTGTATCTTTATTTAGTTTTGTACAGTTTATTGACTGGTTCTTTATTGAGTTTTGAACAGTTTATTGATTGGTTCTTTATTCAGTTTTGTACAGTTTATTTACTGGTTCTTTATTCAGTTTTGTACAGTTTATTGACTGGTTCTTTATTTCGTTTGTTTACAGTTTATTGAATGGTCCTTTATTGAGTTTTGTACAGTTTTGTTGACTGGTTCTTTATTCAGTTTGTACAGTTTATTGACTGGTTCTTTATTGAGTTTGTGTACAATTTACTGACTGGTTCTTTATTTAGTTTTGAACAGTTTATTGACTTTTTTAATTTTGTTTTGTACAGTTTATTGACTGTTTCTTTATTTAGTTTGTGTACAGTTTATTGACTGGTTCTTTATTTAGTTTTGTAGAGTTTTTTGCCTGGTTCTGTATTGAGTTTTGTACAGTTTATATACTGGTTCTTTATTGAGTTTTGTACTGTGTATTTACTGGTTCTTTATTGAGTTTTGTACAGTTTATTGACTGTTTCTATTATTAGTTTTGTACAGTTTATTAACTGTTTCTTTATTTAGTTTTGTACAGTTTATTGACTGTTTCTTTATTGAGTTTTGTATAGTTTATTGACTGATTCTTTCTTGAGTTTTGTACAATTTTTTGACTCTTTCTTTATTGAAATTTCTACAGTTTTTTGACTGGTTCTTTATTGTTTTGTACAGTTTATTGACTGTTTCTTTATTGAGTTTTGTACAGTTTATTGACTGTTTCTTTATTTAGTTTTGTACAGTTTATTAACTTGTTCTTTATTTAGTTTTGTACAGTTTATTGACTGGTTCTTTAGTGAGTTTTGTACAGTTTATTGACTGGTTCTTTATTGAGTTTTGTACAGTTTATTGACTGGTTCTTTATTTAGTTTTGTACATTTTATTGACTGTTTCTTTATTGAGTTTTGTACAGTTTATTGACTAATTCTTTATTGAGTTTTGTACAGTTTATTGACTGATTCTTTATTCAGTTTTGTACAGTTTATTGACTGGTTCTTTATTGAGTTTTGTACTGTTTATTGACTGGTTCTTTAATCAATTTTGTACAGTTATTGACTCGTTCTTTATTCAGTTTTGTACAGTTTATTGGCTGTTTCTTTATTTAGTTTTGTACAGTTTATTGACTGTTTCAATATTTAGTTTTGTACATATTATTAACTGTCTCTTTATTTAGTTTTGTTCAGTTTATTGACTGTTTCTTTATTTAGTTTGTGTACAATTTATTGACTGGGTCTTTATTTAGTTTTGTACAGTTTATTGACTGTTTCTTTATTTAGTTTTGTACAGTTTATTAACTGTTTCTTTATTTAGTTTTGTACAGTTTAGTGACTGGTTCTTTATTGAGTTTTGAACAGTTTATTGACTGGTTCTTTATTCAGTTTTGTACAGTTTATTTACTGGATCTTTATTGAGGTTTGTACAGTTTATTGACTGATTCGTTATTCAGTTTTGTACAGTTTATTGACTGGTTGTTTATTGAGTTTTGTACTGTTTATTGAGTGGTTCTTTAATCAGTTTTGTACAGTTATTGACTGGTTCTTTATTCAGTTTTGTACAGTTTATTGGCTGTTTCTTTATTTAGTTTTGTACAGTTTATTGACTGTTTCAATATTTAGTTTTGTACAGATTATTAACTGTTTCTTTATTTAGTTTGTGTACAATTTATTGACTGGTTTTTTATTTAATTTTGTACAGTTTATTGACTGTTTCTTTATTTAGTTTTGTACAGTTTATTAACTGTTTCTTTAATTAGTTTTGTACAGTTTATTGACTGGTTCTTTATTGAGTTTTGAACAGTTTATTGACTGGTTCGTTATTCAGTTTTGTACAGTTTATTTACTGGTTCTTTATTTTGTTTTGTACATTTTATTGACTGTTTCTTTATTGAGTTTTGTACAGTTTTTTGACTGTTTCTTTACTGAGATTTGTACAGTTTTTTACTGGTTCTTTATTGAGTTTGTACAGTTTATTGACTGTTTCTTTATTGAGTTTTGCACAGTTTATTGACTGTTTCTTTATTTAGTTTTGTACAGTTTATTAACTGGTTCTTTATTTAGTTTTGTACAGTTTATTGACTCGTTCTTTAGTGAGTTTTGCACAGTTTATTGACTGGTTCTTTATTGAGTTTTGTACAGTTTATTGACTGGTTCTTTATTTAGTTTTGTACATTTTATTGACTGTTTCTTTATTGAGTTTTGTACAGTTTATTGACTAATTCTTTATTGAGTTTTGTACAGTTTATTGACTGATTCTTTATTCAGTTTTGTACAGTTTATTGACAGGTTCTTTATTGAGTTTTGTACAGTTTATTGACTGGTTCTTTATTCAGTTTTGTACAGTTTATTGGCTGTTTCTTTATTTAGTTTTGTGCAGTTTATTGACTGTTTCAATATTTAGTTTTGTACAGTTTAATAACTGTTTCTTTATTTAGTTTTGTACATTTTATTGAATGTTTCTTTATTTAGTTTGTGTACAATTTATTGACTGGTTCTTTATTTAATTTTGCACAGTTTATTGACTGTTTCTTTATTTAGTTTTGTACAGTTTATTAACTGTTTCTTTTTTTAGTTTTGTACAGTTTATTGACTGGTTCTTTATTGAGTTTTGAACAGTTTATTGACTGGTTCTTTATTCAGTTTTGTACAGTTTATTTACTGGTTCTTTATTTAGTTTTGTACATTTTATTGACTGTTTCTTTATTGAGTTTTGTACAGTTTTTTGACTGTTTCTTTATTGAGATTTGTACAGTTTTTTGACTGGTTCTTTATTGAGTTTTGTACAGTTTATTGACTGTTTCTTTATTGAGTTTTGTACAGTTTATTGACTGGTTCTTTATTTAGTTTTGTACATTTTATTGACTGTTTCTTTATTGAGTTCTGTACAGTTTATTGACTTGTTCTTTATTGAGTTTTGTACAGTTTATTGACTGGTTCTTTATTGAGTTTTGTACAGTTTATTGACTGGTTCTTTATTTAGTTTTGTACAGTTTATTGACTGGTTCTTTAATGACTTTTGTACAGTTTTTTGACTGGTTCTTTATTTAGTTTTGTATAGTTTATTGACTTGTTCTTTGTTCAGTTTTGTACTGTTTATTGACTGGTTCTTTATTCAGTTTTGTGCAGTTTATTGACTGGTTCTTTAATCAGTTTTTTACAGTTTATTGACTGGTTCTTTATTTAGTTTTGTAAAGTTTATTGACTGTTTCTTTATTTAGTTTTGTACAGTTTATTGACTGTTTCTATATTTAGTTTTGTACAGTTTATTAACTGTTTCTTCATTTAGTTTTGTACAGTTTATTGACTGTTTCTTTATTAAGTTTTGTACAGTTAATTGACTGTTTCTATATTAAGTTTTGTACAGTTTATTAACTGTTTCTCTATTTAGTTTTGCACAGTTTATTGACTGTTTCTTTATTTAGTTTGTGTACAATTTATTGACTGGTTCTTTATTTAGTTTTGTGCAGTTTATTGACTGTTTCTTTATTTAGTTTTGTACAGTTTATTAACTGTTTCTTAATTTAGTTTTGTACAGTTTATTGTTTGGTTCTTTATTGAGTTTTGTACAGTTTATTGACTGGTTCTTTATTCAGTTTTGTACAGTTTATTGACAGGTTCTTTATTGAGTTTTGTACAGTTTATTGACTGGTTCTTTCTTGAGTTTTGTACAGTTTTTTGACTGTTTCTTTATTGAGATTTGTACAGTTTTTTGACTGTTTCAATATTTAGTTTTGTACAGATTATTAACTGTTTCTTTATTTAGTTTTGTACAGTTTATTGACTGTTTCTTTATTTATTTTGTGTACAATTTATTGACTGGTTCTTTATTTAGTTTTGTACAGTTTATTGACTGTTTCTTTATTTAGTTTTGTACAGTTTATTGACTGTTTCTTTATTTAGTTTTGTACAGTTTATTAACTTGTTCTTTATTTAGTTTTGTACAGTTTATTGACTGGTTCTTTAGTGAGTTTTGTACAGTTTATTGACTGGTTCTTTATTGAGTTTTGTACAGTTTATTTACTGGTTCTTTATTTAGTTTTGTACATTTTATTGACTGTTTCTTTATTGAGTTTTGTACAGTTTATTGACTAATTCTTTATTGAGTTTTGTACAGTGTATTGACTGATTCTTTATTCAGTTTTGTACAGTTTATTGACTGGTTCTTTATTGAGTTTTGTACTGTTTATTGACTGGTTCTTTAATCAGTTTTGTACAGTTATTGACTGGTTCTTTATTCAGTTTTGTACAGTTTATTGACTGTTTCAATATTTAGTTTTGTACAGATTATTAACTGTTTCTTTATTTACTTTTGTACAGTTTATTGACTGTTTCTTTATTTAGTTTGTGTACAATTTATTGACTGGTTCTTTATTTAGTTTTGTACAGTTTATTGACTGTTTCTTTATTTAGTTTTGTACAGTTTATTAACTGTTTCTTTATTTAGTTTTGTACAGTTTAGTGACTGGTTCTTTATTGAGTTTTGAACAGTTTATTGACTGGTTTTTTATTCAGTTTTGTACAGTTTATTTACTGGTTCTTTATTGAGGTTTGTACAGTTTATTGACTGATTCTTTATTCAGTTTTGTACAGTTTATTGACTGGTTGTTTATTGAGTTTTGTATTGTTTATTGACTGGTTCTTTAATCAGTTTTGTACAGTTATTGACTGGTTCTTTATTCAGTTTTGTACAGTTTATTGGCTGTTTCTTTATTTAGTTTTGTACAGTTTATTGACTGTTTCAATATTTAGTTTTGTACAGATTATTAACTGTATCTTTATTTAGTTTTGTACAGTTTATTGACTGTTTCTTTATTTAGTTTGTGTACAATTTATTGACTGGTTCTTTATTTAGTTTTGTACAGTTTATTGACTGTTGCTTTATTTAGTTTTGTACAGTTTATTAACTGTATCTTTATTTAGTTTTGTACAGTTTATTTACTGGTTCTTTATTCAGTTTTGTACAGTTTATTGACTGGTTCTTTATTTCGTTTGTTTACAGTTTATTGAATGGTTCTTTATTGAGTTTTGTACAGTTTTGTTGACTGGTTCTTTATTCAGTTTGTACAGTTTATTGACTGGTTCTTTATTGAGTTTGTGTACAATTTACTGACTGGTTCTTTATTTAGTTTTGAACAATTTATTGACTTTTTTTAATTTAGTTTTGTACAGTTTATTGACTGTTTCTTTATTTAGTTTGTGTACAGTTTATTGACTGGTTCTTTATTTAGTTTTGTACAGTTTTTTGCCTGGTTCTGTATTGAGTTTTGTACAGTTTATATACTGGTTCTTTATTGAGTTTTGTACTGTGTATTTACTGGTTCTTTATTGAGTTTTGTACAGTTTATTGACTGTTTCTATTATTAGTTTTGTACAGTTTATTAACTGTTTCTTTATTTAGTTTTGTACAGTTTATTGACTGGTTCTTTATTGAGTTTTGTATAGTTTATTGACTGATTCTTTCTTGAGTTTTGTACAATTTTTTGACTGTTTCTTTATTGAGATTTCTACAGTTTTTTGACTGGTTCTTTATTGTTTTGTACAGTTTATTGACTGTTTCTTTATTGAGTTTTGTACAGTTTATTGACTGTTTCTTTATTTAGTTTTGTACAGTTTATTAACTTGTTCTTTATTTAGTTTTGTACAGTTTATTGACTGGTTCTTTAGTGAGTTTTGTACAGTTTATTGACTGCTTCTTTATTGAGTTTTGTACAGTTTATTGACTGGTTCTTTATTTAGTTTTGTACATTTTATTGACTGTTTCTTTATTGAGTTTTGTACAGTTTATTGACTAATTCTTTATTGAGTTTTGTACAGTTTATTGACTGATTCTTTATTCAGTTTTGTACAGTTTATTGACTGGTTCTTTATTGAGTTTTGTACTGTTTATTGACTAGTTCTTTAATCAATTTTGTACAGTTATTGACTCGTTCTTTATTCAGTTTTGTACAGTTTATTGGCTGTTTCTTTATTTAGTTTTGTACAGTTTATTGACTGTTTCAATATTTAGTTTTGTACAGATTATTAACTGTTTCTTTATTTAGTTTTGTACAGTTTATTGACTGTTTCTTTTTTTAGTTTGTGTACAATTTATTGACTGGGTCTTTATTTAGTTTTGTACAGTTTATTGACTGTTTCTTTATTTAGTTTTGTACAGTTTATTAACTGTTTCTTTATTTAGTTTTGTACAGTTTAGTGACTGGTTCTTTATTGAGTTTTGAACAGTTTATTGACTGGTTCTTTATTCAGTTTTGTACAGTTTATTTACTGGATCTTTATTGAGGTTTGTACAGTTTATTGACTGATTCGTTATTCAGTTTTGTACAGTTTATTGACTGGTTGTTTATTGAGTTTTGTACTGTTTATTGAGTGGTTCTTTAATCAGTTTTGTACAGTTATTAACTGTTTCTTTATTCAGTTTTGTACAGTTTATTGGCTGTTTTTTTATTTAGTTTTGTACAGTTTATTGACTGTTTCAATATTTAGTTTTGTACAGATTATTAACTGTTTCTTTATTTAGTTTGTGTACAATTTATTGACTGGTTTTTTATTTAATTTTGTACAGTTTATTGACTGTTTCTTTATTTAGTTTTGTACAGTTTATTAACTGTTTCTTTAATTAGTTTTGTAGAGTTTATTGACTGGTTCTTTATTGAGTTTTGAACAGTTTATTGACTGGTTCGTTATTCAGTTTTGTACAGTTTATTTACTGGTTCTTTATTTTGTTTTGTACATTTTATTGACTGTTTCTTTATTGAGTTTTGTACAGTTTATTGACTGGTTGTTTATTGAGTTTTGTACTGTTTATTGACTGGTTCTTTAATCAGTTTTGTACAGTTATTGACTGGTTCTTTATTCAGTTTTGTACAGTTTATTGGCTGTTTCTTTATTTAGTTTTGTACAGTTTATTGACTGTTTCAATATTTAGTTTTGTACAGATTATTAACTGTATCTTTATTTAGTTTTGTACAGTTTATTGACTGTTTCTTTATTTAGTTTGTGTACAATTTATTGACTGGTTATTTATTTAGTTTTGTACAGTTTATTGACTGTTTCTTTATTTAGTTTTGTACAGTTTATTAACTGTATCTTTATTTAGTTTTGTACAGTTTATTTACTGGTTCTTTATTCAGTTTTGTACAGTTTATTGACTGGTTCTTTATTTCGTTTGTTTACAGTTTATTGAATGGTTCTTTATTGAGTTTTGTACAGTTTTGTTGACTGGTTCTTTATTCAGTTTGTACAGTTTATTGACTGGTTCTTTATTGAGTTTGTGTACAATTTACTGACTGGTTCTTTATTTAGTTTTGAACAGTTTATTGACTTTTTTTAATTTAGTTTTGTACAGTTTATTGACTGTTTCTTTATTTAGTTTGTGTACAGTTTATTGACTGGTTCTTTATTTAGTTTTGTACAGTTTTTTGCCTGGTTCTGTATTGAGTTTTGTACAGTTTATATACTGGTTCTTTATTGAGTTTTGTACTGTGTATTTACTGGTTCTTTATTGAGTTTTGTACAGTTTATTGACTGTTTCTATTATTAGTTTTGTACAGTTTATTAACTGTTTCTTTATTTAGTTTTGTACAGTTTATTGACTGTTTCTTTATTGAGTTTTGTATAGTTTATTGACTGATTCTTTCTTGAGTTTTGTACAATTTTTTGACTGTTTCTTTATTGAGATTTCTACAGTTTTTTGACTGGTTCTTTATTGTTTTGTACAGTTTATTGACTGTTTCTTTATTGAGTTTTGTACAGTTTATTGACTGTTTCTTTATTTAGTTTTGTACAGTTTATTAACTTGTTCTTTATTTAGTTTTGTACAGTTTATTGACTGGTTCTTTAGTGAGTTTTGTACAGTTTATTGACTGGTTCTTTATTGAGTTTTGTACAGTTTATTGACTGGTTCTTTATTCAGTTTTGTACATTTTATTGACTGTTTCTTTATTGAGTTTTGTACAGTTTATTGACTAATTCTTTATTGAGTTTTGTACAGTTTATTGACTGATTCTTTATTCAGTTTTGTACAGTTTATTGACTGGTTCTTTATTGAGTTTTGTACTGTTTATTGACTGGTTCTTTAATCAATTTTGTACAGTTATTGACTCGTTCTTTATTCAGTTTTGTACAGTTTATTGGCTGTTTCTTTATTTAGTTTTGTACAGTTTATTGACTGTTTCAATATTTAGTTTTGTACAGATTATTAACTGTTTCTTTATTTAGTTTTGTACAGTTTATTGACTGTTTCTTTTTTTAGTTTGTGTACAATTTATTGACTGGGTCTTTATTTAGTTTTGTACAGTTTATTGACTGTTTCTTTATTTAGTTTTGTACAGTTTATTAACTGTTTCTTTATTTAGTTTTGTACAGTTTAGTGACTGGTTCTTTATTGAGTTTTGTACAGTTTATTGACTGGTTCTTTATTCAGTTTTGTACAGTTTATTTACTGGATCTTTATTGAGGTTTGTACAGTTTATTGACTGATTCGTTATTCAGTTTTGTACAGTTTATTGACTGGTTGTTTATTGAGTTTTGTACTGTTTATTGAGTGGTTCTTTAATCAGTTTTGTACAGTTATTGACTGGTTCTTTATTCAGTTTTGTACAGTTTATTGGCTGTTTCTTTATTTAGTTTTGTACAGTTTATTGACTGTTTCAATATTTAGTTTTGTACAGATTATTAACTGTTTCTTTATTTAGTTTGTGTACAATTTATTGACTGGTTTTTTATTTAATTTTGTACAGTTTATTGACTGTTTCTTTATTTAGTTTTGTACAGTTTATTAACTGTTTCTTTAATTAGTTTTGTAGAGTTTATTGACTGGTTCTTTATTGAGTTTTGAACAGTTTATTGACTGGTTCGTTATTCAGTTTTGTACAGTTTATTTACTGGTTCTTTATTTTGTTTTGTACATTTTATTGACTGTTTCTTTATTGAGTTTTGTACAGTTTTTTGACTGTTTCTTTACTGAGATTTGTACAGTTTTTTACTGGTTCTTTATTGAGTTTTGTACAGTTTATTGACTGTTTCTTTATTGAGTTTTGCACAGTTTATTGACTGTTTCTTTATTTAGTTTTGTACAGTTTACTGACTCGTTCTTTAGTGAGTTTTGTACAGTTTATTGACTGGTTCTTTATTGAGTTTTGTACAGTTTATTGACTGGTTCTTTATTTAGTTTTGTACATTTTATTGACTGTTTCTTTATTGAGTTTTGTACAGTTTATTGACTAATTCTTTATTGAGTTTTGTACAGTTTATTGACTGATTCTTTATTCAGTTTTGTACAGTTTATTGACAGGTTCTTTATTGAGTTTTGTACAGTTTATTGACTGGTTCTTTATTCAGTTTTGTACAGTTTATTGGCTGTTTCTTTATTTAGTTTTGTACAGTTTATTGACTGTTTCAATATTTAGTTTTGTACAGTTTAATAACTGTTTCTTTATTTAGTTTTGTACATTTTATTGACTGTTTCTTTATTTAGTTTGTGTACAATTTATTGACTGGTTCTTTATTTAATTTTGTACAGTTTATTGACTGTTTCTTTATTTAGTTTTGTACAGTTTATTAACTGTTTCTTTTTTTAGTTTTGTACAGTTTATTGACTGGTTCTTTATTGAGTTTTGAACAGTTTATTGACTGGTTCTTTATTCAGTTTTGTACAGTTTATTTACTGGTTCTTTATTTAGTTTTGTACAGTTTATTGGCTGTTTCTTTATTTAGTTTTGTACAGTTTATTGACTGTTTCAATATTTAGTTTTGTACAGATTATTAACTGTTTCTTTATTGAGTTTTGTACAGTTTTTTGACTGTTTCTTTACTGAGATTTGTACAGTTTTTTACTGGTTCTTTATTGAGTTTTGTACAGTTTATTGACTGTTTCTTTATTGAGTTTTGCACAGTTTATTGACTGTTTCTTTATTTAGTTTTGTACAGTTTATTGACTCGTTCTTTAGTGAGTTTTGTACAGTTTATTGACTGGTTCTTTATTGAGTTTTGTACAGTTTATTGACTGGTTCTTTATTTAGTTTTGTACATTTTATTGACTGTTTCTTTATTGAGTTTTGTACAGTTTATTGACTAATTCTTTATTGAGTTTTGTACAGTTTATTGACTGATTCTTTATTCAGTTTTGTACAGTTTATTGACAGGTTCTTTATTGAGTTTTGTACAGTTTATTGACTGGTTCTTTATTCAGTTTTGTACAGTTTATTGGCTGTTTCTTTATTTAGTTTTGTACAGTTTATTGACTGTTTCAATATTTAGTTTTGTACAGTTTAATAACTGTTTCTTTATTTAGCTTTGTACATTTTATTGACTGTTTCTTTATTTAGTTTGTGTACAATTTATTGACTGGTTCTTTATTTAATTTTGTACAGTTTATTGACTGTTTCTTTATTTAGTTTTGTACAGTTTATTAACTGTTTCTTTTTTTAGTTTTGTACAGTTTATTGACTGGTTCTTTATTGAGTTTTGAACAGTTTATTGACTGGTTCTTTATTCAGTTTTGTACAGTTTATTTACTGGTTCTTTATTTAGTTTTGTACAGTTTATTGGCTGTTTCTTTATTTAGTTTTGTACAGTTTATTGACTGTTTCAATATTTAGTTTTGTACAGATTATTAACTGTTTCTTTATTTAGTTTTGTACAGTTTATTGACTGTTTCTTTTTTTAGTTTGTGTACAATTTATTGACTGGGTCTTTATTTAGTTTTGTACAGTTTATTGACTGTTTCTTTATTTAGTTTTGTACAGTTTATTAACTGTTTCTTTATTTAGTTTTGTACAGTTTAGTGACTGGTTCTTTATTGAGTTTTGAACAGTTTATTGACTGGTTCTTTATTCAGTTTTGTACAGTTTATTTACTGGATCTTTATTGAGGTTTGTACAGTTTATTGACTGATTCGTTATTCAGTTTTGTACAGTTTATTGACTGGTTGTTTATTGAGTTTTGTACTGTTTATTGAGTGGTTCTTTAATCAGTTTTGTACAGTTATTGACTGGTTCTTTATTCAGTTTTGTACAGTTTATTGGCTGTTTTTTTATTTAGTTTTGTACAGTTTATTGACTGTTTCAATATTTAGTTTTGTACAGATTATTAACTGTTTCTTTATTTAGTTTGTGTACAATTTATTGACTGGTTTTTTATTTAATTTTGTACAGTTTATTGACTGTTTCTTTATTTAGTTTTGTACAGTTTATTAACTGTTTCTTTAATTAGTTTTGTAGAGTTTATTGACTGGTTCTTTATTGAGTTTTGAACAGTTTATTGACTGGTTCGTTATTCAGTTTTGTACAGTTTATTTACTGGTTCTTTATTTTGTTTTGTACATTTTATTGACTGTTTCTTTATTGAGTTTTGTACAGTTTATTGACTGGTTGTTTATTGAGTTTTGTACTGTTTATTGACTGGTTCTTTAATCAGTTTTGTACAGTTATTGACTGGTTCTTTATTCAGTTTTGTACAGTTTATTGGCTGTTTCTTTATTTAGTTTTGTACAGTTTATTGACTGTTTCAATATTTAGTTTTGTACAGATTATTAACTGTATCTTTATTTAGTTTTGTACAGTTTATTGACTGTTTCTTTATTTAGTTTGTGTACAATTTATTGACTGGTTCTTTATTTAGTTTTGTACAGTTTATTGACTGTTTCTTTATTTAGTTTTGTACAGTTTATTAACTGTATCTTTATTTAGTTTTGTACAGTTTATTTACTGGTTCTTTATTCAGTTTTGTACAGTTTATTGACTGGTTCTTTATTTCGTTTGTTTACAGTTTATTGAATGGTTCTTTATTGAGTTTTGTACAGTTTTGTTGACTGGTTCTTTATTCAGTTTGTACAGTTTATTGACTGGTTCTTTATTGAGTTTGTGTACAATTTACTGACTGGTTCTTTATTTAGTTTTGAACAGTTTATTGACTTTTTTAAATTTAGTTTTGTACAGTTTATTGACTGTTTCTTTATTTAGTTTGTGTACAGTTTATTGACTGGTTCTTTATTTAGTTTTGTACAGTTTTTTGCCTGGTTCTGTATTGAGTTTTGTACAGTTTATATACTGGTTCTTTATTGAGTTTTGTACTGTGTATTTACTGGTTCTTTATTGAGTTTTGTACAGTTTATTGACTGTTTCTATTATTAGTTTTGTACAGTTTATTAACTGTTTCTTTATTTAGTTTTGTACAGTTTATTGACTGTTTCTTTATTGAGTTTTGTATAGTTTATTGACTGATTCTTTCTTGAGTTTTGTACAATTTTTTGACTGTTTCTTTATTGAGATTTCTACAGTTTTTTGACTGGTTCTTTATTGTTTTGTACAGTTTATTGACTGTTTCTTTATTGAGTTTTGTACAGTTTATTGACTGTTTCTTTATTTAGTTTTGTACAGTTTATTAACTTGTTCTTTATTTAGTTTTGTACAGTTTATTGACTGGTTCTTTAGTGAGTTTTGTACAGTTTATTGACTGGTTCTTTATTGAGTTTTGTACAGTTTATTGACTGGTTCTTTATTTAGTTTTGTACATTTTATTGACTGTTTCTTTATTGAGTTTTGTACAGTTTATTGACTAATTCTTTATTGAGTTTTGTACAGTTTATTGACTGATTCTTTATTCAGTTTTGTACAGTTTATTGACTGGTTCTTTATTGAGTTTTGTACTGTTTATTGACTGGTTCTTTAATCAATTTTGTACAGTTATTGACTCGTTCTTTATTCAGTTTTGTACAGTTTATTGGCTGTTTCTTTATTTAGTTTTGTACAGTTTATTGACTGTTTCAATATTTAGTTTTGTACAGATTATTAACTGTTTCTTTATTTAGTTTTGTACAGTTTATTGACTGTTTCTTTTTTTAGTTTGTGTACAATTTATTGACTGGGTCTTTATTTAGTTTTGTACAGTTTATTGACTGTTTCTTTATTTAGTTTTGTACAGTTTATTAACTGTTTCTTTATTTAGTTTTGTACAGTTTAGTGACTGGTTCTTTATTGAGTTTTGAACAGTTTATTGACTGGTTCTTTATTCAGTTTTGTACAGTTTATTTACTGGATCTTTATTGAGGTTTGTACAGTTTATTGACTGATTCGTTATTCAGTTTTGTACAGTTTATTGACTGGTTGTTTATTGAGTTTTGTACTGTTTATTGAGTGGTTCTTTAATCAGTTTTGTACAGTTATTGACTGGTTCTTTATTCAGTTTTGTACAGTTTATTGGCTGTTTCTTTATTTAGTTTTGTACAGTTTATTGACTGTTTCAATATTTAGTTTTGTACAGATTATTAACTGTTTCTTTATTTAGTTTGTGTACAATTTATTGACTGGTTCTTTATTTAATTTTGTACAGTTTATTGACTGTTTCTTTATTTAGTTTTGTACAGTTTATTAACTGTTTCTTTAATTAGTTTTGTAGAGTTTATTGACTGGTTCTTTATTGAGTTTTGAACAGTTTATTGACTGGTTCGTTATTCAGTTTTGTACAGTTTATTTACTGGTTCTTTATTTTGTTTTGTACATTTTATTGACTGTTTCTTTATTGAGTTTTGTACAGTTTTTTGACTGTTTCTTTACTGAGATTTGTACAGTTTTTTACTGGTTCTTTATTGAGTTTTGTACAGTTTATTGACTGTTTCTTTATTGAGTTTTGCACAGTTTATTGACTGTTTCTTTATTTAGTTTTGTACAGTTTATTGACTCGTTCTTTAGTGAGTTTTGTACAGTTTATTGACTGGTTCTTTATTGAGTTTTGTACAGTTTATTGACTGGTTCTTTATTTAGTTTTGTACATTTTATTGACTGTTTCTTTATTGAGTTTTGTACAGTTTATTGACTAATTCTTTATTGAGTTTTGTACAGTTTATTGACTGATTCTTTATTCAGTTTTGTACAGTTTATTGACAGGTTCTTTATTGAGTTTTGTACAGTTTATTGACTGGTTCTTTATTCAGTTTTGTACAGTTTATTGGCTGTTTCTTTATTTAGTTTTGTACAGTTTATTGACTGTTTCAATATTTAGTTTTGTACAGTTTAATAACTGTTTCTTTATTTAGTTTTGTACATTTTATTGACTGTTTCTTTATTTAGTTTGTGTACAATTTATTGACTGGTTCTTTATTTAATTTTGTACAGTTTATTGACTGTTTCTTTATTTAGTTTTGTACAGTTTATTAACTGTTTCTTTTTTTAGTTTTGAACAGTTTATTGACTGGTTCTTTATTCAGTTTTGTACAGTTTATTTACTGGTTCTTTATTTAGTTTTGTACATTTTATTGACTGTTTCTTTATTGAGTTTTGTACAGTTTTTTGACTGTTTCTTTATTGAGATTTGTACAGTTTTTTACTGGTTCTTTATTGAGTTTTGTACAGTTTATTGACTGTTTCTTTATTGAGTTTTGTACAGTTTATTGACTGGTTCTTTATTTAGTTTTGTACATTTTATTGACTGTTTCTTTATTGAGTTTTGTACAGTTTATTGACTTGTTCTTTATTGAGTTTTGTACAGTTTATTGACTGGTTCTTTATTGAGTTTTGTACAGTTTATTGACTGGTTCTTTATTTAGTTTTGTACAGTTTATTGACTGGTTCTTTAATGACTTTTGTACAGTTTATTGACTGGTTCTTTATTTAGTTTTGTATAGTTTATTGACTTGTTCTTTGTTCAGTTTTGTACTATTTATTGACTGGTTCTTTATTCAGTTTTGTGCAGTTTATTGACTGGTTCTTTAATCAGTTTTTTACAGTTTATTGACTGGTTCTTTATTTAGTTTAGTAAAGTTTATTGACTGTTTCTTTATTTAGTTTTGTACAGTTTATTGACTGTTTCTATATTTAGTTTTGTACAGTTTATTAACTGTTTCTTCATTTAGTTTTGTACAGTTTATTGACTGTTTCTTTATTTAGTTTTGTACAGTTAATTGACTGTTTCTATATTAAGTTTTGTACAGTTTATTAACTGTTTCTCTATTTAGTTTTGCACAGTTTATTGACTGTTTCTTTATTTAGTTTGTGTACAATTTATTGACTGGTTCATTATTTAGTTTTGTGCAGTTTATTGACTGTTTCTTTATTTAGTTTTGTACAGTTTATTAACTGTTTCTTAATTTAGTTTTGTACAGTTTATTGTTTGGTTCTTTATTGAGTTTTGTACAGTTTATTGACTGGTTCTTTATTCAGTTTTGTACAGTTTATTGACAGGTTCTTTATTGAGTTTTGTACAGTTTATTGACTGGTTCTTTCTTGAGTTTTGTACAGTTTTTTGACTGTTTCTTTATTGAGATTTGTACAGTTTTTTGACTAGTCCTTCATTGAGTTTTGTGCAGTTTATTGACTGGTTCTTTTTTGAGTTTTCTACAGTTTATTGACTGGTTCTTTATTCAGTTTTGTACAGTTTATTGACCGGTTCTTTATTTCGTTTTTGTACAGTTTATTGACTGGTTCTTTATTGAGTTTTGTACAGTTTTGTTGACTGGTTCTTTATTCAGTTTTGTACAGTTTATTTACTGGTTCTTTATTGAGTTTTGTACAGTGTATTTACTGGTTGTTTATTGAGTTTTGTACAGTTTATTGACTGTTCCTATTATTAGTTTTGTACAGTTTATTAACTGTTTCTTTATTTAGTTTGGTACAGTTTATTGACTGTTTCTTTATTGAGTTTTGTATAGTTTATTGACTGATTCTTTCCTGAGTTTTGTACAATTTTTTGACTGTTTCTTTATTGAGATTTGTACAGTTTTTTGACTGGTTCTTTATTGTTTTGTACAGTTTATTGACTGTTTCTTTATTGAGTTTTGTACATTTTATTGACTGTTTCTTTATTTAGTTTTGTACAGTTTATCAACTTGTTCTTTATTTACTTTTGTACAGTTTATTGACTGGTTCTTTAGTGAGTTTTGTACAGTTTATTGACTGGTTCTTTATTGAGTTTTGTACAGTTTATTGACTGGTTCTTTATTTCGTTTGTGTACAGTTTATTGACTGGTTCTTTATTGAGTTTTGTACAGTTTTGTTGACTGGTTCTTTATTCAGTTTTGTACAGTTTATTTACTGGTTCTTTATTGAGTTTTGTACAGTGTATTTACTGGTTGTTTATTGAGTTTTGTACAGTTTATTGACTGTTTCTATTATTAGTTTTGTACAGTTTATTAACTGTTTCTTTATTTAGTTTTGTACAGTTTATTGACTGTTTCTTTATTGAGTTTTGTATAGTTTATTGACTGATTCTTTCCTGAGTTTTGTACAATTTTTTTACTGTTTCTTTATTGAGTTTTGTACAGTTTATTGACTGTTTCTTTATTTAGTTTTGTACAGTTTATCAACTTGTTCTTTATTTACTTTTGTACAGTTTATTGACTGGTTCTTTAGTGAGTTTTGTACAGTTTATTGACTGGTTCTTTACTGAGTTTTGTACAGTTTATTGACTGGTTCTTTATTTAGTTTTGTACATTTTATTGACTAATTCTTTATTGAGTTTTGTACAGTTTATTGACTAATTCTTTATTGAGTTTTGTACAGTTTATTGACTGATTCTTTATTCAGTTTTGTACAGTTTATTGACTGGTTCTTTATTGAGTTTTGTACTGTTTATTGACTGGTTCTTTAATCTGTTTTGTACAGTTATTGACTGGTTCTTTATTCAGTTTTGTACAGTTTATTGGCTGTTTCTTTATTTAGTTTTGTACAGTTTATTGACTGTTTCAATATTTAGTTTTGTACAGATTATTGACTGGTTCTTTATTTTGTTTTGTACAGTTTATTGACTGTTTCTTTATTTAGTTTGTGTACAATTTATTGACTGTTTCTTTATTTAGTTTTGTACAGTTTATTAACTGTTTCTTTATTTAGTTTTGTACAGATTATTGACTGGTTCTTTATTTTGTTTTGTACAGTTTATTGACTGTTTCTTTATTTAGTTTGTGTACAATTTATTGACTGTTTCTTTATTTAGTTTTGTACAGTTTATTAACTGTTTCTTTATTTAGTTTTGTACAGTTTATTGACTGGTTCTTTATTGAGTTTTGTACACTTTATTGACTGGTTCTTTATTCAGTTTTGTGCAGTTTATTGACTGGTTCTTTTTTGAGTTTTGTACAGTTTATTGACTGGTTCTTTATTCAGTTTTGTACAGTTTATTGACTGGTTCTTTATTTCGTTTGTGTACAGTTTATTGACTGGTTCTTTATTGAGTTTTGTACAGTTTTGTTGACTGGTTCTTTATTCAGTTTTGTACAGTTTATTTACTGGTTCTTTATTGAGTTTTGTACAGTGTATTTACTGGTTGTTTATTGAGTTTTGTACAGTTTATTGACTGTTTCTATTATTAGTTTTGAACAGTTTATTAACTGTTTCTTTATTTAGTTTTGTACAGTTTATTGACTGTTTCTTTATTGAGTTTTGTATAGTTTATCGACTGATTCTTTCCTGAGTTTTGTACAATTTTTTTACTGTTTCTTTATTGAGATTTGTACAGTTTTTTGACAGGTTCTTTATTGTTTTGTACAGTTTATTGACTGTTTCTTTATTGAGTTTTGTACAGTTTATTCACTGTTTCTTTATTTAGTTTTGTACAGTTTATTAACTTGTTCTTTATTTAGTTTTGTACAGTTTTTTGACTGGTTCTTTAGTGAGTTTTGTACAGTTTATTGACTGGTTCTTTATTTAGTTTTGTACATTTTATTGACTGTTTCTTTATTGAGTTTTGTACAGTTTATTGGCTAATTCTTTATTGAGTTTTGTACAGTTTATTGACTGATTCTTTATTCACTTTTGTACAGTTTATTGACTGGTTCTTTATTGAATTTTGTACTGTTTATTTACTGGTTCTTTAATCAGTTTTGTACAGTTATTGACTGGTTCTTTATTCAGTTTTGTACAGTTTATTGACTGTTTCTATTACAGTAAAACCTGTATAAACCGGCTACCTATGGGGCCGAACAATATGGCCGGTTTGGACAGTGGGCCGGTTTGTTCGGATATGGAAAATCACCGGAAGTGGAGATAAAAAAGGGGGGTTTAAAAGACTACGGACACCTTTGATGCACACTCGTTTTATATGCAGCCGAATACATGAAAGAAATATAATTAAATGTATTATATTTTAAATAAAACTTATTATACACACTGATATTTGATTGATATATACGAGAGTAATAGTTACTCAATAGTTTACCGCAAAATACATGTAAGGGGTTCCTTGTCTTTCTCCGTTTTTTTTCTCACGATAGTGTCCTCTGTTAGTGATTGCATAAGCAATAGAAACTACAGGTAACGATAATCTTGACTGTTTGCAAAGTTTATCATGTATGCTATGTGTCGTAGCATATCCTCAGACTTAAATCTTTACGAGATCGTTTGGCGAAGGAGTGTTACTTCATCGTCAAATTTCCGCTCTCCATTTTTACTTTTGAAATTATTGGTTTTGAAAACGAATCACATGTATCTAAAACATCGGTTCATTAATAGGATTCACTTTTGAAAATAATGCAAATTAAGAAATTAAATTAATGGTTTTGAAAACTATTCACCTTTGTTGTACGCTTTGATTCATTAATTTAATACGCCCTCGAGGAGACCTCACAAGTCATGTAAATTACCTTGTTTGGATAGCTATCAATTGATTAAATAAATACATCTGGTCATGTAAATTATTCGGTTTAAAGAGGTAAATTTTAATTGCGAAATGTGTATTGGGACTGGACATAATGGTCGTAATTCGGAATACACGAGGTCCGGTTTATACAGGTTAAATTAACGAAGGACTTTAAGGGGAAAAATGGGACCTAAATTTTCGACCGGAATCGACAGGGAACCGGTTTATTCAGGGGCCGGTTTTAAAAGGTTTTACTGTATTAGTTTTGTACAGTTTATTGACTGTTTCTTTATTTAGTTTGTGTACAATTTATTGACTGGTTCTTTATTTAGTTTTTTTTGTACAGTTTATTGACTGTTTCTTTATTTAGTTTTGTACAGTTTATTAACTGTTTCTTTTTTTAGTTTTGTACAGTTTATTGACTGGTTCTTTATTGAGTTTTGAACAGTTTATTGACTGGTTCTTTATTCAGTTTTGTACAGTTTATTGACTGGTTGTTTATTGAGTTTTGTACTGTTTATTGACTGGTTCTTTAATCAGTTTTGTACAGTTATTGACTGGTTCTTTATTCAGTTTTGTACAGTTTATTGGCTGTTTCTTTATTTAGTTTTGTACAGTTTATTGACTGTTTCAATATTTAGTTTTGTACAGATTATTAACTGTTTCTTTATTTAGTTTTGTACAGTTTATTGACTGTTTCTTTACTTAGTTTGTGTACAATTTATTGACTGGTTCTTTATTTAGTTTTGTACAGTTTATTGACTGTTTCTTTATTTAGTTTTGTACAGTTTATTAACTGTTTCTTTATTTAGTTTTGTACAGTTTATTGACTGGTTCTTTATTGAGTTTTGAACAGTTTATTGATTGGTTCTTTATTCAGTTTTGTACAGTTTATTGACTGGTTCTTTATTCAGTTTTGTATAGTTTATTGACTGGTTCTTTATTTCGTTTGTTTACAGTTTATTGACTGGTTCTTTATTGAGTTTTGTACAGTTTTGTTGACTGGTTCTTTATTGAGTTTGTGTACAATTTACTGACTGGTTCTTTATTTAGTTTTGAACAGTTTATTGACTTTTTTTAAATTTTGTTTTGTACAGTTTATTGACTGTTTCTTTATTTAGTTTGTGTACAGTTTATTGACTGGTTCTTTATTTAGTTTTGTACAGTTTTTTGCCTGGTTCTTTATTGAGTTTTGTACAGTTTATTTACTGGTTCTTTATTGAGTTTTGTACAGTGTATTTACTGGTTCTTTATTGAGTTTTGTACAGTTTATTGACTGGTTCTTTATTTCGTTTGTGTACAGTTTATTGACTGGTTCTTTATTGAGTTTTGTATAGCTTATTGACTGATTCTTTCTTGAGTTTTGTACAATTTTTTGACTGTTTCTTTATTGAGATTTGTACAGTTTTTTGACTGGTTCTTTATTGTTTTGTACAGTTTATTGACTGTTTCTTTATTGAGTTTTGTACAATTTATTGACTGTTTCTTTACTTAGTTTTGTACAGTTTATTAACTTATTCTTTATTTAGTTTTGTATAGTTTATTGACTGGTTCTTTAGTGAGTTTTGTACAGTTTATTGACTGGTTCTTTATTGAGTTTTGTACAGTTTATTGACTGGTTCTTTATTTAGTTTTGTACATTTTATTGACTGTTTCTTTATTGAGTTTTGTACAGTTTATTGACTAATTCTTTATTGAGTTTTGTACAGTTTATTGACTGATTCTTTATTCAGTTTTGTACAGTTTATTTACTGGTTCTTTATTGAGTTTTGTACTGTTTATTGACTGGTTCTTAAATCAGTTTTGTACAGTTATTGACTCGTTCTTTATTCAGTTTTGTACAGTTTATTGGCTGTTTCTTTATTTAGTTTTGTACAGTTTATTGACTGTTTCAATATTTAGTTTTGTACAGATTATTAACTGTTTCTTTATTTAGTTTTGTACAGTTTATTGACTGTTTCTTTATTTAGTTTGTGTACAATTTATTGACTGGTTCTTTATTTAGTTTTGTACAGTTTATTGACTGTTTCTTAATTTAGTTTTGTACAGTTTATTAACTGTTTCTTTATTTAGTTTTGTACAGTTTAGTGACTGGTTCTTTATTGAGTTTTGAACAGTTTATTGACTGGTTCTTTATTCAGTTTATTTACTGGATCTTTATTGAGGTTTGTACAGTTTATTGACTGATTCTTTATTCAGTTTTGTACAGTTTATTGACTGGTTGTTTATTGAGTTTCGTACTGTTTATTGACTGGTTCTTTAATCAGTTTTGTACAGTTATTGACTGGTTCTTTATTCAGTTTTGTAAAGTTTATTGGCTGTTTCTTTATTTAGTTTTGTACAGTTTATTGACTGTTTCAATATTTAGTTTTGTAAAGATTATTAACTGTGTCTTTATTTAGTTTTGTACAGTTTATTGACTGTTTTTTTATTTAGTTTGTGTACAATTTATTGACTGGTTCTTTATTTAGTTTTGTACAGTTTATTGACTGTTTCTTTATTCAGTTTTGTACAGTTTATTAAGTGTTTCTTTATTTAGTTTTGTACAGTTTATTGGCTGTTTCTTTATTTAGTTTTGTACAGTTTATTGACTGGTTCTTTATTCAGTTTTGTACAGTTTATTGACTGTTTCTTTATTTCGTTTTGTACAGTTTATTGACTGGTTCTTTATTTAGTTTTGTACAGTTTATTGACTGGTTCTTTTTTGAGTTTTGTACAGTTTATTGACTGGTTCTTTATTCAGTTTTGTACAGTTTATTGACTGGTTCTTTATTTCGTTTGTGTACAGTTTATTGACTGGTTCTTTATTGAGTTTTGTACAGTTTTGTTGACTGGTTCTTTATTCAGTTTTGTACAGTTTATTTACTGGTTCTTTATTGAGTTTTGTACAGTGTATTTACTGGTTGTTTATTGTGTTTTGTACAGTTTATTGACTGTTTCTATTATTAGTTTTGTACAGTTTATTAACTGTTTCTTTATTTAGTTTTGTACAGTTTATTGACTGTTTCTTTATTGAGTTTTGTATAGTTTATTGACTGATTCTTTCCTGAGTTTTGTACAATTTTTTGACTGTTTCTTTATTGAGATTTGTACAGTTTTTTGACTGGTTTTTTATTGTTTTGTACAGTTTATTGACTGTTTCTTTATTGAGTTTTGTACAGTTTATTGACTGTTTCTTTATTTAGTTTTGTACAGTTTATTAACTTGTTCTTTATTTAGTTTTGTACAGTTTATTGACTGGTTCTTTAGTGAGTTTTGTACAGTTTATTGACTGGTTCTTTATTGAGTTTTGTACAGTTTATTGACTGGTTCTTTATTTAGTTTTGTACATTTTATTGACTGTTTCTTTATTGAGTTTTGTACAGTTTATTGACTAATTCTTTATTGAGTTTTGTACAGTTTATTGACTGATTCTTTATTCAGTTTTGTACAGTTTATTGACTGGTTCTTTATTGAGTTTTGTACTGTTTATTGACTGGTTCTTTAATCAGTTTTGTACAGTTGTTGACTGGTTCTTTATTCAGTTTTGTACAGTTTATTGACTGTTTCAATATTTAGTTTTGTACAGATTATTAACTGTTTCTTTATTTAGTTTTGTACAGTTTATTGACTGTTTCTTTATTTAGTTTGTGTACAATTTATTGACTGGTTCTTTATTTAGTTTTGTACAGTTTATTGACTGTTTCTTTATTTAGTTTTGTACAGTTTATTGACTGTTTCTTTATTTAGTTTTGTACAGTTTATTAACTTGTTCTTTATTTAGTTTTGTACAGTTTATTGACTGGTTCTTTAGTGAGTTTTGTACAGTTTATTGACTGGTTCTTTATTGAGTTTTGTACAGTTTATTGACTGGTTCTTTATTTAGTTTTGTACATTTTATTGACTGTTTCTTTATTGAGTTTTGTACAGTTTATTGACGAATTCTTTATTGAGTTTTGTACAGTGTATTGACTGATTCTTTATTCAGTTTTGTACAGTTTATTGACTGGTTCTTTATTGAGTTTTGTACTGTTTATTGACTGGTTCTTTAATCAGTTTTGTACAGTTATTGACTGGTTCTTTATTCAGTTTTGTACAGTTTATTGACTGTTTCAATATTTAGTTTTGTACAGATTATTAACTGTTTCTTTATTTAGTTTTGTACAGTTTATTGACTGTTTCTTTATTTAGTTTGTGTACAATTTATTGACTGGTTCTTTATTTAGTTTTGTACAGTTTATTGACTGTTTCTTTATTTAGTTTTGTACAGTTTATTAACTGTTTCTTTATTTAGTTTTGTACAGTTTAGTGACTGGTTCTTTATTGAGTTTTGATCAGTTTATTGACTGGTTTTTTATTCAGTTTTGTACAGTTTATTTACTGGTTCTTTATTGAGGTTTGTACAGTTTATTGACTGATTCTTTATTCAGTTTTGTACAGTTTATTGACTGGTTGTTTATTGAGTTTTGTACTGTTTATTGACTGGTTCTTTAATCAGTTTTGTACAGTTATTGACTGGTTCTTTATTCAGTTTTGTACAGTTTATTGGCTGTTTCTTTATTTAGTTTTGTACAGTTTATTGACTGTTTCAATATTTAGTTTTGTACAGATTATTAACTGTATCTTTATTTAGTTTTGTACAGTTTATTGACTGTTTCTTTATTTAGTTTGTGTACAATTTATTGACTGGTTCTTTATTTAGTTTTGTACAGTTTATTGACTGTTTTTTTATTTAGTTTTGTACAGTTTATTAACTGTATCTTTATTTAGTTTTGTACAGTTTATTGACTGGTTCTTTATTGAGTTTTGAACAGTTTATTGATTGGTTCTTTATTCAGTTTTGTACAGTTTATTTACTGGTTCTTTATTCAGTTTTGTACAGTTTATTGACTGGTTCTTTATTTCGTTTGTTTACAGTTTATTGAATGGTTCTTTTTTGAGTTTTGTACAGTTTTGTTGACTGGTTCTTTATTCAGTTTGTACAGTTTATTGACTGGTTCTTTATTGAGTTTGTGTACAATTTACTGACTGGTTCTTTATTTAGTTTTGAACAGTTTATTGACTTTTTTTAATTTTGTTTTGTACAGTTTATTGACTGTTTCTTTATTTAGTTTGTGTACAGTTTATTGACTGGTTCTTTATTTAGTTTTGTACAGTTTTTTGCCTGGTTCTGTATTGAGTTTTGTACAGTTTATATACTGGTTCTTTATTGAGTTTTGTACTGTGTATTTACTGGTTATTTATTGAGTTTTGTACAGTTTATTGACTGTTTCTATTATTAGTTTTGTACAGTTTATTAACTGTTTCTTTATTTAGTTTTGTACAGTTTATTGACTGTTTCTTTATTGAGTTTTGTATAGTTTATTGACTGATTCTTTCTTGAGTTTTGTACAATTTTTTGACTGTTTCTTTATTGAGATTTCTACAGTTTTTTGACTGGTTCTTTATTGTTTTGTACAGTTTATTGACTGTTTCTTTATTGAGTTTTGTACAGTTTATTGACTGTTTCTTTATTTAGTTTTGTACAGTTTATTAACTTGTTCTTTATTGAGTTTTGTACAGTTTATTGACTGGTTCTTTAGTGAGTTTTGTACAGTTTATTGACTGGTTCTTTATTGAGTTTTGTACAGTTTATTGACTGGTTCTTTATTTAGTTTTGTACATTTTATTTACTGTTTCTTTATTGAGTTTTGTACAGTTTATTGACTAATTCTTTATTGAGTTTTGTACAGTTTATTGACTGATTCTTTATTCAGTTTTGTACAGTTTATTGACTGGTTCTTTATTGAGTTTTGTACTGTTTATTGACTGGTTCTTTAATCAATTTTGTACAGTTATTGACTCGTTCTTTATTCAGTTTTGTACAGTTTATTGGCTGTTTCTTTATTTAGTTTTGTACAGTTTATTGACTGTTTCAATATTTAGTTTTGTACAGATTATTAACTGTTTCTTTATTTAGTTTTGTACAGTTTATTGACTGTTTCTTTATTTAGTTTGTGTACAATTTATTGACTGGTTCTTTATTTAGTTTTGTACAGTTTATTGACTGTTTCTTTATTTAGTTTTGTACAGTTTATTAACTGTTTCTTTATTTAGTTTTGTACAGTTTATTGACTGGTTTTTTATTCAGTTTTGTACAGTTTATTTACTGGTTCTTTATTGAGGTTTGTACAGTTTATTGACTGATTCTTTATTCAGTTTTGTACAGTTTATTGACTGGTTGTTTATTGAGTTTTGTACTGTTTATTGACTGGTTCTTTAATCAGTTTTGTACAGTTATTGACTGGTTCTTTATTCAGTTTTGTACAGTTTATTGGCTGTTTCTTCATTTAGTTTTGTACAGTTTATTGACTGTTTCAATATTTAGTTTTGTACAGATTATTAACTGTATCTTTATTTAGTTTTGTACAGTTTATTGACTGTTTCTTTATTTAGTTTGTGTACAATTTATTGACTGGTTCTTTATTTAGTTTTGTACAGTTTATTGACTGTTTCTTTATTTAGTTTTGTACAGTTTATTAACTGTATCTTTATTTAGTTTTGTACAATTTATTGACTGGTTCTTTATTGAGTTTTGAACAGTTTATTGATTGGTTCTTTATTCAGTTTTGTACAGTTTATTTACTGGTTCTTTATTCAGTTTTGTACAGTTTATTGACTGGTTCTTTATTTCGTTTGTTTACAGTTTATTGAATGGTTCTTTATTGAGTTTTGTACAGTTTTGTTGACTGGTTCTTTATTCAGTTTGTACAGTTTATTGACTGGTTCTTTATTGAGTTTGTGTACAATTTATTGACTGGTTCTTTATTGAGTTTTGTACAGTTTATTGACTGGTTCTTTATTCAGTTTTGTACAGTTTATATACTGGTTCTTTATTGAGTTTTGTACTGTGTATTTACTGGTTCTTTATTGAGTTTTGTACAGTTTATTGACTGTTTCTATTATTAGTTTTGTACAGTTTATTAACTGTTTCTTTATTTAGTTTTGTACAGTTTATTGACTGTTTCTTTATTGAGTTTTGTATAGTTTATTGACTGATTCTTTCTTGAGTTTTGTACAATTTTTTGACTGTTTCTTTATTGAGATTTCTACAGTTTTTTGACTGGTTCTTTATTGTTTTGTACAGTTTATTGACTGTTTCTTTATTGAGTTTTGTACAGTTTATTGACTGTTTCTTTATTTAGTTTTGTACAGTTTATTAACTTGTTCTTTATTTAGTTTTGTACAGTTTATTGACTGGTTCTTTAGTGAGTTTTGTACAGTTTATTGACTGGTTCTTTATTGAGTTTTGTACAGTTTATTGACTGGTTCTTTATTTAGTTTTGTACATTTTATTTACTGTTTCTTTATTGAGTTTTGTACAGTTTATTGACTAATTCTTTATTGAGTTTTGTACAGTTTATTGACTGATTCTTTATTCAGTTTTGTACAGTTTATTGACTGGTTCTTTATTGAGTTTTGTACAGTTTATTGACTGGTTCTTTAATCAATTTTGTACAGTTATTGACCCGTTCTTTATTCAGTTTTGTACAGTTTATTGGCTGTTTCTTTATTTAGTTTTGTACAGTTTATTGACTGTTTCAATATTTAGTTTTGTACAGATTATTAACTGTTTCTTTATTTAGTTTTGTACAGTTTATTGACTGTTTCTTTATTTAGTTTGTGTACAATTTATTGACTGGGTCTTTATTTAGTTTTGTACAGTTTATTGACTGTTTCTTTATTTAGTTTTGTACAGTTTATTAACTGTTTCTTTATTTAGTTTTGTACAGTTTAGTGACTGGTTCTTTATTGAGTTTTGAACAGTTTATTGACTGGTTCTTTATTCAGTTTTGTACAGTTTATTTACTGGATCTTTATTGAGGTTTGTACAGTTTATTTACTGATTCGTTATTCAGTTTTGTACAGTTTATTGACTGGTTGTTTATTGAGTTTTGTACTGTTTATTGAGTGGTTCTTTAATCAGTTTTGTACAGTTATTGACTGGTTCTTTATTCAGTTTTGTACAGTTTATTGGCTGTTTCTTTATTTAGTTTTGTACAGTTTATTGACTGTTTCAATATTTAGTTTTGTACATATTATTAACTGTTTCTTTATTTAGTTTGTGTACAATTTATTGACTGGTTTTTTATTTAATTTTGTACAGTTTATTGACTGTTTCTTTATTTAGTTTTGTACAGTTTATTAACTGTTTCTTTAATTAGTTTTGTACAGTTTATTGACTGGTTTTTTATTGAGTTTTGAACAGTTTATTGACTGGTTCGTTATTCAGTTTTGTACAGTTTATTTACTGGTTCTTTATTTTGTTTTGTACATTTTATTGACTGGTTCTTTAATCAATTTTGTACAGTTATTGACTCGTTCTTTATTCAGTTTTGTACAGTTTATTGGCTGTTTCTTTATTTAGTTTTGTACAGTTTATTGACTGTTTCAATATTTAGTTTTGTACAGATTATTAACTGTTTCTTTATTTAGTTTTGTACAGTTTATTGACTGTTTCTTTATTTAGTTTGTGTACAATTTATTGACTGGGTCTTTATTTAGTTTTGTACAGTTTATTGACTGGTTCTTTATTCAGTTTTGTACAGTTTATTAACTGTTTCTTTATTTAGTTTTGTACAGTTTAGTGACTGGTTCTTTATTGAGTTTTGAACAGTTTATTGACTGGTTCTTTATTCAGTTTTGTACAGTTTATTTACTGGATCTTTATTGAGGTTTGTACAGTTTATTGACTGATTCGCTATTCAGTTTTGTACAGTTTATTGACTGGTTGTTTATTGAGTTTTGTACTGTTTATTGAGTGGTTCTTTAATCAGTTTTGTACAGTTATTGACTGGTTCTTTATTCAGTTTTGTACAGTTTATTGGCTGTTTCTTTATTTAGTTTTGTACAGTTTATTGACTGTTTCAATATTTAGTTTTGTACATATTATTAACTGTTTCTTTATTTAGTTTGTGTACAATTTATTGACTGGTTTTTTATTTAATTTTGTACAGTTTATTGACTGTTTCTTTATTTAGTTTTGTACAGTTTATTAACTGTTTCTTTAATTAGTTTTGTACAGTTTATTGACTGGTTCTTTATTGAGTTTTGAACAGTTTATTGACTGGTTCGTTATTCAGTTTTGTACAGTTTATTTACTGGTTCTTTATTTTGTTTTGTACATTTTATTGACTGTTTCTTTATTGAGTTTTGTACAGTTTTTTGACTGTTTCTTTACTGAGATTTGTACAGTTTTTTACTGGTTCTTTATTTAGTTTTGTACAGTTTATTAACTGGTTCTTTATTTAGTTTTGTACAGTTTATTGACTCGTTCTTTAGTGAGTTTTGTACAGTTTATTGACTGGTTCTTTATTGAGTTTTGTACAGTTTATTGACTGGTTCTTTATTTAGTTTTGTACATTTTATTGACTGTTTCTTTATTGAGTTTTTTACAGTTTATTGACTAATTCTTTATTGAGTTTTGTACAGTTTATTGACTGATTCTTTATTCAGTTTTGTACAGTTTATTGACAGGTTCTTTATTGAGTTTTGTACAGTTTATTGACTGGTTCTTTATTCAGTTTTGTACAGTTTATTGGCTGTTTCTTTATTTAGTTTTGTACAGTTTATTGACTGTTTCAATATTTAGTTTTGTACAGTTTAATAACTGTTTCTTTATTTAGTTTTGTACATTTTATTGACTGTTTCTTTATTTAGTTTGTGTACAATTTATTGACTGGTTCTTTATTTAATTTTGTACAGTTTATTGACTGTTTCTTTATTTAGTTTTGTACAGTTTATTAACTGTTTCTTTTTTTAGTTTTGTACAGTTTATTGACTGGTTCTTTATTGAGTTTTGAACAGTTTATTGACTGGTTCTTTATTCAGTTTTGTACAGTTTATTTACTGGTTCTTTATTTAGTTTTGTACATTTTATTGACTGTTTCTTTATTGAGTTTTGTACAGTTTTTTGACTGTTTCTTTATTGAGATTTGTACAGTTTTTTGACTGGTTCTTTATTGAGTTTTGTACAGTTTATTGACTGTTTCTTTATTGAGTTTTGAACAGTTTATTGACTGTTTCAATATTTAGTTTTGTACAGTTTATTAACTGGTTCTTTATTTAGTTTTGTAGAGTTTATTGACTCGTTCTTTAGTGAGTTTTGTACAGTTTATTGACTGGTTCTTTATTGAGTTTTGTACAATTTATTGACTGGTTCTTTATTTAGTTTTGTACATTTTATTGACTGTTTCTTTATTGAGTTTTGTACAGTTTATTGACTGTTTCTTTATTTAGTTTGTGTAGAATTTATTGACTGGTTCTTTATTTAGTTTTGTACAGTTTATTAACTGTTTCTTTATTTAATTTTGTACAGTTTATTAACTGTTTCTTTATTTAATTTTGTACGGTTTATTGACTGGTTCTTTATTGAGTTTTGAACAGTTTATTGACTGGTTCTTTATTCAGTTTTGTACAGTTTATTTACTGGTTCTTTATTCAGTTTTGTACAGTTTATTGACTGGTTCTTTATTTCGTTTGCGTACAGTTTATTGACTGGTTCTTTATTGAGTTTTGTACAGTTTTGTTGACTGGTTCTTTATTCAGTTTTGTACAGTTTATTGACTTGTTCTTTATTGAGTTTGTGTACAATTTACTGACTGGTTCTTTATTTAGTTTTGAACAGTTTATTGACTTTTTTTAATTTTGTTTTGTACAGTTTATTGACTGTTTCTTTATTTAGTTGGTGTACAGTTTATTGACTGGTTCTTTATTTAGTTTTGTACAGTTTTTTGCCTGGTTCTTTATTGAGTTTTGTACAGTTTATTTACTGGTTCTTTATTGAGTTTTGTACAGTGTATTTACAGGTTCTTTATTGAGTTTTGTGCAAATTATTGACTGTTTCTATTATTAGTTTTGTACAGTTTATTAACTGTTTCTTTATTTAGTTTTGTACAGTTTATTGACTGTTTCTTTATTGAGTTTTGTATAGTTTATTGACTGATTCTTTCTTGAGTTTTGTACAATTTTTTGACTGTTTCTTTATTGAGATTTGTACAGTTTTTTGACTGGTTCTTTATTGTTTTGTACAGTTTATTGACTGTTTCTTTATTTAGTTTTGTACAGTTTATTAACTTGTTCTTTTTTTAGTTTTGTACAGTTTATTGACTGGTTCTTTAATGAGCTTTGTACAGTTTATTGACTGGTTCTTTATTGAGTTTTGTACAGTTTATTGACTGGTTCTTTATTGAGTTTTGTACAGTTTATTGACTGGTTCTTTATTGAGTTTTGTACAGTTTATTGACTGTTTCTTTATTTAGTTTTGTACTGTTTATTGACTGTTTCTTTATTTAGTTTTGTAAAGTTTATTGATTGTTTCTTTATTTAGTTTGTGTACAATTTATTGACTGGTTCTTTATTTAGTTTTGTACAGTTTATTGACTTTTTATTTATTTAGTTTTGTACAGTTTATTGACTGTTTCTTTATTTAGTTTTGTACATTTTTTTGACAGGTTCTTTATTGAGTTTTGTACAGTTTATTGACCGGTTCTTAATTCAGTTTTGTAATGTTTATTGACTGGTTCTTTATTGAGTTTTGTACAGTTTATTGACTGGTTCTTTATTGAGTTTTGTACAGTTTATTGACCGGTTCTTAATTCAGTTTTGTAATGTTTATTGACTGGTTCTTTATTGAGTTTTGTACAGTTTATTGACTGGTTCTTTATTGAGTTTTGTACAGTTTATTGACTGGTTCTTTAGTTAGTTTTGTACAGTTTATTGACTGGTTCTTTATTGACTTTTGCACAGTTTATTGACTGGTTCTTTATTGAGTTTTGTATAGTTTATAGACTTGTTCTTTGTTCAGTTTTGTACTGTTTATTGACTGGTTCTTTATTCAGTTTTGTGCTGTTTATTGACTGTTTCTTTATTTAGTTTTGTACAGTTTATTAACTTGTTCTTTATTTAGTTTTGTACAGTTTATTGACTGGTTCTTTAGTGAGTTTTGTACAGTTTATTGACTGGTTCTTTATTGAGTTTTGTACAGTTTATTGACTGGTTCTTTATTTAGTTTTGTACATTTTATTTACTGTTTCTTTATTGAGTTTTGTACAGTTTATTGACTAATTCTTTATTGAGTTTTGTACAGTTTATTGACTGATTCTTTATTCAGTTTTGTACAGTTTATTGACTGGTTCTTTATTGAGTTTTGTACTGTTTATTGACTGGTTCTTTAATCAATTTTGTACAGTTATTGACTCGTTCTTTATTCAGTTTTGTACAGTTTATTGGCTGTTTCTTTATTTAGTTTTGTACAGTTTATTGACTGTTTCAATATTTAGTTTTGTACAGATTATTAACTGTTTCTTTATTTAGTTTTGTACAGTTTATTGACTGTTTCTTTATTTAGTTTGTGTACAATTTATTGACTGGGTCTTTATTTAGTTTTGTACAGTTTATTGACTGTTTCTTTATTTAGTTTTGTACAGTTTATTAACTGTTTCTTTATTTAGTTTTGTACAGTTTATTGACTGGTTTTTTATTCAGTTTTGTACAGTTTATTTACTGGTTCTTTATTGAGGTTTGTACAGTTTATTGACTGATTCTTTATTCAGTTTTGTACAGTTTATTGACTGGTTGTTTATTGAGTTTTGTACTGTTTATTGACTGGTTCTTTAATCAGTTTTGTACAGTTATTGACTGGTTCTTTATTCAGTTTTGTACAGTTTATTGGCTGTTTCTTCATTTAGTTTTGTACAGTTTATTGACTGTTTCAATATTTAGTTTTGTACAGATTATTAACTGTATCTTTATTTAGTTTTGTACAGTTTATTGACTGTTTCTTTATTTAGTTTGTGTACAATTTATTGACTGGTTCTTTATTTAGTTTTGTACAGTTTATTGACTGTTTCTTTATTTAGTTTTGTACAGTTTATTAACTGTATCTTTATTTAGTTTTGTACAATTTATTGACTGGTTCTTTATTGAGTTTTGAACAGTTTATTGATTGGTTCTTTATTCAGTTTTGTACAGTTTATTTACTGGTTCTTTATTCAGTTTTGTACAGTTTATTGACTGGTTCTTTATTTCGTTTGTTTACAGTTTATTGAATGGTTCTTTATTGAGTTTTGTACAGTTTTGTTGACTGGTTCTTTATTCAGTTTGTACAGTTTATTGACTGGTTCTTTATTGAGTTTGTGTACAATTTACTGACTGGTTCTTTATTTAGTTTTGTACAGTTTATTGACTGGTTCTTTATTGAGTTTTGTACAGTTTATTGACTGGTTCTTTATTGAGTTTTGTACAGTGTATTTACTGGTTCTTTATTGAGTTTTGTACAGTTTATTGACTGTTTCTATTATTAGTTTTGTACAGTTTATTAACTGTTTCTTTATTTAGTTTTGTACAGTTTATTGACTGTTTCTTTATTGAGTTTTGTATAGTTTATTGACTGATTCTTTCTTGAGTTTTGTACAATTTTTTGACTGTTTCTTTATTGAGATTTCTACAGTTTTTTGACTGGTTCTTTATTGTTTTGTACAGTTTATTGACTGTTTCTTTATTGAGTTTTGTACAGTTTATTGACTGTTTCTTTATTTAGTTTTGTACAGTTTATTAACTTGTTCTTTATTTAGTTTTGTACAGTTTATTGACTGGTTCTTTAGTGAGTTTTGTACAGTTTATTGACTGGTTCTTTATTGAGTTTTGTACAGTTTATTGACTGGTTCTTTATTTAGTTTTGTACATTTTATTTACTGTTTCTTTATTGAGTTTTGTACAGTTTATTGACTAATTCTTTATTGAGTTTTGTACAGTTTATTGACTGATTCTTTATTCAGTTTTGTACAGTTTATTGACTGGTTCTTTATTGAGTTTTGTACTGTTTATTGACTGGTTCTTTAATCAATTTTGTACAGTTATTGACCCGTTCTTTATTCAGTTTTGTACAGTTTATTGGCTGTTTCTTTATTTAGTTTTGTACAGTTTATTGACTGTTTCAACATTTAGTTTTGTACAGATTATTAACTGTTTCTTTATTTAGTTTTGTACAGTTTATTGACTGTTTCTTTATTTAGTTTGTGTACAATTTATTGACTGGGTCTTTATTTAGTTTTGTACAGTTTATTGACTGTTTCTTTATTTAGTTTTGTACAGTTTATTAACTGTTTCTTTATTTAGTTTTGTACAGTTTAGTGACTGGTTCTTTATTGAGTTTTGAACAGTTTATTGACTGGTTCTTTATTCAGTTTTGTACAGTTTATTTACTGGATCTTTATTGAGGTTTGTACAGTTTATTGACTGATTCGTTATTCAGTTTTGTACAGTTTATTGACTGGTTGTTTATTGAGTTTTGTACTGTTTATTGAGTGGTTCTTTAATCAGTTTTGTACAATTATTGACTGGTTCTTTATTCAGTTTTGTACAGTTTATTGGCTGTTTCTTTATTTAGTTTTGTACAGTTTATTGACTGTTTCAATATTTAGTTTTGTACATATTATTAACTGTTTCTTTATTTAGTTTGTGTACAATTTATTGACTGGTTTTTTATTTAATTTTGTACAGTTTATTGACTGTTTCTTTATTTAGTTTTGTACAGTTTATTAACTGTTTCTTTAATTAGTTTTGTACAGTTTATTGACTGGTTTTTTATTGAGTTTTGAACAGTTTATTGACTGGTTCGTTATTCAGTTTTGTACAGTTTATTTACTGGTTCTTTATTTTGTTTTGTACATTTTATTGACTGGTTCTTTAATCAATTTTGTACAGTTATTGACTCGTTCTTTATTCAGTATTGTACAGTTTATTGGCTGTTTCTTTATTTAGTTTTGTACAGTTTATTGACTGTTTCAATATTTAGTTTTGTACAGATTATTAACTGTTTCTTTATTTAGTTTTGTACAGTTTATTGACTGTTTCTTTATTTAGTTTGTGTACAATTTATTGACTGGGTCTTTATTTAGTTTTGTACAGTTTATTGACTGTTTCTTTATTTAGTTTTGTACAGTTTATTAACTGTTTCTTTATTTAGTTTTGTACAGTTTAGTGACTGGTTCTTTATTGAGTTTTGAACAGTTTATTGACTGGTTCTTTATTCAGTTTTGTACAGTTTATTTACTGGATCTTTATTGAGGTTTGTACAGTTTATTGACTGATTCGCTATTCAGTTTTGTACAGTTTATTGACTGGTTGTTTATTGAGTTTTGTACTGTTTATTGAGTGGTTCTTTAATCAGTTTTGTACAGTTATTGACTGGTTCTTTATTCAGTTTTGTACAGTTTATTGGCTGTTTCTTTATTTAGTTTTGTACAGTTTATTGACTGTTTCAATATTTAGTTTTGTACATATTATTAACTGTTTCTTTATTTAGTTTGTGTACAATTTATTGACTGGTTTTTTATTTAATTTTGTACAGTTTATTGACTGTTTCTTTATTTAGTTTTGTACAGTTTATTAACTGTTTCTTTAATTAGTTTTGTACAGTTTATTGACTGGTTCTTTATTGAGTTTTGAACAGTTTATTGACTGGTTCGTTATTCAGTTTTGTACAGTTTATTTACTGGTTCTTTATTTTGTTTTGTACATTTTATTGACTGTTTCTTTATTGAGTTTTGTACAGTTTTTTGACTGTTTCTTTACTGAGATTTGTACAGTTTTTTACTGGTTCTTTATTTAGTTTTGTACAGTTTATTAACTGGTTCTTTATTTAGTTTTGTACAGTTTATTGACTCGTTCTTTAGTGAGTTTTGTACAGTTTATTGACTGGTTCTTTATTGAGTTTTGTACAGTTTATTGACTGGTTCTTTATTTAGTTTTGTACATTTTATTGACTGTTTCTTTATTGAGTTTTGTACAGTTTATTGACTAATTCTTTATTGAGTTTTGTACAGTTTATTGACTGATTCTTTATTCAGTTTTGTACAGTTTATTGACAGGTTCTTTATTGAGTTTTGTACAGTTTATTGACTGGTTCTTTATTCAGTTTTGTACAGTTTATTGGCTGTTTCTTTATTTAGTTTTGTACAGTTTATTGACTGTTTCAATATTTAGTTTTGTACAGTTTAATAACTGTTTCTTTATTTAGTTTTGTACATTTTATTGACTGTTTCTTTATTTAGTTTGTGTACAATTTATTGACTGGTTCTTTATTTAATTTTGTACAGTTTATTGACTGTTTCTTTATTTAGTTTTGTACAGTTTATTAACTGTTTCTTTTTTTAGTTTTGTACAGTTTATTGACTGGTTCTTTATTGAGTTTTGAACAGTTTATTGACTGGTTCTTTATTCAGTTTTGTACAGTTTATTTACTGGTTCTTTATTTAGTTTTGTACATTTTATTGACTGTTTCTTTATTGAGTTTTGTACAGTTTTTTGACTGTTTCTTTATTGAGATTTGTACAGTTTTTTGACTGGTTCTTTATTGAGTTTTGTACAGTTTATTGACTGTTTCTTTATTGAGTTTTGAACAGTTTATTGACTGTTTCAATATTTAGTTTTGTACAGTTTATTAACTGGTTCTTTATTTAGTTTTGTAGAGTTTATTGACTCGTTCTTTAGTGAGTTTTGTACAGTTTATTGACTGGTTCTTTATTGAGTTTTGTACAATTTATTGACTGGTTCTTTATTTAGTTTTGTACATTTTATTGACTGTTTCTTTATTTAGTTTTGTACAGTTTATTGACTGTTTCTTTATTTAGTTTGTGTAGAATTTATTGACTGGTTCTTTATTTAGTTTTGTACAGTTTATTAACTGTTTCTTTATTTAATTTTGTACAGTTTATTAACTGTTTCTTTATTTAATTTTGTACGGTTTATTGACTGGTTCTTTATTGAGTTTGAACAGTTTATTGACTGGTTCTTTATTCAGTTTTGTACAGTTTATTTACTGGTTCTTTATTCAGTTTTGTACAGTTTATTGACTGGTTCTTTATTTCGTTTGCGTACAGTTTATTGACTGGTTCTTTATTGAGTTTTGTACAGTTTTGTTGACTGGTTCTTTATTCAGTTTTGTACAGTTTATTGACTTGTTCTTTATTGAGTTTGTGTACAATTTACTGACTGGTTCTTTATTTAGTTTTGAACAGTTTATTGACTTTTTTTAATTTTGTTTTGTACAGTTTATTGACTGTTTCTTTATTTAGTTGGTGTACAGTTTATTGACTGGTTCTTTATTTAGTTTTGTACAGTTTTTTGCCTGGTTCTTTATTGAGTTTTGTACAGTTTATTTACTGGTTCTTTATTGAGTTTTGTACAGTGTATTTACAGGTTCTTTATTGAGTTTTGTGCAAATTATTGACTGTTTCTATTATTAGTTTTGTACAGTTTATTAACTGTTTCTTTATTTAGTTTTGTACAGTTTATTGACTGTTTCTTTATTGAGTTTTGTATAGTTTATTGACTGATTCTTTCTTGAGTTTTGTACAATTTTTTGACTGTTTCTTTATTGAGATTTGTACAGTTTTTTGACTGGTTCTTTATTGTTTTGTACAGTTTATTGACTGTTTCTTTATTTAGTTTTGTACAGTTTATTAACTTGTTCTTTATTTAGTTTTGTACAGTTTATTGACTGGTTCTTTAATGAGCTTTGTACAGTTTATTGACTGGTTCTTTATTGAGTTTTGTACAGTTTATTGACTGGTTCTTTATTGAGTTTTGTACAGTTTATTGACTGGTTCTTTATTGAGTTTTGTACAGTTTATTGACTGTTTCTTTATTTAGTTTTGTACTGTTTATTGACTGTTTCTTTATTTAGTTTTGTAAAGTTTATTGATTGTTTCTTTATTTAGTTTGTGTACAATTTATTGACTGGTTCTTTATTTAGTTTTGTACAGTTTATTGACTTTTTATTTATTTAGTTTTGTACAGTTTATTGACTGTTTCTTTATTTAGTTTTGTACATTTTTTTGACAGGTTCTTTATTGAGTTTTGTACAGTTTATTGACCGGTTCTTAATTCAGTTTTGTAATGTTTATTGACTGGTTCTTTATTGAGTTTTGTACAGTTTATTGACTGGTTCTTTATTGAGTTTTGTACAGTTTATTGACCGGTTCTTAATTCAGTTTTGTAATGTTTATTGACTGGTTCTTTATTGAGTTTTGTACAGTTTATTGACTGGTTCTTTATTGAGTTTTGTACAGTTTATTGACTGGTTCTTTAGTTAGTTTTGTACAGTTTATTGACTGGTTCTTTATTGACTTTTGCACAGTTTATTGACTGGTTCTTTATTGAGTTTTGTATAGTTTATAGACTTGTTCTTTGTTCAGTTTTGTACTGTTTATTGACTGGTTCTTTATTCAGTTTTGTGCTGTTTATTGACTGGTTCTTTATTCAGTTTTGTACAGTTTATTGACTGGTTCTTTATTTAGTTTTGTACAGTTTATTGACTGTTTCTATATTTTGTTTTGTACAGTTTATTAACTGTTTCTTTATTTAGTTTTGCACAGTTTATTGACTGTTTCTTTATTTAGTTTGTGTACAATTTATTGACTGGTTCCTTATTTAGTTTTGTGCAGTTTATTGACTGCTCCTTTATTTAGTTTTGTACAGTTTATTAACTGTTTCTTAATTTAGGTTTGTACAGTTTATTGACTGGTTCTTTATTGAGTTTTGTACAGTTTATTGACAGGTTCTTTATTCAGTTTTGTACAGTTTATTGACTGGTTCTTTATTGAGTTTTGTACAGTTTATTGACTGGTTCTTTATTTAGTTTTGTACACTTTATTGACTGTTTCTTTATTTAGTTTTGTACAGTTTATTGACTGTTTCTTTATTAGTTTTGTACAGTTTATTGACTGTTTCTTTATTGAGTTTTGTATAGTTTATTGACTGATTCTTTCTTGAGTTTTGTACAGTTTTTTGACTGTTTCTTTATTGAGATTTGTACAGTTTTTGACTGGTTCTTTATTGAGTTTTGTACAGTTTATGACTGTTTCTTTATTGAGTTTTGTACAGTTTATTGACTGTTTCTGTATTTAGTTTTGTACAGTTTTTTATCTGGTTCTTTATTTAGTTTTGTACAGTTTATTGACTGGTTCTTTGGTGAGTTTTGTACAGTTTATTGACTGGTTCTTTATTGAGTTTTGTACAGTTTATTGACTGGTTCTTTATTTAGTTTTGTACATTTTATTGACTGTTTCTTTATTGAGTTTTGTACAGTTTATTGACTAATTCTTTATTGAGTTTTGTACAGTTTATTGACTGATTTTTTATTGAGTTTTGTACAGTTTATTGACTGGTTCTTTATTGAGTTTTGTACAGTTTATTGACTGGTTCTTTGTTCAGTTTTGTACAGTTTATTGACTGGTTCTTTATTCAGTTTTGCACAGTTATTGACTGGTTCTTTATTCAGTTTTGTACAGTTTATTGGCTGTTTCTTTCTTTAGTTTTGTACAGTTTATTGACTGTTTCAATATTTAGTGTTGTACAGTTTATTAACTGTTTCTTTATTTAGTTTTGTACAGTTTATTGACTGTTTCTTTATTTAGTTTGTGTACAATTTATTGACTGGTTCTTTATTTAGTTTTGTACAGTTTATTGACTGTTTCTTTATTTAGTTTTGTAAAGTTTATTAACTGTTTCTTTATTTAGTTTTGTACAGTTTATTGACTGGTTCTTTATTGAGGTTTGTACAGTTTATTGACTAGTTCTTTATTGAGTTTTGTACAGTTTTTTGAGTATTTCTTTATTGAGTTTTGTATTGTTTATTGACTGATTCTTTATTGAGTTTTGTACAGTTTTTTTACTGTTTCTTTATTGAGTTTTGTACAGTGTTTTGACTGGTTCTTTATTGAGTTTTGTACAGTTTATTGACTGGTTCTTTATTCAGTTTTGCACCATTTATTGACTAGTTCTTTATTGAGTTTTGTGCAGTTTATTGACTGGTTCTTTATTTAGTTTTGTATAGTTTATTGACTGTTTCTTTATTTAGTTTTGTACAGTTTATTGACTGTTTCTTTATTTAGTTTTGCACAGTTTATTGACTGTTTCTTTATTTAGTTTGTGTACAATTTATTGACTGGTTCCTTATTTAGTTTTGTGCAGTTTATTGACTGCTCCTTTATTTAGTTTTGTACAGTTTATTAACTGTTTCTTAATTTAGGTTTGTACAGTTTATTGACTGGTTCTTTATTGAGTTTTGTACAGTTTATTGACAGGTTCTTTATTCAGTTTTGTACAGTTTATTGACTGGTTCTTTATTGAGTTTTGTACAGTTTATTGACTGGTTCTTTATTTAGTTTTGTACAGTTTATTGACTGTTTCTTTATTTAGTTTTGTACAGTTTATTGACTGTTTCTTTATTAGTTTTGTACAGTTTATTGACTGTTTCTTTATTGAGTTTTGTATAGTTTATTGACTGATTCTTTCTTGAGTTTTGTACAGTTTTTTGACTGTTTCTTTATTGAGATTTGTACAGTTTTTGACTGGTTCTTTATTGAGTTTTGTACAGTTTATGACTGTTTCTTTATTGAGTTTTGTACAGTTTATTGACTGTTTCTGTATTTAGTTTTGTACAGTTTTTTATCTGGTTCTTTATTTAGTTTTGTACAGTTTATTGACTGGTTCTTTGGTGAGTTTTGTACAGTTTATTGACTGGTTCTTTATTGAGTTTTGTACAGTTTATTGACTGGTTCTTTATTTAGTTTTGTACATTTTATTGACTGTTTCTTTATTGAGTTTTGTACAGTTTATTGACTAATTCTTTATTGAGTTTTGTACAGTTTATTGACTGATTTTTTATTGAGTTTTGTACAGTTTATTGACTGGTTCTTTATTGAGTTTTGTACAGTTTATTGACTGGTTCTTTGTTCAGTTTTGTACTGTTTATTGACTGGTTCTTTATTCAGTTTTGCACAGTTATTGACTGGTTCTTTATTCAGTTTTGTACAGTTTATTGGCTGTTTCTTTCTTTAGTTTTGTACAGTTTATTGACTGTTTCAATATTTAGTGTTGTACAGTTTATTAACTGTTTCTTTATTTAGTTTTGTACAGTTTATTGACTGTTTCTTTATTTAGCTTGTGTACAATTTATTGACTGGTTCTTTATTTAGTTTTGTACAGTTTATTGACTGTTTCTTTATTTAGTTTTGTAAAGTTTATTAACTGTTTCTTTATTTAGTTTTGTACAGTTTATTGACTGGTTCTTTATTGAGGTTTGTACAGTTTATTGACTAGTTCTTTATTGAGTTTTGTACAGTTTATTGAGTATTTCTTTATTGAGTTTTGTATTGTTTATTGACTGATTCTTTATTGAGTTTTGTACAGTTTTTTTACTGTTTCTTTATTGAGTTTTGTACAGTGTTTTGACTGGTTCTTTATTGAGTTTTGTACAGTTTATTGACTGGTTCTTTATTCAGTTTTACACCATTTATTGACTAGTTCTTTATTGAGTTTTGTGCAGTTTATTGACTGGTTCTTTATTTAGTTTTGTATAGTTTATTGACTGTTTCTTTATTTAGTTTTGTACAGTTTATTGACTGCTTCTTTATTGAGTTTTGTACAGTTTATTGACTGGTTCTTTATTGAGTTTTGCACAGTTTATTGACTGTTTCTTTATTGAGTTTTGTACAGTTTATTGACTGGTTCTTTATTGAGTTTTGTACAGTTTATTGACTGGTTCTTTATTGAGTTTTGTACAGTTTATTGACTGGTTCTTTATTGAGTTTTGTACAGTTTATTGACTGTTTCTTTATTGAGTTTTGTATAGTTTATTGACTGATTCTTTCTTGAGTTTTGTACAGTTTTTTGACTGTTTCTTTATTGAGATTTGTACAGTTTTTTGACTGGTTCTTCATTGAGTTTTGTGCAGTTTATTGACTGGTTCTTTTTTGAGTTTTGTACAGTTTATTGACCGGTTCTTAATTCAGTTTTGTAATGTTTATTGTCTGGTTCTTTATTGAGTTTTGTACAGTTTATTGACTGGTTCTTTATCTAGTTTTGTACAGTTTATTGACTGGTTCTTTATTGACTTTTGCACAGTTTATTGACTGGTTGTTTATTGAGTTTTGTATAGTTTATAGACTTGTTCTTTGTTCAGTTTTATACTGTTTATTGACTGGTTCTTTATTCAGTTTTGTGCTGTTTATTGACTGGTTCTTTATTCAGTTTTGTACAGTTTATTGACTGGTTCTTTATTTAGTTTTGTACAGTTTATTGACTGTTTCTATATTTAGTTTTGTACAGTTTATTAACTGTTTCTTTATTTAGTTTTGCACAGTTTATTGACTGTTTCTTTATTTAGTTTGTGTACAATTTATTGACTGGTTCCTTATTTTGTTTTGTGCAGTTTATTGACTGTTTCTTTATATAGTTTTGTACAGTTTATTAACTGTTTCTTAATTTAGTTTTGTACAGTTTATTGACTGGTTCTTTATTGAGTTTTGTACAGTTTATTGACTGGTTCTTTATTCAGTTTTGTACAGTTTATTGACTGGTTCTTTATTGAGTTTTGTACAGTTTATTGACTGGTTCTTTATTTAGTTTTGTACAGTTTATTGACTGTTTCTTTATTTAGTTTTGTACAGTTTATTGACTGTTTCTTTATTGAGTTTTGTACAGTTTATTGACTGGTTCTTTATTGAGTTTTGTACAGTTTATTGACTGTTTCTTTATTGAGTTTTGTATAGTTTATTGACTGATTCTTTCTTGAGTTTTGTACAGTTTATGACTGTTTCTTTATTGAGTTTTGTACAGTTTATTGACTGTTTCTTTATTTAGTTTAGTACAGTTTATTAACTGTTTCTTTATTTAGTTTTGTACAGTTTATTGACTGGTTCTTTATTGAGTTTTGAACAGTTTATTGACTGGTTCTTTATTCAGTTTTGTACAGTTTATTTACTGGTTCTTTATTGAGGTTTGTACAGTTTATTGACTAGTTCTTTATTGAGTTTTGTACAGTTTATTGAGTATTTCTTTATTGAGTTTTGTATTGTTTATTGACTGATTCTTTATTGAGTTTTGTACAGTTTTTTGACTGTTTCTTTATTGAGTTTTGTACAGTTTATTGACTGGTTCTTTATTCAGTTTTGTGCAATTTATTGACTGGTTCTTTATTCAGTTTTGTACAGTTTATTGACTGGTTCTTTATTTAGTTTTGTACAGTTTATTGACTGTTTCTATATTTAGTTTTGTACAGTTTATTAACTGTTTCTTTGTTTAGTTTTGCATAGTTTCTTGACTGTTTCTTTATTTAGTTTGTGTACAATTTATTGACTGGTTCCTTATTTAGTTTTGTGCAGTTTATTGACTGGTTCTTTATTTAGTTTTGTACAGTTTATTAACTGTTTCTTAATTTAGTTTTGTACAGTTTATTGACTGGTTCTTTATTGAGTTTTGTACAGTTTATTGACTGGTTCTTTATTAAGTTTTGTACAGTTTATTGACTGGTTCTTTATTGAGTTTTTTACAGTTTATTGACTGGTTCTTTATTTAGTTTTGTACAGTTTATTGACTGTTTCTTTGTTTAGTTTTGTACAGTTTATTGACTGTTTCTTTATTGAGTTTTGTACAGTTTATTGACTGGTTCTTTATTGAGTTTTGTATTGTTTATTGACTGTTTCTTTATTGAGTTTTGTATAGTTTATTGACTGATTCTTTCTTGAGTTTTGTACAGTTTTTTGACTGTTTCTTTATTGAGATTTGTACAGTTTTTGACTGGTTCTTTATTGAGTTTTGTACAGTTTATGACTGTTTCTTTATTGAGTTTTATACAGTTTGTTGACTGTTTCTTTATTTAGTTTTGTACAGTTTATTGACTGTTTCTTTATTTAGTTTTGTACAGTTTATTAACTGTTTCTTTATTTAGTTTTGTACCGTTTATTGACTGGTTCTTTATTGAGTTTTGAACAGTTTATTGACTGGTTCTTTATTCAGTTTTGTACAGTTTATTTACTGGTTCTTTATTGAGGTTTGTACAGTTTATTGACTAGTTCTTTATTGAGTTTTGTACAGTTTAGTGAGTATTTCTTTATTGAGTTTTGTATTGTTTATTGACTGATTCTTTATTGAGTTTTGTACAGTTTTTTGACTGTTTCTTTATTGAGTTTTGTACATTTTATTGACTGGTTCTTTATTCAGTTTTGTTTAGTTTATTGACTGGTTCTTTTTTGAGTTTTGTACAGTTTATTGACCGGTTCTTAATTCAGGTGTGTAATGTTTATTGACTGGTTCTTTATTGAGTTTTGTACAGTTTATTGACTGGTTGTTTATTGAGTTTTGTACAGTTTATTGACTGGTTCTTTATTTAGTTTTGTACAGTTTATTGACTGGTTCTTTATTGACTTTTGCACAGTTTATTGACTGGTTCTTTATTGAGTTTTGCATAGTTTATAGACTTGTTCTTTGTTCAGTTCTGTACTGTTTATTGACTGGTTCTTTATTCAGTTTTGTGCTGTTTATTGACTGGTTCTTTATTCAGTTTTGTACAGTTTATTGACTGGTTCTTTATTTAGTTTTGTACAGTTTATTGACTGTTTCTATATTTAGTTTTGTACAGTTTATTAACTGTTTCTTTGTTTAGTTTTGCATAGTTTCTTGACTGTTTCTTTATTTAGTTTGTGTACAATTTATTGACTGGTTCCTTATTTAGTTTTGTGCAGTTTATTGACTGGTTCTTTATTTAGTTTTGTACAGTTTATTAACTGTTTCTTAATTTAGTTTTGTACAGTTTATTGACTGGTTCTTTATTGAGTTTTGTACAGTTTATTGACTGGTTCTTTATTAAGTTTTGTACAGTTTATTGACTGGTTCTTTATTGAGTTTTTTACAGTTTATTGACTGGTTCTTTATTTAGTTTTGTACAGTTTATTGACTGTTTCTTTGTTTAGTTTTGTACAGTTTATTGACTGTTTCTTTATTGAGTTTTGTACAGTTTATTGACTGGTTCTTTATTGAGTTTTGTATTGTTTATTGACTGTTTCTTTATTGAGTTTTGTATAGTTTATTGACTGATTCTTTCTTGAGTTTTGTACAGTTTTTTGACTGTTTCTTTATTGAGATTTGTACAGTTTTTGACTGGTTCTTTATTGAGTTTTGTACAGTTTATGACTGTTTCTTTATTGAGTTTTATACAGTTTGTTGACTGTTTCTTTATTTAGTTTTGTACAGTTTATTGACTGTTTCTTTATTTAGTTTTGTACAGTTTATTAACTGTTTCTTTATTTAGTTTTGTACCGTTTATTGACTGGTTCTTTATTGAGTTTTGAACAGTTTATTGACTGGTTCTTTATTCAGTTTTGTACAGTTTATTTACTGGTTCTTTATTGAGGTTTGTACAGTTTATTGACTAGTTCTTTATTGAGTTTTGTACAGTTTAGTGAGTATTTCTTTATTGAGTTTTGTATTGTTTATTGACTGATTCTTTATTGAGTTTTGTACAGTTTTTTGACTGTTTCTTTATTGAGTTTTGTACATTTTATTGACTGGTTCTTTATTCAGTTTTGTTTAGTTTATTGACTGGTTCTTTTTTGAGTTTTGTACAGTTTATTGACCGGTTCTTAATTCAGGTGTGTAATGTTTATTGACTGGTTCTTTATTGAGTTTTGTACAGTTTATTGACTGGTTGTTTATTGAGTTTTGTACAGTTTATTGACTGGTTCTTTATTTAGTTTTGTACAGTTTATTGACTGGTTCTTTATTGACTTTTGCACAGTTTATTGACTGGTTCTTTATTGAGTTTTGCATAGTTTATAGACTTGTTCTTTGTTCAGTTCTGTACTGTTTATTGACTGGTTCTTTATTCAGTTTTGTGCTGTTTATTGACTGGTTCTTTATTCAGTTTTGTACAGTTTATTGACTGGTTCTTTATTTAGTTTTGTACAGTTTATTGACTGTTTCTATATTTAGTTTTGTACAGTTTATTAACTGTTTCTTTGTTTAGTTTTGCACACTTTATTGACTGTTTCTTTATTTAGTTTGTGTACAATTTATTGACTGATTCCTTATTTAGTTTTGTGCAGTTTAATGACTGTTTCTTTATTTAGTTTTGTACAGTTTATTAACTGTTTCTTAATTTAGTTTTGTACAATTTATTGACTGGTTCCTTATTTAGTTTTGTGCAGTTTATTGACTGTTTCTTTATTTAGTTTTGTACAGTTTATTAACTGTTTCTTAATTTAGTTTTGTACAGTTTATTGACTGGTTCTTTATTGAGTTTTGTACAGTTTATTGACTGGTTCTTTATTGAGTTTTGTACAGTTTATTGACTGGTTCTTTATTTAGTTTTGTACAGTTTATTGCCTGTTTCTTTATTTAGTTTTGTACAGTTTATTGACTGTTTCTTTATTGAGTTTTGTACAGTTTATTGACTGGTTCTTTATTGAGTTTTGTATTGTTTATTGACTGTTTCTTTATTGAGTTTTGTATAGTTTATTGACTGATTCTTTCTTGAGTTTTGTACAGTTTTTTGACTGTTTCTTTATTGAGATTTGTACAGTTTATTGACTGGTTCTTTATTGAGTTTTGTACAGTTTATGACTGTTTCTTTATTGAGTTTTGTACAGTTTATTGACTGTTTCTTTATTTAGTTTTGTACAGTTTATTAACTGTTTCTTTATTTAGTTTTGTACAGTTTATTGACTGGTTCTTTATTGAGTTTTGAACAGTTTATTGACTGGTTCTTTATTCAGTTTTGTACAGTATTTCCTGGTTCTTTATTGAGGTTTGTACAGTTTATTGACTAGTTCTTTATTGAGTTTTGTACAGTTTATTGAGTATTTCTTTATTGAGTTTGTATTGTTTATTGACTGATTCTTTATTGAGTTTTGTACAGTTTTTTGACTGTTTCTTTATTGAGTTTTGTACAGTTTATTGACTGGTTCTTTATTCAGTTTTGTTTAGTTTATTGACTGGTTCTTTTTTGAGTTTTGTACAGTTTATTGACCGGTTCTTAATTCAGGTTTGTAATGTTTATTGACTGGTTCTTTATTGAGTTTTGTACAGTTTATTGACTGGTTCTTTATTGAGTTTTGTACAGTTTATTGACTGGTTCTTTATTTAGTTTTGTACAGTTTATTGACTGGTTCTTTATTGACTTTTGCACAGTTTATTGACTGGTTCTTTATTGAGTTTTGTATAGTTTATAGACTTGTTCTTTGTTCAGTTCTGTACTGTTTATTGACTGGTTCTTTATTCAGTTTTGTGCTGTTTATTGACTGGTTCTTTATTCAGTTTTGTACAGTTTATTGACTGGTTCTTTATTTAGTTTTGTACAGTTTATTGACTGTTTCTATATTTAGTTTTGTACAGTTTATTAACTGTTTCTTTGTTTAGTTTTGCACACGTTATTGACTGTTTCTTTATTTAGTTTGTGTACAATTTATTGACTGGTTCCTTATTTAGTTTTGTGCAGTTTAATGACTGTTTCTTTATTTAGTTTTGTACAGTTTATTAACTGTTTCTTAATTTAGTTTTGTACAGTTTATTGACTGTTTCTTTATTTAGTTTTGTACAGTTTATTGACTGTTTCTTTATTGAGTTTTGTACAGTTTATTGACTGGTTCTTTATTGAGTTTTGTATAGTTTATTGACTGATTCTTTCTTGAGTTTTGTACAGTTTTTTGACTGTTTCTTTATTGAGATTTGTACAGTTTTTGACTGGTTCTTTATTGAGTTTTGTACAGTTTATGACTGTTTCTTTATTGAGTTTTGTACAGTTTATTGACTGTTTCTTTATTTAGTTTTGTACAGTTTATTATCTGGTTCTTTATTTAGTTTTGTACAGTTTATTGACTGGTTCTTTATTGAGTTTTGTACAGTTTATTGACTGGTTCTTTATTGAGTCTTGTACAGTTTATTTACTGGTTCTTTATTGAGTTTTGTACAGTTTATTGACTGGTTCTTTATTGAGTTTTGTACAGTTTATTGACTGTTTCTTTATTGAGTTTTGTATAGTTTATTGACTGATCCTTTCTTGAGTTTTGTACAGTTTTTTGACTGTTTCTTTATTGAGATTTGTACAGTTTTTTGACTGGTTCTTCATTGAGTTTTGTACAGTTTATTGACTGGTTCTTTATTTTGTTTTGTGCAGTTATTGACTGTTTCTTTCTTTAGTTTGTGTACAATTTATCGACTGGTTCTTTATTTATTTTTGTATAGTTTATTGACTGTTTCTTTATTTAGTTTTGTACAGTTTATTGACTGTTTCTTTATTTAGTTTTGTACAGTTTATTGAATGGTTCTTTATTGAGTTTTGTACAGTTTATTGACTGGTTCTTCATTGAGTTTTGTACAGTTTATTGACTGGTTCTTTATTTTGTTTTGTGCAGTTATTGACTGTTTCTTTCTTTAGTTTGTGTACAATTTATCGACTGGTTCTTTATTTATTTTTGTATAGTTTATTGACTGTTTCTTTATTTAGTTTTGTACAGTTTATTGACTGTTTCTTTATTTAGTTTTGTACAGTTTATTGAATGGTTCTTTATTGAGTTTTGTACAGTTTATTGACTGGTTCTTTACTGAGTTTTGTACAGTTTATTGACTGGTTCTTTATTGAGTTTTGTACAGTTTATTGACTGGTTCTTTATTGACTTTTGCACAGTTTATTGACTGGTTCTTTATTGAGTTTTGTATAGTTTATAGACTTGTTCTTTGTTCAGTTTTGTACTGTTTATTGACTGGTTCTTTATTCAGTTTTGTGCTGTTTATTGACTGGTTCTTTATTCAGTTTTGTACAGTTTATTGACTGGTTCTTTATTTAGTTTTGTACAGTTTATTGACTGTTTCTATATTTAGTTTTGTACAGTTTATTAACTGTTTCTTTATTTAGTTTTGCACAGTTTATTGACTGTTTCTTTATTTAGTTTGTGTACAATTTATTGACTGGTTCCTTATTTAGTTTTGTGCAGTTTATTGACTGTTTCTTTATATAGTTTTGTACAGTTTATTAACTGTTTCTTAATTTAGTTTTGTACAGTTTATTGACTGGTTCTTTATTGAGTTTTGTACAGTTTATTGACTGGTTCTTTATTCAGTTTTGTACAGTTTATTGACTGGTTCTTTATTGAGTTTTGTACAGTTTATTGACTGGTTCTTTATTTAGTTTTGTACAGTTTATTGACTGTTTCTTTATTGAGATTTGTACAGTTTTTTGACTGGTTCTTCATTGAGTTTTGTGCAGTTTATTGACTGGTTCTTTATTTTGTTTTGTACAGTTATTGACTGTTTTTTTCTTTAGTTTGTGTACAATTTATTGACTTGTTCTTTATTTATTTTTGTATAGTTTATTGACTGTTTCTTTATTTAGTTTTGTACAGTTTATTGACTGTTTCTTTATTTAGTTTTGTACAGTTTATTGAATGGTTCTTTATTGAGTTTTGTACAGTTTATTGACAGGTTCTTTATTGAGTTTTGTACAGGTTATTGACTGGTTCTTTATTGAGTTTTGTACAGTTTATTGACTGGTTCTTTATTGACTTTTGCACAGTTTATTGACTGGTTCTTTATTGAGTTTTGCATAGTTTATAGACTTGTTCTTTGTTCAGTTTTGTACTGTTTATTGACTGGTTCTTTATTCAGTTTTGTGCTGTTTATTGACTGGTTCTTTATTCAGTTTTGTACAGTTTATTGACTGGTTCTTTATTTAGTTTTGTACAGTTTATTGACTGTTTCTATATTTCGTTTTGTACAGTTTATTAACTGTTTCTTTATTTAGTTTTGAACAGTTTATTGACTGTTTCTTTATTTAGTTTGTGTACAATTTATTGACTGGTTCCTTATTTAGTTTTGTGCAGTTTATTGACTGTGTCTTTATATAGTTTTGTACAGTTTATTAACTGTTTCTTAATTTAGTTTTGTACAGTTTATTGACTGGTTCTTTATTGAGTTTTGTACAGTTTATTGACTGGTTCTTTATTCAGTTTTGTACAGTTTATTGACTGGTTCTTTATTGAGTTTTGTACAGTTTATTGACTGGTTCTTTATTTAGTTTTGTACAGTTTATTGACTGTTTCTTTATTTAGTTTTGTACAGTTTATTGACTGTTTCTTTATTGAGTTTTGTACAGTTTATTGACTGGTTCTTTATTGAGTTTTGTACAGTTTATTGACTTGTTCTTTATTGAGTTTTGTATAGTTTATTGACTGATTCTTTCTTGAGTTTTGTAGAGTTTTTTGACTGTTTCTTTATTGAGATTTGTACAGTTTTTGACTGGTTCTTTATTGAGTTTTGTTCAGTTTGTGACTGTTTCTTTATTGAGTTTTGTACAGTTTATTGACTGTTTCTTTATTTAGTTTTGTACAGTTTATTAACTGTTTCTTTATTTAGTTTTGTACAGTTTATTGACTGGTTCTTTATTTAGTTTTGAACAGTTTATTGACTGGTTCTTTATTCAGTTTTGTACAGTTTATTTACTGGTTCTTTATTGAGGTTTGTACAGTTTATTGACTAGTTCTTTATTGAGTTTTGTACAGTTTATTGAGTATTTCTTTATTGAGTTTTGTATTGTTTATTGACTGATTCTTTATTGAGTTTTGTACAGTTTTTTGACTGTTTCTTTATTGAGTTTTGTACAGTTTTTTGACTGGTTCTTTATTGAGTTTTGTACAGTTTATTGTCTGGTTCTTTATTCAGTTTTGCACAGTTTATTGACTAGTTCTTTATTGAGTTTTGTACAGTTTATTGACTTGTTCTTTATTTAGTTTTGTATAGTTTATTGACTATTTCTTTATTTAGTTTTGTACAGTTTATTGACTGTTTCTTTATTGAGTTTTGTACAGTTTATTGACTGGTTCTTTATTGAGTTTTGCACAGTTTATTGACTGTTTCTTTATTGAGTTTTGTACAGTTTATTGACGGTTTCCTTATTGAGTTTTGTATAGTTTATTGACTGATTCTTTCTTGAGTTTTGTACAGTTTTGTGACTGTTTCTTTATTGAGATTTGTACAGTTTTTTGACTGGTTCTTCATTGAGTTTTGTACAGTTTACTGACTGGTTCTTTATTTTGTTTTGTACAGTTATTGACTGTTTCTTTCTTTAGTTTGTGTACAATTTATTGACTGGTTCTTTATTTATTTTTGTATAGTTTATTGACTGTTTCTTTATTTAGTTTTGTACAGTTTATTGACTGTTTCTTTATTTAGTTTTGTACAGTTTATTGAATGGTTCTTTATTGAGTTTTGTACAGTTTATTGACTGGTTCTTTATTGAGTTTTGTACAGTTTATTTGACTGGTTCTTTATTCAGTTTTGTGCAGTTTATTGACTGGTTCTTTTTTGAGTTTTGTACAGTTTTTTGACCGGTTCTTAATTCAGTTTTGTAATGTTTGTTGACTGGTTCTTTATTGAGTTTTGTACAGTTTATTGACTGGTTCTTTATTGAGTTTTGTACAGTTTATTGACTGGTTCTTTATTTAGTTTTGTACAGTTTATTGACTGGTTCTTTATTGACTTTTGCACAGTTTATTGACTGGTTCTTTATTGAGTTTTGTATAGTTTATAGACTTGTTCTTTGTTCAGTTTTGTACTGTTTATTGACTGGTTCTTTATTCAGTTTTGTGCTGTTTATTGACTGGTTCTTTATTCAGTTTTGTACAGTTTATTGACTGGTTCTTTATTTAGTTTTGTACAGTTTATGACTGTTTCTATATTTAGTTTTGTACAGTTTATTAACTGTTTCTTTATTTAGTTTTGCACAGTTTATTGACTGTTTCTTTATTTAGTTTGTGTACAGTTTATTGACTGGTTCCTTATTTAGTTTTGTGCAGTTTATTGACTGTTTCTTTATTGAGTTTTGTACAGTTTATTGACTGGTTCTTTATTCAGTTTTGTGCAATTTATTGACTGGTTCTTTTTTGAGTTTTGTACAGTTTATTGACCGGTTCTTAATTCAGGTTTGTAATGTTTATTGACTGGTTCTTTATTGAGTTTTGTACAGTTTATTGACTGGTTCTTTATTGAGTTTTGTACAGTTTATTGACTGGTTCTTTATTTAGTTTTGTACAGTTTATTGACTGGTTCTTTATTGACTTTTGCACAGTTTATTGACTGGTTCTTTATTGAGTTTTGTATAGTTTATAGACTTGTTCTTTGTTCAGTTCTGTACTGTTTATTGACTGGTTCTTTATTCAGTTTTGTACAGTTTATTGACTGGTTCTTTATTTAGTTTTGTACAGTTTATTGACTGTTTCTATATTTAGTTTTGTACAGTTTATTAACTGTTTCTTTATTGAGTTTTGTACAGTTTTTTGACTGGTTCTTTATTGAGTTTTGTACAGTTTATTGTCTGGTTCTTTATTCAGTTTTGCACAGTTTATTGACTAGTTCTTTATTGAGTTTTGTACAGTTTATTGACTTGTTCTTTATTTAGTTTTGTATAGTTTATTGACTATTTCTTTATTTAGTTTTGTACAGTTTATTGACTGTTTCTTTATTGAGTTTTGTACAGTTTATTGACTGGTTCTTTATTGAGTTTTGCACAGTTTATTGACTGTTTCTTTATTGAGTTTTGTACAGTTTATTGACTGGTTCTTTATTGAGTTTTGTATAGTTTATTGACTGGTTCTTTATTGAGTTTTGTACAGTATATTGACTGGTTCTTTATTGAGTTTTGTACAGTTTATTGACGGTTTCCTTATTGAGTTTTGTATAGTTTATTGACTGGTTCTTTATTCAGTTTTGCACAGTTTATTGACTAGTTCTTTATTGAGTTTTGTACAGTTTATTGACTTGTTCTTTATTTAGTTTTGTATAGTTTATTGACTATTTCTTTATTTAGTTTTGTACAGTTTATTGACTGTTTCTTTATTTAGTTTGTGTACAATTTATTGACTGGTTCCTTATTTAGTTTTGTGCAGTTTATTGACTGTTTCTTTATATAGTTTTGTACAGTTTATTAACTGTTTCTTAATTTAGTTTTGTACAGTTTATTGACTGGTTCTTTATTGAGTTTTGTACAGTTTATTGACTGGTTCTTTATTCAGTTTTGTACAGTTTATTGACTGGTTCTTTATTGAGTTTTGTACAGTTTATTGACTGGTTCTTTATTTAGTTTTGTACAGTTTATTGACTGTTTCTTTATTGAGATTTGTACAGTTTTTTGACTGGTTCTTCATTGAGTTTTGTGCAGTTTATTGACTGGTTCTTTATTTTGTTTTGTACAGTTATTGACTGTTTTTTTCTTTAGTTTGTGTACAATTTATTGACTTGTTCTTTATTTATTTTTGTATAGTTTATTGACTGTTTCTTTATTTAGTTTTGTACAGTTTATTGACTGTTTCTTTATTTAGTTTTGTACAGTTTATTGAATGGTTCTTTATTGAGTTTTGTACAGTTTATTGACTGGTTCTTTATTGAGTTTTGTACAGGTTATTGACTGGTTCTTTATTGAGTTTTGTACAGTTTATTGACTGGTTCTTTATTGACTTTTGCACAGTTTATTGACTGGTTCTTTATTGAGTTTTGCATAGTTTATAGACTTGTTCTTTGTTCAGTTTTGTACTGTTTATTGACTGGTTCTTTATTCAGTTTTGTGCTGTTTATTGACTGGTTCTTTATTCAGTTTTGTACAGTTTATTGACTGGTTCTTTATTTAGTTTTGTACAGTTTATTAACTGTTTCTTTGTTTAGTTTTGCACAGTTTCTTGACTGTTTCTTTATTTAGTTTGTGTACAATTTATTGACTGGTTCCTTATTTAGTTTTGTGCAGTTTATTGACTGTTTCTTTATTTAGTTTTGTACAGTTATTAAGTTTGTACAGTTATTGACTGGTTCTTTATTGAGTTTTGTACAGTTTATTGACTGGTTCTTTATTTAGTTTTGTACAGTTTATTGACTGTTTCTTTATTGAGTTTTGTACAGTTTTTTGACTGGTTCTTTATTGAGTTTTGTACAGTTTATTGACTGGTTCTTTATTCAGTTTTGCACAGTTTATTGACTAGTTCTTTATTGAGTTTTGTACAGTTTATTGACTTGTTCTTTATTTAGTTTTGTATAGTTTATTGACTATTTCTTTATTTAGTTTTGTACAGTTTATTGACTGTTTCTTTATTGAGTTTTGTACAGTTTATTGACTGGTTCTTTATTGAGTTTTGCACAGTTTATTGACTGTTTCTTTATTGAGTTTTGTACAGTTTATTGACTGGTTCTTTATTGAGTTTTGTACAGTTTATTGACTGGTTCTTTATTGAGTTTTGTACAGTTTATTGACTGGTTCTTTATTGAGTTTTGTATAGTTTATTGACGGTTTCTTTATTGAGTTTTGTATAGTTTATTGACTGATTCTTTCTTGAGTTTTGTACAGTTTTTTGACTGTTTCTTTATTGAGATTTGTACAGTTTTTTGACTGGTTCTTCATTGAGTTTTGTACAGTTTATTGACTGGTTCTTTATTTTGTTTTGTACAGTTATTGACTGTTTCTTTCTTTAGTTTGTGTACAATTTATTGACTGGTTCTTTATTTATTTTTGTATAGTTTATTGACTGTTTCTTTATTTAGTTTTGTACAGTTTATTGACTGTTTCTTTATTTAGTTTTGTACAGTTTATTGAATGGTTCTTTATTGAGTTTTGTACAGTTTATTGACTGGTTCTTTATTGAGTTTTGTACAGTTTATTTGACTGGTTCTTTATTCAGTTTTGTGCAGTTTATTGACTGGTTCTTTTTTGAGTTTTGTACAGTTTTTTGACCGGTTCTTAATTCAGTTTTGTAATGTTTATTGACTGGTTCTTTATTGAGTTTTGTACAGTTTATTGACTGGTTCTTTATTGAGTTTTGTACAGTTTATTGACTGGTTCTTTATTTAGTTTTGTACAGTTTATTGACTGGTTCTTTATTGACTTTTGCACAGTTTATTGACTGGTTCTTTATTGAGTTTTGTATAGTTTATAGACTTGTTCTTTGTTCAGTTTTGTACTGTTTATTGACTGGTTCTTTATTCAGTTTTGTACAGTTTATTGACTGGTTCTTTATTTAGTTTTGTACAGTTTATGACTGTTTCTATATTTAGTTTTGTACAGTTTATTAACTGTTTCTTTATTTAGTTTTGCACAGTTTATTGACTGTTTCTTTATTTAGTTTGTGTACAATTTATTGACTGGTTCCTTATTTAGTTTTGTGCAGTTTATTGACTGTTTCTTTATTGAGTTTTGTACAGTTTATTGACTGGTTCTTTATTCAGTTTTTGCAATTTATTGACTGGTTCTTTTTTGAGTTTTGTACAGTTTATTGACCGGTTCTTAATTCAGGTTTGTAATGTTTATTGACTGGTTCTTTATTGAGTTTTGTACAGTTTATTGACTGGTTCTTTATTGAGTTTTGTACAGTTTATTGACTGGTTCTTTATTTAGTTTTGTACAGTTTATTGACTGGTTCTTTATTGACTTTTGCACAGTTTATTGACTGGTTCTTTATTGAGTTTTGTATAGTTTATAGACTTGTTCTTTGTTCAGTTCTGTACTGTTTATTGACTGGTTCTTTATTCAGTTTTGTGCTATTTATTGACTCGTTCTTTATTCAGTTTTGTACAGTTTATTGACTGGTTCTTTATTTAGTTTTGTACAGTTTATTGACTGTTTCTATATTTAGTTTTGTACAGTTTATTAACTGTTTCTTTGTTTAGTTTTGCACAGTTTCTTGACTGTTTCTTTATTTAGTTTGTGTACAATTTATTGACTGGTTCCTTATTTAGTTTTGTGCAGTTTATTGACTGTTTCTTTATTTAGTTTTGTACAGTTAATTAACTGTTTCTTAATTTAGTTTTGTACAGTTTATTGACTGGTTCTTTATTGAGTTTTGTACAGTTTATTGACTGGTTCTTTATTTAGTTTTGTAGAGTTTATTGACTGTTTCTTTATTTAGTTTTGTACAGTTTATTGACTGTTTCTTTATTGAGTTTTGTACAGTTTATTGACTGGTTCTTTATTGAGTTTTGTATTGTTTATTGACTGTTTCTTTATTGAGTTTTGTATAGTTTATTGACTGATTCTTTCTTGAGATTTGTACAGTTTTTGACTGGTTCTTTATTGAGTTTTGTACAGTTTATGACTGTTTCTTTATTGAGTTTTGTACAGTTTATTGACTGTTTCTTTATTTAGTTTTGTACAGTTTATTGACTGTTTCTTTATTTAGTTTTGTACAGTTTATTAACTGTTTCTTTATTTAGTTTTGTACAGTTTATTGACTGGTTCTTTATTGAGTTTTGAACAGTTTATTGACTGGTTCTTTATTCAGTTTTGTACAGTTTATTTACTGGTTCTTTATTGAGGTTTGTACAGTTTATTGACTAGTTCTTTATTGAGTTTTGTACAGTTTATTGAGTATTTCTTTATTGAGTTTTGTATTGTTTATTGACTGATTCTTTATTGAGTTTTGTACAGTTTTTTGACTGTTTCTTTATTGAGTTTTGTACAGTTTATTGACTGGTTCTTTATTCAGTTTTGTGCAGTTTATTGACTGGTTCTTTTTTGAGTTTTGTACAGTTTATTGACCGGTTCTTAATTCAGGTTTGTAATGTTTATTGACTGGTTCTTTATTGAGTTTTGTACAGTTTATTGACTGGTTCTTTATTGAGTTTTGTACAGTTTATTGACTGGTTCTTTATTTAGTTTTGTACAGTTTATTGACTGGTTCTTTATTGACTTTTGCACAGTTTATTGACTGGTTCTTTATTGAGTTTTGTATAGTTTATAGACTTGTTCTTTGTTCAGTTCTGTATTGTTTATTGACTGGTTCTTTATTCAGTTTTGTGCTGTTTATTGACTGGTTCTTTATTCAGTTTTGTACAGTTTATTGACTGGTTCTTTATTTAGTTTTGTACAGTTTATTGACTGTTTCTATATTTAGTTTTGTACAGTTTATTAACTGTTTCTTTGTTTAGTTTTGCACACTTTATTGACTGTTTCTTTATTTAGTTTGTGTACAATATTATTGACTGGTTCCTTATTTAGTTTTGTGCAGTTTAATGACTGTTTCTTTATTTAGTTTTGTACAGTTTATTAACTGTTTCTTAATTTAGTTTTGTACAGTTTATTGACTGTTTCTTTATTTAGTTTTGTACAGTTTATTGACTGTTTCTTTATTGAGTTTTGTACAGTTTATTGACTGGTTCTTTATTGAGTTTTGTATTGTTTATTGACTGTTTCTTTATTGAGTTTTGTATAATTTATTGACTGATTCTTTCTTGAGTTTTGTACAGTTTTTTGACTGTTTCTTTATTGAGATTTGTACAGTTTTTGACTGGTTCTTTATTGAGTTTTGTACAGTTTATGACTGTTTCTTTATTGAGTTTTGTACAGTTTATTGACTGTTTCTTTATTTAGTTTTGTACAGTTTATTATCTGGTTCTTTATTTAGTTTTGTACAGTTTATTGACTGGTTCTTTATTGAGTTTTGTACAGTTTATTGACTGGTTCTTTATTGAGTCTTGTACAGTTTATTGACTGGTTCTTTATTGAGTTTTGTACAGTTTATTGACTGGTTCTTTATTGAGTTTTGTACAGTTTATTGACTGTTTCTTTATTGAGTTTTGTATAGTTTATTGACTGATTCTTTCTTGAGTTTTGTACAGTTTTTTGACTGTTTCTTTATTGAGATTTGTACAGTTTTTTGACTGGTTCTTCATTGAGTTTTGTACAGTTTATTGACTGGTTCTTTATTTTGTTTTGTACAGTTATTGACTGTTTCTTTCTTTAGTTTGTGCACAATTTATCGACTGGTCCTTTATTTATTTTTGTATAGTTTATTGACTGTTTCTTTATTTAGTTTTGTACAGTTTATTGACTGTTTCTTTATTTAGTTTTGTACAGTTTATTGAATGGTTCTTTATTGAGTTTTGTACAGTTTATTGACTGGTTCTTTATTGAGTTTTGTACAGTTTATTGACTGGTTCTTTATTGAGTTTTGTACAGTTTATTGACTGGTTCTTTATTGACTTTTGCACAGTTTATTGACTGGTTCTTTATTGAGTTTTGTATAGTTTATAGACTTGTTCTTTGTTCAGTTTTGTACTGTTTATTGACTGGTTCTTTATTCAGTTTTGTGCTGTTTATTGACTGGTTCTTTATTCAGTTTTGTACAGTTTATTGACTGGTTCTTTATTTAGTTTTGTACAGTTTATTGACTGTTTCTATATTTAGTTTGTACAGTTTATTAACTGTTTCTTTATTTAGTTTTGGACAGTTTATTGACTGTTTCTTTATTTAGTTTGTGTACAATTTATTGACTGGTTCCTTATTTAGTTTTGTGCAGTTTATTGACTGTTTCTTTATATAGTTTTGTACAGTTTATTAACTGTTTCTTAATTTAGTTTTGTACAGTTTATTGACTGGTTCTTTATTGAGTTTTGTACAGTTTATTGACTGGTTCTTTATTCAGTTTTGTACAGTTTATTGACTGGTTCTTTATTGAGTTTTGTACAGTTTATTGACTGGTTCTTTATTTAGTTTTGTACAGTTTATTGACTGTTTCTTTATTTAGTTTTGTACAGTTTATTGACTGTTTCTTTATTGAGTTTTGTACAGTTTATTGACTGGTTCTTTATTGAGTTTTGTACAGTTTATTGACTGTTTCTTTATTGAGTTTTGTATAGTTTATTGACTGATTCTTTCTTGAGTTTTGTACAGTTTTTTGACTGTTTCTTTATTGAGATTTGTACAGTTTTTGACTGGTTCTTTATTGAGTTTTGTACAGTTTATGACTGTTTCTTTATTGAGTTTTGTACAGTTTATTGACTGTTTCTTTATTTAGTTTTGTACAGTTTTATGACTGTTTATTTATTGAGTTTTGTATAGTTTATTGACTGATTCTTTCTTGAGTTTTGTACAGTTTTTTGACTGTTTCTTTATTGAGATTTGTACAGTTTTTTGACTGGTTCTTCATTGAGTTTTGTACAGTTTATTGACTGGTTCTTTATTTTGTTTTGTACAGTTATTGACTGTTTTTTTCTTTAGTTTGTGTACAATTTATTGACTGGTTCTTTATTTATTTTTGTATAGTTTATTGACTGAATCTTTATTTAGTTTTGTACAGTTTATTGACTGTTTCTTTATTTAGTTTTGTACAGTTTATTGAATGGTTCTTTATTGAGTTTTGTACAGTTTGTTGACTTGTTCTTTATTGAGTTTTGTACAGGTTATTGACTGGTTCTTTATTGAGTTTTGTACAGTTTATTGACTGGTTCTTTATTGACTTTTGCACAGTTTATTGACTGGTTCTTTATTGAGTTTTGCATAGTTTATAGACTTGTTCTTTGTTCAGTTTTGTACAGGTTATTGACTGGTTCTTTATTCAGTTTTGTGCTGTTTATTGACTGGTTCTTTATTCAGTTTTGTACAGTTTATTGACTGGTTCTTTATTTAGTTTTGTACAGTTTATTGACTGTTTCTATATTTAGTTTTGTACAGTTTATTAACTGTTTCTTTGTTTAGTTTTGCACAGTTTCTTGACTGTTTCTTTATTTAGTTTGTGTACAATTTATTGACTGGTTCCTTATTTAGTTTTGTGCAGTTTATTGACTGTTTCTTTATTTAGTTTTGTACAGTTTATTAACTGTTTCTTAATTTAGTTTTGTACAGTTTATTGACTGGTTCTTTATTGAGTTTTGTACAGTTTATTGACTGGTTCTTTATTAAGTTTTGTACAGTTTATTGACTGGTTCTTTATTGAGTTTTGTACAGATTATTGACTGGTTCTTTATTTAGTTTTGTACAGTTTATTGACTGTTTCTTTATTTAGTTTTGTACAGTTTATTGACTGTTTCTTTATTGAGTTTTGTACAGTTTATTGACTGGTTCTTTATTGAGTTTTGTATTGTTTATTGACTGTTTCTTTATTGAGTTTGTATAGTTTATTGACTGATTCTTTCTTGAGTTTTGTACAGTTTTTTTACTGTTTCTTTATTGAGATTTGTACAGTTTTTGACTGGTTCTTTATTGAGTTTTGTACAGTTTATTGACTGTTTCTTTATTTAGTTTTGTACAGTTTATTGACTGTTTCTTTATTTAGTTTTGTACAGTTTATTAACTGTTTCTTTATTTAGTTTTGTACAGTTTATTGACTGGTTCTTTATTGAGTTTTGAACAGTTTATTGACTGGTTCTTTATTCAGTTTTGTACAGTTTATTTACTGGTTCTTTATTGAGGTTTGTACAGTTTATTGACTAGTTCTTTATTGAGTTTTGTACAGTTTATTGAGTATTTCTTTATTGAGTTTGTATTGTTTATTGACTGATTCTTTATTGAGTTTTGTACAGTTTTTTGACTGTTTCTTTATTGAGTTTTGTACAGTTTATTGACTGGTTCTTTATTCAGTTTTGTGCAGTTTATTGACTGGTTCTTTTTTGAGTTTTGTACAGTTTATTGACCGGTTCTTAATTCAGGTTTGTAATGTTTATTGACTGGTTCTTTATTGAGTTTTGTACAGTTTATTGACTGGTTCTTTATTGAGTTTTGTACAGTTTATTGACTGGTTCTTTATTTAGTTTTGTACAGTTTATTGACTGGTTCTTTATTGACTTTTGCACAGTTTATTGACTGGTTCTTTATTGAGTTTTGTATAGTTTATAGACTTGTTCTTTGTTCAGTTCTGTACTGTTTATTGACTGGTTCTTTATTCAGTTTTGTGCTGTTTATTGACTGGTTCTTTATTCAGTTTTGTACAGTTTATTGACTGGTTCTTTATTTAGTTTTGTACAGTTTATTGACTGTTTCTATATTTAGTTTTGTACGGTTTATTAACTGTTTCTTTGTTTAGTTTTCCACACTTTATTGACTGTTTCTTTATTTAGTTTGTGTACAATTTATTGACTGGTTCCTTATTTAGTTTTGTGCAGTTTAATGACTGTTTCTTTATTTAGTTTTGTACAGTTTATTAACTGTTTCTTAATTTAGTTTTGTATAGTTTATTGACTGTTTCTTTATTTAGTTTTGTACAGTTTATTGACTGTTTCTTTATTGAGTTTTGTACAGTTTATTGTCTGGTTCTTTATTGAGTTTTGTATTGTTTATTGACTGTTTCTTTATTGAGTTTTGTATAGTTTATTGACTGATTCTTTCTTGAGTTTTGTACAGTTTATTATCTGGTTCTTTATTTAGTTTTGTACAGTTTATTGACTGGTTCTTTATTGAGTTTTGTACAGTTTATTGACTGGTTCTTTATTGAGTCTTGTACAGTTTATTGACTGGTTCTTTATTGAGTTTTGTACAGTTTATTGACTGTTTCTTTATTGAGATTTGTACAGTTTTTGACTGGTTCTTTATTGAGTTTTGTACAGTTTATTGACTGTTTCTTTATTTAGTTTTGTACAGTTTATTGACTGTTTCTTTATTTAGTTTTGTACAGTTTATTAACTGTTTCTTTATTTAGTTTTGTACAGTTTATTGACTGGTTCTTTATTGAGTTTTGAACAGTTTATTGACTGGTTCTTTATTCAGTTTTGTACAGTTTATTTACTGGTTCTTTATTGAGGTTTGTACAGTTTATTGACTAGTTCTTTATTGAGTTTTGTACAGTTTATTGAGTATTTCTTTATTGAGTTTGTATTGTTTATTGACTGATTCTTTATTGAGTTTTGTACAGTTTTTTGACTGTTTCTTTATTGAGTTTTGTACAGTTTATTGACTGGTTCTTTATTCAGTTTTGTGCAGTTTATTGACTGGTTCTTTTTTGAGTTTTGTACAGTTTATTGACCGGTTCTTAATTCAGGTTTGTAATGTTTATTGACTGGTTCTTTATTGAGTTGTGTACAGTTTATTGACTGGTTCTTTATTGAGTTTTGTACAGTTTATTGACTGGTTCTTTATTTAGTTTTGTACAGTTTATTGACTGGTTCTTTATTGACTTTTGCACAGTTTATTGACTGCTTCTTTATTGAGTTTTGTATAGTTTATAGACTTGTTCTTTGTTCAGTTCTGTACTGTTTATTGACTGGTTCTTTATTCAGTTTTGTGCTGTTTATTGACTGGTTCTTTATTCAGTTTTGTACAGTTTATTGACTGGTTCTTTATTTAGTTTTGTACAGTTTATTGACTGTTTCTATATTTAGTTTTGTACGGTTTATTAACTGTTTCTTTGTTTAGTTTTCCACACTTTATTGACTGTTTCTTTATTTAGTTTGTGTACAATTTATTGACTGGTTCCTTATTTAGTTTTGTGCAGTTTAATGACTGTTTCTTTATTTAGTTTTGTACAGTTTATTAACTGTTTCTTAATTTAGTTTTGTACAGTTTATTGACTGTTTCTTTATTTAGTTTTGTACAGTTTATTGACTGTTTCTTTATTGAGTTTTGTACAGTTTATTGTCTGGTTCTTTATTGAGTTTTGTATTGTTTATTGACTGTTTCTTTATTGAGTTTTGTATAGTTTATTGACTGATTCTTTCTTGAGTTTTGTACAGTTTATTATCTGGTTCTTTATTTAGTTTTGTACAGTTTATTGACTGGTTCTTTATTGAGTTTTGTACAGTTTATTGACTGGTTCTTTATTTAGTCTTGTACAGTTTATTGACTGGTTCTTTATTGAGTTTTGTACAGTTTATTGACTGGTTCTTTATTGAGTTTTGTACAGTTTATTGACTGTTTCTTTATTGAGTTTTGTATAGTTTATTGACTGATTCTTTCTTGAGTTTTGTACAGTTTTTGACTGTTTCTTTATTGAGATTTGTACAGTTTTTTGACTGGTTCTTCATTGAGTTTTGTACAGTTTATTGACTGGTTCTTTATTTTGTTTTGTACAGTTATTGACTGTTTCTTTCTTTAGTTTGTGTACAATTTATCGACTGGTTCTTTATTTATTTTTGTATAGTTTATTGACTGTTTCTTTATTTAGTTTTGTACAGTTTATTGACTGTTTCTTTATTTAGTTTTGTACAGTTTATTGAATGGTTCTTTATTGAGTTTTGTACAGTTTATTGACTGGTTCTTTATTCAGTTTTGTACAGTTTATTGACTGGTTCTTTATTGAGTTTTGTACAGTTTATTGACTGGTTCTTTATTGACTTTTGCACAGTTTATTGACTGGTTCTTTATTGAGTTTTGTATAGTTTATAGACTTGTTCTTTGTTCAGTTTTGTACTGTTTATTGACTGGTTCTTTATTTAGTTTTGTGCTGTTTATTGACTGGTTCTTTATTCAGTTTTGTACAGTTTATTGACTGGTTCTTTATTTAATTTTGTACAGTTTATTGACTGTTTCTATATTTAGTTTTGTACAGTTTATTAACTGTTTCTTTATTTAGTTTTGCACAGTTTATTGACTGTTTCTTTATTTAGTTTGTGTACAATTTATTGACTGGTTCCTTATTTAGTTTTGTGCAGTTTATTGACTGTTTCTTTATATAGTTTTGTACAGTTTATTAACTGTTTCTTAATTTAGTTTTGTACAGTTTATTGACTGGTTCTTTATTGAGTTTTGTACAGTTTATTGACTGGTTCTTTATTCAGTTTTGTACAGTTTATTGACTGGTTCTTTATTGAGTTTTGTACAGTTTATTGACTGGTTCTTTATTTAGTTTTGTACAGTTTATTGACTGTTTCTTTATTTAGTTTTGTACAGTTTATTGACTGTTTCTTTATTGAGTTTTGTACAGTTTATTGACTGGTTCTTTATTGAGTTTTGTACAGTTTATTGACTGTTTCTTTATTGAGTTTTGTATAGTTTATTGACTGATTCTTTATTGAGTTTTGTATAGTTTTTTGACTGTTTCTTTATTGAGATTTGTACAGTTTTTGACTGGTTCTTTATTGAGTTTTGTACAGTTTATGACTGTTTCTTTATTGAGTTTTGTACAGTTTATTGACTGTTTCTTTATTTAGTTTTGTACAGTTTTATGACTGTTTATTTATTGAGTTTTGTATAGTTTATTGACTGATTCTTTCTTGAGTTTTGTACAGTTTTTTGACTGTTTCTTTATTGAGATTTGTACAGTTTTTTGACTGGTTCTTCATTGAGTTTTGTACAGTTTATTGACTGGTTCTTTATTTTGTTTTGTACAGTTATTGACTGTTTTTTTCTTTAGTTTGTGTACAATTTATTGACTGGTTCTTTATTTATTTTTGTATAGTTTATTGACTGTTTCTTTATTTAGTTTTGTACAGTTTATTGACTGTTTCTTTATTTAGTTTTGTACAGTTTATTGAATGGTTCTTTATTGAGTTTTGTACAGTTTATTGACTGGTTCTTTATTGAGTTTTGTACAGTTTATTGACTGTTTCTTTATTGAGTTTTGTACAGTTTATTGACTGGTTCTTTATTGACTTTTGCACAGTTTATTGACTGGTTCTTTATTGAGTTTTGTATAGTTTATAGACTTGTTCTTTGTTCAGTTTTGTACTGTTTATTGACTGGTTCTTTATTTAGTTTTGTGCTGTTTATTGACTGGTTCTTTATTCAGTTTTGTACAGTTTATTGACTGGTTCTTTATTTAATTTTGTACAGTTTATTGACTGTTTCTATATTTAGTTTTGTACAGTTTATTAACTGTTTCTTTATTTAGTTTTGCACAGTTTATTGACTGTTTCTTTATTTAGTTTGTGTACAATTTATTGACTGGTTCCTTATTTAGTTTTGTGCAGTTTATTGACTGTTTCTTTATATAGTTTTGTACAGTTTATTAACTGTTTCTTAATTTAGTTTTGTACAGTTTATTGACTGGTTCTTTATTGAGTTTTGTACAGTTTATTGACTGGTTCTTTATTCAGTTTTGTACAGTTTATTGACTGGTTCTTTATTGAGTTTTGTACAGTTTATTGACTGGTTCTTTATTTAGTTTTGTACAGTTTATTGACTGGTTCTTTATTTAGTTTTGTACAGTTTATTGACTGTTTCTTTATTGAGTTTTGTACAGTTTATTGACTGGTTCTTTATTGAGTTTTGTACAGTTTATTGACTGTTTCTTTATTGAGTTTTGTATAGTTTATTGACTGATTCTTTATTGAGTTTTGTATAGTTTTTTGACTGTTTCTTTATTGAGATTTGTACAGTTTTTGACTGGTTCTTTATTGAGTTTTGTACAGTTTATGACTGTTTCTTTATTGAGTTTTGTACAGTTTATTGACTGTTTCTTTATTTAGTTTTGTACAGTTTTATGACTGTTTATTTATTGAGTTTTGTATAGTTTATTGACTGATTCTTTCTTGAGTTTTGTACAGTTTTTTGACTGTTTCTTTATTGAGATTTGTACAGTTTTTTGACTGGTTCTTCATTGAGTTTTGTACAGTTTATTGACTGGTTCTTTATTTTGTTTTGTACAGTTATTGACTGTTTTTTTCTTTAGTTTGTGTACAATTTATTGACTGGTTCTTTATTTATTTTTGTATAGTTTATTGACTGTTTCTTTATTTAGTTTTGTACAGTTTATTGACTGTTTCTTTATTTAGTTTTGTACAGTTTATTGAATGGTTCTTTATTGAGTTTTGTACAGTTTATTGACTGGTTCTTTATTGAGTTTTGTACAGGTTATTGACTGGTTCTTTATTGAGTTTTGTACAGTTTATTGACTGGTTCTTTATTGACTTTTGCACAGTTTATTGACTGGTTCTTTATTGAGTTTTGCATAGTTTATAGACTTGTTCTTTGTTCAGTTTTGTACTGTTTATTGACTGGTTCTTTATTCAGTTTTGTGCTGTTTATTGACTGGTTCTTTATTCAGTTTTGTACAGTTTATTGACTGGTTCTTTATTTAGTTTTATACAGTTTATTGACTGTTTCTATATTTAGTTTTGTACAGTTTATTAACTGTTTCTTTATTTAGTTTTGCACAGTTTATTGACTGTTTCTTTATTTAGTTTGTGTACAATTTATTGACTGGTTCCTTATTTAGTTTTGTGCAGTTTATTGACTGTGTCTTTATATAGTTTTGTACAGTTTATTAACTGTTTCTTAATTTAGTTTTGTACAGTTTATTGACTGGTTCTTTATTGAGTTTTGTACAGTTTATTGACTGGTTCTTTATTCAGTTTTGTACAGTTTATTGACTGGTTCTTTATTGAGTTTTGTACAGTTTATTGACTGGTTCTTTATTTAGTTTTGTACAGTTTATTGACTGTTTCTTTATTTAGTTTTGTACAGTTTATTGACTGTTTCTTTATTGAGTTTTGTACAGTTTATTGACTGGTTCTTTATTGAGTTTTGCACAGTTTATTGACTGTTTCTTTATTGAGTTTTGTATAGTTTATTGACTGATTCTTTCTTGAGTTTTGTACAGTTTTTTGACTGTTTCTTTATTGAGATTTGTACAGTTTTTGACTGGTTCTTTATTGAGTTTTGTACAGTTTGTGACTGTTTCTTTATTGAGTTTTGTACAGTTTATTGACTGTTTCTTTATTTAGTTTTGTACAGTTTATTAACTGTTTCTTTATTTAGTTTTGTACAGTTTATTGACTGGTTCTTTATTGAGTTTTGAACAGTTTATTGACTGGTTCTTTATTCAGTTTTGTACAGTTTATTGACTGGTTCTTTATTGAGTTTTGAACAGTTTATTGACTGGTTCTTTATTTAGTTTTGTACAGTTTATTGACTGTTTCTATATTTAGTTTTGTACGGTTTATTAACTGTTTCTTTGTTTAGTTTTCCACACTTTATTGACTGTTTCTTTATTTAGTTTGTGTACGGTTTATTAACTGTTTCTTTGTTTAGTTTTCCACACTTTATTGACTGTTTCTTTATTTAGTTTGTGTACAATTTATTGACTGGTTCCTTATTTAGTTTTGTGCAGTTTAATGACTGTTTCTTTATTTAGTTTTGTACAGTTTATTAACTGTTTCTTAATTTAGTTTTGTACAGTTTATTGACTGTTTCTTTATTTAGTTTTGTACAGTTTATTGACTGTTTCTTTATTGAGTTTTGTACAGTTTATTGTATGGTTCTTTATTGAGTTTTGTATTGTTTATTGACTGTTTCTTTATTGAGTTTTGTATAGTTTATTGACTGATTCTTTCTTGAGTTTTGTACAGTTTATTATCTGGTTCTTTATTTAGTTTTGTACAGTTTATTGACTGGTTCTTTATTGAGTTTTGTACAGTTTATTGACTGGTTCTTTATTGAGTCTTGTACAGTTTATTGACTGGTTCTTTATTGAGTTTTGTACAGTTTATTGACTGGTTCTTTATTGAGTTTTGTACAGTTTATTGACTGTTTCTTTATTGAGTTTTGTATAGTTTATTGACTGATTCTTTCTTGAGTTTTGTACAGTTTTTGACTGTTTCTTTATTGAGATTTGTACAGTTTTTTGACTGGTTCTTCATTGAGTTTTGTACAGTTTATTGACTGGTTCTTTATTTTGTTTTGTACAGTTATTGACTGTTTCTTTCTTTAGTTTGTGTACAATTTATCGACTGGTTCTTTATTTATTTTTGTATAGTTTATTGACTGTTTCTTTATTTAGTTTTGTACAGTTTATTGACTGTTTCTTTATTTAGTTTTGTACAGTTTATTGAATGGTTCTTTATTGAGTTTTGTACAGTTTATTGACTGGTTCTTTATTGAGTTTTGTACAGTTTATTGACTGGTTCTTTATTGAGTTTTGTACAGTTTATTGACTGGTTCTTTATTGACTTTTGTACAGTTTATTGACTGGTTCTTTATTGAGTTTTGTATAGTTTATAGACTTGTTCTTTGTTCAGTTTTGTACTGTTTATTGACTGGTTCTTTATTCAGTTTTGTGCTGTTTATTGACTGGTTCTTTATTCAGTTTTGTACAGTTTATTGACTGGTTCTTTATTTAATTTTGTACAGTTTATTGACTGTTTCTATATTTAGTTTTGTACAGTTTATTAACTGTTTCTTTATTTAGTTTTGCACAGTTTATTGACTGTTTCTTTATTTAGTTTGTGTACAATTTATTGACTGGTTCCTTATTTAGTTTTGTGCAGTTTATTGACTGTTTCTTTATATAGTTTTGTACAGTTTATTAACTGTTTCTTAATTTAGTTTTGTACAGTTTATTGACTGGTTCTTTATTGAGTTTTGTACAGTTTATTGACTGGTTCTTTATTCAGTTTTGTACAGTTTATTGACTGGTTCTTTATTGAGTTTTGTACAGTTTATTGACTGGTTCTTTATTTAGTTTTGGTACAGTTTATTGACTGTTTCTTTATTTAGTTTTGTACAGTTTATTGACTGTTTCTTTATTGAGTTTTGTACAGTTTATTGACTGGTTCTTTATTGAGTTTTGTACAGTTTATTGACTGTTTCTTTATTGAGTTTTGTATAGTTTATTGACTGATTCTTTCTTGAGTTTTGTACAGTTTTCTGACTGTTTCTTTATTGAGATTTGTACAGTTTTTGACTGGTTCTTTATTGAGTTTTGTACAGTTTATGACTGTTTCTTTATTGAGTTTTGTACAGTTTATTGACTGTTTCTTTATTTAGTTTTGTACAGTTTTATGACTGTTTATTTATTGAGTTTTGTATAGTTTATTGACTGATTCTTTCTTGAGTTTTGTACAGTTTTTTGACTGTTTCTTTATTGAGATTTGTACAGTTTTTTGACTGGTTCTTCATTGAGTTTTGTACAGTTTATTGACTGGTTCTTTATTTTGTTTTGTACAGTTATTGACTGTTTTTTTCTTTAGTTTGTGTACAATTTATTGACTGGTTCTTTATTTATTTTTGTATAGTTTATTGACTGTTTCTTTATTTAGTTTTGTACAGTTTATTGACTGTTTCTTTATTTAGTTTTGTACAGTTTATTGAATGGTTCTTTATTGAGTTTTGTACAGTTTATTGACTGGTTCTTTATTGAGTTTTGTACAGGTTATTGACTGGTTCTTTATTGAGTTTTGTACAGTTTATTGACTGGTTCTTTATTGACTTTTGCACAGTTTATTGACTGGTTCTTTATTGAGTTTTGCATAGTTTATAGACTTGTTCTTTGTTCAGTTTTGTACTGTTTATTGACTGGTTCTTTATTCAGTTTTGTGCTGTTTATTGACTGGTTCTTTATTCAGTTTTGTACAGTTTATTGACTGGTTCTTTATTTGGTTTTGTACAGTTTATTGACTGTTTCTATATTTAGTTTTGTACAGTTTATTAACTGTTTCTTTATTTAGTTTTGCACAGTTTATTGACTGTTTCTTTATTTAGTTTGTGTACAATTTATTGACTGGTTCCTTATTTAGTTTTGTGCAGTTTATTGACTGTGTCTTTATATAGTTTTGTACAGTTTATTAACTATTTCTTAATTTAGTTTTGTACAGTTTATTGACTGGTTCTTTATTGAGTTTTGTACAGTTTATTGACTGGTTCTTTATTCAGTTTTGTACAGTTTATTGACTGGTTCTTTATTGAGTTTTTTACAGTTTATTGACTGGTTCTTTATTTAGTTTTGTACAGTTTATTGACTGTTTCTTTATTTAGTTTTGTACAGTTTATTGACTGTTTCTTTATTGAGTTTTGTACAGTTTATTGACTGGTTCTTTATTGAGTTTTGTACAGTTTATTGACTGTTTCTTTATTGAGTTTTGTATAGTTTATTGACTGATTCTTTCTTGAGTTTTGTACAGTTTTTTGACTGTTTCTTTATTGAGATTTGTACAGTTTTTGACTGGTTCTTTATTGAGTTTTGTACAGTTTGTGACTGTTTCTTTATTGAGTTTTGTACAGTTTATTGACTGTTTCTTTATTTAGTTTTGTACAGTTTATTAACTGTTTCTTTATTTAGTTTTGTACAGTTTATTGACTGGTTCTTTATTGAGTTTTGAACAGTTTATTGACTGGTTCTTTATTCAGTTTTGTACAGTTTATTTACTGGTTCTTTATTGAGGTTTGTACAGTTTATTGACTAGTTCTTTATTGAGTTTTGTACAGTTTATTGAGTATTTCTTTATTGAGTTTTGTATTGTTTATTGACTGATTCTTTATTGAGTTTTGTACAGTTTTTTGACTGTTTCTTTATTGAGTTTTGTACAGTTTTTTGACTGGTTCTTTATTGAGTTTTGTACAGTTTATTGACTGGTTCTTTATTTTGTTTTGTACAGTTATTGACTGTTTTTTTCTTTAGTTTGTGTACAATTTATTGACTGGTTCTTTATTTATTTTTGTATAGTTTATTGACTGTTTCTTTATTTAGTTTTGTACAGTTTATTGACTGTTTCTTTATTTAGTTTTGTACAGTTTATTGAATGGTTCTTTATTGAGTTTTGTACAGTTTATTGACTGGTTCTTTATTGAGTTTTGTACAGGTTATTGACTGGTTCTTTATTGAGTTTTGTACAGTTTATTGACTGGTTCTTTATTGACTTTTGCACAGTTTATTGACTGGTTCTTTATTGAGTTTTGCATAGTTTATAGACTTGTTCTTTGTTCAGTTTTGTACTGTTTATTGACTTTTTCTTTATTCAGTTTTGTGCTGTTTATTGACTGGTTCTTTATTCAGTTTTGTACAGTTTATTGACTGGTTCTTTATTTAGTTTTGTACAGTTTATTGACTGTTTCTATATTTAGTTTTGTACAGTTTATTAACTGTTTCTTTATTTAGTTTTGCACAGTTTATTGACTGTTTCTTTATTTAGTTTGTGTACAATTTATTGACTGGTTCCTTATTTAGTTTTGTGCAGTTTATTGACTGTGTCTTTATATAGTTTTGTACAGTTTATTAACTGTTTCTTAATTTAGTTTTGTACAGTTTATTGACTGGTTCTTTATTGAGTTTTGTACAGTTTATTGACTGGTTCTTTATTCAGTTTTGTACAGTTTATTGACTGGTTCTTTATTGAGTTTTGTACAGTTTATTGACTGGTTCTTTATTTAGTTTTGTACAGTTTATTGACTGTTTCTTTATTTAGTTTTGTACAGTTTATTGACTGTTTCTTTATTGAGTTTTGTACAGTTTATTGACTGGTTCTTTATTGAGTTTTGTACAGTTTATTGACTGTTTCTTTATTGAGTTTTGTATAGTTTATTGACTGATTCTTTCTTGAGTTTTGTACAGTTTTTTGACTGTTTCTTTATTGAGATTTGTACAGTTTTTGACTGGTTCTTTATTGAGTTTTGTACAGTTTGTGACTGTTTCTTTATTGAGTTTTGTACAGTTTATTGACTGTTTCTTTATTTAGTTTTGTACAGTTTATTAACTGTTTCTTTATTTAGTTTTGAACAGTTTATTGACTGGTTCTTTATTGAGTTTTGAACAGTTTATTGAATGGTTCTTTATTCAGTTTTGTACAGTTTATTTACTGGTTCTTTATTGAGGTTTGTACAGTTTATTGACTAGTTCTTTATTGAGTTTTGTACAGTTTATTGAGTATTTCTTTATTGAGTTTTGTATTGTTTATTGGCTGATTCTTTATTGAGTTTTGTACAGTTTTTTGACTGTTTCTTTATTGAGTTTTGTACAGTTTTTTGACTGGTTCTTTATTGAGTTTTGTACAGTTTATTGACTGGTTCTTTATTCAGTTTTGCACAGTTTATTGACTAGTTCTTTTTTGAGTTTTGTACAGTTTATTGACTTGTTCTTTATTTAGTTTTGTATAGTTTATTGACTATTTCTTTATTTAGTTTTGTACAGTTTATTGACGGTTTCTTTATTGAGTTTTGTATAGTTTATTGACTGATTCTTTCTTGAGTTTTGTACAGTTTTTTGACTGTTTCTTTATTGAGATTTGTACAGTTTTTTGACTGGTTCTTCATTGAGTTTTGTACAGTTTATTGACTGGTTCTTTATTTTGTTTTGTACAGTTATTGACTGTTTCTTTCTTTAGTTTGTGTACAATTTATTGACTGGTTCTTTATTTATTTTTGTATATTTTATTGACTGTTTCTTTATTTAGTTTTGTACAGTTTATTGAATGGTTCTTTATTGAGTTTTGTACAGTTTATTGACTGGTTCTTAATTCAGTTTTGTAATGTTTATTGACTGGTTCTTTATTGAGTTTTGTACAGTTTATTGACTGGTTCTTTATTGAGTACAGTTTATTGACTGGTTCTTTATTGACTTTTGCACAGTTTATTGACTGGTTCTTTATTGAGTTTTGTATAGTTTATAGACTTGTTCTTTGTTCAGTTTTGTACTGTTTATTGACTGGTTCTTTATTCAGTTTTGTGATGTTTATTGACTGGTTCTTTATTCAGTTTTGTACAGTGTATTGACTGGTTCTTTATTTAGTTTTGTACAGTTTATTAACTGTTTCTTTATTTAGTTTTGAACAGTTTATTGACTGGTTCTTTATTGAGTTTTGAACAGTTTATTGAATGGTTCTTTATTCAGTTTTGTACAGTTTATTTACTGGTTCTTTATTGAGGTTTGTACAGTTTATTGACTAGTTCTTTATTGAGTTTTGTACAGTTTATTGAGTATTTCTTTATTGAGTTTTGTATTGTTTATTGACTGATTCTTTATTGAGTTTTGTACAGTTTTTTGACTGTTTCTTTATTGAGTTTTGTACAGTTTTTTGACTGGTTCTTTATTGAGTTTTGTACAGTTTATTGACTGGTTCTTTATTCAGTTTTGCACAGTTTATTGACTAGTTCTTTTTTGAGTTTTGTACAGTTTATTGACTTGTTCTTTATTTAGTTTTGTATAGTTTATTGACTATTTCTTTATTTAGTTTTGTACAGTTTATTGACTGTTTCTTTCTTTAGTTTGTGTACAATTTATTGACTGGTTCTTTATTTATTTTTGTATATTTTATTGACTGTTTCTTTATTTAGTTTTGTACAGTTTATTGAATGGTTCTTTATTGAGTTTTGTACAGTTTATTGACTGGTTCTTAATTCAATTTTGTAATGTTTATTGACTGGTTCTTTATTGAGTTTTGTACAGTTTATTGACTGGTTCTTTATTGAGTACAGTTTATTGACTGGTTCTTTATTGACTTTTGCACAGTTTATTGACTGGTTCTTTATTGAGTTTTGTATAGTTTATAGACTTGTTCTTTGTTCAGTTTTGTACTGTTTATTGACTGGTTCTTTATTCAGTTTTGTGATGTTTATTGACTGGTTCTTTATTCAGTTTTGTACAGTGTATTGACTGGTTCTTTATTTAGTTTTGTACAGTTTATGACTGTTTCTATATTTAGTTTTGTACAGTTTATTAACTGTTTCTTTATTTAGTTTTGCACAGTTTATTGACTGGTTCTTTATTTAGTTTTGTACAGTTTATTGACTGTTTCTATATTTAGTTTTGAACAGTTTATTAACTGTTTCTTTGTTTAGTTTTCCAAACTTTATTGACTGTTTCTTTATTTAGTTTGTGTACAATTTATTGACTGGTTCCTTATTTAGTTTTGTGCAGTTTAATGACTGTTTCTTTATTTAGTTTTGAACAGTTTATTAACTGTTTCTTAATTTAGTTTTGTACAGTTTATTGACTGTTTCTTTATTTAGTTTTGTACAGTTTATTGACTGTTTCTTTATTGAGTTTTGTACAGTTTATTGTCTGGTTCTTTATTGAGTTTTGTATTGTTTATTGACTGTTTCTTTATTGAGTTTTGTATAGTTTATTGACTGATTCTTTCTTGAGTTTTGTACAGTTTATTATCTGGTTCTTTATTTAGTTTTGTACACTTTATTGACTGGTTCTTTATTGAGTTTTGTACAGTTTATTGACTGGTTCTTTATTGAGTCTTGTACAGTTTATTGACTGGTTCTTTATTGAGTTTTGTACAGTTTATTGACTGGTTCTTTATTGAGTTTTGTACAGTTTATTGACTGTTTCTTTATTGAGTTTTGTATAGTTTATTGACTGATTCTTTCTTGAGTTTTGTACAGTTTTTTGACTGTTTCTTTATTGAGATTTGTACAGTTTTTTGACTGGTTCTTCATTGAGTTTTGTACAGTTTATTGACTGGTTCTTTATTTTGTTTTGTACAGTTATTGAATGTTTCTTTCTTTAGTTTGTGTACAATTTATCGACTGGTTCTTTATTTATTTTTGTATAGTTTATTGACTGTTTCTTTATTTAGTTTTGTACAGTTTATTGACTGTTTCTTTATTTAGTTTTGTACAGTTTATTGAATGGTTCTTTATTGAGTTTTGTACAGTTTATTGACTGGTTCTTTATTGAGTTTTGTACAATTTATTGACTGGTTCTTTATTGAGTTTTGTACAGTTTATTGACTGGTTCTTTATTGACTTTTGCACAGTTTATTGACTGGTTCTTTATTGAGTTTTGTATAGTTTATAGACTTGTTCTTTGTTCAGTTTTGTACTGTTTATTGACTTGTTCTTTATTCAGTTTTGTGCTGTTTATTGACTGGTTCTTTATTTAGTTTTGTACAGTTTATTGACTGGTTCTTTATTTAATTTTGTACAGTTTATTGACTGTTTCTATATTTAGTTTTGTACAGTTTATTAACTGTTTCTTTATTTAGTTTTGCACAGTTTATTGACTGTTTCTTTATTTAGTTTGTGTACAATTTATTGACTGGTTCCTTATTTAGTTTTGTGCAGTTTATTGACTGTTTCTTTATATAGTTTTGTACAGTTTATTAACTGTTTCTTAATTTAGTTTTGTACAGTTTATTGACTGGTTCTTTATTGAGTTTTGTACAGTTTATTGACTGGTTCTTTATTCAGTTTTGTACAGTTTATTGACTGGTTCTTTATTGAGTTTTGTACAGTTTATTGACTGGTTCTTTATTTATTTTTGTATAGTTTATTGACTGTTTCTTTATTTAGTTTTGTACAGTTTATTGACTGTTTCTTTATTTAGTTTTGTACAGTTTATTGAATGGTTCTTTATTGAGTTTTGTACAGTTTATTGACTGGTTCTTTATTGAGTTTTGTACAATTTATTGACTGGTTCTTTATTGAGTTTTGTACAGTTTATTGACTGGTTCTTTATTGACTTTTGCACAGTTTATTGACTGGTTCTTTATTGAGTTTTGTACAGTTTATAGACTTGTTCTTTGTTCAGTTTTGTACTGTTTATTGACTTGTTCTTTATTCAGTTTTGTGCTGTTTATTGACTGGTTCTTTATTTAGTTTTGTACAGTTTATTGACTGGTTCTTTATTTAATTTTGTACAGTTTATTGACTGTTTCTATATTTAGTTTTGTACAGTTTATTAACTGTTTCTTTATTTAGTTTTGCACAGTTTATTGACTGTTTCTTTATTTAGTTTGTGTACAATTTATTGACTGGTTCCTTATTTAGTTTTGTGCAGTTTATTGACTGTTTCTTTATATAGTTTTGTACAGTTTATTAACTGTTTCTTAATTTAGTTTTGTACAGTTTATTGACTGGTTCTTTATTCAGTTTTGTACAGTTTATTGACTGGTTCTTTATTCAGTTTTGTACAGTTTATTGACTGGTTCTTTATTGAGTTTTGTACAGTTTATTGACTGGTTCTTTATTTAGTTTTGTACAGTTTATTGACTGTTTCTTTATTTAGTTTTGTACAGTTTATTGACTGTTTCTTTATTGAGTTTTGTACAGTTTATTGACTGGTTCTTTATTGAGTTTTGTACAGTTTATTGACTGTTTCTTTATTGAGTTTTGTATAGTTTATTGACTGATTCTTTCTTGAGTTTTGTACAGTTTTTTGACTGTTTCTTTATTGAGATTTGTACAGTTTTTGACTGGTTCTTTATTGAGTTTTGTACAGTTTATGACTGTTTCTTTATTGAGTTTTGTACAGTTTATTGACTGTTTCTTTATTTAGTTTTGTACAGTTTTATGACTGTTTATTTATTGAGTTTTGTATAGTTTATTGACTGATTCTTTCTTGAGTTTTGTACAGTTTTTTGACTGTTTCTTTATTGAGATTTGTACAGTTTTTTGACTGGTTCTTCATTGAGTTTTGTACAGTTTATTGACTGGTTCTTTATTTTGTTTTGTACAGTTATTGACTGTTTTTTTCTTTAGTTTGTGTACAATTTATTGACTGGTTCTTTATTTATTTTTGTATAGTTTATTGACTGTTTCTTTATTTAGTTTTGTACAGTTTATTGACTGTTTCTTTATTTAGTTTTGTACAGTTTATTGAATGGTTCTTTATTGAGTTTTGTACAGTTTATTGACTGGTTTTTTATGGAGTTTTGTACAGGTTATTGACTGGTTCTTTATTGAGTTTTGTACAGTTTATTGACTGGTTCTTTATTGACTTTTGCACAGTTTATTGACTGGTTCTTTATTGAGTTTTGCATAGTTTATAGACTTGTTCTTTGTTCAGTTTTGTACTGTTTATTGACTGGTTCTTTATTCAGTTTTGTGCTGTTTATTGACTGGTTCTTTATTCAGTTTTGTACAGTTTATTGACTGGTTCTTTATTTAGTTTTGTACAGTTTATTGACTGTTTCTATATTTAGTTTTGTACAGTTTATTAACTGTTTCTTTATTTAGTTTTGCACAGTTTATTGACTGTTTCTTTATTTAGTTTGTGTACAATTTATTGACTGGTTCCTTATTTAGTTTTGTGCAGTTTATTGACTGTGTCTTTATATAGTTTTGTACAGTTTATTAACTGTTTCTTAATTTAGTTTTGTACAGTTTATTGACTGGTTCTTTATTGAGTTTTGTACAGTTTATTGACTGGTTCTTTATTCAGTTTTGTACAGTTTATTGACTGGTTCTTTATTGAGTTTTGTACAGTTTATTGACTGGTTCTTTATTTAGTTTTGTACAGTTTATTGACTGTTTCTTTATTTAGTTTTGTACAGTTTATTGACTGTTTCTTTATTGAGTTTTGTACAGTTTATTGACTGGTTCTTTATTGAGTTTTGTATTGTTTATTGACTGATTCTTTCTTGAGTTTTGTACAGTTTTTTGACTGTTTCTTTATTGAGATTTGTACAGTTTTTGACTGGTTCTTTATTGAGTTTTGTACAGTTTGTGACTGTTTCTTTATTGAGTTTTGTACAGTTTATTGACTGTTTCTTTATTTAGTTTTGTACAGTTTATTAACTGTTTCTTTATTTAGTTTTGTACAGTTTATTGACTGGTTCTTTATTGAGTTTTGAACAGTTTATTGACTGGTTCTTTATTCAGTTTTGTACAGTTTATTTACTGGTTCTTTATTGAGGTTTGTACAGTTTATTGACTAGTTCTCTATTGAGTTTTGTACAGTTTATTGAGTATTTCTTTATTGAGTTTTGTATTGTTTATTGACTGATTCTTTATTGAGTTTTGTACAGTTTTTTGACTGTTTCTTTATTGAGTTTTGTACAGTTTTTTGTCTGGTTCTTTATTGAGTTTTGTACAGTTTATTGACTGGTTCTTTATTCAGTTTTGCACAGTTTATTGACTAGTTCTTTTTTGAGTTTTGTACAGTTTATTGACTTGTTCTTTATTTAGTTTTGTATAGTTTATTGACTATTTCTTTATTTAGTTTTGTACAGTTTATTGACTGTTTCTTTATTGAGTTTTGTACAGTTTATTGACTGGTTCTTTATTGAGTTTTGCACAGTTTATTGACTGTTTCTTTATTGAGTTTTGTACAGTTTATTGACTGGTTCTTTATTGAGTTTTGTACAGTTTATTGACTGGTTCTTTATTGAGTTTTGTACAGTTTATTGACTGGTTCTTTACTGAGTTTTGTACAGTTTATTGACGGTTTCTTTATTGAGTTTTGTATAGTTTATTGACTGATTCTTTCTTGAGTTTTGTACAGTTTTTTGACTGTTTCTTTATTGAGATTTGTACAGTTTTTTGACTGGTTCTTCATTGAGTTTTGTACAGTTTATTGACTGGTTCTTTATTTTGTTTTGTACAGTTATTGACTGTTTCTTTCTTTAGTTTGTGTACAATTTATTGACTGGTTCTTTATTTATTTTTGTATAGTTTATTGACTGTTTCTTTATTTAGTTTTGTACAGTTTATTGACTGTTTCTTTATTTAGTTTTGTACAGTTTATTGAATGGTTCTTTATTGAGTTTTGTACAGTTTATTGACTGGTTCTTAATTCAGTTTTGTAATGTTTATTGACTGGTTCTTTATTGAGTTTTGTACAGTTTATTGACTGGTTCTTTATTGAGTTTTGTACAGTTTATTGACTGGTTCTTTATTTAGTTTTGTACAGTTTATTGACTGGTTCTTTATTGAGTTTTGCACAGTTTATTGACTGGTTCTTTATTGAGTTTTGTATAGTTTATAGACTTGTTCTTTGTTCAGTTTTGTACCGTTTATTGACTGGTTCTTTATTCAGTTTTGTGATGTTTATTGACTGGTTCTTTATTCAGTTTTGTACAGTGTATTGACTGGTTCTTTATTTAGTTTTGTACAGTTTATGACTGTTTCTATATTTAGTTTTGTACAGTTTATTAACTGTTTCTTTATTTAGTTTTGCACAGTTTATTGACTGGTTCTTTATTTAGTTTTGTACAGTTTATTGACTGTTTCTATATTTAGTTTTGTACAGTTTATTAACTGTTTCTTTGTTTAGTTTTCCACACTTTATTGACTGTTTCTTTATTTAGTTTGTGTACAATTTATTGACTGGTTCCTTATTTAGTTTTGTGCAGTTTAATGACTGTTTCTTTATTTAGTTTTGTACAGTTTATTAACTGTTTCTTAATTTAGTTTTGTACAGTTTATTGACTGTTTCTTTATTTAGTTTTGTACAGTTTATTGACTGTTTCTTTATTGAGTTTTGTACAGTTTATTGTCTGGTTCTTTATTGAGTTTTGTATTGTTTATTGACTGTTTCTTTATTGAGTTTTGTATAGTTTATTGACTGATTCTTTCTTGAGTTTTGTACAGTTTATTATCTGGTTCTTTATTTAGTTTTGTACACTTTATTGACTGGTTCTTTATTGAGTTTTGTACAGTTTATTGACTGGTTCTTTATTCAGTTTTGTACAGTTTATTGACTGGTTCTTTATTGAGTTTTGTACAGTTTATTGACTGGTTCTTTATTGAGTTTTGTACAGTTTATTGACTGTTTCTTTATTGAGTTTTGTATAGTTTATTGACTGATTCTTTCTTGAGTTTTGTACAGTTTTTTGACTGTTTCTTTATTGAGATTTGTACAGTTTTTTGACTGGTTCTTCATTGAGTTTTGTACAGTTTATTGACTGGTTCTTTATTTTGTTTTGTACAGTTATTGACTGTTTCTTTCTTTAGTTTGTGTACAATTTATCGACTGGTTCTTTATTTATTTTTGTATAGTTTATTGACTGTTTCTTTATTTAGTTTTGTACAGTTTATTGACTGTTTCTTTATTTAGTTTTGTACAGTTTATTGAATGGTTCTTTATTGATTTTTGTACAGTTTATTGACTGGTTCTTTATTGAGTTTTGTACAGTTTATTGACTGGTTCTTTATTGACTTTTGCACAGTTTATTGACTGGTTCTTTATTGAGTTTTGTATAGTTTATAGACTTGTTCTTTGTTCAGTTTTGTACTGTTTATTGACTTGTTCTTTATTCAGTTTTGTGCTGTTTATTGACTGGTTCTTTATTTAGTTTTGTACAGTTTATTGACTGGTTCTTTATTTAATTTTGTACAGTTTATTGACTGTTTCTATATTTAGTTTTGTACAGTTTATTAACTGTTTCTTTATTTAGTTTTGCACAGTTTATTGACTGTTTCTTTATTTAGTTTGTGTACAATTTATTGACTGGTTCCTTATTTAGTTTTGTGCAGTTTATTGACTGTTTCTTTATATAGTTTTGTACAGTTTATTAACTGTTTCTTAATTTAGTTTTGTACAGTTTATTGACTGGTTCTTTATTGAGTTTTGTACAGTTTATTGACTGGTTCTTTATTCAGTTTTGTACAGTTTATTGACTGGTTCTTTATTGAGTTTTGTACAGTTTATTGACTGGTTCTTTATTTAGTTTTGTACAGTTTATTGACTGTTTCTTTATTTAGTTTTGTAGAGTTTATTGACTGTTTCTTTATAGAGTTTTGTACAGTTTATTGACTGGTTCTTTATTGAGTTTTGTACAGTTTATTGACTGTTTCTTTATTGAGTTTTGTATAGTTTATTGACTGATTCTTTCTTGAGTTTTGTACAGTTTTTTGACTGTTTCTTTATTGAGATTTGTACAGTTTTTGACTGGTTCTTTATTGAGTTTTGTACAGTTTATGACTGTTTCTTTATTGAGTTTTGTACAGTTTATTGACTGTTTCTTTATTTAGTTTTGTGCAGTTTTATGACTGTTTATTTATTGAGTTTTGTATAGTTTATTGACTGATTCTTTCTTGAGTTTTGTACAGTTTTTTGACTGTTTCTTTATTGAGATTTGTACAGTTTTTTGACTGGTTCTTCATTGAGTTTTGTACAGTTTATTGACTGGTTCTTTATTTTGTTTTGTACAGTTATTGACTGTTTTTTTCTTTAGTTTGTGTACAATTTATTGACTGGTTCTTTATTTATTTTTGTATAGTTTATTGACTGTTTCTTTATTTAGTTTTGTACAGTTTATTGACTGTTTCTTTATTTAGTTTTGTACAGTTTATTGAATGGTTCTTTATTGAGTTTTGTACAGTTTATTGACTGGTTCTTTATTGAGTTTTGTACAGGTTATTGACTGGTTCTTTATTGAGTTTTGTACAGTTTATTGACTGGTTCTTTATTGACTTTTGCACAGTTTATTGACTGGTTCTTTATTGAGTTTTGCATAGTTTATAGACTTGTTCTTTGTTCAGTTTTGTACTGTTTATTGACTGGTTCTTTATTCAGTTTTGTGCTGTTTATTGACTGGTTCTTTATTCAGTTTTGTACAGTTTATTGACTGGTTCTTTATTTAGTTTTGTACAGTTTATTGACTGTTTCTATATTTAGTTTTGTACAGTTTATTAACTGTTTCTTTATTTAGTTTTGCACAGTTTATTGACTGTTTCTTTATTTAGTTTGTGTACAATTTATTGACTGGTTCCTTATTTAGTTTTGTGCAGTTTATTGACTGTGTCTTTATATAGTTTTGTACAGTTTATTAACTGTTTCTTAATTTAGTTTTGTACAGTTTATTGACTGGTTCTTTATTGAGTTTTGTACAGTTTATTGACTGGTTCTTTATTGAGTTTTGTACAGTTTATTGACTGGTTCTTTATTTAGTTTTGTACAGTTTATTGACTGTTTCTTTATTTAGTTTTGTACAGTTTATTGACTGTTTCTTTATAGAGTTTTGTACAGTTTACTGACTGGTTCTTTATTGAGTTTTGTACAGTTTATTGACTGTTTCTTTATTGAGTTTTGTATAGTTTATTGACTGATTCTTTCTTGAGTTTTGTACAGTTTTTTGACTGTTTCTTTATTGAGATTTGTACAGTTTTTGACTGGTTCTTTATTGAGTTTTGTACAGTTTATGACTGTTTCTTTATTGAGTTTTGTACAGTTTATTGACTGTTTCTTTATTTAGTTTTGTACAGTTTTATGACTGTTTATTTATTGAGTTTTGTATAGTTTATTGACTGATTCTTTCTTGAGTTTTGTACAGTTTTTTGACTGTTTCTTTATTGAGATTTGTACAGTTTTTTGACTGGTTCTTCATTGAGTTTTGTACAGTTTATTGACTGGTTCTTTATTTTGTTTTGTACAGTTATTGACTGTTTTTTTCTTTAGTTTGTGTACAATTTATTGACTGGTTCTTTATTTATTTTTGTATAGTTTATTGACTGTTTCTTTATTTAGTTTTGTACAGTTTATTGACTGTTTCTTTATTTAGTTTTGTACAGTTTATTGAATGGTTCTTTATTGAGTTTTGTACAGTTTATTGACTGGTTCTTTATTGAGTTTTGTACAGGTTATTGACTGGTTCTTTATTGAGTTTTGTACAGTTTATTGACTGGTTCTTTATTGACTTTTGCACAGTTTATTGACTGGTTCTTTATTGAGTTTTGCATAGTTTATAGACTTGTTCTTTGTTCAGTTTTGTACTGTTTATTGACTGGTTCTTTATTCAGTTTTGTGCTGTTTATTGACTGGTTCTTTATTCAGTTTTGTACAGTTTATTGACTGGTTCTTTATTTAGTTTTGTACAGTTTATTGACTGTTTCTATATTTAGTTTTGTACAGTTTATTAACTGTTTCTTTATTTAGTTTTGCACAGTTTATTGACTGTTTCTTTATTTAGTTTGTGTACAATTTATTGACTGGTTCCTTATTTAGTTTTGTGCAGTTTATTGACTGTGTCTTTATATAGTTTTGTACAGTTTATTAACTGTTTCTTAATTTAGTTTTGTACAGTTTATTGACTGGTTCTTTATTGAGTTTTGTACAGTTTATTGACTGGTTCTTTATTCAGTTTTGTACAGTTTATTGACTGGTTCTTTATTGAGTTTTGTACAGTTTATTGACTGGTTCTTTATTTAGTTTTGTACAGTTTATTGACTGTTTCTTTATTTAGTTTTGTACAGTTTATTGACTGTTTCTTTATTGAGTTTTGTACAGTTTATTGACTGGTTCTTTATTGAGTTTTGTACAGTTTATTGACTGTTTCTTTATTGAGTTTTGTATAGTTTATTGACTGATTCTTTCTTGAGTTTTGTACAGTTTTTTGACTGTTTCTTTATTGAGATTTGTACAGTTTTTGACTGGTTCTTTATTGAGTTTTGTACAGTTTGTGACTGTTTCTTTATTGAGTTTTGTACAGTTTATTGACTGTTTCTTTATTTAGTTTTGTACAGTTTATTAACTGTTTCTTTATTTAGTTTTGTACAGTTTATTGACTGGTTCTTTATTGAGTTTTGAACAGTTTATTGACTGGTTCTTTATTCAGTTTTGTACAGTTTTTTGACTGTTTCTTTATTGAGATTTGTACAGTTTTTGACTGGTTCTTTATTGAGTTTTGTACAGTTTATGACTGTTTCTTTATTGAGTTTTGTACAGTTTATTGACTGTTTCTTTATTTAGTTTTGTACAGTTTTATGACTGTTTATTTATTGAGTTTTGTATAGTTTATTGACTGATTCTTTCTTGAGTTTTGTACAGTTTTTTGACTGTTTCTTTATTGAGATTTGTACAGTTTTTTGACTGGTTCTTCATTGAGTTTTGTACAGTTTATTGACTGGTTCTTTATTTTGTTTTGTACAGTTATTGACTGTTTTTTTCTTTAGTTTGTGTACAATTTATTGACTGGTTCTTTATTTATTTTTGTATAGTTTATTGACTGTTTCTTTATTTAGTTTTGTACAGTTTATTGACTGTTTCTTTATTTAGTTTTGTACAGTTTATTGAATGGTTCTTTATTGAGTTTTGTACAGTTTATTGACTGGTTCTTTATTGAGTTTTGTACAGGTTATTGACTGGTTCTTTATTGAGTTTTGTACAGTTTATTGACTGGTTCTTTATTGACTTTTGCACAGTTTATTGACTGGTTCTTTATTGAGTTTTGCATAGTTTATAGACTTGTTCTTTGTTCAGTTTTGTACTGTTTATTGACTGGTTCTTTATTCAGTTTTGTGCTGTTTATTGACTGGTTCTTTATTCAGTTTTGTACAGTTTATTGACTGGTTCTTTATTTAGTTTTGTACAGTTTATTGACTGTTTCTATATTTAGTTTTGTACAGTTTATTAACTGTTTCTTTATTTAGTTTTGCACAGTTTATTGACTGTTTCTTTATTTAGTTTGTGTACAATTTATTGACTGGTTCCTTATTTAGTTTTGTGCAGTTTATTGACTGTGTCTTTATATAGTTTTGTACAGTTTATTAACTGTTTCTTAATTTAGTTTTGTACAGTTTATTGACTGGTTCTTTATTGAGTTTTGTACAGTTTATTGACTGGTTCTTTATTCAGTTTTGTACAGTTTATTGACTGGTTCTTTATTTAGTTTTGTACAGTTTATTGACTGGTTCTTTATTTAGTTTTGTACAGTTTATTGACTGTTTCTTTATTTAGTTTTGTACAGTTTATTGACTGTTTCTTTATTGAGTTTTGTACAGTTTATTGACTGGTTCTTTATTGAGTTTTGTACAGTTTATTGACTGTTTCTTTATTGAGTTTTGTATAGTTTATTGACTGATTCTTTCTTGAGTTTTGTACAGTTTTTTGACTGTTTCTTTATTGAGATTTGTATAGTTTTTGACTGGTTCTTTATTGAGTTTTGTACAGTTTGTGACTGTTTCTTTATTGAGTTTTGTACAGTTTATTGACTGTTTCTTTATTTAGTTTTGTACAGTTTATTAACTGTTTCTTTATTTAGTTTTGTACAGTTTATTGACTGGTTCTTTATTGAGTTTTGAACAGTTTATTGACTGGTTCTTTATTCAGTTTTGTACAGTTTATTTACTGGTTCTTTATTGAGGTTTGTACAGTTTATTGACTAGTTCTTTATTGAGTTTTGTACAGTTTATTGAGTATTTCTTAATTTAGTTTTGTACAGTTTATTGACTGATTCTTTCTTGAGTTTTGTACAGTTTTTTGACTGTTTCTTTATTGAGATTTGTACAGTTTATTGACTGGTTCTTTATTTAGTTTTGTACAGTTTATTGACTGTTTCTTTATTTAGTTTTGTACAGTTTATTGACTGTTTCTTTATAGAGTTTTGTACAGTTTACTGACTGGTTCTTTATTGAGTTTTGTACAGTTTATTGACTGTTTCTTTATTTAGTTTTGTATAGTTTATTGACTGATTCTTTCTTGAGTTTTGTACAGTTTTTTGACTGTTTCTTTATTGAGATTTGTACAGTTTTTGACTGGTTCTTTATTGAGTTTTGTACAGTTTATGACTGTTTCTTTATTGAGTTTTGTACAGTTTATTGACTGTTTCTTTATTTAGTTTTGTACAGTTTTATGACTGTTTATTTATTGAGTTTTGTATAGTTTATTGACTGATTCTTTCTTGAGTTTTGTACAGTTTTTTGACTGTTTCTTTATTGAGATTTGTACAGTTTTTTGACTGGTTCTTCATTGAGTTTTGTACAGTTTATTGACTGGTTCTTTATTTTGTTTTGTACAGTTATTGACTGTTTTTTTCTTTAGTTTGTGTACAATTTATTGACTGGTTCTTTATTTATTTTTGTATAGTTTATTGACTGTTTCTTTATTTAGTTTTGTACAGTTTATTGACTGTTTCTTTATTTAGTTTTGTACAGTTTATTGAATGGTTCTTTATTGAGTTTTGTACAGTTTATTGACTGGTTCTTTATTGAGTTTTGTACAGGTTATTGACTGGTTCTTTATTGAGTTTTGTACAGTTTATTGACTGGTTCTTTATTGACTTTTGCACAGTTTATTGACTGGTTCTTTATTGAGTTTTGCATAGTTTATAGACTTGTTCTTTGTTCAGTTTTGTACTGTTTATTGACTGGTTCTTTATTCAGTTTTGTGCTGTTTATTGACTGGTTCTTTATTCAGTTTTGTACAGTTTATTGACTGGTTCTTTATTTAGTTTTGTACAGTTTATTGACTGTTTCTATATTTAGTTTTGTACAGTTTATTAACTGTTTCTTTATTTAGTTTTGCACAGTTTATTGACTGTTTCTTTATTTAGTTTGTGTACAATTTATTGACTGGTTCCTTATTTAGTTTTGTGCAGTTTATTGACTGTTTCTTTATATAGTTTTGTACAGTTTATTAACTGTTTCTTAATTTAGTTTTGTACAGTTTATTGACTGGTTCTTTATTGAGTTTTGTACAGTTTATTGACTGGTTCTTTATTCAGTTTTGTACAGTTTATTGACTGGTTCTTTATTGAGTTTTGTACAGTTTATTGACTGGTTCTTTATTTAGTTTTGTACAGTTTATTGAGTGTTTCTTTATTTAGTTTTGTACAGTTTATTGACTGTTTCTTTATTGAGTTTTGTACAGTTTATTGACTGGTTCTTTATTGAGTTTTGTACAGTTTATTGACTGTTTCTTTATTGAGTTTTGTATAGTTTATTGACTGATTCTTTCTTGAGTTTTGTACAGTTTTTTGACTGTTTCTTTATTGAGATTTGTACAGTTTTTGACTGGTTCTTTATTGAGTTTTGTACAGTTTGTGACTGTTTCTTTATTGAGTTTTGTACAGTTTATTGACTGTTTCTTTATTTAGTTTTGTACAGTTTATTAACTGTTTCTTTATTTAGTTTTGTACAGTTTATTGACTGGTTCTTTATTGAGTTTTGAACAGTTTATTGACTGGTTCTTTATTCAGTTTTGTACAGTTTATTTACTGGTTCTTTATTGAGGTTTGTACAGTTTATTGACTAGTTCTTTATTGAGTTTTGTACAGTTTATTGAGTATTTCTTTATTGAGTTTTGTATTGTTTATTGACTGATTCTTTCTTGAGTTTTGTACAGTTTTTTTACTGTTTCTTTATTGAGATTTGTACAGTTTTTTGACTGGTTCTTCATTGAGTTTTGTACAGTTTATTGACTGGTTCTTTATTTTGTTTTGTACAGTTATTGACTGTTTCTTTCTTTAGTTTGTGTACAATTTATCGACTGGTTCTTTATTTATTTTTGTATAGTTTATTGACTGTTTCTTTATTTAGTTTTGTACAGTTTATTGACTGTTTCTTTATTTAGTTTTGTACAGTTTATTGAATGGTTCTTTATTCAGTTTTGTACAGTTTATTGACTGGTTCTTTATTGAGTTTTGTACAGTTTATTGACTGGTTCTTTATTGAGTTTTGTACAGTTTATTGACTGGTTCTTTATTGACTTTTGCACAGTTTATTGACTGGTTCTTTATTGAGTTTTGTATAGTTTATAGACTTGTTCTTTGTTCAGTTTTGTACTGTTTATTGACTTGTTCTTTATTCAGTTTTGTGCTGTTTATTGACTGGTTCTTTATTCAGTTTTGTACAGTTTATTAACTGTTTCTTTATTTAGTTTTGTACAGTTTATTGACTGGTTCTTTATTGAGTTTTGAACAGTTTATTGACTGGTTCTTTATTCAGTTTTGTACAGTTTATTTACTGGTTCTTTATTGAGGTTTGTACAGTTTATTGACTAGTTCTTTATTGAGTTTTGTACAGTTTATTGAGTATTTCTTTATTGAGTTTTGTATTGTTTATTGACTGATTCTTTCTTGAGTTTTGTACAGTTTTTTGACTGTTTCTTTATTGAGATTTGTACAGTTTTTTGACTGGTTCTTCATTGAGTTTTGTACAGTTTATTGACTGGTTCTTTATTTTGTTTTGTACAGTTATTGACTGTTTCTTTCTTTAGTTTGTGTACAATTTATCGACTGGTTCTTTATTTATTTTTGTATAGTTTATTGACTGTTTCTTTATTTAGTTTTGTACAGTTTATTGACTGTTTCTTTATTTAGTTTTGTACAGTTTATTGAATGGTTCTTTATTGAGTTTTGTACAGTTTATTGACTGGTTCTTTATTGAGTTTTGTACAGTTTATTGACTGGTTCTTTATTGAGTTTTGTACAGTTTATTGACTGGTTCTTTATTGACTTTTGCACAGTTTATTGACTGGTTCTTTATTGAGTTTTGTATAGTTTATAGACTTGTTCTTTGTTCAGTTTTGTACTGTTTATTGACTTGTTCTTTATTCAGTTTTGTGCTGTTTATTGACTGGTTCTTTATTTAGTTTTGTACAGTTTATTGACTGGTTCTTTATTTAATTTTGTACAGTTTATTGACTGTTTCTATATTTAGTTTTGTACAGTTTATTAACTGTTTCTTTATTTAGTTTTGCACAGTTTATTGACTGTTTCTTTATTTAGTTTGTGTACAATTTATTGACTGGTTCCTTATTTAGTTTTGTGCAGTTTATTGACTGTTTCTTTATATAGTTTTGTACAGTTTATTAACTGTTTCTTAATTTAGTTTTGTACAGTTTATTGACTGGTTCTTTATTGAGTTTTGTACAGTTTATTGACTGGTTCTTTATTCAATTTTGTACAGTTTATTGACTGGTTCTTTATTGAGTTTTGTACAGTTTATTGACTGGTTCTTTATTTAGTTTTGTACAGTTTATTGACTGTTTCTTTATTTAGTTTTGTACAGTTTATTGACTGTTTCTTTATTGAGTTTTGTACAGTTTATTGACTGGTTCTTTATTGAGTTTTGTACAGTTTATTGACTGTTTCTTTATTGAGTTTTGTATAGTTTATTGACTGATTCTTTCTTGAGTTTTGTACAGTTTTTTGACTGTTTCTTTATTGAGATTTGTACAGTTTTTGACTGGTTCTTTATTGAGTTTTGTACAGTTTATGACTGTTTCTTTATTGAGTTTTGTACAGTTTATTGACTGTTTCTTTATTTAGTTTTGTACAGTTTTATGACTGTTTATTTATTGAGTTTTGTATAGTTTATTGACTGATTCTTTCTTGAGTTTTGTACAGTTTTTTGACTGTTTCTTTATTGAGATTTGTACAGTTTTTTGACTGGTTCTTCATTGAGTTTTGTACAGTTTATTGACTGGTTCTTTATTTTGTTTTGTACAGTTATTGACTGTTTTTTTTCTTTAGTTTGTGTACAATTTATTGACTGGTTCTTTATTTATTTTTGTATAGTTTATTGACTGTTTCTTTATTTAGTTTTGTACAGTTTATTGACTGTTTCTTTATTTACTTTTGTACAGTTTATTGAATGGTTCTTTATTGAGTTTTGTACAGTTTATTGACTGGTTCTTTATTGAGTTTTGTACAGGTTATTGGCTGGTTCTTTATTGAGTTTTGTACAGTTTATTGACTGGTTCTTTATTGACTTTTGCACAGTTTATTGACTGGTTCTTTATTGAGTTTTGCATAGTTTATAGACTTGTTCTTTGTTCAGTTTTGTACTGTTTATTGACTGGTTCTTTATTCAGTTTTGTGCTGTTTATTGACTGGTTCTTTATTCAGTTTTGTACAGTTTATTGACTGGTTCTTTATTTAGTTTTGTACAGTTTATTGACTGTTTCTATATTTAGTTTTGTACAGTTTATTAACTGTTTCTTTATTTAGTTTTGCACAGTTTATTGACTGTTTCTTTATTTAGTTTGTGTACAATTTATTGACTGGTTCCTTATTTAGTTTTGTGCAGTTTATTGACTGTATCTTTATATAGTTTTGTACAGTTTATTAACTGTTTCTTAATTTAGTTTTGTACAGTTTATTGACTGGTTCTTTATTGAGTTTTGTACAGTTTATTGACTGGTTCTTTATTCAGTTTTGTACAGTTTATTGACTGGTTCTTTATTGAGTTTTGTACAGTTTATTGACTGGTTCTTTATTTAGTTTTGTACAGTTTATTGACTGTTTCTTTATTTAGTTTTGTACAGTTTATTGACTGTTTCTTTATTGAGTTTTGTACAGTTTATTGACTGGTTCTTTATTGAGTTTTGTACAGTTTATTGACTGTTTCTTTATTGAGTTTTGTATAGTTTATTGACTGATTCTTTCTTGAGTTTTGTACAGTTTTTTGACTGTTTCTTTATTGAGATTTGTACAGTTTTTGACTGGTTCTTTATTGAGTTTTGTACAGTTTGTGACTGTTTCTTTATTGAGTTTTGTACAGTTTATTGACTGTTTCTTTATTTAGTTTTGTACAGTTTATTAACTGTTTCTTTATTTAGTTTTGTACAGTTTATTGACTGGTTCTTTATTGAGTTTTGAACAGTTTATTGACTGGTTCTTTATTCAGTTTTGCACAGTTTATTTACTGGTTCTTTATTGAGGTTTGTACAGTTTATTGACTAGTTCTTTATTGAGTTTTGTACAGTTTATTGGGTATTTCTTTATTGAGTTTTGTATTGTTTATTGACTGATTCTTTATTGAGTTTTGTACAGTTTTTTGACTGTTTCTTTATTGAGTTTTGTACAGTTTTTTGACTGGTTCTTTATTGAGTTTTGTACAGTTTATTGACTGGTTCTTTATTCAGTTTTGCACAGTTTATTGACTAGTTCTTTTTTGAGTTTTGTACAGTTTATTGACTTGTTCTTTATTTAGTTTTGTATAGTTTATTGACTATTTCTTTATTTAGTTTTGTACAGTTTATTGACTGTTTCTTTATTGAGTTTTGTACAGTTTATTGACTGGTTCTTTATTGAGTTTTGCACAGTTTATTGACTGTTTCTTTATTGAGTTTTGTACAGTTTATTGACTGGTTCTTTATTGAGTTTTGTACAGTGTATTGACTGGTTCTTTATTGAGTTTTGTAAAGTTTATTGACTGGTTCTTTATTGAGTTTTGTACAGTTTATTGACGGTTTCTTTATTGAGTTTTGTATAGTTTATTGACTGATTCTTTCTTGAGTTTTGTACAGTTTTTTGACTGTTCTTTATTGAGATTTGTACAGTTTTTTGACTGGTTCTTCATTGAGTTTTGTACAGTTTATTGACTGGTTCTTTATTTTGTTTTGTACAGTTATTGACTGTTTCTTTCTTTAGTTTGTGTACAATTTATTGACTGGTTCTTTATTTATTTTTGTATAGTTTATTGACTGTTTCTTTATTTAGTTTTGTACAGTTTATTGACTGTTTCTTTATTTAGTTTTGTACAGTTTATTGAATGGTTCTTTATTGAGTTTTGTATAGTTTATTGACTGGTTCTTAATTCAGTTTTGTAATGTTTATTGACTGGTTCTTTATTGAGTTTTGTACAGTTTATTGACTGGTTCTTTATTAAGTTTTGTACAGTTTATTGACTGGTTATTTAGTTTTGTACAGTTTATTGACTGGTTCATTATTGACTTTTGCACAGTTTATTGACTGGTTCTTTATTGAGTTTTGTATAGTTTATAGACTTGTTCTTTGTTCAGTTTTGTACTGTTTATTGACTGGTTCTTTATTCAGTTTTGTGATGTTTATTGACTGGTTCTTTATTCAGTTTTGTACAGTGTATTGACTGGTTCTTTATTTAGTTTTGTACAGTTTATGACTGTTTCTATATTTAGTTTGTACAGTTTATTAACTGTTTCTTTATTTAGTTTTGCACAGTTTATTGACTGTTTCTTTATTTAGTTTGTGTACAATTTATTGACTGGTTCCTTATTTAGTTTTGTGCAGTTTATTGACTGTTTCTTTATTTAGTTTTGTACAATTTATTAACTGTTTCTTAATTTAGTTTTGTACAGTTTATTGACTGGTTCTTTATTGAGTTTTGTACAGTTTATTGACTGGTTCTTTATTTAGATTTGTACAGTTTATTGACTGGTTCTTTATTGAGTTTTGTACAGTTTATTGACTGGTTTTTTATTGAGTTTTGTAAAGTTTATTGACTGTTTATTTATTTAGTTTTGTACAGTTTATTGACTGTTTCTTTATTTAGTTTTGTACAGTTTATTAACTGTTTCTTTATTTAGTTTTGTACAGTTTATTGACTGTTTCTTTTTTGAGTTTTGTATAGTTTATTGACTGATTCTTTCTTGAGTTTTGTACAGTTTTTTGACTGTTTCTTTATTGACATTTGTACAGTTTTTGACTGGTTCTTTATTGAGTTTTGTACAGTTTATGACTGTTTCTTTATTGAGTTTTGTACATTTTATTGACTGTTTCTTTATTTAGTTTTGTACAGTTTATTATCTGGTTCTTTATTTAGTTTTGTACAGTTTATTGACTGGTTCTTTAGTGAGTTTTGTACAGTTTATTGACTGGTTCTTTATTGAGTTTTGTACAGTTTATTAACTGGTTCTTTGATTAGTTTTGTACAGTTTATTGACTGGTTCTTTAGTGAGTTTTGTACAGTTTATTGACTGTTTCTTTATTGAGTTTTGTACAGTTTATTGACTAATTCTTTATTGAGTTTTGTATAGTTTATTGACTGATTCTTTATTCAGTTTTGTACAGTTTATTGACTGGTTCTTTTTTGAGTTTTGTACAGTTTATTGACTGGTTCTTTGTTCAGTTTTGTACTGTTTATTGACTGGTTCTTTATTCAGTTTTGTACAGTTATTGACTGGTTCTTTATTCAGTTTTGTACAGTTTATTGGCTGTTTCTTTATTTAGTTTTGTACAGTTTATTGACTGTTTCAATATTTAGTTTTGTACAGTTTATTAACTGTTTCTTTATTTAGTTTTGTACAGTTTATTGACTGTTTCTTTATTTAGTTTGTGTACAATTTATTGACTGGTTCTTTATTTAGTTTTGTACAGTTTATTGACTGTTTCTTTATTTAGTTTTGTACAGTTTATTGACTGTTTCTTTATATAGTTTTGTACAGTTTATTCACTGGTTCTTTATTGAGTTTTGAACAGTTTATTGACTGGTTCTTTATTCAGTTTTGTACAGTTTATTTACTGGTTCTTTATTGAGGTTTGTGCAGTTTATTGACTAGTTCTTTATTGAGTTTTGTACAGTTTTTTGACTGTTTCTTTATTGAGTTTTGTACAGTTTATTGACTGGTTCTTTATTTAGTTTTGTATAGTTTATTGACTGTTTCTTTATTTAGTTTTGTACAGTTTATTGATTGTTTCTTTATTGAGTTTTGTACAGTTTATTGACTGGTTCTTTATTGAGTTTTGTATTGTTTATTGACTGATTCATTATTGATTTTTGTACAGTTTTTTGACTGTTTCTTTATTGAGTTTTGTACAGTTTATTGACTGGTTCTTTATTGAGTTTTGTATTGTTTATTGACTGATTCTTTATTGAGTTTTGTACAGTTTTTTGACTGTTTCTTTATTGAGTTTTGTACAGTTTATTGACTGGTTCTTTATTTAGTTTTGTATAGTTTATTGACTGTTTCTTTATTTAGTTTTGTACAGTTTATTGATTGTTTCTTTATTGAGTTTTGTACAGTTTATTGACTGGTTCTTTATTGAGTTTTGCACAGTTTATTGACTGTTTCTTTATTGAGTTTTGTACAGTTTATTGACTGGTTCTTTATTGAGTTTTGTACAGTTTATTGACTGGTTCTTTATTGAGTTCTGTACAGTTTATTGACTGTTTCTTTATTGAGTTTTGTATAGTTTATTGACTGATTCTTTCTTGAGTTTTGTACAGTTGTTTGACTGTTTCTTTATTGAAATTTGTACAGTTTATTGACTGGTTCTTTATTCAGTTTTGTACAGTTTATTGACTGGTTCTTTATTGGGTTTGTGTACAGTTTATTGACTGGTTCTTTATTGAGTTTTGTACAGTTTTGTTGACTGGTTCTTTATTCAGTTTTGTACAGTTTATTGACTGTTTCTTTATTTAGTTTTGTACAGTTTATTATTGACTGTTTCTATATTTAGTTTTGTACAGTTTATTAACTGTTTCTTTATTTAGTTTTGTACAGTTTATTGACTGTTTCTTTATTTATTTTTGTACAGTTTATTGACTGTTTCTATATTTAGTTTTGTACAGTTTATTAACTGTTTCTTTATTTAGTTTTGCACAGTTTATTGACTGTTTCTTTATTTAGTTTGTGTACAATTTATTGACTGGTTCTTTTTTAATTTTGTGCAGTTTATTGACTGTTTCTTTATTTAGTTTTGAACAGTTTATTAACTGTTTCTTAATATAGTTTTGTACAGTTTATTGACTGGTTCTTTATTGAGTTTTGTACAATTTATTGACTGGTTCTTTATTCAGTTTTGCACAGTTTATTGACTGGTTCTTTATTGAGTTTTGTACAGTTTATTCTCTGGTTCTTTATTTAGTTTTGTACAGTTTATTGACCGTTTCTTTATTTTGTTTTGTACAGTTTATTGACTGTTTCTTTATTGAGTTTTGTACAGTTTATTGACTGGTTCTTTATTGAGTTTTGTACAGTTTATTGACTGTTTCTTTATTGAGTTTTGTACAGTTTATTGACAGGTTCTTTATTGAGTTTTGTACAGTTTATTGACTGTTTCTTTATTTAGTTTGTGTACAATTTATTGACTGGTTCTTTATTTAGTTTTGTACAGTTTATTGACTGTTTCTTTATTTAGTTTTGTACAGTTTATTGACTTTTTCTTTATTTAGTTTTGTACAGTTTATTGAATGGTTCTTTATTGAGTTTTGTACAGTTTTTTGCATGGTTCTTTATTGAGTTTTGCACAGTTTATTTACTGTTTCTTTATTTAGTTGTGTACAGTTTATTTACTGGTTCTTTTTTGAGTTTTGTGCAGTTTATTGACTGGTTCTTTTTTGAGTTTTGTAGAGTTTATTGACTCGTTGTACAGTTTTGTTGATTGGTTCTTTATTGAGTTTTGTACAGTTTATGACTGTTTCTTTATTGAGTTTTGTACATTTTATTGACTGTTTCTTTATTTAGTTTTGTACAGTTTATTATCTGGTTCTTTATTTAGTTTTGTACAGTTTATTGACTGGTTCTTTAGTGAGTTTTGTACAGTTTATTGACCGGTTCTTTATTGAGTTTTGTACAGTTTATTAACTGGTTCTTTATTTAGTTTTGTACATTTTATTGACTGTTTCTTTATTGAGTTTTGTACAGTTTATTGACTAATTCTTTATTGAGTTTTGTATAGTTTATTGACTGATTCTTTATTCAGTTTTGTACAGTTTATTTACTGGTTCTTTATTGAGGTTTGTGCAGTTTATTGACTAGTTCTTTATTGAGTTTTGTACAGTTTTTTGACTGTTTCTTTATTGAGTTTTGTACAGTTTATTGACTGGTTCTTTATTTAGTTTTGTATAGTTTATTGACTGTTTCTTTATTTAGTTTTGTACAGTTTATTGATTGTTTCTTTATTGAGTTTTGTACAGTTTATTGACTGGTTCTTTATTGAGTTTTGTATTGTTTATTGACTGATTCATTATTGATTTTTGTACAGTTTTTTGACTGTTTCTTTATTGAGTTTTGTACAGTTTATTGACTGGTTCTTTATTGAGTTTTGTATTGTTTATTGACTGATTCTTTATTGAGTTTTGTACAGTTTTTTGACTGTTTCTTTATTGAGTTTTGTACAGTTTATTGACTGGTTCTTTATTTAGTTTTGTATAGTTTATTGACTGTTTCTTTATTTAGTTTTGTACAGTTTATTGATTGTTTCTTTATTGAGTTTTGTACAGTTTATTGACTGATTCTTTATTGAGTTTTGCACAGTTTATTGACTGTTTCTTTATTGAGTTTTGTACAGTTTATTGACTGGTTCTTTATTGAGTTTTGTACAGTTTATTGACTGGTTCTTTATTGAGTTCTGTACAGTTTATTGACTGTTTCTTTATTGAGTTTTGTATAGTTTATTGACTGATTCTTTCTTGAGTTTTGTATTGTTTATTGACTGATTCTTTATTGAGTTTTGTACAGTTTATTGACTGTTTCTTTATTGAGTTTTGTACAGTTTATTGACTGGTTCTTTATTTAGTTTTGTATAGTTTATTGACTGTTTCTTTATTTAGTTTTGTACAGTTTATTGATTGTTTCTTTATTGAGTTTTGTACAGTTTATTGACTGATTCTTTATTTAGTTTTGTACATTTTATTGACTGTTTCTTTATTGAGTTTTGTACAGTTTATTGACTAATTCTTTATTGAGTTTTGTATAGTTTATTGACTGATTCTTTATTCAGTTTTGTACAGTTTATTTACTGGTTCTTTATTGAGGTTTGTGCAGTTTATTGACTAGTTCTTTATTGAGTTTTGTACAGTTTTTTGACTGTTTCTTTATTGAGTTTTGTACAGTTTATTGACTGGTTCTTTATTTAGTTTTGTATAGTTTATTGACTGTTTCTTTATTTAGTTTTGTACAGTTTATTGATTGTTTCTTTATTGAGTTTTGTACAGTTTATTGACTGGTTCTTTATTGAGTTTTGTATTGTTTATTGACTGATTCATTATTGATTTTTGTACAGTTTTTTGACTGTTTCTTTATTGAGTTTTGTACAGTTTATTGACTGGTTCTTTATTGAGTTTTGTATTGTTTATTGACTGATTCTTTATTGAGTTTTGTACAGTTTTTTGACTGTTTCTTTATTGAGTTTTGTACAGTTTATTGACTGGTTCTTTATTTAGTTTTGTATAGTTTATTGACTGTTTCTTTATTTAGTTTTGTACAGTTTATTGATTGTTTCTTTATTGAGTTTTGTACAGTTTATTGACTGATTCTTTATTGAGTTTTGCACAGTTTATTGACTGTTTCTTTATTGAGTTTTGTACAGTTTATTGACTGGTTCTTTATTGAGTTTTGTACAGTTTATTGACTGGTTCTTTATTGAGTTCTGTACAGTTTATTGACTGTTTCTTTATTGAGTTTTGTATAGTTTATTGACTGATTCTTTCTTGAGATTTGTACAGTTGTTTGACTGTTTCTTTATTGAAATTTGTACAGTTTATTGACTGGTTCTTTATTGAGTTTTGTACAGTTTATTGACAGGTTCTTTATTGAGTTTTGTACAGTTTATTGACTGTTTCTTTATTTAGTTTGTGTACAATTTATTGACTGGTTCTTTATTTAGTTTTGTACAGTTTATTGACTGTTTCTTTATTTAGTTTTGTACAGTTTATTGACTTTTTCTTTATTTAGTTTTGTACAGTTTATTGAATGGTTCTTTATTGAGTTTTGTACAGTTTTTTGCATGGTTCTTTATTGAGTTTTGCACAGTTTATTTACTGGTTCTTTATTTAGTTTTGTACAGTTTATTTACTGGTTCTTTTTTGAGTTTTGTGCAGTTTATTGACTGGTTCTTTTTTGAGTTTTGTAGAGTTTATTGACTCGTTGTACAGTTTTGTTGATTGGTTCTTTATTGAGTTTTGTACAGTTTATGACTGTTTCTTTATTGAGTTTTGTACATTTTATTGACTGTTTCTTTATTTAGTTTTGTACAGTTTATTATCTGGTTCTTTATTTAGTTTTGTACAGTTTATTGACTGGTTCTTTAGTGAGTTTTGTACAGTTTATTGACCGGTTCTTTATTGAGTTTTGTACAGTTTATTAACTGGTTCTTTATTTAGTTTTGTACATTTTATTGACTGTTTCTTTATTGAGTTTTGTACAGTTTATTGACTAATTCTTTATTGAGTTTTGTATAGTTTATTGACTGATTCTTTATTCAGTTTTGTACAGTTTATTTACTGGTTCTTTATTGAGGTTTGTGCAGTTTATTGACTAGTTCTTTATTGAGTTTTGTACAGTTTTTTGACTGTTTCTTTATTGAGTTTTGTACAGTTTATTGACTGGTTCTTTATTTAGTTTTGTATAGTTTATTGACTGTTTCTTTATTTAGTTTTGTACAGTTTATTGATTGTTTCTTTATTGAGTTTTGTACAGTTTATTGACTGGTTCTTTATTGAGTTTTGTATTGTTTATTGACTGATTCATTATTGATTTTTGTACAGTTTTTTGACTGTTTCTTTATTGAGTTTTGTACAGTTTATTGACTGGTTCTTTATTGAGTTTTGTACTGTTTATTGACTGATTCTTTATTGAGTTTTGTACAGTTTTTTGACTGTTTCTTTATTGAGTTTTGTACAGTTTATTGACTGGTTCTTTATTTAGTTTTGTATAGTTTATTGACTGTTTCTTTATTTAGTTTTGTACAGTTTATTGATTGTTTCTTTATTGAGTTTTGTACAGTTTATTGACTGATTCTTTATTGAGTTTTGCACAGTTTATTGACTGTTTCTTTATTGAGTTTTGTACAGTTTATTGACTGGTTCTTTATTGAGTTTTGTACAGTTTATTGACTGGTTCTTTATTGAGTTCTGTACAGTTTATTGACTGTTTCTTTATTGAGTTTTGTATAGTTTATTGACTGATTCTTTCTTGAGTTTTGTATTGTTTATTGACTGATTCTTTATTGAGTTTTGTACAGTTTTTTGACTGTTTCTTTATTGAGTTTTGTACAGTTTATTGACTGGTTCTTTATTTAGTTTTGTATAGTTTATTGACTGTTTCTTTATTTAGTTTTGTACAGTTTATTGATTGTTTCTTTATTGAGTTTTGTACAGTTTATTGACTGATTCTTTATTTAGTTTTGTACATTTTATTGACTGTTTCTTTATTGAGTTTTGTACAGTTTATTGACTGGTTCTTTATTTAGTTTTGTATAGTTTATTGACTGATTCTTTATTCAGTTTTGTACAGTTTATTTACTGGTTCTTTATTGAGGTTTGTGCAGTTTATTGACTAGTTCTTTATTGAGTTTTGTACAGTTTTTTGACTGTTTCTTTATTGAGTTTTGTACAGTTTATTGACTGGTTCTTTATTTAGTTTTGTATAGTTTATTGACTGTTTCTTTATTTAGTTTTGTACAGTTTATTGATTGTTTCTTTATTGAGTTTTGTACAGTTTATTGACTGGTTCTTTATTGAGTTTTGTATTGTTTATTGACTGATTCATTATTGATTTTTGTACAGTTTTTTGACTGTTTCTTTATTGAGTTTTGTACAGTTTATTGACTGGTTCTTTATTGAGTTTTGTATTGTTTATTGACTGATTCTTTATTGAGTTTTGTACAGTTTTTTGACTGTTTCTTTATTGAGTTTTGTACAGTTTATTGACTGGTTCTTTATTTAGTTTTGTACAGTTTATTGACTGTTTCTTTATTTAGTTTTGTACAGTTTATTGATTGTTTCTTTATTGAGTTTTGTACAGTTTATTGACTGATTCTTTATTGAGTTTTGCACAGTTTATTGACTGTTTCTTTATTGAGTTTTGTACAGTTTATTGACTGGTTCTTTATTGAGTTTTGTACAGTTTATTGACTGGTTCTTTATTGAGTTCTGTACAGTTTATTGACTGTTTCTTTATTGAGTTTTGTATAGTTTATTGACTGATTCTTTCTTGAGATTTGTACAGTTGTTTGACTGTTTCTTTATTGAAATTTGTACAGTTTATTGACTGGTTCTTTATTCAGTTTTGTACAGTTTATTGACTGGTTCTTTATTGGGTTTGTGTACAGTTTATTGACTGGTTCTTTATTGAGTTTTGTACAGTTTTGTTGACTGGTTCTTTATTGAGTTTTGTACAGTTTATTGACTTTTTTTTATTTTGTTGTGTACAGTTTATTGACTGTTTCTATATTTAGTTTTGTACAGTTTATTAACTGTTTCTTTATTTAGTTTTGTACAGTTTATTGACTGTTTCTTTATTTATTTTTGTACAGTTTATTGACTGTTTCTATATTTAGTTTTGTACAGTTTATTAACTGTTTCTTTATTTAGTTTTGCACAGTTTATTGACTGTTTCTTTATTTAGTTTGTGTACAATTTATTGACTGGTTCTTTTTTAATTTTGTGCAGTTTATTGACTGTTTCTTTATTTAGTTTTGAACAGTTTATTAACTGTTTCTTAATATAGTTTTGTACAGTTTATTGACTGGTTCTTTATTGAGTTTTGTACAATTTATTGACTGGTTCTTTATTCAGTTTTGCACAGTTTATTGACTGGTTCTTTATTGAGTTTTGTACAGTTTATTCTCTGGTTCTTTATTTAGTTTTGTACAGTTTATTGACCGTTTCTTTATTTTGTTTTGTACAGTTTATTGACTGTTTCTTTATTGAGTTTTGTACAGTTTATTGACTGGTTCTTTATTGAGTTTTGTACAGTTTATTGACTGTTTCTTTATTGAGTTTTGTACAGTTTATTGACAGGTTCTTTATTGAGTTTTGTACAGTTTATTGACTTGTTCTTTATTGAGTTTTGTACAGTTTATTGACTGTTTCTTTATTGAGTTTTGTATAGTTTATTGACTGATTCTTTCTTGAGTTTTGTACAGTTTTTTGACTGTTTCTTTATTTAGATTTGTACAGTTTTTTGACTGTTTCTTTATTCAGTTTTGTACAGTTTATTGACTGGTTCTTTATTTTGTTTTGTACAGTTTATTGACTGTTTCTTTATTTAGTTTGTGTACAATTTATTGACTGGTTCTTTATTTAGTTTTGTACAGTTTATTGACTGTTTCTTTATTTAGTTTTGTACAGTTTATTGACTTTTTCTTTATTTAGTTTTGTACAGTTTATTGAATGGTTCTTTATTGAGTTTTGTACAGTTTTTTGCATGGTTCTTTATTGAGTTTTGCACAGTTTATTTACTGGTTCTTTATTTAGTTTTGTACAGTTTATTTACTGGTTCTTTTTTGAGTTTTGTGCAGTTTATTGACTGGTTCTTTTTTGAGTTTTGTAGAGTTTATTGACTCGTTGTACAGTTTTGTTTATTGGTTTCTTTATTCCGTTTTGTACAGTTTATTGACTGGTTCTTTATTGAGTTTGTGTACAATTTACTGACTGGTTCTTTATTTAGTTTTGTACAGTTTATTGACTTTTTTTATTTTGTTTTGTACAGTTTATTGACTGTTTCTTTATTTAGTTTGTGTACAGTTTATTGACTGGTTCTTTATTTAGTTTTGTACAGATTTTTGCATGGTTCTTTATTGAGTTTTGCACAGTTTATTTACTGGTTCTTTATTTAGTTTTGTACATTTTATTGACTGTTTCTTTATTGAGTTTTGTACAGTTTATTGACTAATTCTTTATTGAGTTTTGTATAGTTTATTGACTGATTCTTTATTCAGTTTTGTACAGTTTATTGACTGGTTCTTTTTTGAGTTTTGTACAGTTTATTGACTGGTTCTTTGTTCAGTTTTGTACTGTTTATTGACTGGTTCTTTATTCAGTTTTGTACAGTTATTGACTGGTTCTTTATTCAGTTTTGTACAGTTTATTGGCTGTTTCTTTATTTAGTTTTGTACAGTTTATTGACTGTTTCAATATTTAGTTTTGTACAGTTTATTAACTGTTTCTTTATTTAGTTTTGTACAGTTTATTGACTGTTTCTTTATTTAGTTTGTGTACAATTTATTGACTGGTTCTTTATTTAGTTTTGTACAGTTTATTGACTGTTTCTTTATTTAGTTTTGTACAGTTTATTGACTGTTTCTTTATTTAGTTTTGTACAGTTTATTCACTGGTTCTTTATTGAGATTTGAACAGTTTATTGACTGGTTCTTTATTCAGTTTTTTACAGTTTATTTACTGGTTCTTTATTGAGGTTTGTGCAGTTTATTGACTAGTTCTTTATTGAGTTTTGTACAGTTTTTTGACTGTTTCTTTATTGAGTTTTGTACAGTTTATTGACTGGTTCTTTATTTAGTTTTGTATAGTTTATTGACTGTTTCTTTATTTAGTTTTGTACAGTTTATTGATTGTTTCTTTATTGAGTTTTGTACAGTTTATTGACTGGTTCTTTATTGAGTTTTGTATTGTTTATTGACTGATTCATTATTGATTTTTGTACAGTTTTTTGACTGTTTCTTTATTGAGTTTTGTACAGTTTATTGACTGGTTCTTTATTGAGTTTTGTATTGTTTATTGACTGATTCTTTATTGAGTTTTGTACAGTTTTTTGACTGTTTCTTTATTGAGTTTTGTACAGTTTATTGACTGGTTCTTTATTTAGTTTTGTATAGTTTATTGACTGTTTCTTTATTTAGTTTTGTACAGTTTATTGATTGTTTCTTTATTGAGTTTTGTACAGTTTATTGACTGGTTCTTTTTTGAGTTTTGCACAGTTTATTGACTGTTTCTTTATTGAGTTTTGTACAGTTTATTGACTGGTTCTTTATTGAGTTTTGTACAGTTTATTGACTGGTTCTTTATTGAGTTCTGTACAGTTTATTGATTGTTTCTTTATTGAGTTTTGTATAGTTTATTGACTGATTCTTTCTTGAGTTTTGTACAGTTGTTTGACTGTTTATTTATTGAAATTTGTACAGTTTATTGACTGGTTCTTTATTCAGTTTTGTACAGTTTATTGACTGGTTCTTTATTGGGTTTGTGTACAGTTTATTGACTGGTTCTTTATTGAGTTTTGTACAGTTTTGTTGACTGGTTCTTTATTCAGTTTTGTACAGTTTATTGACTGTTTCTTTATTTAGTTTTGTACAGTTTATTGACTGTTTCTATATTTAGTTTTGTACAGTTTATTAACTGTTTCTTTATTTAGTTTTGTACAGTTTATTGACTGTTTCTTTATTTATTTTTGTACAGTTTATTGACTGTTTCTATATTTAGTTTTGTACAGTTTATTAACTGTTTCTTTATTTAGTTTTGCACAGTTTATTGACTGTTTCTTTATTTAGTTTGTGTACAATTTATTGACTGGTTCTTTTTTAATTTTGTGCAGTTTATTGACTGTTTCTTTATTTAGTTTTGAACAGTTTATTAACTGTTTCTTAATATAGTTTTGTACAGTTTATTGACTGGTTCTTTATTGAGTTTTGTACAATTTATTGACTGGTTCTTTATTCAGTTTTGCACAGTTTATTGACTGGTTCTTTATTGAGTTTTGTACAGTTTATTCTCTGGTTCTTTATTTAGTTTTGTACAGTTTATTGACCGTTTCTTTATTTTGTTTTGTACAGTTTATTGACTGTTTCTTTATTGAGTTTTGTACAGTTTATTGACTGGTTCTTTATTGAGTTTTGTACAGTTTATTGACTGTTTCTTTATTGAGTTTTGTACAGTTTATTGACAGGTTCTTTATTGAGTTTTGTACAGTTTATTGACTGGTTCTTTATTGAGTTTTGTACAGTTTATTGACTGTTTCTTTATTGAGTTTTGTATAGTTTATTGACTGATTCTTTCTTGAGTTTTGTACAGTTTTTTGACTGTTTCTTTATTGAGATTTGTACAGTTTTTTGACTGTTTCTTTATTCAGTTTTGTTCAGTTTATTGACTGGTTCTTTATTTTGTTTTGTACAGTTTATTGACTGTTTCTTTATTTAGTTTGTGTACAATTTATTGACTGGTTCTTTATTTAGTTTTGTACAGTTTATTGACTGTTTCTTTATTTAGTTTTGTACAGTTTATTTACTTTTTCTTTATTTAGTTTTGTACAGTTTGTTGAATGGTTCTTTATTGAGTTTTGTACAGTTTTTTGCATGGTTCTTTATTGAGTTTTGCACAGTTTATTTACTGGTTCTTTATTTAGTTTTGTACAGTTTATTTACTGGTTCTTTTTTGAGTTTTGTGCAGTTTATTGACTGGTTCTTTTTTGAGTTTTGTAGAGTTTATTGACTCGTTGTACAGTTTTGTTCATTGGTTCTTTATTGAGTTTTGTACAGTTTATGACTGTTTCTTTATTGAGTTTTGTACATTTTATTGACTGTTTCTTTATTTAGTTTTGTACAGTTTATTATCTGGTTCTTTATTTAGTTTTGTACAGTTTATTGACTGGTTCTTTAGTGAGTTTTGTACAGTTTATTGACTGGTTCTTTATTGAGTTTTCTACAGTTTATTAACTGGTTCTTTATTTAGTTTTGTACATTTTATTGACTGTTTCTTTATTGAGTTTTGTACAGTTTATTGACTAATTCTTTATTGAGTTTTGTATAGTTTATTGACTGATTCTTTATTCAGTTTTGTACAGTTTATTGACTGGTTCTTTTTTGAGTTTTGTACAGTTTATTGACTGGTTCTTTGTTCAGTTTTGTACTGTTTATTGACTGGTTCTTTATTCAGTTTTGTACAGTTATTGACTGGTTCTTTATTCAGTTTTGTACAGTTTATTGGCTGTTTCTTTATTTAGTTTTGTACAGTTTATTGACTGTTTCAATATTTAGTTTTGTACAGTTTATTAACTGTTTCTTTATTTAGTTTTGTACAGTTTATTGACTGTTTCTTTATTTAGTTTGTGTACAATTTATTGACTGGTTCTTTATTTAGTTTTGTACAGTTTATTGACTGTTTCTTTATTTAGTTTTGTACAGTTTATTGACTGTTTCTTTATTTAGTTTTGTACAGTTTATTCACTGGTTCTTTATTGAGTTTTGAACAGTTTATTGACTGGTTCTTTATTCAGTTTTGTACAGTTTATTTACTGGTTCTTTATTGAGGTTTGTGCAGTTTATTGACTAGTTCTTTATTGAGTTTTGTACAGTTTTTTGACTGTTTCTTTATTGAGTTTTGTACAGTTTATTGACTGGTTCTTTATTTAGTTTTGTACAGTTTATTGACTGTTTCTTTATTTAGTTTTGTACAGTTTATTGATTGTTTCTTTATTGAGTTTTGTACAGTTTATTGACTGGTTCTTTATTGAGTTTTGTATTGTTTATTGACTGATTCATTATTGATTTTTGTACAGTTTTTTGACTGTTTCTTTATTGAGTTTTGTACAGTTTATTGACTGGTTCTTTATTGAGTTTCGTATTGTTTATTCACTGATTCTTTATTGAGTTTTGTACAGTTTTTTGACTGTTTCTTTATTGAGTTTTGTACAGTTTATTGACTGGTTCTTTATTTAGTTTTGTATAGTTTATTGACTGTTTCTTTATTTAGTTTTGTACAGTTTATTGATTGTTTCTTTATTGAGTTTTGTACAGTTTATTGACTGGTTCTTTATTGAGTTTTGCACAGTTTATTGACTGTTTCTTTATTGAGTTTTGTACAGTTTATTGACTGGTTCTTTATTGAGTTTTGTACAGTTTATTGACTGGTTCTTTATTGAGTTCTGTACAGTTTATTGACTGTTTCTTTATTGAGTTTTGTATAGTTTATTGACTGATTCTTTCTTGAGTTTTGTACAGTTGTTTGACTGTTTCTTTATTGAAATTTGTACAGTTTATTGACTGGTTCTTTATTCAGTTTTGTACAGTTTATTGACTGGTTCTTTATTGGGTTTGTGTACAGTTTATTGACTGGTTCTTTATTGAGTTTTGTACAGTTTTGTTGACTGGTTCTTTATTCAGTTTTGTACAGTTTATTGACTGTTTCTTTATTTAGTTTTGTACAGTTTATTGACTGTTTCTATATTTAGTCTTGTACAGTTTATTAACTGTTTCTTTATTTAGTTTTGTACAGTTTATTGACTGTTTCTTTATTTATTTTTGTACAGTTTATTGACTGTTTCTATATTTAGTTTTGTACAGTTTATTAACTGTTTCTTTATTTAGTTTTGCACAGTTTATTGACTGTTTCTTTATTTAGTTTGTGTACAATTTATTGACTGGTTCTTTTTTAATTTTGTGCAGTTGATTGACTGTTTCTTTATTTAGTTTTGAACAGTTTATTAACTGTTTCTTAATATAGTTTTGTACAGTTTATTGACTGGTTCTTTATTGAGTTTTGTACAATTTATTGACTGGTTCTTTATTCAGTTTTGCACAGTTTATTGACTGGTTCTTTATTGAGTTTTGTACAGTTTATTCTCTGGTTCTTTATTTAGTTTTGTACAGTTTATTGACCGTTTCTTTATTTTGTTTTGTACAGTTTATTGACTGTTTCTTTATTGAGTTTTGTACAGTTTATTATCTGGTTCTTTATTTAGTTTTGTACAGTTTATTGACTGGTTCTTTAGTGAGTTTTGTACAGTTTATTGACTGGTTCTTTATTGAGTTTTCTACAGTTTATTAACTGGTTCTTTATTTAGTTTTGTACATTTTATTGACTGTTTCTTTATTGAGTTTTGTACAGTTTATTGACTAATTCTTTATTGAGTTTTGTATAGTTTATTGACTGATTCTTTATTCAGTTTTGTACAGTTTATTGACTGGTTCTTTTTTGAGTTTTGTACAGTTTATTGACTGGTTCTTTGTTCAGTTTTGTACTGTTTATTGACTGGTTCTTTATTCAGTTTTGTACAGTTATTGACTGGTTCTTTATTCAGTTTTGTACAGTTTATTGGCTGTTTCTTTATTTAGTTTTGTACAGTTTATTGACTGTTTCAATATTTAGTTTTGTACAGTTTATTAACTGTTTCTTTATTTAGTTTTGTACAGTTTATTGACTGTTTCTTTATTTAGTTTGTGTACAATTTATTGACTGGTTCTTTATTTAGTTTTGTACAGTTTATTGACTGTTTCTTTATTTAGTTTGTACAGTTTATTGACTGTTTCTTTATTTAGTTTTGTACAGTTTATTCACTGGTTCTTTATTGAGTTTTGAACAGTTTATTGACTGGTTCTTTATTCAGTTTTGTACAGTTTATTTACTGGTTCTTTATTGAGGTTTGTGCAGTTTATTGACTAGTTCTTTATTGAGTTTTGTACAGTTTTTTGACTGTTTCTTTATTGAGTTTTGTACAGTTTATTGACTGGTTCTTTATTTAGTTTTGTATAGTTTATTGACTGTTTCTTTATTTAGTTTTGTACAGTTTATTGATTGTTTCTTTATTGAGTTTTGTACAGTTTATTGACTGGTTCTTTATTGAGTTTTGTATTGTTTATTGACTGATTCATTATTGATTTTTGTACAGTTTTTTGACTGTTTCTTTATTGAGTTTTGTACAGTTTATTGACTGGTTCTTTATTGAGTTTCGTATTGTTTATTCACTGATTCTTTATTGAGTTTTGTACAGTTTTTTGACTGTTTCTTTATTGAGTTTTGTACAGTTTATTGACTGGTTCTTTATTTAGTTTTGTATAGTTTATTGACTGTTTCTTTATTTAGTTTTGTACAGTTTATTGATTGTTTCTTTATTGAGTTTTGTACAGTTTATTGACTGGTTCTTTATTGAGTTTTGCACAGTTTATTGACTGTTTCTTTATTGAGTTTTGTACAGTTTATTGACTGGTTCTTTATTGAGTTTTGTACAGTTTATTGACTGGTTCTTTATTGAGTTCTGTACAGTTTATTGACTGTTTCTTTATTGAGTTTTGTATAGTTTATTGACTGATTCTTTCTTGAGTTTTGTACAGTTGTTTGACTGTTTCTTTATTGAAATTTGTACAGTTTATTGACTGGTTCTTTATTCAGTTTTGTACAGTTTATTGACTGGTTCTTTATTGGGTTTGTGTACAGTTTATTGACTGGTTCTTTATTGAGTTTTGTACAGTTTTGTTGACTGGTTCTTTATTCAGTTTTGTACAGTTTATTGACTGTTTCTTTATTTAGTTTTGTACAGTTTATTGACTGTTTCTATATTTAGTCTTGTACAGTTTATTAACTGTTTCTTTATTTAGTTTTGTACAGTTTATTGACTGTTTCTTTATTTATTTTTGTACAGTTTATTGACTGTTTCTATATTTAGTTTTGTACAGTTTATTAACTGTTTCTTTATTTAGTTTTGCACAGTTTATTGACTGTTTCTTTATTTAGTTTGTGTACAATTTATTGACTGGTTCTTTTTTAATTTTGTGCAGTTTATTGACTGTTTCTTTATTTAGTTTTGAACAGTTTATTAACTGTTTCTTAATATAGTTTTGTACAGTTTATTGACTGGTTCTTTATTGAGTTTTGTACAATTTATTGACTGGTTCTTTATTCAGTTTTGCACAGTTTATTGACTGGTTCTTTATTGAGTTTTGTACAGTTTATTCTCTGGTTCTTTATTTAGTTTTGTACAGTTTATTGACCGTTTCTTTATTTTGTTTTGTACAATTTATTGACTGTTTCTTTATTGAGTTTTGTACAGTTTATTGACTGGTTCTTTATTGAGTTTTGTACAGTTTATTGACTGTTTCTTTATTGAGTTTTGTACAGTTTATTTACAGGTTCTTTATTGAGTTTTGTACAGTTTATTGACTGGTTCTTTATTGAGTTTTGTACAGTTTATTGACTGTTTCTTTATTGAGTTTTGTATAGTTTATTGACTGATTCTTTCTTGAGTTTTGTACAGTTTTTTGACTGTTTCTTTATTGAGATTTGTACAGTTTTTTGACTGTTTCTTTATTCAGTTTTGTACAGTTTATTGACTGGTTCTTTATTTTGTTTTGTACAGTTTATTGACTGTTTCTTTATTTAGTTTGTGTACAATTTATTGACTGGTTCTTTATTTAGTTTTGTACAGTTTATTGACTGTTTCTTTATTTAGTTTTGTACAGTTTATTGACTTTTTCTTTATTTAGTTTTGTACAGTTTATTGAATGGTTCTTTATTGAGTTTTGTACAGTTTTCATGGTTCTTTATTGAGTTTTGCACAGTTTATTTACTGGTTCTTTATTTAGTTTTGTACAGTTTATTTACTGGTTCTTTTTTGAGTTTTGTGCAGTTTATTGACTGGTTCTTTTTTGAGTTTTGTAGAGTTTATTGACTCGTTGTACAGTTTTGTTGATTGGTTCTTTATTCCGTTTTGTACAGTTTATTGACTGGTTCTTTATTGAGTTTGTGTACAATTTACTGACTGGTTCTTTATTTAGTTTTGTACAGTTTATTGACTTTTTTTATTTTGTTTTGTACAGTTTATTGACTGTTTCTTTATTTAGTTTGTGTACAGTTTATTGACTGGTTCTTTATTTAGTTTTGTACAGTTTTTTGCATGGTTCTTTATTGAGTTTTGCACAGTTTATTTACTGGTTCTTTATTTAGTTTTGTACAGTTTATTTACTGGTTCTTTATTGAGTTTTGTACAGTTTATTGACAGGTTCTTTATTGAGTTTTGTACAGTTTATTGACTAATTCTATATTGAGTTTTGTACAGTTTATTGACTGGTTCTTTATTCAGTTTGGTACAGTTTATTGACTGTTTATTTATTGAGTTTTGTACAGTTTATTGACTGGTTCTTTGTTCAGTTTTGTACAGTTTATTGACTGGTTCTTTATTCAGTTTTGTACGTTTATTGACTGGTTCTTTATTCAGTTTTGTACAGTTTATTGACTGGTTCTTTATTTAGTTTTGTACAGTTTATTGACTGTTTCTTTATTTAGTTTTGTACAGTTTATTGACTGTTGCTATATTTAGTTTTGTACAGTTTATTGACTGTTTCTTTATTTAGTTTTGTAAAGTTTATTGATTGTTTCTTTATTTAGTTTGTGTACAATTTATTGACTGGTTCTTTATTTAGTTTTGTACAGTTTATTGACTTTTCTTTATTTAGTTTTGTACAGTTTATTGACTGTTTCTTTATTTAGTCTTGTACAGTTTATTAACTGTTTCTTTATTTAGTTTTGTACAGTTTATTGACTGTTTCTTTATTTATTTTTGTACAGTTTATTGACTGTTTCTATATTTAGTTTTGTACAGTTTATTAACTGTTTCTTTATTTAGTTTTGCACAGTTTATTGACTGTTTCTTTATTTAGTTTGTGTACAATTTATTGACTGGTTCTTTTTTAATTTTGTGCAGTTTATTGACTGTTTCTTTATTTAGTTTTGAACAGTTTATTAACTGTTTCTTAATATAGTTTTGTACAGTTTATTGACTGGTTCTTTATTGAGTTTTGTACAATTTATTGACTGGTTCTTTATTCAGTTTTGCACAGTTTATTGACTGGTTCTTTATTGAGTTTTGTACAGTTTATTCTCTGGTTCTTTATTTAGTTTTGTACAGTTTATTGACCGTTTCTTTATTTTGTTTTGTACAGTTTATTGACTGTTTCTTTATTGAGTTTTGTACAGTTTATTGACTGGTTCTTTATTGAGTTTTGTACAGTTTATTGACTGTTTCTTTATTGAGTTTTGTACAGTTTATTGACAGGTTCTTTATTGAGTTTTGTACAGTTTATTGACTGGTTCTTTATTGAGTTTTGTACAGTTTATTGACTGTTTCTTTATTGAGTTTTGTATAGTTTATTGACTGATTCTTTCTTGAGTTTTGTACAGTTTTTTGCATGGTTCTTTATTGAGTTTTGCACAGTTTATTTACTGGTTCTTTATTTAGTTTTGTACAGTTTATTTACTGGTTCTTTATTGAGTTTTGTACAGTTTATTGACAGGTTCTTTATTGAGTTTTGTACAGTTTATTGACTAATTCTATATTGAGTTTTGTACAGTTTATTGACTGGTTCTTTATTCAGTTTGGTACAGTTTATTGACTGTTTATTTATTGAGTTTTGTACAGTTTATTGACTGGTTCTTTGTTCAGTTTTGTACAGTTTATTGACTGGTTCTTTATTCAGTTTTGTACGTTTATTGACTGGTTCTTTATTCAGTTTTGTACAGTTTATTGACTGGTTCTTTATTTAGTTTTGTACAGTTTATTGACTGTTTCTTTATTTAGTTTTGTACAGTTTATTGACTGTTGCTATATTTAGTTTTGTACAGTTTATTGACTGTTTCTTTATTTAGTTTTGTAAAGTTTATTGATTGTTTCTTTATTTAGTTTGTGTACAATTTATTGACTGGTTCTTTATTTAGTTTTGTACAGTTTATTGACTTTTCTTTATTTAGTTTTGTACAGTTTATTGACTGTTTCTTTATTGAGTTTTGTACAGTTTATTAACTGTTTCTTTATTTAGTTTTGTACAGTTTATTGACTGTTTCTATATTTAGTTTTGTACAGTTTATTAACTGTTTCTTTATTTAGTTTTGCACAGTTTATTGACTGTTTCTTTATTTAGTTTGTGTACAATTTATTGACTGGTTCTTTTTTAATTTTGTGCAGTTTATTGACTGTTTCTTTATTTAGTTTTGAACAGTTTATTAACTGTTTCTTAATATAGTTTTGTACAGTTTATTGACTGGTTCTTTATTGAGTTTTGTACAATTTATTGACTGGTTCTTTATTCAGTTTTGCACAGTTTATTGACTGGTTCTTTATTGAGTTTTGTACAGTTTATTCTCTGGTTCTTTATTTAGTTTTGTACAGTTTATTGACCGTTTCTTTATTTTGTTTTGTACAGTTTATTGACTGTTTCTTTATTGAGTTTTGTACAGTTTATTGACAGGTTCTTTATTGAGTTTTGTACAGTTTATTGACTGGTTCTTTATTGAGTTTTGTACAGTTTATTGACTGTTTCTTTATTGAGTTTTGTATATTTTATTGACTGATTCTTTCTTGAGTTTTGTACAGTTTTTTGACTGTTTCTTTATTGAGTTTTGTATAGTTTATTGACTGATTCTTTCTTGAGTTTTGTACAGTTTTTTGACTGTTTCTTTATTGAGATTTGTACAGTTTATTGACTGTTTCTTTATTTAGTTTGTGTACAATTTATTGACTGGTTCTTTATTTAGTTTTGTACAGTTTATTGACTGTTTCTTTATTTAGTTTTGTACAGTTTATTGACTTTTTCTTTATTTAGTTTTGTACAGTTTATTGAATGGTTCTTTATTGAGTTTTGTACAGTTTTTTGCATGGTTCTTTATTGAGTTTTGCACAGTTTATTTACTGGTTCTTTATTTAGTTTTGTACAGTTTATTTACTGGTTCTTTTTTGAGTTTTGTGCAGTTTATTGACTGGTTCTTTTTTGAGTTTTGTAGAGTTTATTGACTCGTTGTACAGTTTTGTTGATTGGTTCTTTATTCCGTTTTGTACAGTTTATTGACTGGTTCTTTATTGAGTTTGTGTACAATTTACTGACTGGTTCTTTATTTAGTTTTGTACAGTTTATTGACTTTTTTTATTTTGTTTTGTACAGTTTATTGACTGTTTCTTTATTTAGTTTGTGTACAGTTTATTGACTGGTTCTTTATTTAGTTTTGTACAGTTTTTTGCATGGTTCTTTATTGAGTTTTGCACAGTTTATTTACTGGTTCTTTATTTAGTTTTGTACAGTTTATTTACTGGTTCTTTATTGAGTTTTGTACAGTTTATTGACAGGTTCTTTATTGAGTTTTGTAGAGTTTATTGACTAATTCTATATTGAGTTTTGTACAGTTTATTGACTGGTTCTTTATTCAGTTTGGTACAGTTTATTGACTGTTTATTTATTGAGTTTTGTACAGTTTATTGACTGGTTCTTTGTTCAGTTTTGTACAGTTTATTGACTGGTTCTTTATTCAGTTTTGTACGTTTATTGACTGGTTCTTTATTCAGTTTTGTACAGTTTATTGACTGGTTCTTTATTTAGTTTTGTACAGTTTATTGACTGTTTCTTTATTTAGTTTTGTACAGTTTATTGACTGTTGCTATATTTAGTTTTGTACAGTTTATTGACTGTTTCTTTATTTAGTTTTGTAAAGTTTATTGATTGTTTCTTTATTTAGTTTGTGTACAATTTATTGACTGGTTCTTTATTTAGTTTTGTACAGTTTATTGACTTTTCTTTATTTAGTTTTGTACAGTTTATTGACTGTTTCTTTATTTAGTTTTGTACAGTTTATTGACAGGTTCTTTATTGAGTTTTGTACAGTTTATTGACTGGTTCTTTATTCAGTTTTGTAATGTTTATTGACTGGTTCTTTATTGAGTTTTGTACAGTTTATTGACTTGTTCTTTATTGAGTTTTGTACAGTGTATTGACTGGTTCTTTATTGAGTTTTGTACAGTTTTTTGACTGGTTCTTTATTTAGTTGTGTACAGTTTATTGACTGGTTCTTTATTGGCTTTATTACAGTTTATTGACTGGTTCTTTATTTAGTTTTGTATAGTTTATTGACTTGTTCTTTGTTTAGTTTTGTACAGTTTATTGACTGTTTCTTTATTTAGTTTTGTACAGTTGATTGACTGTTTCAATATTTAGTTTTGTACAGTTTATTAACTGTTTCTTTATTTAGTTGTGTACAGTTTAATGACTGTTTCTTTATTTAGTTTTTGTACAATTTATTGACTGGTTCTTTATTTAGTTTTATACAGTTTATTGACTGTTTCTTTATTTAGTTTTGTACAGTTTATTAACTGTTTCTTTATTTAGTTTTGTACAGTTTATTGACTGGGTCATTATTGAGTTTTGAACAGTTTATTGACTGGTTCTTTATTCAGTTTTGTACAGTTTATTGACTGGTTCTTGATTGAGTTTTGTACTGTTTATTGACTGTTTCTTTATTGAGTTTTGTATTGTTTATTGACTGATTCTTTATTGAGTTTTGTACAGTTTATTGACTGTTTCTTTATTGAGTTTTGTACAGTTTTTTGACTGGTTCTATATTGAGTTTTGTACAGTTTATTGACTGTTTCTTGATTGAGTTTTGTACAGTTTATTGACTGTTTCTTTATTTAGTTTTGTACAGTTTATTGACTGGTTCTTTATTTAGTTTTGTACAGTTTATTGACTGGTTCTTTATTGAGTTTTGTACAGTTTATTGACTGGTTCTTTATTGCGTTTTGTACAGTTTATTGACTGGTTCTTTATTGAGTTTTGTACAGTTTATTGACTGGTTCTATATTTAGTTTTGTACAGTTTATTGACTGGTTCTTTATTGACTGTTGTACAGTTTATTGACTGGTTCTTTATTGAGTTTTGTATAGTTTATTGACTTGTTCTTTGTTCAGTTTTGTACTGTTTATTGACTGGTTCTTTATTCAGTTTTGTTCAGTTTATTGACTGGTTCTTAATTCAGTTTTGTACAGTTTATTGACAGATTCTTTATTTAGTTTTTTCAGTTTATTGACTGTTTCTTTATTTAGTTTTGTACAGTTTATTGACTGTTTCTATATTTAGTTTTGTAAAGTTTATTGATTGTTACTTTATTTAGTTTGTGTACAATTTATTGACTGGTTCTTTATTTAGTTTTGTACAGTTCATTGACTTTTTCTTTATTTAGTTTTGTACAGTTTATTGACTGTTTCTATATTTAGTTTTGTACAGTTTGTTAACTGTTTCTTTATTTAGTTTTGTACAGTTTATTGACTTTTTTTATTTTGTTTTGTACAGTTTATTGACTGTTTCTTTATTTAGTTTGTGTTCAGTTTATTGACTGGTTCTTTATTTAGTTTTGTACAGTTTTTTGCCTGGTTCTTTATTTAGTTCTGTACAGTTTATTTACTGGTTCTTTATTGAGTTTTGTACAGTTTATTGACTGGTTCTTTATTGAGTTTTGTACAGTTTATTGACTGGTTCTTTATTGAGTTTTGTACAGTTCATTGACTAATTCTGTATTGAGTTTTGTACAGTTTATTGACTGGTTCTTTATTCAGTTTTGCACAGTTTATTGACTGTTTATTTATTGAGTTTTGTACAGTTTATTGACTGGTTCTTTGTTCAGTTTTGTACAGTTTATTGACTGGTTCTTTATTCAGTTTTGTACAGTTTATTAACTGGTTCTTTATTTAGTTTTGTACAGTTTATTGACTGTTTCTTTATTTAGTTTTGTACAGTTTATTGACTGTTCCTATATTTAGTTTTGTACAGTTTATTGACTTTTTCTTTATTTAGTTTTGTACAGTTTATTGAATGGTTCTTTATTGAGTTTTGTACAGTTTTTTGCATGGTTCTTTATTGAGTTTTGCACAGTTTATTTACTGGTTCTTTATTTAGTTTTGTATAGTTTATTTACTGGTTCTTTTTTGAGTTTTGTGCAGTTTATTGACTGGTTCTTTTTTGAGTTTTGTAGAGTTTATTGACTCGTTGTACAGTTTTGTTGACTGGTTCTTTATTCCGTTTTGTACAGTTTATTGACTGGTTCTTTATTGAGTTTGTGTACAATTTACTGACTGGTTCTTTATTTAGTTTTGTACAGTTTATTGACTTTTTTTATTTTGTTTTGTACAGTTTTTTGACTGTTTCTTTATTTAGTTTGTGTACAGTTTATTGACTGGTTCTTTATTTAGTTTTGTACAGTTTTTTGCATGGTTCTTTATTGAGTTTTGCACAGTTTATTTACTGGTTCTTTATTTAGTTTTGTACAGTTTATTTACTGGTTCTTTATTGAGTTTTGTACAGTTTATTGACAGGTTCTTTATTGAGTTTTGTACAGTTTATTGACTAATTCTATATTGAGTTTTGTACAGTTTATTGACTGGTTCTTTATTCAGTTTGGTACAGTTTATTGACTGTTTTTTATTGAGTTTTGTACAGTTTATTGACTGGTTCTTTGTTCAGTTTTGTACAGTTTATAGACTGGTTCTTTATTCAGTTTTGTACAGTTTATTGACTGGTTCTTTATTCAGTTTTGTACAGTTTATTGACTGGTTCTTTATTTAGTTTTGTACAGTTTATTGACTGTTTCTTTATTTAGTTTTGTACAGTTTATTGACTGTTGCTATATTTAGTTTTGTACAGTTTATTGACTGTTTCTTTATTTAGTTTTGTAAAGTTTATTGATTGTTTCTTTATTTAGTTTGTGTACAATTTATTGACTGGTTCTTGATTTAGTTTTGTACAGTTTATTGACTTTTCTTTATTTAGTTTTGTACAGTTTATTGACTGTTTCTTTATTTAGTTTTGTACAGTTTATTGACAGGTTCTTTATTGAGTTTTGTACAGTTTATTGACTGGTTCTTTATTCAGTTTTGTAATGTTTATTGACTGGTTCTTTATTGAGTTTTGTACAGTTTATTGACTTGTTCTTTATTGAGTTTTGTACAGTTTATTGACTGGTTCTTTATTGAGTTTTGTACAGTTTATTGACTGGTTCTTTATTTAGTTTTGTACAGTTTATTGACTGGTTCTTTATTGACTTTATTACAGTTTATTGACTGGTTCTTTATTTAGTTTTGTATAGTTTATTGACTTGTTCTTTGTTTAGTTTTGTACAGTTTATTGGCTGTTTCTTTATTTAGTTTTGTACAGTTGATTGACTGTTTCAATATTTAGTTTTGTACAGTTTATTAACTGTTTCTTTATTTAGTTTTGTACAGTTTAATGACTGTTTCTTTATTTAGTTTTTGTACAATTTATTGACTGGTTCTTTATTTAGTTTTATACAGTTTATTGACTGTTTCTTTATTTAGTTTTGTACAGTTTATTGACTGTTTCTTTATTTAGTTTTGTACAGTTTATTGACTGGGTCATTATTGAGTTTTGAACAGTTTATTGACTGGTTCTTTATTCAGTTTTGTACAGTTTATTGACTGGTTCTTGATTGAGTTTTGTACTGTTTATTGACTGTTTCTTTATTGAGTTTTGTATTGTTTATTGACTGATTCTTTATTGAGTTTTGTACAGTTTATTGACTGTTTCTTTATTTAGTTTTGTACAGTTCATTGACTAATTCTGTATTGAGTTTTGTACAGTTTATTGACTGGTTTTTTATTCAGTTTTGCACAGTTTATTGACTGTTTATTTATTGAGTTTTGTACAGTTTATTGACTGGTTCTTTGTTCAGTTTTGTACAGTTTATTGACTGGTTCTTTATTCAGTTTTGTACAGTTTATTAACTGGTTCTTTATTTAGTTTTGTACAGTTTATTGACTGTTTCTTTATTTAGTTTTGTACAGTTTATTGACTGTTCCTATATTTAGTTTTGTACAGTTTATTGACTTTTCTTTATTTAGTTTTGTACAGTTTATTGACTGTTTCTTTATTTACTTTTGTACAGTTTATTGACAGGTTCTTTATTGAGTTTTGTACAGTTTATTGACTGGTTCTTTATTCAGTTTATTGACTGGTTCTTTATTGAGTTTTGTACAGTTTATTGACTTGTTCTTTATTGAGTTTTGTACAGTTTATTGACTGGTTCTTTATTGAGTTTTGTACAGTTTTTTGACTGGTTCTTTATTTAGTTTTGTACAGTTTATTGACTGGTTCTTTATTGACTTTATTACAGTTTATTGACTGGTTCTTTATTTAGTTTTGTATAGTTTATTGACTTGTTCTTTGTTTAGTTTTGTACAGTTTATTGACTGTTTCTTTATTTAGTTTTGTACAGTTGATTGACTGTTTCAATATTTAGTTTTGTACAGTTTATTAACTGTTTCTTTATTTAGTTTTGTACAGTTTAATGACTGTTTCTTTATTTAGTTTTTGTACAATTTATTGACTGGTTCTTTATTTAGTTTTATACAGTTTATTGACTGTTTCTTTATTTAGTTTTGTACAGTTTATTAACTGTTTCTTTATTTAGTTTTGTACAGTTTATTGACTGGGTCATTATTGAGTTTTGAACAGTTTATTGACTGGTTCTTTATTCAGTTTTGTACAGTTTATTGACTGGTTCTTGATTGAGTTTTGTACTGTTTATTGACTGTTTCTTTATTGAGTTTTGTATTGTTTATTGACTGATTCTTTATTGAGTTTTGTACAGTTTATTGACTGTTTCTTTATTTAGTTTTGTACAGTTCATTGACTAATTCTGTATTGAGTTTTGTACAGTTTATTGACTGGTTCTTTATTCAGTTTTGCACAGTTTATTGACTGTTTCTTTATTTAGTTTTGTATAGTTTATTGACTTGTTCTTTGTTTAGTTTTGTACAGTTTATTGACTGTTTCTTTATTTAGTTTTGTACAGTTGATTGACTGTTTCAATATTTAGTTTTGTACAGTTTATTAACTGTTTCTTTATTTAGTTTTGTACAGTTTAATGACTGTTTCTTTATTTAGTTTTTGTACAATTTATTGACTGGTTCTTTATTTAGTTTTATACAGTTTATTGACTGTTTCTTTATTTAGTTTTGTACAGTTTATTAACTGTTTCTTTATTTAGTTTTGTACAGTTTATTGACTGGGTCATTATTGAGTTTTGAACAGTTTATTGACTGGTTCTTTATTCAGTTTTGTACAGTTTTTTGACTGGTTCTTGATTGAGTTTTGTACTGTTTATTGACTGTTTCTTTATTGAGTTTTGTATTGTTTATTGACTGATTCTTTATTGAGTTTTGTACAGTTTATTGACTGTTTCTTTATTTAGTTTTGTACAGTTCATTGACTAATTCTGTATTGAGTTTTGTACAGTTTATTGACTGGTTCTTTATTCAGTTTTGCACAGTTTATTGACTGTTTATTTATTGAGTTTTGTACAGTTTATTGACTGGTTCTTTGTTCAGTTTTGTACAGTTTATTGACTGGTTCTTTATTCAGTTTTGTACAGTTTATTAACTGGTTCTTTATTTAGTTTTGTACAGTTTATTGACTGTTTCTTTAGTTAGTTTTGTACAGTTTATTGACTGTTCCTATATTTAGTTTTGTACAGTTTATTGACTTTTCTTTATTTAGTTTTGTACAGTTTATTGACTGTTTCTTTATTTACTTTTGTACAGTTTATTGACAGGTTCTTTATTGAGTTTTGTACAGTTTATTGACTGGTTCTTTATTCAGTTTTGTAATGTTTATTGACTGGTTCTTTATTGAGTTTTGTACAGTTTATTGACTTGTTCTTTATTGAGTTTTGTACAGTTTATTGACTGGTTCTTTATTGATTTTTGTACAGTTTTTTGACTGGTTCTTTATTTAGTTTTGTACAGTTTATTGACTGGTTCTTTATTGACTTTATTACAGTTTATTGACTGGTTCTTTATTTAGTTTTGTATAGTTTATTGACTTGTTCTTTGTTTAGTTTTGTACAGTTTATTGACTGTTTCTTTATTTAGTTTTGTACAGTTGATTGACTGTTTCAATATTTAGTTTTGTACAGTTTATTAACTGTTTCTTTATTTAGTTTTGTACAGTTTAATGACTGTTTCTTTATTTAGTTTTTGTACAATTTATTGACTGGTTCTTTATTTAGTTTTGTACAGTTTATTGACTGTTTCTTTATTTAGTTTTGTACAGTTTATTAACTGTTTCTTTATTTAGTTTTGTACAGTTTATTGACTGGGTCATTATTGAGTTTTGAACAGTTTATTGACTGGTTCTTTATTCAGTTTTGTACAGTTTATTGACTGGTTCTTGATTGAGTTTTGTACTGTTTATTGACTGTTTCTTTATTGAGTTTTGTATTGTTTATTGACTGATTCTTTATTGAGTTTTGTACAGTTTATTGACTGTTTCTTTATTTAGTTTTGTACAGTTCATTGACTAATTCTTTATTGAGTTTTGTACAGTTTATTGACTGGTTCTTTATTCAGTTTTGCACAGTTTATTGACTGTTTATTTATTGAGTTTTGTACAGTTTATTGACTGGTTCTTTGTTCAGTTTTGTACAGTTTATTGACTGGTTCTTTATTCAGTTTTGTACAGTTTATTAACTGGTTCTTTATTTAGTTTTGTACAGTTTATTGACTGTTTCTTTATTTAGTTTTGTACAGTTTATTGACTGTTCCTATATTTAGTTTTGTACAGTTTATTGACTGTTTCTTTATTTAGTTTTGTAAAGTTTTATGATTGTTACTTTATTTAGTTTGTGTACAATTTATTGACTGGTTCTTAATTTAGTTTTGTACAGTTCATTGACTTTTTCTTTATTTAGTTTTGTACAGTTTATTGACTGGTTCTTAATTCAGTTTTGTACAGTTTATTGACAGATTCTTTATTTAGTTTTGTTCAGTTTATTGACTGTTTCTTTATTTAGTTTTGTACAGTTTATTGACTGTTTCTATATTTAGTTTTGTAAAGTTTATTGATTGTTACTTTATTTAGTTTGTGTACAATTTATTGACTGGTTCTTTATTTAGTTTTATACAGTTCATTGACTTTTTCTTTATTTAGTTTTGTACAGTTTATTGACTGTTTCTATATTTAGTTTTGTACAGTTTGTTAACTGTTTCTTTATTTAGTTTTGTACAGTTTATTGACTTTTTTTATTTTGTTTTGTACAGTTTATTGACTGTTTCTTTATTTAGTTTGTGTTCAGTTTATTGACTGGTTCTTTATTTAGTTTTGTACAGTTTTTTGCCTGGTTCTTTATTTAGTTCTGTACAGTTTATTTACTGGTTCTTTATTGAGTTTTGTACAGTTTATTGACTGGTTCTTTATTGAGTTTTGTACAGTTTATTGACTGGTTCTTTATTGAGTTTTGTACAGTTCATTGACTAATTCTGTATTGAGTTTTGTACAGTTTATTGACTGGTTCTTTATTCAGTTTTGCACAGTTTATTGACTGTTTATTTATTGAGTTTTGTACAGTTTATTGACTGGTTCTTTATTTAGTTTTGTACAGTTTATTGACTGGTTCTTTATTCAGTTTTGTACAGTTTATTAACTGGTTCTTTATTTAGTTTTGTACAGTTTATTGACTGTTTCTTTATTTAGTTTTGTACAGTTTATTGACTGTTCCTATATTTAGTTTTGTACAGTTTATTGACTGTTTCTTTATTTAGTTTTGTAAAGTTTATTGATTGTTACTTTATTTAGTTTGTGTACAATTTATTGACTGGTTCTTTATTTAGTTTTGTACAGTTCATTGACTTTTTCTTTATTTAGTTTTGTACAGTTTATTGACTGGTTATTTATTTAGTTTTGTACAGTTTATTGACTGGTTCTTTATTTAGTTTTGTACAGTTTATTGATTTTTTTTATTTTGTTTTGTACAGTTTATTGACTGTTTCTTTATTGAGTTTTGTACAGTTTATTGACTGGTTCTTTATTTAGTTTTGTACAGTTTATTGACTGTTTCTTTATTGAGTTTTGTACAGTTTATTGATTGGTTCTTTATTGAGTTTTATACAGTTTTTTGACTGTTTCTTTATTGAGTTTTGTACAGTTTATTGACTGGTTCATTATTCAATTTTGTACAGTTTATTGACTGGTTCTTTATTTAGTTTTGTACAGTTTATTGACTGTTTCTTTATTTAGTTTTGTACAGTTTATTTACTGGTTCTTTATTGAGTTTTGTACAGTTTATTGACTGGTTCTTTATTTAGTTTTGTACAGTTTATTGACTGTTTCTTTATTTAGTTTTGTACAGTTTATTGACTGGTTCTTTATTTAGTTTTATACAGTTTATTGACTGTTTCTTTATTGAGTTTTGTATTGTTTATTGACTGATTCTTTATTGAGTTTTGTACAGTTTGTTGACTGTTTCTTTATTGAGTTTTGTACAGTTTTTTGACTGGTTCTATATTGAGTTTTGTACAGTTTATTGACTGTTTCTTGATTTTGTTTTGTACAGTTTATTGACTGTTTCTTTATTTAGTTTTGTACAGTTTATTGACTGGTTCCTTATTTAGTTTTGTACAGTTTATTCACTGGTTCTTTATTGAGTTTTGTACAGTTTATTGACTGGTTCTTTATTGAGTTTTGTACAGTTTATTGACTGGTTCTTTATTGAGTTTTGTACAGTTTATTGACTGGTTCTATATTTAGTTTTGTACAGTTTATTGACTGGTTCTTTATTGACTTTTGTACAGTTTATTGACTGGTTCTTTATTGAGTTTTGTATAGTTTATTGACTTGTTCTTTGTTCAGTTTTGTACTGTTTATTGACTGGTTCTTTATTCAGTTTTGTGCAGTTTATTGACTGGTTCTTAATTCAGTTTTGTACAGTTTATTGACAGATTCTTTATTTAGTTTTGTTCAGTTTATTGACTGTTTCTTTATTTAGTTTTGTACAGTTTATTGACTGTTTCTATATTTAGTTTTGTAAAGTTTATTGATTGTTACTTTATTTAGTTTGTGTACAATTTATTGACTGGTTCTTTATTTAGTTTTGTACAGTTCATTGACTTTTTCTTTATTTAGTTTTGTACAGTTTATTGACTGTTTCTATATTTAGTTTTGTACAGTTTGTTAACTGTTTCTTTATTTAGTTTTGTACAGTTTATTGACTTTTTTTATTTTGTTTTGTACAGTTTATTGACTGTTTCTTTATTTAGTTTGTGTTCAGTTTATTTACTGGTTCTTTATTTAGTTTTGTACAGTTTTTTGCCTGGTTCTTTATTTAGTTCTGTACAGTTTATTTACTGGTTCTTTATTGAGTTTTGTACAGTTTATTGACTGGTTCTTTATTGAGTTTTGTACAGTTTATTGACTGGTTCTTTATTGAGTTTTGTACAGTTCATTGACTAATTCTGTATTGAGTTTTGTACAGTTTATTGACTGGTTCTTTATTCAGTTTTGCACAGTTTATTGACTGTTTATTTATTGAGTTTTGTACAGTTTATTGACTGGTTCTTTGTTCAGTTTTGTACAGTTTATTGACTGGTTCTTTATTCAGTTTTGTACAGTTTATTAACTGGTTCTTTATTTAGTTTTGTACAGTTTATTGACTGTTTCTTTATTTAGTTTTGTACAGTTTATTGACTGTTCCTATATTTAGTTTTGTACAGTTTATTGACTGTTTCTTTATTTAGTTTTGTAAAGTTTATTGATTGTTACTTTATTTAGTTTGTGTACAATTTATTGACTGGTTCTTTATTTAGTTTTGTACAGTTCATTGACTTTTTCTTTATTTAGTTTTGTACAGTTTATTGACTGGTTCTTTATTTAGTTTTGTACAGTTTATTGACTGGTTCTTTATTTAGTTTTGTACAGTTTATTGACTTTTTTATTTTGTTTTGTACAGTTTATTGACTGTTTCTTTATTGAGTTTTGTACAGTTTATTGACTGGTTCTTTATTTAGTTTTGTACAGTTTATTGACTGTTTCTTTATTGAGTTTTGTACAGTTTATTGATTGGTTCTTTATTGAGTTTTGTACAGTTTTTTGACTGTTTCTTTATTGAGTTTTGTACAGTTTATTGACTGGTTCATTATTCAATTTTGTACAGTTTATTGACTGGTTCTTTATTTAGTTTTGTACAGTTTATTGACTGTTTCTTTATTTAGTTTTGTACAGTTTATTTACTGGTTCTTTATTGAGTTTTGTACAGTTTATTGACTGGTTCTTTATTTAGTTTTGTACAGTTTATTGACTGTTTCTTTATTTAGTTTTGTACAGTTTATTGACTGGTTCTTTATTTAGTTTTGTACAGTTTATTGACTGTTTCTTTATTTAGTTTTGTACAGTTTATATACTGGTTCTTTATTGAGTTTTGTACAGTTTATTGACTGGTTCTTTATTTTGTTTTGTACAGTTTATTGACTGTTTCTATATTTAGTTTTGTACAGTTTATTGAATGGTTCTTTATCGAGTTTTGTACAGTTTATTGACTGGTTCTTCATTGAGTTTTGTACAGTTTATTGACTGTTTCTTTATTGAGTTTTGTACAGTTTATTGACTGTTTTTTTTGTTTTGTACAGTTTATTGACTGTTTCTATATTTAGTTTTGTACAGTTTATTGAATGGTTCTTTATTGCGTTTTGCACAGTATATTGACTGGTTCTTCATTGAGTTTTGTACAGTTTATTGACTGGTTCTTTATTCAGTTTTGTGCAGTTTATTGACTGGTTCTTTTTTGAGTTTTGTACAGTTTATTGACTGGTTCTTTATTCAGTTTTGTACAGTTTATTGACTGGTTCTTTATTGGGTTTGTGTACAGTTTATTGACTGGTTCTTTATTGATTTTTGTACAGTTTATTGACTGGTTCTTATTTCTGTTTTCTACAGTTTATTGACTGGTTCTTTAATGAGTTTGTGTACAATTTATTGACTGGTTCTTTATTTAGTTTTGTACAGTTTATTGACTTTTTTTATTTTGTTTTGTACAGTTTATTGACTGTTTCTTTATTTAGTTTGTGTACAGTTTATTGACTGGTTCTTTATTTAGTTTTGTACAGTTTATTGACTGGTTCTTTATTGAGTTTTGTACAGTTTATTGACATTTTCTTTATTGAGTTTTGTACAGTTTATTGACTGGTTCTTTATTGAGTTTTGTACAGTTTATTGACTGGTTCTTTATTGAGTTTTGTACAGTTCATTGACTAATTCTGTATTGAGTTTTGTACAGTTTATTGACTGTTTCTATATTTAGTTTTGTACAGTTTGTTAACTGTTTCTTTATTTAGTTTTGTACAGTTTATTGACTTTTTTTATTTTGTTTTGTACAGTTTATTGACTGTTTCTTTATTTAGTTTGTGTTCAGTTTATTGACTGGTTCTTTATTTAGTTTTGTACAGTTTTTTGCCTGGTTCTTTATTTAGTTCTGTACAGTTTATTTACTGGTTCTTTATTGAGTTTTGTACAGTTCATTGACTAATTCTGTATTGAGTTTTGTACAGTTTATTGACTGGTTCTTTATTCAGTTTTGCACAGTTTATTGACTGTTTATTTATTGAGTGTTGTACAGTTTATTGACTGGTTCTTTGTTCAGTTTTGTACAGTTTATTGACTGATTCTTTATTCAGTTTTGTACAGTTTATTAACTGGTTCTTTATTTAGTTTTGTACAGTTTATTGACTGTTTCTTTATTTAGTTTTGTACAGTTTATTGACTGTTCTAATATTTAGTTTTGTACAGTTTATTGACTGTTTCTTTATTTAGTTTTGTAAAGTTTATTGATTGTTACTTTATTTAGTTTGTGTACAATTTATTGACTGGTTCTTTATTTAGTTTTGTACAGTTCATTGACTTTTTGTTTATTTAGTTTTGTACAGTTTATTGACTGGTTCTTTATTTAGTTTTGTACAGTTTATTGACTGTTTCTTTATTTAGTTTTGTACAGTTTATTGACTGTTCAATATTTAGTTTTGTACAGTTTATTAACTGTTTCTTTACTTAGTTTTGTACAGTTTAATGACTGTTTCTTTATTTAGTTTTGTACAGTTTACTGACTTTTTTTATTTTGTTTTGTACAGTTTATTGACTGTTTATTTATTTAGTTTGTGTTCAGTTTATTGACTGGTTCTTTATTTAGTTTTGTACAGTTTTTTGCCTGGTTCTTTATTTAGTTCTGTACAGTTTATTGACTGGATCTTTATTGAGTTTTGTACAGTTTATTGACTGGTTCTTTATTGAGTTTTGTACAGTTTATTGACTGGTTCTTTATTGAGTTTTGTACAGTTCATTGACTAATTCTGTATTGAGTTTTGTACAGTTTATTGACTGGTTCTTTATTCAGTTTTGCACAGTTTATTGAGTGTTTATTTATTGAGTTTTGTACAGTTTATTGACTGGTTCTTTGTTCAGTTTTGAACAGTTTATTGACTGGTTCTTTATTCAGTCTTGTACAGTTTATTAACTGGTTCTTTATTTAGTTTTGTACAGTTTATTGACTGTTTCTTTATTTAGTTTTGTACAGTTTATAGACTGTTCCTATATTTAGTTTTGTACAGTTTATTGACTGTTTCTTTATTTAGTTTTGTAAAGTTTATTGATTGTTACTTTATTTAGTTTGTGTACAATTTATTGACTGCTTCTTTATTTAGTTTTGTACAGTTCATTGACTTTTTCTTTATTGAGTTTTGTACAGTTTATTGACTGGTTCTTTTTTGAGTTTTGTACAGTTTATTGACTGGTTCTTTATTTAGTTTTGTACAGTTTATTGACTGGTTCTTTATTGACTTTTGTACAGTTTATTGACTGGTTCTTTATTGAGTTTTGTATAGTTCGTTGACTTGTTCTTTGTTCAGTTTTGTACTGTTTATTGACTGGTTCTTTATTCAGTTTTGTTCAGTTTATTGACTGGTTCTTTATTCAGTTTTGTACAGTTTATTGACTGGTTCTTTATTTAGTTTTGTACAGTTTATTGACTGTTTCTATATTTAGTTTTGTACAGTTTATTAACTGTTTCTTTATTTAGTTTTGTACAGTTTATTGACTGTTTCTTTATTTAGTTTTGTACAGTTTATTGACTGTTTCTATATTTAGTTTTGTACAGTTTATTAACTGTTTCTATATTTAGTTTTGTACAGTTTATTAACTGTTTCTGTATTTAGTTTGTGTACAATTTATTGACTGGTTCTTTATTTAGTTTTGTGGAGTTTATTGACTGTTTCTTTATTTAGTTTTGTACAGTTTATTTACTGTTTCTTAATTTAGTTTTGTACAGTTGATTGACTGGTTCTTTATTGAGTTTTGTACAGTTTATTGACTGTTTCTTTATTTTCTTTATTTAGTTTTGTACAGTTTATTGACTGGTTCTTTATTGAGTTTTGTACAGTTTATTGACTGGTTCTTTATTTAGTTTTGTTCAGTTTATTGACTGTTTCTTTATTTAGTTTTGTACAGTTTATTGACTGTTTCTTTATTTAGTTTTGTACAGTTTATTAACTGTTTCTTTATTTAGTTTTGTACAGTTTATTGACTGGTTCTTTATTGAGTTTTGAACAGTTTATTGACTGGTTCTTTATTCAGTTTTGTACAGTTTATTTACTGGTTCTTTATTGAGGTTTGTACAGTTTATTAACTGTTTCTGTATTTAGTTTGTGTACAATTTATTGACTGGTTCTTTATTTAGTTTTGTGGAGTTTATTGACTGTTTCTTTTTTTAGTTTTGTACAGTTTATTTACTGTTTCTTAATTTAGTTTTGTACAGTTGATTGACTGGTTCTTTATTGAGTTTTGTACAGTTTATTGACTGTTTCTTTATTTTCTTTATTTAGTTTTGTACAGTTTATTGACTGGTTCTTTATTGAGTTTTGTACAGTTTATTGACTGTTTCTTTATTTAGTTTTGTTCAGTTTATTGACTGTTTCTTTATTTAGTTTTGTACAGTTTATTGACTGTTTCTTAATTGAGTTTTGTACAGTTTATTGACTGGTTCTTTATTTAGTTTTGTACAGTTTATTGACTGTTTCTTTATTGAGTTTTGTACAGTTTATTGACTGGTTCTTTATTGAGTTTTGTAAAGTTTATTGACTGGTTCTTTATTGAGATTTGTACAGTTTATTGACTGGTTCTTTATTGAGTTTTGTACAGTTTATTGATTGGTTCTTTATTTAGTTTTGTACAGTTTATTGACTGTTTCTTTATTGAGTTTTGTACAGTTTATTGATTGGTTCTTTATTGAGTTTTGTACAGTTTTTTGACTGTTTCTTTATTGAGTTTTGTACAGTTTATTGACTGGTTCTTTATTCAGTTTTGTACAGTTTATTGACAGGTTCTTTATTTAGTTTTGTACAGTTTATTGACTGTTTCTTTATTTAGTTTTGTACAGTTTATTTACTGGTTCTTTATTGAGTTTTGTACAGTTTATTCACTGGTTCTTTATTTAGTTTTGTACAGTTTATTGACTGGTTCTTCATTGAGTTTTGTACAGTTTATTGACTGTTTCTTTATTGAGTTTTGTACAGTTTATTGACTGTTTCTTTATTGAGTTTTGCACAGTTTATTGACTGGTTCTTCATTGAGTTTTGTACAGTTTATTGACTGGTTCTTTATTCAGTTTTGTGCAGTTTATTGACTGGTTCTTTTTTGAGTTTTGTACAGTTTATTGACTGGTTCTTTATTCAGTTTTGTACAGTTTATTGACTGGTTCTTTATTGGGTTTGTGTACAGTTTATTGACTGGTTCTTTATTGATTTTTGTACAGTTTATTGACTGGTTCTTAATTCTGTTTTCTACAGTTTATTGACTGGTTCTTTAATGAGTTTGTGTACAATTTATTGACTGGTTCTTTGTTCAGTTTTGAACAGTTTATTGACTGGTTCTTTATTCAGTCTTGTACAGTTTATTAACTGGTTCTTTATTTAGTTTTGTACAGTTTATTGACTGTTTCTTTATTTAGTTTTGTACAGTTTATTGACTGTTCCTATATTTAGTTTTGTACAGTTTATTGACTGTTTCTTTATTCAGTTTTGTAAAGTTTATTGATTGTTACTTTATTTAGTTTGTGTACAATTTATTGACTGGTTCTTTATTCAGTTTTGTGCAGTTTATTGACTGGTTCTTTATTCAGTTTTGTACAGTTTATTGACTGGTTCTTTATTTAGTTTTGCACAGTTGATTGACTGTTTCTATATTTTGTTTTGTACAGTTTATTGACTGTTTCTTTATTTAGTTTTGTACAGTTTATTGATTGTTTCTTTATTTAGTTTGTGTACAATTTATTGACTGTTTCTATATTTAGTTTTGTACAGTTTATTGAATGGTTCTTTATTGAGTTTTGTACAGTTTATTGACTGGTTCTTCATTGAGTTTTGTACAGTTTATTGACTGTTTCTTTATTGAGTTTTGTACAGTTTATTGACTGTTTCTTTATTGAGTTTTGCACAGTTTATTGACTGGTTCTTCATTGAGTTTTGTACAGTTTATTGACTGGTTCTTTATTCAGTTTTGTGCAGTTTATTGACTGGTTCTTTTTTGAGTTTTGTACAGTTTATTGACTGGCTCTTTATTCAGTTTTGTACAGTTTATTGACTGGTTCTTTATTGGGTTTGTGTACAGTTTATTGACTGGTTCTTTATTGATTTTTGTACAGTTTATTGACTGGTTCTTAATTCTGTTTTCTACAGTTTATTGACTGGTTCTTTAATGAGTTTGTGTACAATTTATTGACTGGTTCTTTGTTCAGTTTTGAACAGTTTATTGACTGGTTCTTTATTCAGTCTTGTACAGTTTATTAACTGGTTCTTTATTTAGTTTTGTACAGTTTATTGACTGTTTCTTTATTTAGTTTTGTACAGTTTATTGACTGTTCCTATATTTAGTTTTGTACAGTTTATTGACTGTTTCTTTATTCAGTTTTGTAAAGTTTATTGATTGTTACTTTATTTAGTTTGTGTACAATTTATTGACTGGTTCTTTATTCAGTTTTGTGCAGTTTATTGACTGGTTCTTTATTCAGTTTTGTACAGTTTATTGACTGGTTCTTTATTTAGTTTTGTACAGTTGATTGACTGTTTCTATATTTTGTTTTGTACAGTTTATTGACTGTTTCTTTATTTAGTTTTGTACAGTTTATTGATTGTTTCTTTATTTAGTTTGTGTACAATTTATTGACTGCTTCTTTATTTAGTTTTGTACAGTTTATTGACTGGTTCTTTATTGAGTTTTGTACAGTTTATTGACTGGTTCTTTATTTAGTTTTGTACAGTTTATTGACTGGTTCTTTATTAACTTTTGTACAGTTTATTGACTGGTTCTTTATTGAGTTTTGTATAGTTCGTTGACTTGTTCTTTGTTCAGTTTTGTACTGTTTATTGACTGGTTCTTTATTCAGTTTTGTGCAGTTTATTGACTGGTTCTTTATTCAGTTTTGTACAGTTTATTGACTGGTTCTTTGTTCAGTTTTGTACAGTTTATTGACTGGTTCTTTATTCAGTCTTGTACAGTTTATTAACTGGTTCTTTATTTAGTTTTGTACAGTTTATTGACTGTTTCTTTATTTAGTTTTGTACAGTTTATTGACTGTTCCTATATTTAGTTTTGTACAGTTTATTGACTGTTTCTTTATTTAGTTTTGTAAAGTTTATTGATTGTTACTTTATTTAGTTTGTGTACAATTTATTGACTGGTTCTTTATTCAGTTTTGTGCAGTTTATTGACTGGTTCTTTATTCAGTTTTGTACAGTTTATTGACTGGTTCTTTATTTAGTTTTGTACAGTTGATTGACTGTTTCTATATTTTGTTTTGTACAGTTTATTGACTGTTTCTTTATTTAGTTTTGTACAGTTTATTGATTGTTTCTTTATTTAGTTTGTGTACAATTTATTGACTGCTTCTTTATTTAGTTTTGTACAGTTTATTGACTGGTTCTTTATTGAGTTTTGTACAGTTTATTGACTGGTTCTTTATTTAGTTTTGTACAGTTTATTGACTGGTTCTTTATTGACTTTTGTACAGTTTATTGACTGGTTCTTTATTGAGTTTTGTATAGTTCGTTGACTTGTTCTTTGTTCAGTTTTGTACTGTTTATTGACTGGTTCTTTATTCAGTTTTGTGCAGTTTATTGACTGGTTCTTAATTCAGTTTTGTACAGTTTATTGACTGGTTCTTTATTTAGTTTTGTACAGTTTATTGACTGTTTCTATATTTAGTTTTGTACAGTTTATTAACTGTTTCTTTATTTAGTTTTGTACAGTTTATTGACTGTTTCTTTATTTAGTTTTGTATAGTTTATTGACTGTTTCTATATTTAGTTTTGTACAGTTTATTAACTGTTTCTATATTTAGTTTTGTACAGTTTATTAACTGTTTCTGTATTTAGTTTGTGTACAATTTATTGACTGGTTCTTTTTTGAGTTTTGTACAGTTTATTGACTGGTTCTTTATTCAGTTTTGTACAGTTTATTGACTGGTTCTTTATTGGGTTTGTGTACAGTTTATTGACTGGTTCTTTATTGATTTTTGTACAGTTTATTGACTGGTTCTTAATTCTGTTTTCTACAGTTTATTGACTGGTTCTTTAATGAGTTTGTGTACAATTTATTGACTGGTTCTTTGTTCAGTTTTGAACAGTTTATTGACTGGTTCTTTATTCAGTCTTGTACAGTTTATTAACTGGTTCTTTATTTAGTTTTGTACAGTTTATTGACTGTTTCTTTATTTAGTTTTGTACAGTTTATTGACTGTTCCTATATTTAGTTTTGTACAGTTTATTGACTGTTTCTTTATTCAGTTTTGTAAAGTTTATTGATTGTTACTTTATTTAGTTTGTGTACAATTTATTGACTGGTTCTTTATTCAGTTTTGTGCAGTTTATTGACTGGTTCTTTATTCAGTTTTGTACAGTTTATTGACTGGTTCTTTATTTAGTTTTGTACAGTTGATTGACTGTTTCTATATTTTGTTTTGTACAGTTTATTGACTGTTTCTTTATTTAGTTTTGTACAGTTTATTGATTGTTTCTTTATTTAGTTTGTGTACAATTTATTTACTGCTTCTTTATTTAGTTTTGTACAGTTTATTGACTGGTTCTTTATTGAGTTTTGTACAGTTTATTGACTGGTTCTTTATTTAGTTTTGTACAGTTTATTGACTGGTTCTTTATTGACTTTTGTACAGTTTATTGACTGGTTCTTTATTGAGTTTTGTATAGTTCGTTGACTTGTTCTTTGTTCAGTTTTGAACTGTTTATTGACTGGTTCTTTATTCAGTTTTGTGCAGTTTATTGACTGGTTCTTTATTCAGTTTTGTACAGTTTATTGACTGGTTCTTTGTTCAGTTTTGAACAGTTTATTGACTGGTTCTTTATTCAGTCTTGTACAGTTTATTAACTGGTTCTTTATTTAGTTTTGTACAGTTTATTGACTGTTTCTTTATTTAGTTTTGTACAGTTTATTGACTGTTCCTATATTTAGTTTTGTACAGTTTATTGACTGTTTCTTTATTTAGTTTTGTAAAGTTTATTGATTGTTACTTTATTTAGTTTGTGTACAATTTATTGACTGGTTCTTTATTCAGTTTTGTGCAGTTTATTGACTGGTTCTTTATTCAGTTTTGTACAGTTTATTGACTGGTTCTTTATTTAGTTTTGTACAGTTGATTGACTGTTTCTATATTTTGTTTTGTACAGTTTATTGACTGTTTCTTTATTTAGTTTTGTACAGTTTATTGATTGTTTCTTTATTTAGTTTGTGTACAATTTATTGACTGCTTCTTTATTTAGTTTTGTACAGTTTATTGACTGGTTCTTTATTGAGTTTTGTACAGTTTATTGACTGGTTCTTTATTTAGTTTTGTACAGTTTATTGACTGGTTCTTTATTAACTTTTGTACAGTTTATTGACTGGTTCTTTATTGAGTTTTGTATAGTTCGTTGACTTGTTCTTTGTTCAGTTTTGTACTGTTTATTGACTGGTTCTTTATTCAGTTTTGTGCAGTTTATTGACTGGTTCTTAATTCAGTTTTGTACAGTTTATTGACTGGTTCTTTATTTAGTTTTGTACAGTTTATTGACTGTTTCTATATTTAGTTTTGTACAGTTTATTAACTGTTTCTTTATTTAGTTTTGTACAGTTTATTGACTGTTTCTTTATTTAGTTTTGTATAGTTTATTGACTGTTTCTATATTTAGTTTTGTACAGTTTATTAACTGTTTCTATATTTAGTTTTGTACAGTTTATTAACTGTTTCTGTATTTAGTTTGTGTACAATTTATTGACTGGTTCTTTATTTAGTTTTGTGGAGTTTATTGACTGTTTCTTTATTTAGTTTTGTACAGTTTATTTACTGTTTCTTAATTTAGTTTTGTACAGTTGATTGACTGGTTCTTTATTGAGTTTTGTACAGTTTATTGACTGGTTCTTTATTTAGTTTTGTTCAGTTTATTGACTGTTTCTTTATTTAGTTTTGTACAGTTTATTGACTGTTTCTTAATTGAGTTTTGTACAGTTTATTGACTGGTTCTTTATTTAGTTTTGTACAGTTTATTGACTGTTTCTTTATTGAGTTTTGTACAGTTTATTGACTGGTTCTTTATTGAGTTTTGTAAAGTTTATTGACTGGTTCTTTATTGAGATTTGTACAGTTTATTGACTGGTTCTTTATTGAGTTTTGTACAGTTTATTGACTGGTTCTTTATTTAGTTTTGTACAGTTTATTGACTGTTTCTTTATTGAGTTTTGTACAGTTTATTGATTGGTTCTTTATTGAGTTTTGTACAGTTTTTTGACTGTTTCTTTATTGAGTTTTGTACAGTTTATTGACTGGTTCTTTATTCAGTTTTGTACAGTTTATTGACTGGTTCTTTATTTAGTTTTGTACAGTTTATTGACTGTTTCTTTATTTAGTTTTGTACAGTTTATTTACTGGTTCTTTATTTAGTTTTGTACAGTTTATTGACTGGTTCTTTATTTAGTTTTGTACAGTTTATTGACTGTTTCTTTATTTAGTTTTGTACAGTTTATCGACTGGTTCTTTATTTAGTTTTGTACAGTTTATTGACTGTTTTTTTATTTAGTTTTGTACAGTTTATTTACTGGTTCCTTATTGAGTTTTGTACAGTTTATTGACTGGTTCTTTATTTTGTTTTGTACAGTTTATTGACTGTTTCTATATTTAGTTTTGTACAGTTTATTGAATGGTTCTTTATTGAGTTTTGTACAGTTTATTGACTGGTTCTTCATTGAGTTTTGTACAGTTTATTGACTGTTTCTTTATTGAGTTTTGTACTGTTTATTGACTGTTTTTTTGTTTTGTACAGTTTATTGACTGTTTCTATATTTAGTTTTGTACAGTTTATTGAATGGTTCTTTATTGAGTTTTGCACAGTTTATTGACTGGTTCTTCATTGAGTTTTGTACAGTTTATTGACTGGTTCTTTATTCAGTTTTGTGCAGTTTATTGACTGGTTCTTTTTTGAGTTTTTTACAGTTTATTGACTGTTTCTTTATTCAGTTTTGTACAGTTTATTGACTGGTTATTTATTGGGTTTGTGTACAGTTTATTGACTGGTTCTTTATTGATTTTTGTACAGTTTATTGACTGGTTCTTAATTCTGTTTTCTACAGTTTATTGACTGGTTCTTTAATGAGTTTGTGTACAATTTATTGACTGGTTCTTTATTTAGTTTTGTACAGTTTATTGACTTTTTTTATTTTGTTTTGTACAGTTTATTGACTGTTTCTTTATTTAGTTTGTGTACAGTTTATTGACTGGTTCTTTATTTAGTTTTGTACAGTTTATTGACTGGTTCTTTATTGAGATTTGTACAGTTTATTGACAGTTTCTTTATTGAGTTTTGTACAGTTTATTGACTGGTTCTTTATTGAGTTTTGTACAGTTTATTGACTGGTTCTTTATTGAGTTTTGTACAGTTCATTGACTAATTCTGTATTGAGTTTTGTACAGTTTATTGACTGGTTCTTTATTCAGTTTTGTACAGTTTATTGACTGTTTATTTATTGAATTTTGTACAGTTTATTGACTGGTTCTTTGTTCAGTTTTGTACAGTTTATTGACTGTTTCTTTATTTAGTTTTGTACAGTTTATTAACTGTTTCTTTATTTAGTTTTGTACAGTTTATTGACTGTTTCTTTATTGAGTTTTGTACAGTTTATTGACTGGTTCTTTATTCAGTTTTGTACAGTTTATTTACTGGTTCTTTATTGAGGTTTGTACAGTTTATTAACTGTTTCTGTATTTAGTTTGTGTACAATTTATTTACTGGTTCTTTATTTAGTTTTGTGGAGTTTATTGACTGTTTCTTTTTTTAGTTTTGTACAGTTTATTTACTGTTTCTTAATTTAGTTTTGTACAGTTGATTGACTGGTTCTTTATTGAGTTTTGTACAGTTTATTGACTGTTTCTTTATTTTCTTTATTTAGTTTTGTACAGTTTATTGACTGGTTCTTTATTGAGTTTTGTACAGTTTATTGACTGGTTCTTTATTTAGTTTTGTTCAGTTTATTGACTGTTTCTTTATTTAGTTTTGTACAGTTTATTGACTGTTTCTTAATTGAGTTTTGTACAGTTTATTGACTGGTTCTTTATTTAGTTTTGTACAGTTTATTGACTGTTTCTTTATTGAGTTTTGTACAGTTTATTGACTGGTTCTTTATTGAGTTTTGTAAAGTTTATTGACTGGTTCTTTATTGAGATTTGTACAGTTTATTGACTGGTTCTTTATTGAGTTTTGTACAGTTTATTGACTGGTTCTTTATTTAGTTTTGTACAGTTTATTGACTGTTTCTTTATTGAGTTTTGTACAGTTTATTGATTGGTTCTTTATTGAGTTTTGTACAGTTTTTTGACTGTTTCTTTATTGAGTTTTGTACAGTTTATTGACTGGTTCTTTATTCAGTTTTGTACAGTTTATTGACTGGTTCTTTATTTAGTTTTGTACAGTTTATTGACTGTTTCTTTATTTAGTTTTGTACAGTTTATTTACTGGTTCTTTATTGAGTTTTGTACAGTTTATTCACTGGTTCTTTATTTAGTTTTGTACAGTTTATTGACTGTTTCTTTATTTAGTTTTGTACAGTTTATTGACTGGTTCTTTATTTAGTTTTGTACAGTTTATTGACTGTTTCTTTATGTAGTTTTGTACAGTTTATTTACTGGTTCTTTATTGAGTTTTGTACAGTTTATTGACTGGTTCTTTATTTTGTTTTGTACAGTTTATTGACTGTTTCTATATTTAGTTTTGTACAGTTTATTGACTGGTTCTTTATTGAGTTTTGTACAGTTTATTAACTGTTTCTGTATTTAGTTTGTGTACAATTTATTGACTGGTTCTTTATTTAGTTTTGTGGAGTTTATTGACTGTTTCTTTATTTAGTTTTGTACAGTTTATTTACTGTTTCTTAATTTAGTTTTGTACAGTTTATTGACTGGTTCTTTATTGAGTTTTGTACAGTTTATTGACTGGTTCTTTATTTAGTTTTGTTCAGTTTATTGACTGTTTCTTTATTTAGTTTTGTACAGTTTATTGACTGTTTCTTAATTGAGTTTTGTACAGTTTATTGACTGGTTCTTTATTTAGTTTTGTACAGTTTATTGACTGTTTCTTTATTGAGTTTTGTACAGTTTATTGACTGGTTCTTTATTGAGTTTTGTAAAGTTTATTGACTGGTTCTTTATTGAGATTTGTACAGTTTATTGACTGGTTCTTTATTGAGTTTTGTACAGTTTATTGACTGGTTCTTTATTTAGTTTTGTACAGTTTATTGACTGTTTCTTTATTGAGTTTTGTACAGTTTATTGATTGGTTCTTTATTGAGTTTTGTACAGTTTTTTGACTGTTTCTTTATTGAGTTTTGTACAGTTTATTGACTGGTTCTTTATTCAGTTTTGTACAGTTTATTGACTGGTTCTTTATTTAGTTTTGTACAGTTTATTGACTGTTTCTTTATTTAGTTTTGTACAGTTTATTTACTGGTTCTTTATTTAGTTTTGTACAGTTTATTGACTGGTTCTTTATTTAGTTTTGTACAGTTTATTGACTGTTTCTTTATTTAGTTTTGTACAGTTTATCGACTGGTTCTTTATTTAGTTTTGTACAGTTTATTGACTGTTTTTTTATTTAGTTTTGTACAGTTTATTTACTGGTTCCTTATTGAGTTTTGTACAGTTTATTGACTGGTTCTTTATTCAGTTTTGTACAGTTTATTGACTGTTTCTATATTTAGTTTTGTACAGTTTATTGAATGGTTCTTTATTGAGTTTTGTACAGTTTATTGACTGGTTCTTCATTGAGTTTTGTACAGTTTATTGACTGTTTCTTTATTGAGTTTTGTACTGTTTATTGACTGTTTTTTTGTTTTGTACAGTTTATTGACTGTTTCTATATTTAGTTTTGTACAGTTTATTGAATGGTTCTTTATTGAGTTTTGCACAGTTTATTGACTGGTTCTTCATTGAGTTTTGTACAGTTTATTGACTGGTTCTTTATTCAGTTTTGTGCAGTTTATTGACTGGTTCTTTTTTGAGTTTTGTACAGTTTATTGACTGGTTCTTTATTCAGTTTTGTACAGTTTATTGACTGGTTATTTATTGGGTTTGTGTACAGTTTATTGACTGGTTCTTTATTGATTTTTGTACAGTTTATTGACTGGTTCTTAATTCTGTTTTCTACAGTTTATTGACTGGTTCTTTAATGAGTTTGTGTACAATTTATTGACTGGTTATTTAGTTTTGTACAGTTTATTGACTTTTTTTATTTTGTTTTGTACAGTTTATTGACTGTTTCTTTATTTAGTTTGTGTACAGTTTATTGACTGGTTCTTTATTTAGTTTTGTACAGTTTATTGACTGGTTCTTTATTGAGATTTGTACAGTTTATTGACAGTTTCTTTATTGAGTTTTGTACAGTTTATTGACTGGTTCTTTATTGAGTTTTGTACAGTTTATTGACTGGTTCTTTATTGAGTTTTGTACAGTTCATTGACTAATTCTGTATTGAGTTTTGTACAGTTTATTGACTGGTTCTTTATTCAGTTTTGTACAGTTTATTGACTGTTTATTTATTGAATTTTGTACAGTTTATTGACTGGTTCTTTGTTCAGTTTTGTACAGTTTATTGACTGGTTCTTTATTTAGTTTTGTACAGTTTATTAACTGTTTCTTTATTTAGTTTTGTACAGTTTATTGACTGTTTCTTTATTGAGTTTTGAACAGTTTATTGACTGGTTCTTTATTCAGTTTTGTACAGTTTATTTACTGGTTCTTTATTGAGGTTTGTACAGTTTATTAACTGTTTCTGTATTTAGTTTGTGTACAATTTATTTACTGGTTCTTTATTTAGTTTTGTGGAGTTTATTGACTGTTTCTTTTTTTAGTTTTGTACAGTTTATTTACTGTTTCTTAATTTAGTTTTGTACAGTTGATTGACTGGTTCTTTATTGAGTTTTGTACAGTTTATTGACTGTTTCTTTATTTTCTTTATTTAGTTTTGTACAGTTTATTGACTGGTTCTTTATTGAGTTTTGTACAGTTTATTGACTGGTTCTTTATTTAGTTTTGTTCAGTTTATTGACTGTTTCTTTATTTAGTTTTGTACAGTTTATTGACTGTTTCTTAATTGAGTTTTGTACAGTTTATTGACTGGTTCTTTATTTAGTTTTGTACAGTTTATTGACTGTTTCTTTATTGAGTTTTGTACAGTTTATTGACTGGTTCTTTATTGAGTTTTGTAAAGTTTATTGACTGGTTCTTTATTGAGATTTGTACAGTTTATTGACTGGTTCTTTATTGAGTTTTGTACAGTTTATTGACTGGTTCTTTATTTAGTTTTGTACAGTTTATTGACTGTTTCTTTATTGAGTTTTGTACAGTTTATTGATTGGTTCTTTATTGAGTTTTGTACAGTTTTTTGACTGTTTCTTTATTGAGTTTTGTACAGTTTATTGACTGGTTCTTTATTCAGTTTTGTACAGTTTATTGACTGGTTCTTTATTTAGTTTTGTACAGTTTATTGACTGTTTCTTTATTTAGTTTTGTACAGTTTATTTACTGGTTCTTTATTGAGTTTTGTACAGTTTATTCACTGGTTCTTTATTTAGTTTTGTACAGTTTATTGACTGTTTCTTTATTTAGTTTTGTACAGTTTATTGACTGGTTCTTTATTTAGTTTTGTACAGTTTATTGACTGTTTCTTTATGTAGTTTTGTACAGTTTATTTACTGGTTCTTTATTGAGTTTTGTACAGTTTATTGACTGGTTCTTTATTTTGTTTTGTACAGTTTATTGACTGTTTCTATATTTAGTTTTGTACAGTTTATTGACTGGTTCTTTATTGAGTTTTGTACAGTTTATTGACTGGTTCTTCATTGAGTTTTGTACAGTTTATTGACTGTTTCTTTATTGAGTTTTGTACAGTTTATTGACTGTTTCTTTATTGAGTTTTGCACAGTTTATTGACTGGTTCTTCATTGAGTTTTGTACAGTTTATTGACTGGTTCTTTATTCAGTTTTGTGCAGTTTATTGACTGGTTCTTTTTGAGTTTTGTACAGTTTATTGACTGGTTCTTTATTCAGTTTTGTACAGTTTATTGACTTGTTCTTTATTGGGTTTGTGTACAGTTTATTGACTGGTTCTTTATTGATTTTTGTACAGTTTATTGACTGGTTCTTAATTCTGTTTTCTACAGTTTATTGACTGGTTCTTTAATGAGTTTGTGTACAATTTATTGACTGGTTCTTTGTTCAGTTTTGAACAGTTTATTGACTGGTTCTTTATTCAGTCTTGTACAGTTTATTAACTGGTTCTTTATTTAGTTTTGTACAGTTTATTGACTGTTTCTTTATTTAGTTTTGTACAGTTTATTGACTGTTCCTATATTTAGTTTTGTACAGTTTATTGACTGTTTCTTTATTCAGTTTTGTAAAGTTTATTGATTGTTACTTTATTTAGTTTGTGTACAATTTATTGACTGGTTCTTTATTCAGTTTTGTGCAGTTTATTGACTGGTTCTTTATTCAGTTTTGTACAGTTTATTGACTGGTTCTTTATTTAGTTTTGTACAGTTGATTGACTGTTTCTATATTTTGTTTTGTACAGTTTATTGACTGTTTCTTTATTTAGTTTTGTACAGTTTATTGATTGTTTCTTTATTTAGTTTGTGTACAATTTATTGACTGCTTCTTTATTTAGTTTTGTACAGTTTATTGACTGGTTCTTTATTGAGTTTTGTACAGTTTATTGACTGGTTCTTTATTTAGTTTTGTACAGTTTATTGACTGGTTCTTTATTGACTTTTGTACAGTTTATTGACTGGTTCTTTATTGAGTTTTGTATAGTTCGTTGACTTGTTCTTTGTTCAGTTTTGTACTGTTTATTGACTGGTTCTTTATTCAGTTTTGTGCAGTTTATTGACTGGTTCTTTATTCAGTTTTGTACAGTTTATTGACTGGTTCTTTGTTCAGTTTTGAACAGTTTATTGACTGGTTCTTTATTCAGTCTTGTACAGTTTATTAACTGGTTCTTTATTTAGTTTTGTACAGTTTATTGACTGTTTCTTTATTTAGTTTTGTACAGTTTATTGACTGTTCCTATATTTAGTTTTGTACAGTTTATTGACTGTTTCTTTATTTAGTTTTGTAAAGTTTATTGATTGTTACTTTATTTAGTTTGTGTACAATTTATTGACTGGTTCTTTATTCAGTTTTGTGCAGTTTATTGACTGGTTCTTTATTCAGTTTTGTACAGTTTATTGACTGGTTCTTTATTTAGTTTTGTACAGTTTATTGACTGTTTCTATATTTTGTTTTGTACAGTTTATTGACTGTTTCTTTATTTAGTTTTGTACAGTTTATTGATTGTTTCTTTATTTAGTTTGTGTACAATTTATTGACTGCTTCTTTATTTAGTTTTGTACAGTTTATTGACTGGTTCTTTATTGAGTTTTGTACAGTTTATTGACTGGTTCTTTATTTAGTTTTGTACAGTTTATTGACTGGTTCTTTATTTAGTTTTGTACAGTTTATTGACTGGTTCTTTATTGACTTTTGTACAGTTTATTGACTGGTTCTTTATTGAGTTTTGTATAGTTCGTTGACTTGTTCTTTGTTCAGTTTTGTACTGTTTATTGACTGGTTCTTTATTCAGTTTTGTGCAGTTTATTGACTGGTTCTTAATTCAGTTTTGTACAGTTTATTGACTGGTTCTTTATTTAGTTTTGTACAGTTTATTGACTGTTTCTATATTTAGTTTTGTACAGTTTATTAACTGTTTCTTTATTTAGTTTTGTACAGTTTATTGACTGTTTCTTTATTTAGTTTTGTATAGTTTATTGACTGTTTCTATATTTAGTTTTGTACAGTTTATTAACTGTTTCTATATTTAGTTTTGTACAGTTTATTAACTGTTTCTGTATTTAGTTTGTGTACAATTTATTGACTGGTTCTTTATTTAGTTTTGTGGAGTTTATTGACTGTTTCTTTATTTAGTTTTGTACAGTTTATTTACTGTTTCTTAATTTAGTTTTGTACAGTTGATTGACTGGTTCTTTATTGAGTTTTGTACAGTTTATTGACTGGTTCTTTATTTAGTTTTGTTCAGTTTATTGACTGTTTCTTTATTTAGTTTTGTACAGTTTATTGACTGTTTCTTAATTGAGTTTTGTACAGTTTATTGACTGGTTCTTTATTTAGTTTTGTACAGTTTATTGACTGTTTCTTTATTGAGTTTTGTACAGTTTATTGACTGGTTCTTTATTGAGTTTTGTAAAGTTTATTGACTGGTTCTTTATTGAGATTTGTACAGTTTATTGACTGGTTCTTTATTGAGTTTTGTACAGTTTATTGACTGGTTCTTTATTTAGTTTTGTACAGTTTATTGACTGTTTCTTTATTGAGTTTTGTACAGTTTATTGATTGGTTCTTTATTGAGTTTTGTACAGTTTTTTGACTGTTTCTTTATTGAGTTTTGTACAGTTTATTGACTGGTTCTTTATTCAGTTTTGTACAGTTTATTGACTGGTTCTTTATTTAGTTTTGTACAGTTTATTGACTGTTTCTTTATTTAGTTTTGTACAGTTTATTTACTGGTTCTTTATTGAGTTTTGTACAGTTTATTGACTGGTTCTTTATTTAGTTTTGTACAGTTTATTGACTGTTTCTTTATTTAGTTTTGTACAGTTTATCGACTGGTTCTTTATTTAGTTTTGTACAGTTTATTGACTGTTTTTTTATTTAGTTTTGTACAGTTTATTTACTGGTTCTTTATTGAGTTTTGTACAGTTTATTGAATGGTTCTTTATTTTGTTTTGTACAGTTTATTGACTGTTTCTATATTTAGTTTTGTACAGTTTATTGAATGGTTCTTTATTGAGTTTTGTACAGTTTATTGACTGGTTCTTCATTGAGTTTTGTACAGTTTATTGACTGTTTCTTTATTGAGTTTTGTACAGTTTATTGACTGTTTTTTTTGTTTTGTACAGTTTATTGACTGTTTCTATATTTAGTTTTGTACAGTTTATTGAATGGTTCTTTATTGAGTTTTGCACAGTTTATTGACTGGTTCTTCATTGAGTTTTGTACAGTTTATTGACTGGTTCTTTATTCAGTTTTGTGCAGTTTATTGACTGGTTCTTTTTTGAGTTTTGTACAGTTTATTGACTGGTTCTTTATTCAGTTTTGTACAGTGTATTGACTGGTTATTTATTGGGTTTGTGTACAGTTTATTGACTGGTTCTTTATTGATTTTTGTACAGTTTATTGACTGGTTCTTAATTCTGTTTTCTACAGTTTATTGACTGGTTCTTTAATGAGTTTGTGTACAATTTATTGACTTGTTCTTTATTTAGTTTTGTACAGTTTATTGACTTTTTTTATTTTGTTTTGTACAGTTTATTGACTGTTTCTTTATTTAGTTTGTGTACAGTTTATTGACTGGTTCTTTATTTAGTTTTGTACAGTTTATTGACTGGTTCTTTATTGAGATTTGTACAGTTTATTGACAGTTTCTTTATTGAGTTTTGTACAGTTTATTGACTGGTTCTTTATTGAGTTTTGTACAGTTTATTGACTGGTTCTTTATTGAGTTTTGTACAGTTCATTGACTAATTCTGTATTGAGTTTTGTACAGTTTATTGACTGGTTCTTTATTCAGTTTTGTACAGTTTATTGACTGTTTATTTATTGAATTTTGTACAGTTTATTGACTGGTTCTTTGTTCAGTTTTGTACAGTTTATTGACTGGTTCTTTATTTAGTTTTGTACAGTTTATTAACTGGTTCTTTATTTAGTTTTGTAGAGTTTATTGACTGTTTCTTTATTTAGTTTTGTACAGTTTATTGACTGTTTCTATATTTAGTTTTGTACAGTTTATTGACTGTTTCTTTATTTAGTTTTGTAAAGTTTATTGATTGTTTCTTTATTTATTTTGTGTACAGTTTATTGACTTGTTCTTTATTTAGTTTTGTACAGTTCATTGACTTTTTCTTTATTTAGTTTTGTACAGTTTATTGACTGGTTCTTTATTGAGTTTTGTACAGTTTATTGACTGGTTCTTTATTTAGTTTTGTACAGTTTATTGACTGGTTCTTTATTGACTTTTGTACAGTTTATTGACTGGTTCTTTATTGAGTTTTGTATAGTTCATTGACTTGTTCTTTGTTCAGTTTTGTACTGTTTATTGACTGGTTCTTTATTCAGTTTTGTGCAGTTTATTGACTGGTTCTTTATTCAGTTTTGTACAGTTTATTGACTTGTTCTTTATTTAGTTTTGTACAGTTTATTGACTGTTTCTATATTTAGTTTTGTACAGTTTATTAACTTTTCTTTCTTTAGTTTTGTACAGTTTATTGACTGTTTCTTTATTTAGTTTTGTACAGTTTATTGAATGTTTCTATATTTAGTTTTGTACAGTTTATTAACTGTTTCTATATTTAGTTTTGTACAGTTTATTAACTGTTTCTTTATTTAGTTGGTGTACAATTTATTGACTTGTTCTTTATTTAGTTTTGTACAGTTCATTGACTTTTTCTTTATTTAGTTTTGTACAGTTTATTGACTGGTTCTTTATTGAGTTTTGTACAGTTTATTGACTGTTTCTATATTTAGTTTTGTACAGTTTATTAACTGTTTCTTTATTTAGTTTTGTACAGTTTATTGACTGTTTCTTTATTTAGTTTTGTACAGTTTATTGACTGTTTCTTTATTGAGTTTTGTATAGTTCGTTGACTTGTTCTTTGTTCAGTTTTGTACTGTTTATTGACTGGTTCTTTATTCAGTTTTGTGCAGTTTATTGACTGGTTCTTTATTCAGTTTTGTACAGTTTATTGACTGGTTCTTTGTTCAGTTTTGAACAGTTTATTGACTGGTTCTTTATTCAGTCTTGTACAGTTTATTTACTGGTTCTTTATTTAGTTTTGTACAGTTTATTGACTGTTTCTGTATTTAGTTTTGTACAGTTTATTGACTGTTCCTATATTTAGTTTTGTACAGTTTATTGACTGTTTCTTTATTTAATTTTGTAAAGTTTATTGATTGTTACTTTATTTAGTTTGTGTACAATTTATTGACTGGTTCTTTATTCAGTTTTGTGCAGTTTATTGACTGGTTCTTTATTCAGTTTTGTACAGTTTATTGACTGGTTCTTTATTTAGTTTTGTACAGTTGATTGACTGTTTCTATATTTTGTTTTGTACAGTTTATTGACTGTTTCTTTATTTAGTTTTGTACAGTTTATTGATTGTTTCTTTATTTAGTTTTGTACAATTTATTGACTGCTTCTTTATTTAGTTTTGTACAGTTTATTGACTGGTTCTTTATTGAGTTTTGTACAGTTTATTGACTGGTTCTTTATTTAGTTTTGTACAGTTTATTGACTGGTTCTTTATTGACTTTTGTACAGTTTATTGACTGGTTCTTTATTGAATTTTGTATAGTTCGTTGACTTGTTCTTTGTTCAGTTTTGTACTGTTTATTGACTGGTTCTTTATTCAGTTTTGTGCAGTTTATTGACTGGTTCTTAATTCAGTTTTGTACAGTTTATTGACTGGTTCTTTATTTAGTTTTGTACAGTTTATTGACTGTTTCTATATTTAGTTTTGTACAGTTTATTAACTGTTTCTTTATTTAGTTTTGTACAGTTTATTGACTGTTTCTTTATTTAGTTTTGTATAGTTTATTGACTGTTTCTATATTTAGTTTTGTACAGTTTATTAACTGTTTCTATATTTAGTTTTGTACAGTTTATTAACTGTTTCTGTATTTAGTTTGTGTACAATTTATTGACTGGTTCTTTATTTAGTTTTGTGGAGTTTATTGACTGTTTCTTTATTTAGTTTTGTACAGTTTATTTACTGTTTCTTAATTTAGTTTTGTACAGTTGATTGACTGGTTCTTTATTGAGTTTTGTACAGTTTATTGACTGGTTCTTTATTTAGTTTTGTTCAGTTTATTGACTGTTTCTTTATTTAGTTTTGTACAGTTTATTGACTGTTTCTTAATTGAGTTTTGTACAGTTTATTGACTGGTTCTTTATTTAGTTTTGTACAGTTAATTGACTGGTTCTTTATTGAGTTTTGTAAAGTTTATTGACTGGTTCTTTATTGAGATTTGTACAGTTTATTGACTGGTTCTTTATTGAGTTTTGTACAGTTTATTGACTGGTTCTTTATTCAGTTTTGTACAGTTTATTGACTGGTTCTTTATTTAGTTTGTGTACAGTTTATTGACTTGTTCTTTATTTAGTTTATTGACTGTTTCTATATTTAGTTTATTCGATTCTCACTGCAGGCAGGGTGTACTCGACTCCAATCTTAATTGACAAGGCTTGCCAGTTTTCCTACCGCAGGTCGGGGGTTTTCTCCGGGTACTCCGGCTTCCTCCCCCAATAAAAACTGGACGCCATGATATAGCTGAAAAATTGCTGAAAGTGGCGTTAAACACCATCAAACAAACAAACATATATTTAGTTTTGTACAGTTTATTAACTGTTTCTTTATTTAGTTTGTGTACAATTTATTGACTTGTTCTTTATTTAGTTTTGTACAGTTCATTGACTTTTTCTTTATTTAGTTTTGTACAGTTTATTGACTGGTTCTTTATTGAGTTTTGTACAGTTTATTGACTGTTTCTATATTTAGTTTTGTACAGTTTATTAACTGTTTCTTTATTTAGTTTTGTACAGTTTATTGACTGTTTCTTTATTTAGTTTTGTACAGTTTATTGACTGTTTCTATATTTAGTTTTGTACAGTTTATTAACTGTTTCTATATTTAGTTTTGTACAGTTTATTAACTGTTTCTGTATTTAGGTTGTGTACAATTTATTGACTGGTTCTTTATTTAGTTTTGTGGAGTTTATTGACTGTTTCTTTATTTAGTTTTGTACAGTTTATTTACTGTTTCTTAATTTAGTTTTGTACAGTTGATTGACTGGTTCTTTATTGAGTTTTGTACAGTTTATTGACTGTTTCTTTATTTTCTTTATTTAGTTTTGTACAGTTTATTGACTGGTTCTTTATTGAGTTTTGTACAGTTTATTGACTGGTTCTTTATTTAGTTTTGTACAGTTTATTGACTGTTTCTTTATTTAGTTTTGTACAGTTTATTGACTGTTTCTTAATTGAGTTTTGTACAGTTTATTGACTGGTTCTTTATTTAGTTTTGTACAGTTTATTGACTGTTTCTTTATTGAGTTTTGTACAGTTTATTGACTGGTTCTTTATTGAGTTTTGTAAAGTTTATTGACTGGTTCTTTATTGGGATTTGTACAGTTTATTGACTGGTTCTTTATTGAGTTTTGTACAGTTTATTGACTGGTTCTTTATTTAGTTTCGTACAGTTTATTGACTGTTTCTTTATTGAGTTTTGTACAGTTTATTGATTGGTTCTTTATTGAGTTTTGTACAGTTTTTTGACTGTTTCTTTATTGAGTTTTGTACAGTTTATTGACTGGTTCTTTATTCAGTTTTGTACAGTTTATTGACAGGTTCTTTATTTAGTTTTGTACAGTTTATTGACTGTTTCTTTATTTAGTTTTGTACAGTTTATTTACTGGTTCTTTATTGAGTTTTGTACAGTTTATTCACTGGTTCTTTATTTAGTTTTGTACAGTTTATTGACTGTTTCTTTATTTAGTTTTGTACAGTTTATTGACTGGTTCTTTATTTAGTTTTTTACAGTTTATTGACTGTTTCTTTATTTAGTTTTGTACAGTTTATTTACTGGTTCTTTATTGAGTTTTGTACAGTTTATTGACTGGTTCTTTATTTTGTTTTGTACAGTTTATTGACTGTTTCTATATTTAGTTTTGTACAGTTTATTGAATGGTTCTTTATTGAGTTTTGTACAGTTTATTGACTGGTTCTTCATTGAGTTTTGTACAGTTTATTGACTGTTTCTTTATTGAGTTTTGTACAGTTTATTGACTGTTTCTTTATTGAGTTTTGCAGAGTGTATTGACTGGTTCTTCATTGAGTTTTGTACAGTTTATTGACTGGTTCTTTATTCAGTTTTGTGCAGTTTATTGACTGGTTCTTTTTTGAGTTTTGTACAGTTTATTGACTGGTTCTTTATTCAGTTTTGTACAGTTTATTGACTGGTTCTTTATTGGGTTTGTGTACAGTTGATTGACTGGTTCTTTATTGATTTTTGTACAGTTTATTGACTGGTTCTTAATTCTGTTTTCTACAGTTTATTGACTGGTTCTTTAATGAGTTTGTGTACAATTTATTGACTGGTTCTTTGTTCAGTTTTGAACAGTTTATTGACTGGTTCTTTATTCAGTCTTGTACAGTTTATTAACTGGTTCTTTATTTAGTTTTGTACAGTTTATTGACTGTTTCTTTATTTAGTTTTGTACAGTTTATTGACTGTTCCTATATTTAGTTTTGTACAGTTTATTGACTGTTTCTTTATTCAGTTTTGTAAAGTTTATTGATTGTTACTTTATTTAGTTTGTGTACAATTTATTGACTGTTCTTTATTCAGTTTTGTGCAGTTTATTGACTGGTTCTTTATTCAGTTTTGTAAAGTTTATTGACTGGTTCTTTATTTAGTTTTGTACAGTTGATTGACTGTTTCTATATTTTGTTTTGTACAGTTTATTGACTGTTTCTTTATTTAGTTTTGTACAGTTTATTGATTGTTTCTTTATTTAGTTTGTGTACAATTTATTGACTGCTTCTTTATTTAGTTTTGTACAGTTTATTGACTGGTTCTTTATTGAGTTTTGTACAGTTTATTGACTGGTTCTTTATTTAGTTTTGTACAGTTTATTGACTGGTTCTTTATTGACTTTTGTACAGTTTATTGACTGGTTCTTTATTGAGTTTTGTATAGTTCGTTGACTTGTTCTTTGTTCAGTTTTGTACTGTTTATTGACTGGTTCTTTATTCAGTTTTGTGCAGTTTATTGACTGGTTCTTTATTCAGTTTTGTACAGTTTATTGACTGGTTCTTTGTTCAGTTTTGAACAGTTTATTGACTGGTTCTTTATTCAGTCTTGTACAGTTTATTAACTGGTTCTTTATTTAGTTTTGTACAGTTTATTGACTGTTTCTTTATTTAGTTTTGTACAGTTTATTGACTGTTCCTATATTTAGTTTTGTACAGTTTATTGACTGTTTCTTTATTTAGTTTTGTAAAGTTTATTGATTGTTACTTTATTTAGTTTGTGTACAATTTATTGACTGGTTCTTTATTCAGTTTTGTGCAGTTTATTGACTGGTTCTTTATTCAGTTTTGTACAGTTTATTGACTGGTTCTTTATTTAGTTTTGTACAGTTGATTGACTGTTTCTATATTTTGTTTTATACAGTTTATTGACTGTTTCTTTATTTAGTTTTGTACAGTTTATTGATTGTTTCTTTATTTAGTTTGTGTACAATTTATTGACTGCTTCTTTATTTAGTTTTGTACAGTTTATTGACTGGTTCTTTATTGAGTTTTGTACAGTTTATTGACTGGTTCTTTATTTAGTTTTGTACAGTTTATTGACTGGTTCTTTATTGACTTTTGTACAGTTTATTGACTGGTTCTTTATTGAGTTTTGTATAGTTCGTTGACTTGTTCTTTGTTCAGTTTTGTACTGTTTATTGACTGGTTCTTTATTCAGTTTTGTGCAGTTTATTGACTGGTTCTTAATTCAGTTTTGTACAGTTTATTGACTGGTTCTTTATTTAGTTTTGTACAGTTTATTGACTGTTTCTATATTTAGTTTTGTACAGTTTATTAACTGTTTCTTTATTTAGTTTTGTACAGTTTATTGACTGTTTCTTTATTTAGTTTTGTATAGTTTATTGACTGTTTCTATATTTAGTTTTGTACAGTTTATTAACTGTTTCTATATTTAGTTTTGTACAGTTTATTAACTGTTTCTGTATTTAGTTTGTGTACAATTTATTGACTGGTTCTTTATTTAGTTTTGTGGAGTTTATTGACTGTTTCTTTATTTAGTTTTGTACAGTTTATTTACTGTTTCTTAATTTAGTTTTGTACAGTTGATTGACTGGTTCTTTATTGAGTTTTGTACAGTTTATTGACTGGTTCTTTATTTAGTTTTGTTCAGTTTATTGACTGTTTCTTTATTTAGTTTTGTACAGTTTATTGACTGTTTCTTAATTGAGTTTTGTACAGTTTATTGACTGGTTCTTTATTTAGTTTTGTACAGTTTATTGACTGTTTCTTTATTGAGTTTTGTACAGTTTATTGACTGGTTCTTTATTGAGTTTTGTAAAGTTTATTGACTGGTTCTTTATTGAGATTTGTACAGTTTATTGACTGGTTCTTTATTGAGTTTTGTACAGTTTATTGACTGGTTCTTTATTTAGTTTTGTACAGTTTATTGACTGTTTCTTTATTGAGTTTTGTACAGTTTATTGATTGGTTCTTTATTGAGTTTTGTACAGTTTTTTGACTGTTTCTTTATTGAGTTTTGTACAGTTTATTGACTGGTTCTTTATTCAGTTTTGTACAGTTTATTGACTGGTTCTTTATTTAGTTTTGTACAGTTTATTGACTGTTTCTTTATTTAGTTTTGTACAGTTTATTTACTGGTTCTTTATTGAGTTTTGTACAGTTTATTGACTGGTTCTTTATTTAGTTTTGTACAGTTTATTGACTGTTTCTTTATTTAGTTTTGTACAGTTTATCGACTGGTTCTTTATTTAGTTTTGTACAGTTTATTGACTGTTTTTTTATTTAGTTTTGTACAGTTTATTTACTGGTTCTTTATTGAGTTTTGTACAGTTTATTGACTGGTTCTTTATTTTGTTTTGTACAGTTTATTGACTGTTTCTATATTTAGTTTTGTACAGTTTATTGAATGGTTCTTTATTGAGTTTTGTACAGTTTATTGACTGGTTCTTCATTGAGTTTTGTACAGTTTATTGACTGTTTCTTTATTGAGTTTTGTACAGTTTATTGACTGTTTTTTTGTTTTGTACAGTTTATTGACTGTTTCTATATTTAGTTTTGTACAGTTTATTGAATGGTTCTTTATTGAGTTTTGCACAGTTTATTGACTGGTTCTTCATTGAGTTTTGTACAGTTTATTGACTGGTTCTTTATTCAGTTTTGTGCAGTTTATTGACTGGTTCTTTTTTGAGTTTTGTACAGTTTATTGACTGGTTCTTTATTCAGTTTTGTACAGTTTATTGACTGGTTATTTATTGGGTTTGTGTACAGTTTATTGACTGGTTCTTTATTGATTTTTGTACAGTTTATTGACTGGTTCTTAATTCTGTTTTCTACAGTTTATTGACTGGTTCTTTAATGAGTTTGTGTACAATTTATTGACTGGTTCTTTATTTAGTTTTGTACAGTTTATTGACTTTTTTTATTTTGTTTTGTACAGTTTATTGACTGTTTCTTTATTTAGTTTGTGTACAGTTTATTGACTGGTTCTTTATTTAGTTTTGTACAGTTTATTGACTGGTTCTTTATTGAGATTTGTACAGTTTATTGACAGTTTCTTTATTGAGTTTTGTACAGTTTATTGACTGGTTCTTTATTGAGTTTTGTACAGTTTATTGACTGGTTCTTTATTGAGTTTTGTACAGTTCATTGACTAATTCTGTATTGAGTTTTGTACAGTTTATTGACTGGTTCTTTATTCAGTTTTGTACAGTTTATTGACTGTTTATTTATTGAATTTTGTACAGTTTATTGACTGGTTCTTTGTTCAGTTTTGTACAGTTTATTGACTGTTTCTTTATTTAGTTTTGTACAGTTTATTAACTGTTTCTTTATTTAGTTTTGTACAGTTTATTGACTGGTTCTTTATTGAGTTTTGAACAGTTTATTGACTGGTTCTTTATTCAGTTTTGTACAGTTTATTTACTGGTTCTTTATTGAGGTTTGTACAGTTTATTAACTGTTTCTGTATTTAGTTTGTGTACAATTTATTGACTGGTTCTTTATTTAGTTTTGTGGAGTTTATTGACTGTTTCTTTTTTTAGTTTTGTACAGTTTATTTACTGTTTCTTAATTTAGTTTTGTACAGTTGATTGACTGGTTCTTTATTGAGTTTTGTACAGTTTATTGACTGTTTCTTTATTTTCTTTATTTAGTTTTGTACAGTTTATTGACTGGTTCTTTATTGAGTTTTGTACAGTTTATTGACTGGTTCTTTATTTAGTTTTGTTCAGTTTATTGACTGTTTCTTTATTTAGTTTTGTACAGTTTATTGACTGTTTCTTAATTGAGTTTTGTACAGTTTATTGACTGGTTCTTTATTTAGTTTTGTACAGTTTATTGACTGTTTCTTTATTGAGTTTTGTACAGTTTATTGACTGGTTCTTTATTGAGTTTTGTAAAGTTTATTGACTGGTTCTTTATTGAGATTTGTACAGTTTATTGACTGGTTCTTTATTGAGTTTTGTACAGTTTATTGACTGGTTCTTTATTTAGTTTTGTACAGTTTATTGACTGTTTCTTTATTGAGTTTTGTACAGTTTATTGATTGGTTCTTTATTGAGTTTTGTACAGTTTTTTGACTGTTTCTTTATTGAGTTTTGTACAGTTTATTGACTGGTTCTTTATTCAGTTTTGTACAGTTTATTGACAGGTTCTTTATTTAGTTTTGTACAGTTTATTGACTGTTTCTTTATTTAGTTTTGTACAGTTTATTTACTGGTTCTTTATTGAGTTTTGTACAGTTTATTCACTGGTTCTTTATTTAGTTTTGTACAGTTTATTGACTGTTTCTTTATTTAGTTTTGTACAGTTTATTGACTGGTTCTTTATTTAGTTTTGTACAGTTTATTGACTGTTTCTTTATTTAGTTTTGTACAGTTTATTTACTGGTTCTTTATTGAGTTTTGTACAGTTTATTGACTGGTTCTTTATTTTGTTTTGTACAGTTTATTGACTGTTTCTATATTTAGTTTTGTACAGTTTATTGAATGGTTCTTTATTGAGTTTTGTACAGTTTATTGACTGGTTCTTCATTGAGTTTTGTACAGTTTATTGACTGTTTCTTTATTGAGTTTTGTACAGTTTATTGACTGTTTCTTTATTGAGTTTTGCACAGTTTATTGACTGGTTCTTCATTGAGTTTTGTACAGTTTATTGACTGGTTCTTTATTCAGTTTTGTGCAGTTTATTGACTGGTTCTTTTTGAGTTTTGTACAGTTTATTGACTGGTTCTTTATTCAGTTTTGTACAGTTTATTGACTGGTTCTTTATTGGGTTTGTGTACAGTTTATTGACTGGTTCTTTATTGATTTTTGTACAGTTTATTGACTGGTTCTTAATTCTGTTTTCTACAGTTTATTGACTGGTTCTTTAATGAGTTTGTGTACAATTTGTTGACTGGTTCTTTGTTCAGTTTTGAACAGTTTATTGACTGGTTCTTTATTCAGTCTTGTACAGTTTATTAACTGGTTCTTTATTTAGTTTTGTACAGTTTATTGACTGTTTCTTTATTTAGTTTTGTACAGTTTATTGACTGTTCCTATATTTAGTTTTGTACAGTTTATTGACTGTTTCTTTATTCAGTTTTGTAAAGTTTATTGATTGTTACTTTATTTAGTTTGTGTACAATTTATTGACTGGTTCTTTATTCAGTTTTGTGCAGTTTATTGACTGGTTCTTTATTCAGTTTTGTACAGTTTATTGACTGGTTCTTTATTTAGTTTTGTACAGTTGATTGACTGTTTCTATATTTTGTTTTGTACAGTTTATTGACTGTTTCTTTATTTAGTTTTGTACAGTTTATTGATTGTTTCTTTATTTAGTTTGTGTACAATTTATTGACTGCTTCTTTATTTAGTTTTGTACAGTTTATTGACTGGTTCTTTATTGAGTTTTGTACAGTTTATTGACTGGTTCTTTATTTAGTTTTGTACAGTTTATTGACTGGTTCTTTATTGACTTTTGTACAGTTTATTGACTGGTTCTTTATTGAGTTTTGTATAGTTCGTTGACTTGTTCTTTGTTCAGTTTTGTACTGTTTATTGACTGGTTCTTTATTCAGTTTTGTGCAGTTTATTGACTGGTTCTTAATTCAGTTTTGTACAGTTTATTGACTGGTTCTTTATTTAGTTTTGTACAGTTTATTGACTGTTTCTATATTTAGTTTTGTACAGTTTATTAACTGTTTCTTTATTTAGTTTTGTACAGTTTATTGACTGTTTCTTTATTTAGTTTTGTATAGTTTATTGACTGTTTCTATATTTAGTTTTGTACAGTTTATTAACTGTTTCTATATTTAGTTTTGTACAGTTTATTAACTGTTTCTGTATTTAGTTTGTGTACAATTTATTGACTGGTTCTTTATTTAGTTTTGTGGAGTTTATTGACTGTTTCTTTATTTAGTTTTGTACAGTTTATTTACTGTTTCTTAATTTAGTTTTGTACAGTTGATTGACTGGTTCTTTATTGAGTTTTGTACAGTTTATTGACTGGTTCTTTATTTAGTTTTGTTCAGTTTATTGACTGTTTCTTTATTTAGTTTTGTACAGTTTATTGACTGTTTCTTAATTGAGTTTTGTACAGTTTATTGACTGGTTCTTTATTTAGTTTTGTACAGTTTATTGACTGTTTCTTTATTGAGTTTTGTACAGTTTATTGACTGGTTCTTTATTGAGTTTTGTAAAGTTTATTGACTGGTTCTTTATTGAGATTTGTACAGTTTATTGACTGGTTCTTTATTGAGTTTTGTACAGTTTATTGACTGGTTCTTTATTTAGTTTTGTACAGTTTATTGACTGTTTCTTTATTGAGTTTTGTACAGTTTATTGATTGGTTCTTTATTGAGTTTTGTACAGTTTTTTGACTGTTTCTTTATTGAGTTTTGTACAGTTTATTGACTGGTTCTTTATTCAGTTTTGTACAGTTTATTGACTGGTTCTTTATTTAGTTTTGTACAGTTTATTGACTGTTTCTTTATTTAGTTTTGTACAGTTTATTTACTGGTTCTTTATTGAGTTTTGTACAGTTTATTGACTGGTTCTTTATTTAGTTTTGTACAGTTTATTGACTGTTTCTTTATTTAGTTTTGTACAGTTTATCGACTGGTTCTTTATTTAGTTTTGTACAGTTTATTGACTGTTTTTTTATTTAGTTTTGTACAGTTTATTTACTGGTTCTTTATTGAGTTTTGTACAGTTTATTGACTGGTTCTTTATTTTGTTTTGTACAGTTTATTGACTGTTTCTATATTTAGTTTTGTACAGTTTATTGAATGGTCCTTTATTGAGTTTTGTACAGTTTATTGACTGGTTCTTCATTGAGTTTTGTACAGTTTATTGACTGTTTCTTTATTGAGTTTTGTACAGTTTATTGACTGTTTTTTTGTTTTGTACAGTTTATTGACTGTTTCTATATTTAGTTTTGTACAGTTTATTGAATGGTTCTTTATTGAGTTTTGCACAGTTTATTGCCTGGTTCTTCATTGAGTTTTGTACAGTTTATTGACTGGTTCTTTATTCAGTTTTGTGCAGTTTATTGACTGGTTCTTTTTTGAGTTTTGTACAGTTTATTGACTGGTTCTTTATTTAGTTTTGTACAGTTTATTGACTGTTTCTATATTTAGTTTTGTACAGTTTATTAACTGTTTCTTTATTTAGTTTTGTACAGTTTATTGACTGTTTCTTTATTTAGTTTTGTATAGTTTATTGACTGTTTCTATATTTAGTTTTGTACAGTTTATTAACTGTTTCTATATTTAGTTTTGTACAGTTTATTAACTGTTTCTGTATTTAGTTTGTGTACAATTTATTGACTGGTTCTTTATTTAGTTTTGTGGAGTTTATTGACTGTTTCTTTATTTAGTTTTGTACAGTTTATTTACTGTTTCTTAATTTAGTTTTGTACAGTTGATTGACTGGTTCTTTATTGAGTTTTGTACAGTTTATTGACTGGTTCTTTATTTAGTTTTGTTCAGTTTATTGACTGTTTCTTTATTTAGTTTTGTACAGTTTATTGACTGTTTCTTAATTGAGTTTTGTACAGTTTATTGACTGGTTCTTTATTTAGTTTTGTACAGTTTATTGACTGTTTCTTTATTGAGTTTTGTACAGTTTATTGACTGTTTCTTTATTGAGTTTTGTAAAGTTTATTGACTGGTTCTTTATTGAGATTTGTACAGTTTATTGACTGGTTCTTTATTGAGTTTTGTACAGTTTATTGACTGGTTCTTTATTTAGTTTTGTACAGTTTATTGACTGTTTCTTTATTGAGTTTTGTACAGTTTATTGATTGGTTCTTTATTGAGTTTTGTACAGTTTTTTGACTGTTTCTTTATTGAGTTTTGTACAGTTTATTGACTGGTTCTTTATTCAGTTTTGTACAGTTTATTGACTGGTTCTTTATTTAGTTTTGTACAGTTTATTGACTGTTTCTTTATTTAGTTTTGTACAGTTTATTTACTGGTTCTTTATTGAGTTTTGTACAGTTTATTGACTGGTTCTTTATTTAGTTTTGTACAGTTTATTGACTGTTTCTTTATTTAGTTTTGTACAGTTTATCGACTGGTTCTTTATTTAGTTTTGTACAGTTTATTGACTGTTTTTTTATTTAGTTTTGTACAGTTTATTTACTGGTTCTTTATTGAGTTTTGTACAGTTTATTGACTGGTTCTTTATTTTGTTTTGTACAGTTTATTGACTGTTTCTATATTTAGTTTTGTACAGTTTATTGAATGGTTCTTTATTGAGTTTTGTACAGTTTATTGACTGGTTCTTCATTGAGTTTTGTACAGTTTATTGACTGTTTCTTTATTGAGTTTTGTACAGTTTATTGACTGTTTTTTTGTTTTGTACAGTTTATTGACTGTTTCTATATTTAGTTTTGTACAGTTTATTGAATGGTTCTTTATTGAGTTTTGCACAGTTTATTGCCTGGTTCTTCATTGAGTTTTGTACAGTTTATTGACTGGTTCTTTATTCAGTTTTGTGCAGTTTATTGACTGGTTCTTTTTTGAGTTTTGTACAGTTTATTGACTGGTTCTTTATTCAGTTTTGTACAGTTTATTGACTGGTTATTTATTGGGTTTGTGTACAGTTTATTGACTGGTTCTTTATTGATTTTTGTACAGTTTATTGACTGGTTCTTAATTCTGTTTTCTACAGTTTATTGACTGGTTCTTTAATGAGTTTGTGTACAATTTATTGACTGGTTCTTTATTTAGTTTTGTACAGTTTATTGACTTTTTTTATTTTGTTTTGTACAGTTTATTGACAGTTTCTTTATTTAGTTTGTGTACAGTTTATTGACTGGTTCTTTATTTAGTTTTGTACAGTTTATTGACTGGTTCTTTATTGAGATTTGTACAGTTTATTGACAGTTTCTTTATTGAGTTTTGTACAGTTTATTGACTGGTTCTTTATTGAGTTTTGTACAGTTTATTGACTGGTTCTTTATTGAGTTTTGTACAGTTCATTGACTAATTCTGTATTGAGTTTTGTACAGTTTATTGACTGGTTCTTTATTCAGTTTTGTACAGTTTATTGACTGTTTATTTATTGAATTTTGTACAGTTTATTGACTGGTTCTTTGTTCAGTTTTGTACAGTTTATTGACTGGTTCTTTATTTAGTTTTGTACAGTTTATTAACTGGTTCTTTATTTAGTTTTGTACAGTTTATTGACTGTTTCTTTATTTAGTTTTGTACAGTTTATTGACTGTTTCTATATTTAGTTTTGTACAGTTTATTGACTGTTTCTTTATTTAGTTTTGTAAAGTTTATTGATTGTTTCTTTATTTAGTTTGTGTACAGTTTATTGACTTGTTCTTTATTTAGTTTTGTACAGTTCATTGACTTTTTCTTTATTTAGTTTTGTACAGTTTATTGACTGGTTCTTTATTGAGTTTTGTACAGTTTATTGACTGGTTCTTTATTTAGTTTTGTACAGTTTATTGACTGGTTCTTTATTGACTTTTGTACAGTTTATTGACTGGTTCTTTATTGAGTTTTGTATAGTTCGTTGACTTGTTCTTTGTTCAGTTTTGTACTGTTTATTGACTGGTTCTTTATTCAGTTTTGTGCAGTTTATTGACTGGTTCTTAATTCAGTTTTGTACAGTTTATTGACTGGTTCTTTATTTAGTTTTGTACAGTTTATTGACTGTTTCTATATTTAGTTTTGTACAGTTTATTAACTGTTTCTTTATTTAGTTTTGTACAGTTTATTGACTGTTTCTTTATTTAGTTTTGTATAGTTTATTGACTGTTTCTATATTTAGTTTTGTACAGTTTATTAACTGTTTCTATATTTAGTTTTGTACAGTTTATTAACTGTTTCTGTATTTAGTTTGTGTACAATTTATTGACTGGTTCTTTATTTAGTTTTGTGGAGTTTATTGACTGTTTCTTTATTTAGTTTTGTACAGTTTATTTACTGTTTCTTAATTTAGTTTTGTACAGTTGATTGACTGGTTCTTTATTGAGTTTTGTACAGTTTATTGACTGGTTCTTTATTTAGTTTTGTTCAGTTTATTGACTGTTTCTTTATTTAGTTTTGTACAGTTTATTGACTGTTTCTTAATTGAGTTTTGTACAGTTTATTGACTGGTTCTTTATTTAGTTTTGTACAGTTTATTGACTGTTTCTTTATTGAGTTTTGTACAGTTTATTGACTGGTTCTTTATTGAGTTTTGTAAAGTTTATTGACTGGTTCTTTATTGAGATTTGTACAGTTTATTGACTGGTTCTTTATTGAGTTTTGTACAGTTTATTGACTGGTTCTTTATTTAGTTTTGTACAGTTTATTGACTGTTTCTTTATTGAGTTTTGTACAGTTTATTGATTGGTTCTTTATTGAGTTTTGTACAGTTTTTTGACTGTTTCTTTATTGAGTTTTGTACAGTTTATTGACTGGTTCTTTATTCAGTTTTGTACAGTTTATTGACTGGTTCTTTATTTAGTTTTGTACAGTTTATTGACTGTTTCTTTATTTAGTTTTGTACAGTTTATTTACTGGTTCTTTATTGAGTTTTGTACAGTTTATTGACTGGTTCTTTATTTAGTTTTGTACAGTTTATTGACTGTTTCTTTATTTAGTTTTGTACAGTTTATCGACTGGTTCTTTTTTTAGTTTTGTACAGTTTATTGACTGTTTTTTTATTTAGTTTTGTACAGTTTATTTACTGGTTCTTTATTGAGTTTTGTACAGTTTATTGACTGGTTCTTTATTTTGTTTTGTACAGTTTATTGACTGTTTCTATATTTAGTTTTGTACAGTTTATTGAATGGTTCTTTATTGAGTTTTGTACAGTTTATTGACTGGTTCTTCATTGAGTTTTGTACAGTTTATTGACTGTTTCTTTATTGAGTTTTGTACAGTTTATTGACTGTTTTTTTGTTTTGTACAGTTTATTGACTGTTTCTATATTTAGTTTTGTACAGTTTATTGAATGGTTCTTTATTGAGTTTTGCACAGTTTTTTGCCTGGTTCTTCATTGAGTTTTGTACAGTTTATTGACTGGTTCTTTATTCAGTTTTGTGCAGTTTATTGACTGGTTCTTTTTTGAGTTTTGTACAGTTTATTGACTGGTTCTTTATTTAGTTTTGTACAGTTTATTGACTGTTTCTATATTTAGTTTTGTACAGTTTATTAACTGTTTCTTTATTTAGTTTTGTACAGTTTATTGACTGTTTCTTTATTTAGTTTTGTATAGTTTATTGACTGTTTCTATATTTAGTTTTGTACAGTTTATTAACTGTTTCTATATTTAGTTTTGTATAGTTTATTAACTGTTTCTGTATTTAGTTTGTGTACAATTTATTGACTGGTTCTTTATTTAGCTTTGTGGAGTTTATTGACTGTTTCTTTATTTAGTTTTGTACAGTTTATTTACTGTTTCTTAATTTAGTTTTGTACAGTTGATTGACTGGTTCTTTATTGAGTTTTGTACAGTTTATTGACTGGTTCTTTATTTAGTTTTGTTCAGTTTATTGACTGTTTCTTTATTTAGTTTTGTACAGTTTATTGACTGTTTCTTAATTGAGTTTTGTACAGTTTATTGACTGGTTCTTTATTTAGTTTTGTACAGTTTATTGACTGTTTCTTTATTGAGTTTTGTACAGTTTATTGACTGGTTCTTTATTGAGTTTTGTAAAGTTTATTGACTGGTTCTTTATTGAGATTTGTACAGTTTATTGACTGGTTCTTTATTGAGTTTTGTACAGTTTATTGACTGGTTCTTTATTTAGTTTTGTATAGTTTATTGACTGTTTCTTTATTGAGTTTTGTACAGTTTATTGATTGGTTCTTTATTGAGTTTTGTACAGTTTTTTGACTGTTTCTTTTTTGAGTTTTGTACAGTTTATTGACTGGTTCTTTATTCAGTTTTGTACAGTTTATTGACTGGTTCTTTATTTAGTTTTGTACAGTTTATTGACTGTTTCTTTATTTAGTTTTGTACAGTTTATTTACTGGTTCTTTATTGAGTTTTGTACAGTTTATTGACTGGTTCTTTATTTAGTTTTGTACAGTTTATTGACTGTTTCTTTATTTAGTTTTGTACAGTTTATCGACTGGTTCTTTATTTAGTTTTGTACAGTTTATTGACTGTTTCTTTATTTAGTTTTGTACAGTTTATTTACTGGTTCTTTATTGAGTTTTGTACAGTTTATTGACTGGTTCTTTATTTTGTTTTGTACAGTTTATTGACTGTTTCTATATTTAGTTTTGTACAGTTTATTGAATGGTTCTTTATTGAGTTTTGTACAGTTTATTGACTGGTTCTTCATTGAGTTTTGTACAGTTTATTGACTGTTTCTTTATTGAGTTTTGTACAGTTTATTGACTGTTTTTTTGTTTTGTACAGTTTATTGACTGTTTCTATATTTAGTTTTGTACAGTTTATTGAATGGTTCTTTATTGAGTTTTGCACAGTTTATTGCCTGGTTCTTCATTGAGTTTTGTACAGTTTATTGACTGGTTCTTTATTCAGTTTTGTGCAGTTTATTGACTGGTTCTTTTTTGAGTTTTGTACAGTTTATTGACTGGTTCTTTATTCAGTTTTGTACAGTTTATTGACTGGTTATTTATTGGGTTTGTGTACAGTTTATTGACTGGTTCTTTATTGATTTTTGTACAGTTTATTGACTGGTTCTTAATTCTGTTTTCTACAGTTTATTGACTGGTTCTTTAATGAGTTTGTGTACAATTTATTGACTGGTTCTTTATTTAGTTTTGTACAGTTTATTGACTTTTTTTATTTTGTTTTGTACAGTTTATTGACAGTTTCTTATGTAGTTTGTGTACAGTTTATTGACTGGTTCTTTATTTAGTTTTGTACAGTTTATTGACTGGTTCTTTATTGAGATTTGTACAGTTTATTGACAGTTTCTTTATTGAGTTTTGTACAGTTTATTGACTGGTTCTTTATTGAGTTTTGTACAGTTTATTGACTGGTTCTTTATTGAGTTTTGTACAGTTCATTGACTAATTCTGTATTGAGTTTTGTACAGTTTATTGACTGGTTCTTTATTCAGTTTTGTACAGTTTATTGACTGTTTATTTATTGAATTTTGTACAGTTTATTGACTGGTTCTTTGTTCAGTTTTGTACAGTTTATTGACTGGTTCTTTATTTAGTTTTGTACAGTTTATTAACTGGTTCTTTATTTAGTTTTGTACAGTTTATTGACTGTTTCTTTATTTAGTTTTGTACAGTTTATTGACTGTTTCTATATTTAGTTTTGTACAGTTTATTGACTGTTTCTTTATTTAGTTTTGTAAAGTTTATTGATTGTTTCTTTATTTAGTTTGTGTACAGTTTATTGACTTGTTCTTTATTTAGTTTTGTACAGTTCATTGACTTTTTCTTTATTTAGTTTTGTACAGTTTATTGACTGGTTCTTTATTGAGTTTTGTACAGTTTATTGACTGGTTCTTTATTTAGTTTTGTACAGTTTATTGACTGGTTCTTTATTGAGTTTTGTACAGTTTATTGACTGGTTCTTTATTGAGTTTTGTATAGTTCGTTGACTTGTTCTTTGTTCAGTTTTGTACTGTTTATTGACTGGTTCTTTATTCAGTTTTGTGCAGTTTATTGACTGGTTCTTAATTCAGTTTTGTACAGTTTATTGACTGGTTCTTTATTTAGTTTTGTACAGTTTATTGACTGTTTCTATATTTAGTTTTGTACAGTTTATTAACTGTTTCTTTATTTAGTTTTGTACAGTTTATTGACTGTTTCTTTATTTAGTTTTGTATAGTTTATTGACTGTTTCTATATTTAGTTTTGTACAGTTTATTAACTGTTTCTATATTTAGTTTTGTACAGTTTATTAACTGTTTCTGTATTTAGTTTGTGTACAATTTATTGACTGGTTCTTTATTTAGTTTTGTGGAGTTTATTGACTGTTTCTTTATTTAGTTTTGTACAGTTTATTTACTGTTTCTTAATTTAGTTTTGTACAGTTGATTGACTGGTTCTTTATTGAGTTTTGTACAGTTTATTGACTGGTTCTTTATTTAGTTTTGTTCAGTTTATTGACTGTTTCTTTATTTAGTTTTGTACAGTTTATTGACTGTTTCTTAATTGAGTTTTGTACAGTTTATTGACTGGTTCTTTATTTAGTTTTGTACAGTTTATTGACTGTTTCTTTATTGAGTTTTGTACAGTTTATTGACTGGTTCTTTATTGAGTTTTGTAAAGTTTATTGACTGGTTCTTTATTGAGTTTTGTACAGTTTATTGACTGGTTCTTTATTGAGTTTTGTACAGTTTATTGACTGGTTCTTTATTTAGTTTTGTACAGTTTATTGACTGTTTCTTTATTGAGTTTTGTACAGTTTATTGATTGGTTCTTTATTGAGTTTTGTACAGTTTTTTGACTGTTTCTTTATTGAGTTTTGTACAGTTTATTGACTGGTTCTTTATTCAGTTTTGTACAGTTTATTGACTGGTTCTTTATTTAGTTTTGTACAGTTTATTGACTGTTTCTTTATTTAGTTTTGTACAGTTTATCGACTGGTTCTTGTACAGTTTATTGACTGGTTCTTTATTTAGTTTTGTACAGTTTATTGACTGTTTCTTTATTTAGTTTTGTACAGTTTATCGACTGGTTCTTTATTTAGTTTTGTACAGTTTATTGACTGTTTTTTTATTTAGTTTTGTACAGTTTATTTACTGGTTCTTTATTGAGTTTTGTACAGTTTATTGACTGGTTCTTTATTTTGTTTTGTACAGTTTATTGACTGTTTCTATATTTAGTTTTGTACAGTTTATTGAATGGTTCTTTATTGAGTTTTGTACAGTTTATTGACTGGTTCTTCATTGAGTTTTGTACAGTTTATTGACTGTTTCTTTATTGAGTTTTGTACAGTTTATTGACTGTTTTTTTGTTTTGTACAGTTTATTGACTGTTTCTATATTTAGTTTTGTACAGTTTATTGAATGGTTCTTTATTGAGTTTTGCACAGTTTTTTGCCTGGTTCTTCATTGAGTTTTGTACAGTTTATTGACTGGTTCTTTATTCAGTTTTGTGCAGTTTATTGACTGGTTCTTTTTTGAGTTTTGTACAGTTTATTGACTGGTTCTTTATTTAGTTTTGTACAGTTTATTGACTGTTTCTATATTTAGTTTTGTACAGTTTATTAACTGTTTCTTTATTTAGTTTTGTACAGTTTATTGACTGTTTCTTTATTTAGTTTTGTATAGTTTATTGACTGTTTCTATATTTAGTTTTGTACAGTTTATTAACTGTTTCTATATTTAGTTTTGTATAGTTTATTAACTGTTTCTGTATTTAGTTTGTGTACAATTTATTGACTGGTTCTTTATTTAGTTTTGTGGAGTTTATTGACTGTTTCTTTATTTAGTTTTGTACAGTTTATTTACTGTTTCTTAATTTAGTTTTGTACAGTTGATTGACTGGTTCTTTATTGAGTTTTGTACAGTTTATTGACTGGTTCTTTATTTAGTTTTGTTCAGTTTATTGACTGTTTCTTTATTTAGTTTTGTACAGTTTATTGACTGGTTCTTAATTGAGTTTTGTACAGTTTATTGACTGGTTCTTTATTTAGTTTTGTACAGTTTATTGACTGTTTCTTTATTGAGTTTTGTACAGTTTATTGACTGGTTCTTTATTGAGTTTTGTAAAGTTTATTGACTGGTTCTTTATTGAGATTTGTACAGTTTATTGACTGGTTCTTTATTGAGTTTTGTACAGTTTATTGACTGGTTCTTTATTTAGTTTTGTACAGTTTATTGACTGTTTCTTTATTGAGTTTTGTACAGTTTATTGATTGGTTCTTTATTGAGTTTTGTACAGTTTTTTGACTGTTTCTTTATTGAGTTTTGTACAGTTTATTGACTGGTTCTTTATTCAGTTTTGTACAGTTTATTGACTGGTTCTTTATTTAGTTTTGTACAGTTTATTGACTGTTTCTTTATTTAGTTTTGTACAGTTTATTTACTGGTTCTTTATTGAGTTTTGTACAGTTTATTGACTGGTTCTTTATTTAGTTTTGTACAGTTTATTGACTGTTTCTTTATTTAGTTTTGTACAGTTTATCGACTGGTTCTTTATTTAGTTTTGTACAGTTTATTGACTGTTTTTTTATTTAGTTTTGTACAGTTTATTTACTGGTTCTTTATTGAGTTTTGTACAGTTTATTGACTGGTTCTTTATTTTGTTTTGTACAGTTTATTGACTGTTTCTATATTTAGTTTTGTACAGTTTATTGAATGGTTCTTTATTGAGTTTTGTACAGTTTATTGACTGGTTCTTCATTGAGTTTTGTACAGTTTATTGACTGTTTCTTTATTGAGTTTTGTACAGTTTATTGACTGTTTTTTTGTTTTGTACAGTTTATTGACTGTTTCTATATTTAGTTTTGTACAGTTTATTGAATGGTTCTTTATTGAGTTTTGCACAGTTTATTGCCTGGTTCTTCATTGAGTTTTGTACAGTTTATTGACTGGTTCTTTATTCAGTTTTGTGCAGTTTATTGACTGGTTCTTTTTTGAGTTTTGTACAGTTTATTGACTGGTTCTTTATTCAGTTTTGTACAGTTTATTGACTGGTTATTTATTGGGTTTGTGTACAGTTTATTGACTGGTTCTTTATTGATTTTTGTACAGTTTATTGACTGGTTCTTAATTCTGTTTTCTACAGTTTATTGACTGGTTCTTTAATGAGTTTGTGTACAATTTATTGACTGGTTCTTTATTTAGTTTTGTACAGTTTATTGACTTTTTTTATTTTGTTTTGTACAGTTTATTGACTGTTTCTTTATTTAGTTTGTGTACAGTTTATTGACTGGTTCTTTATTTAGTTTTGTACAGTTTATTGACTGGTTCTTTATTGAGATTTGTACAGTTTATTGACAGTTTCTTTATTGAGTTTTGTACAGTTTATTGACTGGTTCTTTATTGAGTTTTGTACAGTTTATTTACTGGTTCTTTATTGAGTTTTGTACAGTTCATTGACTAATTCTGTATTGTGTTTTGTACATTTATTGACTGGTTCTTTATTCAGTTTTGTACAGTTTATTGACTGTTTATTTATTGAATTTTGTACAGTTTATTGACTGGTTCTTTGTTCAGTTTTGTACAGTTTATTGACTGGTTCTTTATTTAGTTTTGTACAGTTTATTAACTGGTTCTTTAATTAGTTTTGTACAGTTTATTGACTGTTTCTTTATTTAGTTTTGTACAGTTTATTGACTGTTTCTATATTTAGTTTTGTACAGTTTATTGACTGTTTCTTTATTTAGTTTTGTAAAGTTTATTGATTGTTTCTTTATTTAGTTTGTGTACAGTTTATTGACTTGTTCTTTATTTAGTTTTGTACAGTTCATTGACTTTTTCTTTATTTAGTTTTGTACAGTTTATTGACTGGTTCTTTATTGAGTTTTGTACAGTTTATTGACTGGTTCTTTATTTAGTTTTGTACAGTTTATTGACTGGTTCTTTATTGAGTTTTGTATAGTTCATTGACTTGTTCTTTGTTCAGTTTTGTACTGTTTATTGACTGGTTCTTTATTCAGTTTTGTGCAGTTTATTGACTGGTTCTTTATTCAGTTTTGTACAGTTTATTGACTGGTTCTTTATTTAGTTTTGTACAGTTTATTGACTGTTTCTATATTTAGTTTTGTACAGTTTATTAACTTTTCTTTATTTAGTTTTGTACAGTTTATTGACTGTTTCTTTATTTAGTTTTGTACAGTTTATTGAATGTTTCTATATTTAGTTTTGTACAGTTTATTAACTGTTTCTATATTTAGTTTTGTACAGTTTATTAACTGTTTCTTTATTTAGTTTGTGTACAATTTATTGACTTGTTCTTTATTTAGTTTTGTACAGTTCATTGACTTTTTCTTTATTTAGTTTTGTACAGTTTATTGACTGGTTCTTTATTGAGTTTTGTACAGTTTATTGACTGTTTCTATATTTAGTTTTGTACAGTTTATTAACTGTTTCTTTATTTAGTTTTGTACAGTTTATTGACTGTTTCTTTATTTAGTTTTGTACAGTTTATTGACTGTTTCTTTATTGAGTTTTGTATAGTTCGTTGACTTGTTCTTTGTTCAGTTTTGTACTGTTTATTGACTGGTTCTTTATTCAGTTTTGTGCAGTTTATTGACTGGTTCTTTATTCAGTTTTGTACAGTTTGTTGACTGGTTCTTTGTTCAGTTTTGAACAGTTTATTGACTGGTTCTTTATTCAGTCTTGTACAGTTTATTAACTGGTTCTTTATTTAGTTTTGTACAGTTTATTGACTGTTTCTTTATTTAGTTTTGTACAGTTTATTGACTGTTCCTATATTTAGTTTTGTACAGTTTATTGACTGTTTCTTTATTTAGTTTTGTAAAGTTTATTGATTGTTACTTTATTTAGTTTGTGTACAATTTATTGACTGGTTCTTTATTCAGTTTTGTGCAGTTTATTGACTGGTTCTTTATTCAGTTTTGTACAGTTTATTGACTGGTTCTTTATTTAGTTTTGTACAGTTGATTGACTGTTTCTATATTTTGTTTTGTACAGTTTATTGACTGTTTCTTTATTTAGTTTTGTACAGTTTATTGATTGTTTCTTTATTTAGTTTGTGTACAATTTATTGACTGCTTCTTTATTTAGTTTTGTACAGTTTATTGACTGGTTCTTTATTGAGTTTTGTACAGTTTATTGACTGGTTCTTTATTTAGTTTTGTACAGTTTATTGACTGGTTCTTTATTGACTTTTGTACAGTTTATTGACTGGTTCTTTATTGAGTTTTGTATAGTTCGTTGACTTGTTCTTTGTTCAGTTTTGTACTGTTTATTGACTGGTTCTTTATTCAGTTTTGTGCAGTTTATTGACTGGTTCTTAATTCAGTTTTGTACAGTTTATTGACTGGTTCTTTATTTAGTTTTGTACAGTTTATTGACTGTTTCTATATTTAGTTTTGTACAGTTTATTAACTGTTTCTTTATTTAGTTTTGTACAGTTTATTGACTGTTTCTTTATTTAGTTTTGTATAGTTTATTGACTGTTTCTATATTTAGTTTTGTACAGTTTATTAACTGTTTCTATATTTAGTTTTGTACAGTTTATTAACTGTTTCTGTATTTAGTTTGTGTACAATTTATTGACTGGTTCTTTATTTAGTTTTGTGGAGTTTATTGACTGTTTCTTTATTTAGTTTTGTACAGTTTATTTACTGTTTCTTAATTTAGTTTTGTACAGTTGATTGACTGGTTCTTTATTGAGTTTTGTACAGTTTATTGACTGGTTCTTTATTTAGTTTTGTTCAGTTTATTGACTGTTTCTTTATTTAGTTTTGTACAGTTTATTGACTGTTTCTTAATTGAGTTTTGTACAGTTTATTGACTGGTTCTTTATTTAGTTTTGTACAGTTTATTGACTGTTTCTTTATTGAGTTTTGTACAGTTTATTGACTGGTTCTTTATTGAGTTTTGTAAAGTTGATTGACTGGTTCTTTATTGAGATTTGTACAGTTTATTGACTGGTTCTTTATTGAGTTTTGTACAGTTTATTGACTGGTTCTTTATTCAGTTTTGTACAGTTTATTGACTGGTTCTTTATTTAGTTTGTGTACAGTTTATTGACTTGTTCTTTATTTAGTTTATTGACTGTTTCTATATTTAGTTTATTCGATTCTCACTGCAGGCAGGGTGTACTCGACTCCAATCTTAATTGACAAGGCTTGCCAGTTTTCCTACCGCAGGTCGGGGGTTTTCTCCGGGTACTCCGGCTTCCTCCCCCAATAAAAACTGGACGCCATGATATAGCTGAAAAATTGCTGAAAGTGGCGTTAAACACCATCAAACAAACAAACATATATTTAGTTTTGTACAGTTTATTAACTGTTTCTTTATTTAGTTTGTGTACAATTTATTGACTTGTTCTTTATTTAGTTTTGTACAGTTCATTGACTTTTTCTTTATTTAGTTTTGTACAGTTTATTGACTGGTTCTTTATTGAGTTTTGTACAGTTTATTGACTGTTTCTTTATTTAGTTTTGTACAGTTTATTAACTGTTTCTTTATTTAGTTTTGTACAGTTTATTGACTGTTTCTTTATTTAGTTTTGTACAGTTTATTGACTGTTTCTATATTTAGTTTTGTACAGTTTATTAACTGTTTCTATATTTAGTTTTGTACAGTTTATTAACTGTTTCTGTATTTAGTTTGTGTACAATTTATTGACTGGTTCTTTATTTAGTTTTGTGGAGTTTATTGACTGTTTCTTTATTTAGTTTTGTACAGTTTATTTACTGTTTCTTAATTTAGTTTTGTACAGTTGATTGACTGGTTCTTTATTGAGTTTTGTACAGTTTATTGACTGTTTCTTTATTTAGTTTTGTACAGTTTATTGACTGGTTCTTTATTGAGTTTTGTACAGTTTATTGACTGGTTCTTTATTTAGTTTTGTTCAGTTTATTGACTGTTTCTTTATTTAGTTTTGTACAGTTTATTGACTGTTTCTTAATTGAGTTTTGTACAGTTTATTGACTGGTTCTTTATTGAGTTTTGTACAGTTTATTGACTGTTTCTTTATTGAGTTTTGTACAGTTTATTGACTGGTTCTTTATTGAGTTTTGTAAAGTTTATTGACTGGTTCTTTATTGAGTTTTTTACAGTTTATTGACTGGTTCTTTATTGAGTTTTGTACAGTTTATTGACTGGTTCTTTATTTAGTTTTGTACAGTTTATTGACTGTTTCTTTATTGAGTTTTGTACAGTTTATTGATTGGTTCTTTATTGAGTTTTGTACAGTATTTTGACTGTTTCTTTATTGAGTTTTGTACAGTTTATTGACTGGTTCTTTATTCAGTTTTGTACAGTTTATTGACTGGTTCTTTATTTAGTTTTGTACAGTTTATTGACTCTTTCTTTATTTAGTTTTGTACAGTTTATTTACTGGTTCTTTATTGAGTTTTGTACAGTTTATTGACTGGTTCTTTATTTAGTTTTGTACAGTTTATTGACTGTTTCTTTATTTAGTTTTGTACAGTTTATTGACTGTTTCTTTATTTAGTTTTGTAAAGTTTATTGACTGGTTCTTTATTTTGTTTTGTACAGTTTATTGACTGTTTCTTTATTTAGTTTTGTACAGTTTATTGACTGTTTCTATATTTAGTTTTGTACAGTTTATTAACTGTTTCTATATTTAGTTTTGTACTGTTTATTAACTGTTTCTGTATTTAGTTTGTGTACAATTTATTGACTGGTTCTTTATTTAGTTTTGTGGAGTTTATTGACTGTTTCTTTATTTAGTTTTGTACAGTTTATTGACTGGTTCTTTATTTTGTTTTGTACAGTTTATTGACTGTTTCTTTATTTAGTTTTGTACAGTTTATTGACTGTTTCTATATTTAGTTTTGTACAGTTTATTAACTATTTCTATATTTAGTTTTGTACAGTTCATTGACTAATTCTGTATTGAGTTTTCTACAGTTTATTGACTGGTTCTTTATTCAGTTTTGTACAGTTTATTGACTGTTTATTTATTGAATTTTGTACAGTTTATTGACTGGTTCTTTGTTCAGTTTTGTACAGTTTATTGACTGGTTCTTTATTTAGTTTTGTACAGTTTATTAACTGGTTCTTTATTTAGTTTTGTAGAGTTTATTGACTGTTTCTTTATTTAGTTTTGTACAGTTTATTGACTGTTTCTATATTTAGTTTTGTACAGTTTATTGACTGTTTCTTTATTTAGTTTTGTAAAGTTTATTGATTGTTTCTTTATTTAGTTTGTGTACAGTTTATTGACTTGTTCTTTATTTAGTTTTGTACAGTTCATTGACTTTTTCTTTATTTAGTTTTGTACAGTTTATTGACTGGTTCTTTATTGAGTTTTGTACAGTTTATTGACTGGTTCTTTATTTAGTTTTGTACAGTTTATTGACTGGTTCTTTATTGACTTTTGTACAGTTTATTGACTGGTTCTTTATTGAGTTTTGTATAGTTCATTGACTTGTTCTTTGTTCAGTTTTGTACTGTTTATTGACTGGTTCTTTATTCAGTTTTGTGCAGTTTATTGACTGGTTCTTTATTCAGTTTTGTACAGTTTATTGACTGGTTCTTTATTTAGTTTTGTACAGTTTATTGACTGTTTCTATATTTAGTTTTGTACAGTTTATTAACTTTTCTTTATTTAGTTTTGTACAGTTTATTGACTGTTTCTTTATTTAGTTTTGTACAGTTTATTGAATGTTTCTATATTTAGTTTTGTACAGTTTATTAACTGTTTCTATATTTAGTTTTGTACAGTTTATTAACTGTTTCTTTATTTAGTTTGTGTACAATTTATTGACTTGTTCTTTATTTAGTTTTGTACAGTTCATTGACTTTTTCTTTATTTAGTTTTGTACAGTTTATTGACTGGTTCTTTATTGAGTTTTGTACAGTTTATTGACTGTTTCTATATTTAGTTTTGTACAGTTTATTAACTGTTTCTTTATTTAGTTTTGTACAGTTTATTGACTGTTTCTTTATTTAGTTTTGTACAGTTTATTGACTGTTTCTATATTTAGTTTTGTACAGTTTATTAACTGTTTCTATATTTAGTTTTGTACAATTTATTAACTGTTTCTGTATTTAGTTTGTGTACAATTTATTGACTGGTTCTTTATTTAGTTTTGTGGAGTTTATTGACTGTTTCTTTATTTAGTTTTGTACAGTTTATTTACTGTTTCCTAATTTAGTTTTGTACAGTTGATTGACTGGTTCTTTATTGAGTTTTGTACAGTTTATTGACTGTTTCTTTATTTAGTTTTGTACAGTTTATTGACTGGTTCTTTATTGAGTTTTGTACAGTTTATTGACTGGTTCTTTATTTAGTTTTGTTCAGTTTATTGACTGTTTCTTTATTTAGTTTTGTACAGTTTATTGACTGTTTCTTAATTGAGTTTTGTACAGTTTATTGACTGGTTCTTTATTCAGTTTTGTACAGTTTATTGACTGTTTCTTTATTGAGTTTTGTACAGTTTATTGACTGGTTCTTTATTGAGTTTTGTAAAGTTTATTGACTGGTTCTTTATTGAGTTTTGTACAGTTTATTGACTGGTTCTTTATTGAGTTTTGTACAGTTTATTGACTGGTTCTTTATTTAGTTTTGTACAGTTTATTGACTGTTTCTTTATTGAGTTTTGTACAGTTTATTGATTGGTTCTTTATTGAGTTTTGTACAGTATTTTGACTGTTTCTTTATTGAGTTTTGTACAGTTTATTGACTGGTTCTTTATTCAGTTTTGTACAGTTTATTGACTGGTTCTTTATTTAGTTTTGTACAGTTTATTGACTGTTTCTTTATTTAGTTTTGTACAGTTTATTTACTGGTTCTTTATTGAGTTTTGTACAGTTTATTGACTGTTTCTTTATTTAGTTTTGTACAGTTTATTGACTGTTTCTTTATTTAGTTTTGTACAGTTTATTGACTGGTTCTTTATTTAGTTTTGTATAGTTTATTGACTGGTTCTTTATTTTGTTTTGTACAGTTTATTGACTGTTTCTTTATTTAGTTTTGTACAGTTTATTGACTGTTTCTATATTTAGTTTTGTACAGTTTATTAACTGTTTCTATATTTAGTTTTGTACAGTTTATTAACTGTTTCTGTATTTAGTTTGTGTACAATTTATTGACTGGTTCTTTTTTTAGTTTTGTTGAGTTTATTGACTGTTTCTTTATTTAGTTTTGTACAGTTTATTTACTGTTTCTTAATTTAGTTTTGTACAGTTGATTGACTGGTTCTTTATTGAGTTTTGTACAGTTTATTGACTGGTTCTTTATTTAGTTTTGTACAGTTTATTGACTGGTTCTTTATTGAGTTTTGTACAGTTTATTGACTGGTTCTTTATTTAGTTTTGTTCAGTTTATTGACTGTTTCTTTATTTAGTTTTGTACAGTTTATTGACTGTTTATTTAATTGAGTTTTGTACAGTTTATTGACTGTTTCTTTATTGAGTTTTGTACAGTTTATTGACTGGTTCTTTATTGAGTTTTGTAAAGTTTATTGACTGGTTCTTTATTGATTTTTGTACAGTTTATTGACTGGTTCTTTATTGAGTTTTGTACAGTTTATTGACTGGTTCTTTATTTAGTTTTGTACAGTTTATTGACTGTTTCTTTATTGAGTTTTGTACAGTTTATTGATTGGTTCTTTATTGAGTTTTGTACAGTATTTTGACTGTTTCTTTATTTAGTTTTGTACAGTTTATTTACTGGTTCTTTATTGAGTTTTGTACAGTTTATTGACTGGTTCTTTATTGAGTTTTGTACAGTTTATTGACTGGTTCTTTATTTAGTTTTGTTCAGTTTATTGACTGTTTCTTTATTTAGTTTTGTACAGTTTATTGACTGTTTCTTAATTGAGTTTTGTACAGTTTATTGACTGGTTCTTTATTGAGTTTTGTACAGTTTTTTGACTGTTTCTTTATTGAGTTTTGTACAGTTTATTGACTGGTTCTTTATTGAGTTTTGTAAAGTTTATTGACTGGTTCTTTATTGAGTTTTGTACAGTTTATTGACTGGTTCTTTATTGAGTTTTGTACAGTTTATTGACTGGTTCTTTATTTAGTTTTGTACAGTTTATTGACTGTTTCTTTATTGAGTTTTGTACAGTTTATTGATTGGTTCTTTATTGAGTTTTGTACAGTATTTTGACTGTTTCTTTATTGAGTTTTGTACAGTTTATTGACTGGTTCTTTATTCAGTTTTGTACAGTTTATTGACTGGTTCTTTATTTAGTTTTGTACAGTTTATTGACTGTTTCTTTATTTAGTTTTGTACAGTTTATTTACTGGTTCTTTATTGAGTTTTGTACAGTTTATTGACTGGTTCTTTATTTAGTTTTGTACAGTTTATTGACTGTTTATTTATTTAGTTTTGTACAGTTTATTGACTGGTTCTTTATTTAGTTTTGTATAGTTTATTGACTGGTTCTTTATTTTGTTTTGTACAGTTTATTGACTGTTTCTTTATTTAGTTTTGTACAGTTTATTGACTGTTTCTATATTTAGTTTTGTACAGTTTATTAACTGTTTCTATATTTAGTTTTGTACAGTTTATTAACTGTTTCTGTATTTAGTTTGTGTACAATTTATTGACTGGTTCTTTATTTAGTTTTGTTGAGTTTATTGACTGTTTCTTTATTTAGTTTTGTACAGTTTATTGACTGTTTCTTTATTTAGTTTTGTACAGTTTATTGACTGGTTCTTTATTGAGTTTTGTACAGTTTATTGACTGGTTCTTTATTTAGTTTTGTTCAGTTTATTGACTGTTTCTTTATTTAGTTTTGTACAGTTTATTGACTGTTTATTTAATTGAGTTTTGTACAGTTTATTGACTGTTTCTTTATTGAGTTTTGTACAGTTTATTGACTGGTTCTTTATTGAGTTTTGTAAAGTTTATTGACTGGTTCTTTATTGATTTTTGTACAGTTTATTGACTGGTTCTTTATTGACTTTTGTACAGTTTATTGACTGGTTCTTTATTTAGTTTTGTACAGTTTATTGACTGTTTCTTTATTTAGTTTTGTACAGTTTATTGATTGGTTCTTTATTGAGTTTTGTACAGTATTTTGACTGTTTCTTTATTGAGTTTTGTACAGTTTATTGACTGGTTCTTTATTCAGTTTTGTACAGTTTATTGACTGGTTCTTTATTTAGTTTTGTACAGTTTATTGACTGTTTCTTTATTTAGTTTTATACAGTTTATTTACTGGTTCTTTATTGAGTTTTGTACAGTTTATTGACTGGTTCTTTATTTAGTTTTGTACAGTTTATTGACTGTTTCTTTATTTAGTTTTGTACAGTTTATTGACTGGTTCTTTATTTAGTTTTGTACAGTTTATTGACTGTTTCTTTATTTAGTTTTGTACAGTTTATTTACTGGTTCTTCATTGAGTTTTGTACAGTTTATTGACTGGTTCTTTATTTTGTTTTGTACAGTTTATTGACTGTTTCTATATTTAGTTTTGTACAGTTTATTGAATGGTTCTTTATTGAGTTTTGTACAGTTTATTGACTGGTTCTTCATTGAGATTTGTACAGTTTATTGACTGTTTCTTTATTGAGTTTTGTACTGTTTATTGACTGTTTTTTTTTTGTTTTGTACAGTTTATTGACTGTTTCTATATTTAGTTTTGTACAGTTTATTGAATGGTTCTTTATTGAGTTTTGTACAGTTTATTGACTGGTTCTTCATTGAGTTTTGTACAGTTTATTGACTGGTTCTTTATTCAGTTTTGTACAGTTTATTGACTGGTTCTTTATTGAGTTTTGTAAAGTTTATTGACTGGTTCTTTATTGAGTTTTGTACAGTTTATTGACTGGTTCTTTATTGAGTTTTGTACAGTTTATTGACTGGTTCTTTATTGAGTTTTGTACAGTTTATTGACTGTTTCTTTATTGAGTTTTGTACAGTTTATTGATTGGTTCTTTATTGAGTTTTGTACAGTATTTTGACTGTTTCTTTATTGAGTTTTGTACAGTTTATTGACTGGTTCTTTATTCAGTTTTGTACAGTTTATTGACTGGTTCTTTATTTAGTTTTGTACAGTTTATTGACTGTTTCTTTATTTAGTTTTGTACAGTTTATTTACTGGTTCTTTATTGAGTTTTGTACAGTTTATTGACTGGTTCTTTATTTAGTTTTGTACAGTTTATTGACTGTTTCTTTATTTAGTTTTGTACAGTTTATTGACTGGTTCTTTATTTAGTTTTGTATAGTTTATTGACTGGTTCTTTATTTTGTTTTGTACAGTTTATTGACTGTTTCTTTATTTAGTTTTGTACAGTTTATTGACTGTTTCTATATTTATTTTTGTACAGTTTATTAACTGTTTCTATATTTAGTTTTGTACAGTTTATTAACTGTTTCTGTATTTAGTTTGTGTACAATTTATTGACTGGTTCTTTATTTAGTTTTGTTGAGTTTATTGACTGTTTCTTTATTTAGTTTTGTACAGTTTATTTACTGTTTCTTAATTTAGTTTTGTACAGTTGATTGACTGGTTGTTTATTGAGTTTTGTACAGTTTATTGACTGTTTCTTTATTTAGTTTTGTACAGTTTATTGACTGGTTCTTTATTGAGTTTTGTACAGTTTATTGACTGGTTCTTTATTTAGTTTTGTTCAGTTTATTGACTGTTTCTTTATTTAGTTTTGTACAGTTTATTGACTGTTTATTTAATTGAGTTTTGTACAGTTTATTGACTGTTTCTTTATTGAGTTTTGTACAGTTTATTGACTGGTTCTTTATTGAGTTTTGTAAAGTTTATTGACTGGTTCTTTATTGATTTTTGTACAGTTTATTGACTGGTTCTTTATTGAGTTTTGTACAGTTTATTGACTGGTTCTTTATTTAGTTTTGTACAGTTTATTGACTGTTTCTTTATTGAGTTTTGTACAGTTTATTGATTGGTTCTTTATTGAGTTTTGTACAGTATTTTGACTGTTTCTTTATTGAGTTTTGTACAGTTTATTGACTGGTTCTTTATTCAGTTTTGTACAGTTTATTGACTGGTTCTTTATTTAGTTTTGTACAGTTTATTGACTGTTTCTTTATTTAGTTTTATACAGTTTATTTACTGGTTCTTTATTGAGTTTTGTACAGTTTATTGACTGGTTCTTTATTTAGTTTTGTACAGTTTATTGACTGTTTCTTTATTTAGTTTTGTACAGTTTATTGACTGGTTCTTTATTTAGTTTTGTACAGTTTATTGACTGTTTCTTTATTTAGTTTTGTACAGTTTATTTACTGGTTCTTTATTGAGTTTTGTACAGTTTATTGACTGGTTCTTTATTTTGTTTTGTACAGTTTATTGACTGTTTCTATATTTAGTTTTGTACAGTTTATTGAATGGTTCTTTATTGAGTTTTGTACAGTTTATTGACTGGTTCTTCATTGAGATTTGTACAGTTTATTGACTGTTTCTTTATTGAGTTTTGTACTGTTTATTGACTGTTTTTTTTTGTTTTGTACAGTTTATTGACTGTTTCTATATTTAGTTTTGTACAGTTTATTGAATGGTTCTTTATTGAGTTTTGTACAGTTTATTGACTGGTTCTTCATTGAGTTTTGCACAGTTTATTGACTGGTTCTTTATTCAGTTTTGTACAGTTTATTGACTGGTTCTTTATTCAGTTTTGTACAGTTTATTGACTGGTTCTTTATTGGGTTTGTGTACAGTTTATTGACTGGTTCTTTATTGATTTTTGTACAGTTTATTGACAGGTTCTTAATTCTGTTTTGTACAGTTTATTGACTGGTTCTTTAATGAGTTTGTGTACAATTTATTGACTGGTTCTTTATTTAGTTTTGTACAATTTATTGACTTTTTTTATTTTGTTTTGTACAGTTTATTGACTGTTTCTTTATTTAGTTTGTGTACAGTTTATTGACTGGTTCTTTATTTAGTTTTGTACAGTTTATTGACTGGTTCTTTATTGAGTTTTGTACAGTTTATTGACAGTTTCTTTATTGAGTTTTGTACAGTTTATTGACTGGTTCTTTATTGAGTTTTGTACAGTTTATTGACTGGTTCTTTATTGAGTTTTGTACAGTTCATTGACTAATTCTGTATTGAGTTTTGTACAGTTTATTGACTGGTTCTTTATTCAGTTTTGTACAGTTTATTGACTGTTTATTTATTGAATTTTGTACAGTTTATTGACTGGTTCTTTGTTCAGTTTTGTACAGTTTATTGACTGGTTCTTTATTTAGTTTTGTACAGTTTATTAACTGGTTCTTTATTTAGTTTTGTAGAGTTTATTGACTGTTTTCTTTATTTAGTTTTGTACAGTTTATTGACTGTTTCTATATTTAGTTTTGTACAGTTTATTGACTGTTTCTTTATTTAGTTTTGTAAAGTTTATTGATTGTTTCTTTATTTAGTTTGTGTACAGTTTATTGACTTGTTCTTTATTTAGTTTTGTACAGTTCATTGACTTTTTCTTTATTTAGTTTTGTACAGTTTATTGACTGGTTCTTTATTGAGTTTTGTACAGTTTATTGACTGGTTCTTTATTTAGTTTTGTACAGTTTATTGACTGGTTCTTTATTGACTTTTGTACAGTTTATTGACTGGTTCTTTAATGAGTTTTGTTTAGTTCATTGACTTGTTCTTTGTTCAGTTTTGTACTGTTTATTGACTGGTTCTTTATTCAGTTTTGTGCAGTTTATTGACTGGTTCTTTATTCAGTTTTGTACAGTTTATTGACTGGTTCTTTATTTAGTTTTGTACAGTTTATTGACTGTTTCTATATTTAGTTTTGTACAGTTTATTAACTTTTCTTTATTTAGTTTTGTACAGTTTATTGACTGTTTCTTTATTTTGTTTTGTACAGTTTATTGACTGTTTCTATATTTAGTTTTGGACAGTTTATTAACTGTTTCTATATTTAGTTTTGTACAGTTTATTAACTGTTTCTTTATTTAGTTTGTGTACAATTTATTGACTGGTTCTTTATTTAGTTTAGTGCAGTTTATTGACTGTTTCTTTATTTAATTTTGTACAGTTTATTATCTGTTTCTTAATTTAGTTTTGTACAGTTTATTGACTGGTTTTTTATTGAGTTTTGTACAGTTTATTGACTGGTTCTTTATTTAGTTTTGTACAGTTTATTGACTGTTTATTTAGTTTTGTACAGTTTATTGACTGGTTCTTTATTGAGTTTTGTACAGTTTATTGACTGGTTCTTTATTTAGTTTTGTACAGTTTATTCACTGTTTCTTTATTTAGTTTTGTACAGTTTATTGACTGGTTCTTTATTGAGTTTTGTACAGTTTATTGACTGTTTCTTTATTGAGTTTTGTACAGTTTATTGACTGGTTCTTTATTCAGTTTTGTACAGTTTATTGACTGGTTCTTTATTTAGTTTTGTTCAGTTTTTTGACTGTTTCTTTATTGAGATTTGTACAGTTTATTGACTGTTTCTTTATTTAGTTTTGTACAGTTTATTAACTGGTTCTTTATTAAGTTTTGTACAGTTTATTGACTGGTTCTTCAGTGAGTTTTGTACAGTTTATTGACTGCTTCTTTATTTAGTTTTGTACAGTTTATTGACTGTTTCTTTATTGAGTTTTGTACAGTTTATTGACTGGTTCTTTATTCAGTTTTGTACAGTTTATTGACTGGTTCTTTATTGACTTTTGTACAGTTTATTGACTGGTTCTTTATTGAGTTTTGTATAGTTTATTGACTTGTTCTTTGTTCAGTTTTGTACTGTTGATTGACTGGTTCTTTATTCAGTTTTGTGCAGTTTATTGACTGGTTCTTTTTTCAGTTTTGTACAGTTTATTGACTGGTTCTATATTTAGTTTTGTACAGTTTATTGACTGGTTCCTTATTGAGTTTTGTACAGTTTATTGACTGGTTCTTTATTTAGTTTTGTACAGTTTATTGACTGTTTCTTTATTTAGTTTTGTACAGTTTATTGACTGTTTCTTTATTGAGTTTTGTACAGTTTATTGACTGGTTCTTTATTGAGTTTTGTACAGTTTATTGACTGTTTCTTTATTGAGTTTTGTACAGTTTATTGACTGGTTCTTTATTCAGTTTGTACAGTTTATTGACTGGATCTTTATTTAGTTTTGTTCAGTTTTTTGACTGTTTCTTCAGTGAGTTTTGTACAGTTTATTGACTGCTTCTTCATTTAATTTTGTACAGTTTATTGACTGTTTCTTTATTGAGTTTTGAACAGTTTATTGACTGGTTCTTTATTCAGTTTTGTACAGTTTATTGACTGGTTCTTTATTGACTTTTGTACAGTTTATTGACTGGTTCTTTATTGAGTTTTGTAAAGTTTATTGACTTGTTCTTTGTTCAGTTTTGTACTGTTGATTGACTGGTTCTTTATTCAGTTTTGGGCAGTTTATTGACTGGTTCTTTATTCAGTTTTGTACAGTTTATTGACTGGTTCTTTATTTAGTTTTGTACAGTTTATTGACTGTTTCTATATTTAGTTTTGTACAGTTTATTAACTTTTCTTTATTTAGTTTTGTACAGTTTATTGACTGTTTCTTTATTTAGTTTGTACAGTTTATTGACTGTTTCTATATTTAGTTTTGTACAGTTTATTAACTGTTTCTATATTTAGTTTTGTACAGTTTATTAACTGTTTCTTTATTTAGTTTGTGTACAATTTATTGACTGGTTCTTTATTTAGTTTTGTGCAGTTTATTGACTGTTTCTTTATTTAATTTTGTACAGTTTATTAACTGTTTCTTAATTTAGTTTTATACAGTTTATTGACTTGTTCTTTATTTAGTTTTGTTTAGTTTTTTGACTGTTTCTTTATTGAGATTTGTACAGTTTTTTGACTGTTTCTTTATTTAGTTTTGTACAGTTTATTAACTGGTTCTTTATTAAGTTTTGTACAGTTTATTGACTGGTTCTTCAGTGAGTTTTGTACAGTTTATTGACTGCTTCTTTATTTAGTTTTGTACAGTTTATTGACTGTTTCTTTATTGAGTTTTGTACAGTTTATTGACTGGTTCTTTATTCAGTTTTGTACAGTTTATTGACTGGTTCTTTATTGACTTTTGTACAGTTTATTGACTGGTTCTTTATTGAGTTTTGTATAGTTTATTGACTTGTTCTTTGTTCAGTTTTGTACTGTTGATTGACTGGTTCTTTATTCAGTTTTGTGCAGTTTATTGACTGGTTCTTTATTCAGTTTTGTACAGTTTATTGACTGGTTCTTTATTTAGTTTTGTACAGTTTATTGACTGGTTCTTTATTGAGTTTTGTACAGTTTATTGACTGGTTCTTTATTTAGTTTTGTACAGTTTATTGACTGTTTCTTTATTTAGTTTTGTACAGTTTATTGACTGTTTCTTTATTGAGTTTTGTACAGTTTATTGACTGGTTCTTTATTGAGTTTTGTACAGTTTATTGACTGTTTCTTTATTGAGTTTGTACAGTTTATTGACTGGTTCTTTATTCAGTTTTGTACAGTTTATTGACTGGATCTTTATTTAGTTTTGTTCAGTTTTTTTACTGTTTCTTTATTGAGATTTGTACAGTTTATTGACTGTTTCTTTATTTAGTTTTGTACAGTTTATTAACTGGTTCTTTATTAAGTTTTGTACAGTTTATTGACTGGTTCTTCAGTGAGTTTTGTACAGTTTATTGACTGCTTCTTTATTTAGTTTTGTACAGTTTATTGACTGTTTCTTTATTGAGTTGTGTACAGTTTATTGACTGGTTCTTTATTCAGTTTTGTACATTTTATTGACTGGTTCTTCAGTGAGTTTTGTACAGTTTATTGACTGGTTCTTTATTGAGTTTTGTATAGTTTATTGACTTGTTCTTTGTTCAGTTTTGTACTGTTGATTGACTGGTTCTTTATTCAGTTTTGGGCAGTTTATTGACTGGTTCTTTATTCAGTTTTGTACAGTTTATTGACTGGTTCTTTATTTAGTTTTGTACAGTTTATTGACTGTTTCTATATTTAGTTTTGTAAAGTTTATTAACTGTTTCTATATTTAGTTTTGTACAGTTTATTAACTGTTTCTTTATTTAGTTTGTGTACAATTTATTGACTGGTTCTTCAGTGAGTTTTGTACAGTTTATTGACTGGTTCTTTATTTAGTTTTGTACAGTTTATTGACTGGTTCTTTATTGAGTTTTGTACAGTTTATTGACTGGTTCTTTATTTAGTTTTGTACAGTTTATTGACTGTTTCTTTATTTAGTTTTGTACAGTTTATTGACTGTTTCTTTTTTGAGTTTTGTACAGTTTATTGACTGGTTCTTTATTGAGTTTTGTACAGTTTATTGACTGTTTCTTTATTGAGTTTGTACAGTTTATTGACTGGTTCTTTATTCAGTTTTGTACAGTTTATTGACTGGATCTTTATTTAGTTTTGTTCAGTTTTTTGACTGTTTCTTTATTGAGATTTGTACAGTTTATTGACTGTTTCTTTATTTAGTTTTGTACAGTTTATTAACTGGTTCTTTCTTAAGTTTTGTACAGTTTATTGACTGGTTCTTCAGTGAGTTTTGTACAGTTTATTGACTGCTTCTTTATTTAGTTTTGTACAGTTTATTGACTGTTTCTTTATTGAGTTGTGTACAGTTTATTGACTGGTTCTTTATTCAGTTTTGTACATTTTATTGACTGGTTCTTTATTGACTTTTGTACAGTTTATTGACTGGTTCTTTATTGAGTTTTGTATAGTTTATTGACTTGTTCTTTGTTCAGTTTTGTACTGTTGATTGACTGGTTCTTTATTCAGTTTTGGGCAGTTTATTGACTGGTTCTTTATTCAGTTTTGTACAGTTTATTGACTGGTTCTTTATTTAGTTTTGTACAGTTTATTGACTCTTTCTATATTTAGTTTTGTAAAGTTTATTAACTGTTTCTATATTTAGTTTTGTACAGTTTATTAACTGTTTCTTTATTTAGTTTGTGTACAATTTATTGACTGGTTCTTTATTTAGTTTTGTGGAGTTTATTGACCGTTTCTTTATTTAGTTTTGTACAGTTTATTAACTGTTTCTTAATTTAGTTTTGTACAGTTGATTGACTGGTTCTTTATTGAGTTTTGTACAGTTTATTGACTGTTTCTTTATTTAGTTTTGTACAGTTTATTGACTGGTTCTTTATTGAGTTTTGTACAGTTTATTGACTGGTTCTTTATTTAGTTTTGTACAGTTTATTGACTGTTTCTTTATTGAGTTTTGTACAGTTTATTGACTGGTTCTTTATTAAGTTTTGTACAGTTTATTGACTGGTTCTTTATTGAGTTTTGTAAAGTTTATTGACTGGTTCTTTATTGAGTTTTGTACAGTTTATTGACTGGTTCTTTATTGAGTTTTGTACAGTTTATTGACTGGTTCTTTATTTAGTTTTGTACAGTTTATTGACTGTTTATTTATTGAGTTTTGTACAGTTTATTGACTGGTTCTTTATTGAGTTTTGTACAGTTTTTTGACTGTTTCTTTATTGAGTTTTGTACAGTTTATTGACTGGTTCTTTATTCAGTTTTGTACAGTTTATTGACTGGTTCTTTATTGAGTTTTGTAAAGTTTTTTGACTTGTTCTTCATTGATTTTTGTACAGTTTATTGACTGTTTCTTTATTGAGTTTTGTACAGTTTATTGACTGATTTTTTCTTGAGTTTTGTACAGTTTTTTGACTGTTTCTTTATGAGGAAGTGTACAGTTTATTGACTGTTTCTTTATTTAGTTTTGTACAGTTTATTGACTGGTTCTTCAGTGAGTTTTGTACAGTTTATTGACTGTTTCTTTATTTAGTTTTGTACAGTTTATTGACTGTTTCTTTATTGAGTTTTGTACAGTTTATTGACTGGTTCTTTGTTCAGTTTTGTACAGTTTATTGACTGGTTCTTTATTCAGTTTTGTACAGTTTAATAACTGGTTCTTTATTTAGTTTTGTACAGTTTATTGACTGTTTCTTTATTTAGTTTTGTACAGTTTATTGACTGTTTCTATATTTAGTTTTGTACAGTTTATTGATTGTTTCTTTATTTAGTTTGTGTACAATTTATTGACTGGTTCTTTATTTAGTTTTGTACAGTTCATTGACTTTTTCTTTATTTAGTTTTGTACAGTTTATTGACTGGTTCTTTATTGAGTTTTGTAGAGTTTATTGACTGGTTCTTTATTTAGTTTTGTACAGTTTATTGATTGGTTCTTTATTGAGTTTTGTATAGTTTATTGACTTGTTCTTTGTTCAGTTTTGTACTGTTTATTGACTGGTTCTTTATTCAGTTTTGTGCAGTTTATTGACTATTTCTTTAATCAGTTTTGTACAGTTTATTGACTGGTTCTTTATTTAGTTTTGTACAGTTTATTGACTGTTTCTATATTTAGTTTTGTACAGTTTATTAACTGCTTCTTTATTTAGTTTTGTACAGTTTATTGACTGCTTCTATATTTAGTTTTGTACAGTTTATTGACTGATTCTTTCTTGAGTTTTGTACAGTTTTTTGACTGTTTCTTTATGAGGAAGTGTACAGTTTATTGACTGTTTCTTTATTTAGTTTTGTACAGTTTATTAACTGGTTCTTTATTAAGTTTTGTACAGTTTATTGACTGGTTCTTCAGTGAGTTTTGTACAGTTTATTGACTGTTTCTTTATTTAGTTTTGTACAGTTTATTGACTGTTTCTTTATTGAGTTTTGTACAGTTTATTGACTGGTTCTTTGTTCAGTTTTGTACAGTTTATTGACTGGTTCTTTATTCAGTTTTGTACAGTTTAATAACTGGTTCTTTATTTAGTTTTGTACAGTTTCTTGACTGTTTCTTTATTTAGTTTTGTACAGTTTATTGACTGTTTCTATATTTAGTTTTGTACAGTTTATTGATTGTTTCTTTATTTAGTTTGTGTACAATTTATTGACTGGTTCTTTATTTAGTTTTGTACAGTTCATTGACTTTTTCTTTATTTAGTTTTGTACAGTTTATTGACTGGTTCTTTTCTGAGTTTTGTACAGTTTATTGACTGGTTCTTTATTTAGTTTTGTACAGTTTATTGATTGGTTCTTTATTGAGTTTTGTATAGTTTATTGACTTGTTCTTTGTTCAGTTTTGTACTGTTTATTGACTGGTTCTTTATTCAGTTTTGTGCAGTTTATTGACTATTTCTTTATTCAGTTTTGTACAGTTTATTGACTGGTTCTTTATTTAGTTTTGTACAGTTTATTGACTGTTTCTATATTTAGTTTTGTACAGTTTATTGACTGGTTCTTTATTTAGTTTTGTACAGTTTATTAACTGTTTCTTTATTTAGTTTGTGTACAATTTATTGACTGGTTCTTTATTTAGTTTTGTGGAGTTTATTAACTGTTTCTTTATTTAGTTTGTGTACAATTTATTGACTGGTTCTTTATTTAGTTTTGTGGAGTTTATTGACTGTTTCTTTATTTAGTTTTGTACAGTTTATTGACTGTTTCTTAATTTAGTTTTGTACAGTTTATTGATTGTTTCTTTATTTAGTTTGTGTGCAATTTAATAACTGGTTCTTTATTTAGTTTTGTACAGTTTATTGCCTTGTTCTTTCTTTAGTTTTGTACAGTTTATTGACTGGTTCTTTATTGAGTTTTGTACAGTTTATTGACTGGTTCTTTATTTAGTTTTGTGGAGTTTATTGACCGTTTCTTTATTTAGTTTTGTACAGTTTATTAACTGTTTCTTAATTTAGTTTTGTACAGTTGATTGACTAGTTCTTTATTGAGTTTTGTAAAGTTTTTTGACTGGTTCTTCATTGAGTTTTGTACAGTTTATTGACTGTTTCTTTATTGAGTTTTGTACAGTTTATTGACTGATTCTTTCTTGAGTTTTGTACAGTTTTTTGACTGTTTCTTTATGAGGAAGTGTACAGTTTATTGACTGTTTCTTTATTAAGTTTTGTACAGTTGATTGACTGGTTCTTCAGTGAGTTTTGTACAGTTTATTGACTGTTTCTTTATTTAGTTTTGTACAGTTTATTTGCTGTTTCTTTATTGAGTTTTGTACAGTTTATTGACTGGTTCTTTGTTCAGTTTTGTACAGTTTATTGACTGGTTCTTTATTCAGTTTTGTACAGTTTAATAACTGGTTCTTTATTTAGTTTTGTACAGTTTATTGACTGTTTCTTTATTTAGTTTTGTACAGGTTATTGACTGTTTCTATATTTAGTTTTGTACAGTTTATTGACTGTTTCTTTATTTAGTTTTGTAAAGTTTATTGATTGTTTCTTTATTTAGTTTGTGTACAATTTATTGACTGGTTCTTTATTTAGTTTTGTACAGTTCATTGACTTTTTCTTTATTTAGTTTTGTACAGTTTATTGACTGCTTCTTTATTTAGTTTTGTACAATTTATTGACTTGTTCTTCAGTGAGTTTTGTACAGTTTATTGACTGGTTCTTTATTGAGTTTTGTACAGTTTATTGACTATTTCTTTATTCAGTTTTGTACAGTTTATTGACTGGTTCTTTATTTAGTTTTGTACAGTTTATTGACTGTTTCTATATTTAGTTTTGTACAGTTTATTAACTGCTTCTTTATTTAGTTTTGTACAGTTTATTGACTGTTTCTTTATTTAGTTTTGTACAGTTTATTGACTGTTTCTATATTTAATTTTGTACAGTTTATTAACTGTTTCTATATTAAGTTTTGTACAGTTTATTAACTGTTTCTTTATTTAGTTTGTGTACAATTTATTGACTGGTTCTTTATTTAGTTTTGTGGAGTTTATTGACTGTTTCTTTATTTAGTTTTGTACAGTTTATTGACTGTTTCTTAATTTAGTTTTGTACAGTTTATTGACTGTTTCTTTATTGAGTTTTGTACAGTGTATTGACTAGTTCTTTATTGAGTTTTGTACAGTTTATTGACTGATTCTTTATTCAGTTTTGTACAGTTTATTGACTGTTTCTTTATTTAGTTTTGTACAGTTTATTAACTGGTTCTTTATTTAGTTTTGTACAATTTATTGACTTGTTCTTCAGTGAGTTTTGTACAGTTTATTGACTGGTTCTTTATTGAGTTTTGTACAGTGTATTGACTAGTTCTTTATTGAGTTTTGTACAGTTTATTGACTGATTCTTTATTCAGTTTTGTACCGTTTATTGACTGTTTCTTTATTTAGTTTTGTACAGTTTATTGACTGGTTCTTTATTGAGTTTTGTATAGTTTATTGACTTGTTCTTTGTTCAGTTTTGTATTGTTTATTGACTGGTTCTTTATTCAGTTTTGTGCAGTTTATTGACTATTTCTTTATTCAGTTTTGTACAGTTTATTGACTGGTTCTTTATTTAGTTTTGTACAGTTTATTGACTGTTTCTATATTTAGTTTTGTACAGTTTATTAACTGCTTCTTTATTTAGTTTTGTACAGTTTATTGACTGTTTCTTTATTTAGTTTTGTACAGTTTATTGACTGTTTCTATATTTAGTTTTGTACAGTTTATTAACTGTTTCTATATTAAGTTTTGTACAGTTTATTAACTGTTTCTTTATTTAGTTTGTGTACAATTTATTGACTGGTTCTTTATTTAGTTTTGTGGAGTTTATTGACTGTTTCTTTATTTAGTTTTGTACAGTTTATTGACTGTTTCTTAATTTAGTTTTGTACAGTTTATTGACTGTTTCTTTATTGAGTTTTGTACAGTTTATTGACTGGTTCTTTATTCAGTTTTGTACAGTTTATTGACTGGTTCTTTATTCAGTTTTGTAAAGTTTATTGACTGGTTCTTTATTGAGTTTTGTACAGTTTATTGACTGTTTCTTTATTGAGATTTGTATAGTTTATTGACTGATTCTTTCTTGAGTTTTGTACAGTTTTTTGACTGTTTCTTTAATGAGATTTGTACAGTTTATTGACTGTTTCTTTATTTAGTTTTGTACAGTTTATTAACTAGTTTTTTATTTAGTTTTGTACAATTTATTGACTTGTTCTTCAGTGAGTTTTGTACAGTTTATTGACTGGTTCTTTATTGAGTTTTGTACAGTGTATTGACTAGTTCTTTATTGAGTTTTGTACAGTTTATTGACTGATTCTTTATTCAGTTTTGTACAGTTTATTGACTGTTTCTTTATTTAGTTTTGTACAGTTTATTGACTGGTTCTTTATTGAGTTTTGTATAGTTTATTGACTTGTTCTTTGTTCAGTTTTGTACTGTTTATTGACTGGTTCTTTATTCAGTTTTGTGCAGTTTATTGACTATTTCTTTATTCAGTTTTGTACAGTTTATTGACTGGTTCTTTATTTAGTTTTGTACAGTTTATTGACTGTTTCTATATTTAGTTTTGTACAGTTTATTAACTGCTTCTTTATTTAGTTTTGTACAGTGTATTGACTGTTTCTTTATTTAGTTTTGTACAGTTTATTGACTGTTTCTATATTTAGTTTTGTACAGTTTATTAACTGTTTCTATATTAAGTTTTGTACAGTTTATTAACTGTTTCTTTATTTAGTTTGTGTACAATTTATTGACTGGTTCTTTATTTAGTTTTGTGGAGTTTATTGACTGTTTCTTTATTTAGTTTTGTACAGTTTATTGACTGTTTCTTAATTTAGTTTTGTACAGTTTATTGACTGTTTCTTTATTGAGTTTTGTACAGTTTATTGACTGGTTCTTTATTCAGTTTTGTACAGTTTATTGAATGGTTCTTTATTCAGTTTTGTAAAGTTTATTGACTGGTTCTTTATTCAGTTTTGTACAGTTTATTGACTGTTTCTTTATTGAGATTTGTACAGTTTATTGACTGTTTCTTTATTTAGTTTTGTACAGTTTATTAACTGGTTCTTTATTTAGTTTTGAACAATTTATTGACTTGTTCTTCAGTGAGTTTTGTACAGTTTATTGACTTGTTCTTTATTGAGTTTTGTACAGTGTATAGACTGGTTCTTTATTGAGTTTTGTACAGTTTATTGACTGATTCTTTATTCAGTTTTGTACAGTTTATTGACTGTTTCTATATTTAGTTTTGTACAGTTTATTGACTGTTTCTTTATTTAGTTTTGTAAAGTTTATTGATTGTTTCTTTATTTAGTTTGTGTGCAATTTATTGATTGTTTCTTTATTTAGTTTTGTACAGTTTATTGACTTTTTCTTTATTTAGTTTTGTACAGTTTATTGACTGTTTCTTTATTTAGTTTTGTACAGTTTATTGACTGGTTCTTTATTTAGTTTTGTACAGTTTATTGACTGGTTCTTTATTCAGTTTTGTACAGTTTATTGACTGTTTATTTATTGAGTTTTGTACAGTTTATTGACTGGTTCTTTGTTCAGTTTTGTACAGTTTATTGACTGGTTCTTTATTCAGTTTTGTACAGTTTATTAACTGGTTCTTTATTTAGTTTTGTACAGTTTATTGACTGTTTCTTTATTTGTTTTGTACAGTTTATTGACTGTTTCTATATTTAGTTTTGTACAGTTTATTGACTGTTTCTTTATTCAGTTTTGTACAGTTTATTGATTGTTTCTTTATTTAGTTTGTGTACAATTTATTGACTGCTTCTTTATTTAGTTTTGTACAGTTCATTGACTTTTTCTTTATTTAGTTTTGTACAGTTTATACTGGTTCTTTATTGAGTTTTGTACAGTTTATTGACTGGTTCTTTATTTAGTTTTGTACAGTTTATTGACTGGTTCTTTATTGACTTTTGTACAGTTTATTGACTGGTTCTTTATTAAGTTTTGTATAGTTCGTTGACTAGTTCTTTGTTCAGTTTTGTACTGTTTATTGACTGGTTCTTTATTCAGTTTTGTGCAGTTTATTGACTGGTTCTTTATTAAGTTTTGTACAGTTTATTGACTGGTTCTTTATTTAGTTTTGTACAGTTTATTGACTGTTTCTATATTTAGTTTTGTACAGTTTATTAACTGTTTCTTTATTTAGTTTTGTACAGTTTATTGACTGTTACTTTATTTAGTTTTGTACAGTTTATTGACTGTTTCTATATTTAGTTTTGTACAGTTTATTAACTGTTTCTATATTTAGTTTTGTACAGTTTATTAACTGTTTCTTTATTTAGTTTGTGTACAATTTATTGACTGGTTCTTTATTTAGTTTTGAGGAGTTTATTGACTGTTTCTTTATTTAGTTTTGTACTGTTTATTAACTGTTTCTTAATTTAGTTTTGTACAGTTGATTGACTGGTTCTTTATTGAGTTTTGTACAGTTTATTGGCTGGTTCTTTATTTAGTTTTGTACAGTTTACTGACTGTTTCTTTATTTAGTTTTGTACAGTTTATTGACTGGTTCTTTATTGAGTTTTGTACAGTTTATTGACTGGTTCTTTATTTAGTTTTGTTCAGTTTATTGACTGTTTCTTTATTTAGTTTTGTACAGTTTATTGACTGTTTCTTTATTGAGTTTTGTACAGTTTATTGACTGGTTCTTTATTGAGTTTTCTACAGTTTATTGACTGTTTCTTTATTGAGTTTTGTACAGTTTATTGACTGGTTCTTTATTCAGTTTTGTACAGTTTATTGACTGGTTCTTTATTGAGTTTTGTAAAGTTTATTGACTGGTTGTTTATTGAGTTTTGTACAGTTTATTTACTGCTTCTTTATTGAGTTTTGTACAGTTTATTGACTGGTTCTTTATTTAGTTTTGTACAGTTTATTGACTGTTTCTTTATTGAGTTTTGTACAGTTTATTGACTGTTTCTATATTTAGTTTTGTACAGTTTATTACCTGCTTCTTTATTTAGTTTTGTAAAGTTTATTGATTGTTTCTTTATTTAGTTTGTGTGCAATTTAATAACTGGTTCTTTATTTAGTTTTGTGCAGTTTATTGCCTTGTTCTTTCTTTAGTTTTGTACAGTTTATTGACTGGTTTTTTATTGAGTTTTGTACAGTTTATTGACTGGTTCTTTATTTAGTTTTGTGGAGTTTATTGACCGTTTCTTTATTTAGTTTTGTACAGTTTATTAACTGTTTCTTAATTTAGTTTTGTACAGTTGATTGACTGGTTCTTCATTGAGTTTTGTACAGTTTATTGACTGTTTCTTTATTGAGTTTTGTACAGTTTATTGACTGATTCTTTCTTGAGTTTCGTACAGTTTTTTGACTGTTTCTTTATGAGGAAGTGTACAGTTTATTGACTGTTTCTTTATTGAGTTTTGTACAGTTTATTGACTGGTTCTTTGTTCAGTTTTGTACAGTTTATTGACTGGTTCTTTATTCAGTTTTGTACAGTTTAATAACTGGTTCTTTATTTAGTTTTGTACAGTTTATTGACTGTTTCTTTATTTAGTTTTGTACAGTTTATTGACTGTTTCTATATTTAGTTTTGTACAGTTTATTGACTGTTTCTTTATTTAGTTTTGTAAAGTTTATTGATTGTTTCTTTATTTAGTTTGTGTACAATTTATTGACTGGTTCTTTATTTAGTTTTGTACAGTTCATTGACTTTTTCTTTATTTAGTTTTGTACAGTTTATTGACTGGTTCTTTATTGAGTTTTGTACAGTTTATTGACTGGTTCTTTATTTAGTTTTGTACAGTTTATTGATTGGTTCTTTATTGAGTTTTGTATAGTTTATTGACTTGTTCTTTGTTCAGTTTTGTACTGTTTATTGACTGGTTCTATATTCAGTTTTGTGCAGTTTATTGACTATTTCTTCATTCAGTTTTGTACAGTTTATTGACTGGTTCTTTGTTCAGTTTTGTACAGTTTATTGACTGGTTCTTTATTCAGTTTTGTACAGTTTAATAACTGGTTCTTTATTTAGTTTTGTACAGTTTATTGACTGTTTCTTTATTTAGTTTTGTACAGTTTATTGACTGTTTCTATATTTAGTTTTGTAAAGTTTATTGACTGTTTCTTTATTTAGTTTTGTAAAGTTTATTGATTGTTTCTTTATTTAGTTTGTGTACAATTTATTGACTGGTTCTTTATTTAGTTTTGTACAGTTCATTGACTGTTTCTTTATTTAGTTTTGTACAGTTTATTGACTGTTTCTATATTTAATTTTGTACAGTTTATTAACTGTTTCTATATTTATTTTTGTACAGTTTATTAACTGTTTCTTTATTTAGTTTGTGTACAATTTATTGACTGGTTCTTTATTTAGTTTTGTGGAGTTTATTGACTGTTTCTTTATTTAGTTTTGTACAGTTTATTGACTGTTTCTTAATTTAGTTTTGTACAGTTTATTGACTGTTTCTTTATTGAGTTTTGTACAGTTTATTGACTGGTTCTTTATTCAGTTTTTTACAGTTTATTGACTGTTTATTTATTGAGTTTTGTACAGTTTATTGACTGGATATTTGTTCAGTTTTGTACAGTTTATTGACTGGTTCTTTATTCAGTTTTGTACAGTTTATTAACTCGTTCTTTATTTAGTTTTGTACAGTTTATTGACTGTTTCTTTATTTAGTTTTGTACAGTTTATTGACTGTTTCTATATTTAGTTTTGTACAGTTTATTGACTGTTTCTTTATTTAGTTTTGTACAGTTTATTGATTGTTTCTTTATTTAGTTTGTGTACAATTTATTGACTGCTTCTTTATTTAGTTTTGTACAGTTCATTGACTTTTTCTTTATTTAGTTTTGTACAGTTTATATACTGGTTCTTTATTGAGTTTTGTACAGTTTATTGACTGGTTCTTTATTTAGTTTTGTACAGTTTATTAATTGGTTCCTTATAGACTTTTGTACAGTTTATTGACTGGTTCTTTATTAAGTTTTGTATAGTTCCTTGGCTTGTTTTTTGTTCAGTTTTGTACTGTTTATTGACTGGTTCTTTATTCAGTTTTGTGCAATTTATTGACTGGTTCTTTATTAAGTTTTGTACAGTTTATTGACTGGTTCTTTATTTAGTTTTGTACAGTTTATTGACTGTTTCTATATTTAGTTTTGTACAGTTTATTGACTGTTACTATATTTAGTTTTGTACAGTTTATTAACTGTTTCTATATTTAGTTTTGTACAGTTTATTAACTGTTTCTTTATTTAGTTTGTGTACAATTTATTGACTGGTTCTTTATTTAGTTTTGTGGAGTTTATTGACTGTTTCTTTATTTAGTTTTGTACTGTTTATTAACTGCTTCTTAATTTAGTTTTGTACAGTTGATTGACTGGTTCTTTATTGAGTTTTGTACAGTTTATTGGCTGGTTCTTTATTTAGTTTTGTACAGTTTATTGACTGTTTCTTTATTTAGTTTTGTACAGTTTATTGACTGGTTCTTTATTGAGTTTTGTACAGTTTATTGACTGGTTCTTTATTTAGTTTTGTTCAGTTTATTGACTGTTTCTTTATTGAGTTTTGTACAGTTTATTGACTGTTTCTTTATTGAGTTTTGTACAGTTTATTGACTGGTTCTTTATTGAGTTTTGTACAGTTTATTGACTGTTTCTTTATTGAGTTTTGTACAGTTTATTGACTGGTTCTTTATTCAGTTTTGTACAGTTTATTGACTGGTTCTTTATTGAGTTTTGTAAAGTTTATTGACTGGTTCTTTATTGAGTTTTGTACAGTTTATTTACTGGTTCTTTATTGAGTTTTGTACAGTTTATTGACTGGTTCTTTATTTAGTTTTGTACAGTTTATTGACTGTTTCTTTATTGAGTTTTGTACAGTTTATTGACTGTTTCTATATTTAGTTTTGTACAGTTTATTAACTGCTTCTTTATTTAGTTTTGTAAAGTTTATTGATTGTTTCTTTATTTAGTTTGTGTGCAATTTAATATCTGGTTCTTTATTCTGTTTTGTACAGTTTATTGACTGGTTCTTTATTGAGTTTTGTACATTTTATTTACTGGTTCTTTATTGAGTTTTGTACAGTTTATTGACAGGTTCTTTATTTAGTTTTGTACAGTTTATTAACTGTTTCTTTATTTAGTTTGTGTACAATTTATTGACTGGTTCTTTATTTAGTTTTTTGGAGTTTATTGACTGTTTCTTTATTTAGTTTTGTACAGTTTATTGACTGTTTCTTTATTTAGTTTTGTACAGTTTATTGACTGTTTCTTTATTGAGTTTTGTACAGTTTATTGACTGGTTCTTTATTCAGTTTTGTACAGTTTATTGACTGGTTCTTTATTCAGTTTTGTAAAGTTTATTGACTGGTTCTTTATTGAGTTTTGTACAGTTTATTGATTGTTTCTTTATTGAGTTTTGTATAGTTTATTGACTGATTCTTTCTTGAGTTTTGTACAGTTTTTTGACTGTTTCTTTATTGAGATTTGTACAGTTTATTGACTGTTTCTTTATTTAGTTTTGTACAGTTTATTAACTGGTTCTTTATTTAGTTTTGTACAATTTATTGACTTGTTCTTCAGTGAGTTTTGTACAGTTTATTGACTGGTTCTTTATTGAGTTTTGTACAGTGTATTGACTGGTTCTTTATTGAGTTTTGTACAGTTTATTGACTGATTATTTATTCAGTTTTGTGCAGTTTATTGACTGTTTCTATATTTAGTTTTGTACAGTTTATTGACTGTTTCTTTATTTAGTTTTGTAAAGTTTATTGATTGTTTCTTTATTTAGTTTGTGTGCAATTTAATAACTGGTTCTTTATTTAGTTTTGTACAGTTTATTGACTTGTTCTTTCTTTAGTTTTGTACAGTTTATTGACTGGTTCTTTATTGAGTTTTGTACAGTTTATTGACTGGTTCTTTATTTAATTTTGTACAGTTTATTGACTGGTTCTTTATTGAGTTTTGTATAGTTTATTGACTTGTTCTTTGTTCAGTTTTGTACTGTTTATTGACTGGTTCTTTATTCAGTTTTGTGCAGTTTATTGACTATTTCTTTATTCAGTTTTGTACAGTTTATTGACTGGTTCTTTATTTAGTTTTGTACAGTTTATTGACTGTTTCTATATTTAGTTTTGTACAGTTTATTAACTGCTTCTTTATTTAGTTTTGTACAGTTTATTGACTGTTTCTTTATTTAATTTTGTACAGTTTATTGACTGTTTCTATATTTAGTTTTGTACAGTTTATTAACTGTTTCTATATTAAGTTTTGTACAGTTTATTAACTGTTTCTTTATTTAGTTTGTGTACAATTTATTGACTGGTTCTTTATTTAGTTTTGTGGAGTTTATTGACTGTTTCTTTATTTAGTTTTGTACAGTTTATTGACTGTTTCTTAATTTAGTTCTGTACAGTTTATTGACTGTTTCTTTATTGAGTTTTGTACAGTTTATTGACTGGTTCTTTATTCAGTTTTGTACAGTTTATTGACTGGTTCTTTATTCAGTTTTGTAAAGTTTATTGACTGGTTCTTTATTGAGTTTTGTACAGTTTATTGACTGTTTCTTTATTTAGTTTTGTACAGTTTATTAACTGTTTCTTTATTTAGTTTTGTACAATTTATTGACTTGTTCTTCAGTGAGTTTTGTACAGTTTATTGACTGGTTCTTTATTGAGTTTTGTACAGTGTATTGACTGGTTCTTTATTGAGTTTTGTACAGTTTATTGACTGATTCTTTATTCAGTTTTGTACAGTTTATTGACTGTTTCTATATTTAGTTTTGTACAGTTTATTGACTGTTTCTTTATTTAGTTTTGTAAAGTTTATTGATTGTTTCTTTATTTAGTTTGTGTGCAATTTATTAACTGGTTCTTTATTTAGTTTTGTACAGTTTATTGACTTTTTCTTTATTTAGTTTTGTACAGTTTATTGACTGTTTCTTTATTTAGTTTTGTACAGTTTATTGACTGGTTCTTTATTGAGTTTTGTACAGTTTATTGACTGGTTCTTTATTCAGTTTTGTACAGTTTATTGACTGTTTATTTATTGAGTTTTGTACAGTTTATTGACTGGTTCTTTGTTCAGTTTTGTACAGTTTATTGACTGGTTCTTTATTCAGTTTTGTACAGTTTATTGACTGGTTCTTTATTTAGTTTTGTACAGTTTATTGACTGTTTCTTTATTTAGTTTTGTACAGTTTATTGACTGATTCTTTCTTGAGTTTTGTACAGTTTTTTGACTGTTTCTTTATGAGGAAGTGTACAGTTTATTGACTGTTTCTTTATTAAGTTTTGTACAGTTTATTGACTGATTCTTTCTTGAGTTTTGTACAGTTTTTTGACTGTTTCTTTATGAGGAAGTGTACAGTTTATTGACTGTTTCTTTATTGAGTTTTGTATAGTTTATTGACTTGTTCCTTGTTCAGTTTTGTACTGTTTATTGACTGGTTCTTTATTCAGTTTTGTGCAGTTTATTGACTATTTCTTTATTCAGTTTTGTACAGTTTATTGACTGGTTCTTTATTTAGTTTTGTACAGTTTATTGACTGTTTCTATATTTAGTTTTGTACAGTTTATTAACTGCTTCTTTATTTAGTTTTGTACAGTTTATTGACTGTTTCTTTATTTAGTTTTGTACAGTTTATTGACTGTTTCTATATTTAATTTTGTACAGTTTATTAACTGTTTCTATATTAAGTTTTGTACAGTTTATTAACTGTTTCTTTATTTAGTTTGTGTACAATTTATTGACTGGTTCTTTATTTAGTTTTGTGGAGTTTATTGACTGTTTCTTTATTTAGTTTTGTACAGTTTATTGACTGTTTCTTAATTTAGTTCTGTACAGTTTATTGACTGTTTCTTTATTGAGTTTTGTACAGTTTATTGACTGGTTCTTTATTCAGTTTTGTACAGTTTATTGACTGGTTCTTTATTCAGTTTTGTAAAGTTTATTGACTGGTTCTTTATTGAGTTTTGTACAGTTTATTGACTGTTTCTTTATTTAGTTTTGTACAGTTTATTAACTGGTTCTTTATTTAGTTTTGTACAATTTATTGACTTGTTCTTCAGTGAGTTTTGTACAGTTTATTGACTGGTTCTTTATTGAGTTTTGTACAGTGTATTGACTGGTTCTTTATTGAGTTTTGTACAGTTTATTGACTGATTCTTTATTCAGTTTTGTACAGTTTATTGACTGTTTCTATATTTAGTTTTGTACAGTTTATTGACTGTTTCTTTATTTAGTTTTGTAAAGTTTATTGATTGTTTCTTTATTTAGTTTGTGTGCAATTTATTAACTGGTTCTTTATTTAGTTTTGTACAGTTTATTGACTTTTTCTTTATTTAGTTTTGTACAGTTTATTGACTGGTTCTTTATTTAGTTTTGTACAGTTTATTGACTGGTTCTTTATTGAGTTTTGTACAGTTTATTGACTGGTTCTTTATTCAGTTTTGTACAGTTTATTGACTGTTTATTTATTGAGTTTTGTACAGTTTATTGACTGGTTCTTTGTTCAGTTTTGTACAGTTTATTGACTGGTTCTTTATTCAGTTTTGTACAGTTTATTAACTGGTTCTTTATTTAGTTTTGTACAGTTTATTGACTGTTTCTTTATTTAGTTTTGTACAGTTTATTGACTGATTCTTTCTTGAGTTTTGTACAGTTTTTTGACTGTTTCTTTATGAGGAAGTGTACAGTTTATTGACTGTTTCTTTATTAAGTTTTGTACAGTTTATTGACTGATTCTTTCTTGAGTTTTGTACAGTTTTTTGACTGTTTCTTTATGAGGAAGTGTACAGTTTATTGACTGTTTCTTTATTGAGTTTTGTATAGTTTATTGACTTGTTCTTTGTTCAGTTTTGTACTGTTTATTGACTGGTTCTTTATTCAGTTTTGTGCAGTTTATTGACTATTTCTTTATTCAGTTTTGTACAGTTTATTGACTGGTTCTTTATTTAGTTTTGTACAGTTTATTGACTGTTTCTATATTTAGTTTTGTACAGTTTATTAACTGCTTCTTTATTTAGTTTTGTACAGTTTATTGACTGTTTCTTTATTTAGTTTTGTACAGTTTATTGACTGTTTCTATATTTAATTTTGTACAGTTTATTAACTGTTTCTATATTAAGTTTTGTACAGTTTATTAACTGTTTCTTTATTTAGTTTGTGTACAATTTATTGACTGGTTCTTTATTTAGTTTTGTGGAGTTTATTGACTGTTTCTTTATTTAGTTTTGTACAGTTTATTGACTGTTTCTTAATTTAGTTTTGTACAGTTTATTGACTGTTTCTTTATTGAGTTTTGTACAGTTTATTGACTGGTTCTTTATTCAGTTTTGTACAGTTTATTGACTGGTTCTTTATTCAGTTTTGTAAAGTTTATTGACTGGTTCTTTATTGAGTTTTGTGCAGTTTATTGATTGCTTCTTTATTGAGTTTTGTATAGTTTATTGACTGATTCTTTCTTGAGTTTTGTACAGTTTTTTGACTGTTTCTTTATTGAGATTTGTACAGTTTATTGACTGTTTCTTTATTTAGTTTTGTACAGTTTATTAACTGGTTCTTTATTTAGTTTTGTACAATTTATTGACTTGTTCTTCAGTGAGTTTTGTACAGTTTATTGACTGGTTCTTTATTGAGTTTTGTACTGTGTATTGACTGGTTCTTTATTGAGTTTTGTACAGTTTATTGACTGATTCTTTATTCAGTTTTGTACAGTTTATTGACTGTTTCTATATTTAGTTTTGTACAGTTTATTGACTGTTTCTTTATTTAGTTTTGTAAAGTTTATTGATTGTTTCTTTATTTAGTTTGTGTGCAATTTAATAACTGGTTCTTTATTTAGTTTTGTACAGTTTATTGACTTGTTCTTTCTTTAGTTTTGTACAGTTTATTGACTGGTTCTTTATTGATTTTTGTACAGTTTATTGACTGGTTCTTTATTTAGTTTTGTACAGTTTATTGACTGGTTCTTTATTGAGTTTTGTATAGTTTATTCACTTGTTCTTTGTTCAGTTTTGTACTGTTTATTGACTGGTTCTTTATTCAGTTTTGTGCAGTTTATTGACTATTTCTTTATTCAGTTTTGTACAGTTTATTGACTGGTTCTTTATTTAGTTTTGTACAGTTTATTGACTGTTTCTATATTTAGTTTTGTACAGTTTATTAACTGCTTCTTTATTTAGTTTTGAACTGTTTATTGACTGTTTCTTTATTTAGTTTTGTACAGTTTATTGACTGTTTCTATATTTAGTTTTGTACAGTTTATTAACTGTTTCTATATTAAGTTTTGTACAGTTTATTAACTGTTTCTTTATTTAGTTTGTGTACAATTTATTGACTGGTTCTTTATTTAGTTTTGTGGAGTTTATTGACTGTTTCTTTATTTAGGTCTGTACAGTTTATTGACTGTTTCTTAATTTAGTTTTGTACAGTTTATTGACTGTTTCTTTATTGAGTTTTGTACAGTTTATTGACTGGTTCTTTATTCAGTTTTGTACAGTTTATTGACTGGTTCTTTATTCAGTTTTGTAAAGTTTATTGGCTGGTTCTTTATTGAGTTTTGTACAGTTTATTGACTGTTTCTTTATTGAGTTTTGTATAGTTTATTGACTGATTCTTTCTTGAGTTTTGTACAGTTTTTTGACTGTTTCTTGATTGAGATTTGTATAGTTTTTTGACTGTTTCTTTATTTAGTTTTGTACAGTTTATTAACTGGTTCTTTATTTAGTTTTGAACAATTTATTGACTTGTTCTTCAGTGAGTTTTGTACAGTTTATTGACTGGTTCTTTATTGAGTTTTGTACAGTGTATTGACTGGTTCTTTATTGAGTTTTGTACAGTTTATTGACTGATTCTTTATTCAGTTTTGTACAGTTTATTGACTGTTTCTATATTTAGTTTTGTACAGTTTATTGACTGTTTCTTTATTTAGTTTTGTAAAGTTTATTGATTGTTTCTTTATTTAGTTTGTGTGCAATTTATTAACTGGTTCTTTATTTAGTTTTGTACAGTTTATTGACTTTTTCTTTATTTAGTTTTGTACAGTTTATTAACTGTTTCTTTATTTAGTTTTGTACAGTTTATTGACTGGTTCTTTATTTAGTTTTGTACAGTTTATTGACTGGTTCTTTATTCAGTTTTGTAGAGTTTATTGACTGTTTATTTATTGAGTTTTGTACAGTTTATTGACTGGTTCTTTATTCAGTTTTGTACAGTTTATTGACTGGTTCTTTATTCAGTTTTGTACAGTTTATTAACTGGTTCTTTATTTAGTTTTGTACAGTTTATTGACTGTTTCTTTATTTAGTTTTGTACAGTTTATTGACTGTTTCTATATTTAGTTTTTGTACAGTTTATTGACTGTTTCTATATTTAGTTTTGTACAGTTTATTAACTGTTTCTTTATTTAGTTTTGTACAGTTTATTGACTGTTTCTTTATTTAGTTTTGTACAGTTTATTGACTGTTTCTATATTTAGTTTTGTACAGTTTATTAACTGTTTCTATATTTAGTTTTGTACAGTTTATTAACTATTTCTATATTTAGTTTTGTACAGTTTATTAACTGTTTCTTTATTTAGTTTGTGTACAATTTATTGACTGGTTCTTTATTTAGTTTTGTGGAGTTTATTGACTGTTTCTTTATTTAGTTTTGTACTGTTTATTAACTGTTTCTTAATTTAGTTTTGTACAGTTGATTGACTGGTTCTTTATTGAGTTTTGTACAGTTTATTGGCTGGTTCTTTATTTAGTTTTGTACAGTTTATTGACTGTTTCTTTATTTAGTTTTGTACAGTTTATTGACTGGTTCTTTATTGAGTTTTGTACAGTTTATTGACTGGTTCTTTATTGAGTTTTGTACAGTTTATTGACTGTTTCTTTATTGAGTTTTGTACAGTTTATTGACTGGTTCTTTATTCAGTTTTGTACAGTTTATTGACTGGTTCTTTATTGAGTTTTGTAAAGTTTATTGACTGGTTCTTTATTGAGTTTTGTACAGTTTATTTACTGGTTCTTTATTGAGTTTTGTACAGTTTATTGACTGGTTCTTTATTTAGTTTTGTACAGTTTATTGACTGTTTCTTTATTGAGTTTTGTTCAGTTTATTGACTGTTTCTTTATTTAGTTTTGTACAGTTTATTGACTGTTTCTTTATTGAGTTTTGTACAGTTTATTGACTGGTTCTTTATTGAGTTTTGTACAGTTTATTGACTGTTTCTTTATTGAGTTTTGTACAGTTTATTGACTGGTTCTTTATTCAGTTTTGTACAGTTTATTGACTGGTTCTTTATTGAGTTTTGTAAAGTTTATTGACTGGTTCTTTATTGAGTTTTGTACAGTTTATTTACTGGTTCTTTATTGAGTTTTGTACAGTTTATTGACTGGTTCTTTATTTAGTTTTGTACAGTTTATTGACTGTTTCTTTATTGAGTTTTGTACAGTTTATTGACTGTTTCTATATTTAGTTTTGTACAGTTTATTAACTGCTTCTTTATTTAGTTTTGTAAAGTTTATTGATTGTTTCTTTATTTAGTTTGTGTGCAATTTAATAACTGTTTCTTTATTTAGTTTTGTACAGTTTATTGCCTTGTTCTTTCTTTAGTTTTGTACAGTTTATTGACTGGTTCTTTATTGAGTTTTGTACAGTTTATTGACTGGTTCTTTATTTAGTTTTGTGGAGTTTATTGACCGTTTCTTTTTTTAGTTTTGTACAGTTTATTAACTGTTTCTTAATTTAGTTTTGTACAGTTGATTGACTGGTTCTTTATTGAGTTTTGTACTGTTTATTAACTGTTTCTTAATTTAGTTTTGTACAGTTGATTGACTGGTTCTTTATTGAGTTTTGTACAGTTTATTGGCTGGTTCTTTATTTAGTTTTGTACAGTTTATTGACTGTTTCTTTATTTAGTTTTGTACAGTTTATTGACTGGTTCTTTATTGAGTTTTGTACAGTTTATTGACTGGTTCTTTATTTAGTTTTGTTCAGTTTATTGACTGTTTCTTTATTTAGTTTTGTACAGTTTATTGACTGTTTCTTTATTGAGTTTTGTACAGTTTATTGACTGGTTCTTTATTGAGTTTTGTACAGTTTATTGACTGTTTCTTTATTGAGTTTTGTACAGTTTATTGACTGGTTCTTTATTCAGTTTTGTACAGTTTATTGACTGGTTCTTTTTGGAGTTTTGTAAAGTTTATTGACTGGTTCTTTATTGAGTTTTGTACAGTTTATTTACTGGTTCTTTATTGAGTTTTGTACAGTTTATTGACTGGTTCTTTATTTAGTTTTGTACAGTTTATTGACTGTTTCTTTATTGAGTTTTGTACAGTTTATTGACTGTTTCTATATTTAGTTTTGTACAGTTTATTAACTGTTTCTTTATTTAGTTTTGTAAAGTTTATTGATTGTTTCTTTATTTAGTTTGTGTGCAATTTAATAACTGGTTCTTTATTTAGTTTTGTACAGTTTATTGCCTTGTTCTTTCTTTAGTTTTGTACAGTTTATTGACTGGTTCTTTATTGAGTTTTGTACAGTTTATTGACTGGTTCTTTATTTAGTTTTGTGGAGTTTATTGACCGTTTCTTTATTTAGTTTTGTACAGTTTATTAACTGTTTCTTAATTTAGTTTTGTACAGTTGATTGACTGGTTCTTTATTGAGTTTTGTAAAGTTTTTTGACTGGTTCTTCATTGAGTTTTGTACAGTTTATTGACTGTTTCTTTATTGAGTTTTGTACAGTTTATTGACTGATTCTTTCTTGAGTTTTGTACGGTTTTTTGACTGTTTCTTTATGAGGAAGTGTACAGTTTATTGACTGTTTCTTTATTAAGTTTTGTACAGTTTATTGACTGGTTCTTCAGTGAGTTTTGTACAGTTTATTGACTGTTTCTTTATTTAGTTTTGTACAGTTTATTGACTGTTTCTTTATTGAGTTTTGTACAGTTTATTGACTGGTTCTTTATTCAGTTTTGTAAAGTTTATTGACTGGTTCTTTATTGAGTTTTGTACAGTTTATTGACTGTTTCTTTATTGAGTTTGTATAGTTTATTGACTGATTCTTTCTTGAGTTTTGTACAGTTTTTTGACTGTTTCTTGATTGAGATTTGTATAGTTTTTTGACTGTTTCTTTATTTAGTTTTGTACAGTTTATTAACTGGTTCTTTATTTAGTTTTGAACATTTTATTGACTTGTTCTTCAGTGAGTTTTGTACAGTTTATTGACTGGTTCTTTATTGAGTTTTGTACAGTGTATTGACTGGTTCTTTATTGAGTTTTGTACAGTTTATTGACTGATTCTTTATTCAGTTTTGTACAGTTTATTGACTGTTTCTATATTTAGTTTTGTACAGTTTATTGACTGTTTCTTTATTTAGTTTTGTAAAGTTTATTGATTGTTTCTTTATTTAGTTTGTGTGCAATTTATTAACTGGTTCTTTATTTAGTTTTGTACAGTTTATTGACTTTTTCTTTATTTAGTTTTGTACAGTTTATTGACTGTTTCTTTATTTAGTTTTGTACAGTTTATTGACTGGTTCTTTATTTAGTTTTGTACAGTTTATTGACTGGTTCTTTATTCAGTTTTGTAGAGTTTATTGACTGTTTATTTATTGAGTTTTGTACAGTTTATTGACTGGTTCTTTATTCAGTTTTGTACAGTTTATTGACTGGTTCTTTATTCAGTTTTGTACAGTTTATTAACTGGTTCTTTATTTAGTTTTGTACAGTTTATTGACTGTTTCTTTATTTAGTTTTGTACAGTTTATTGACTGTTTCTATATTTAGTTTTTGTACAGTTTATTGACTGTTTCTATATTTAGTTTTGTACAGTTTATTAACTGTTTCTTTATTTAGTTTTGTACAGTTTATTGACTGTTTCTTTATTTAGTTTTGTACAGTTTATTGACTGTTTCTATATTTAGTTTTGTACAGTTTATTAACTGTTTCTATATTTAGTTTTGTACAGTTTATTAACTGTTTCTATATTTAGTTTTGTAAAGTTTATTAACTGTTTCTTTATTTAGTTTGTGTACAATTTATTGACTGGTTCTTTATTTAGTTTTGTGGAGTTTATTGACTGTTTCTTTATTTAGTTTTGTACTGTTTATTAACTGTTTCTTAATTTAGTTTTGTACAGTTGATTGACTGGTTCTTTATTGAGTTTTGTACAGTTTATTGGCTGGTTCTTTATTTAGTTTTGTACAGTTTATTGACTGTTTCTTTATTTAGTTTTGTACAGTTTATTGACTGGTTCTTTATTGAGTTTTGTACAGTTTATTGACTGGTTCTTTATTGAGTTTTGTACAGTTTATTGACTGTTTCTTTATTGAGTTTTGTACAGTTTATTGACTGGTTCTTTATTCAGTTTTGTACAGTTTATTGACTGGTTCTTTATTGAGTTTTGTAAAGTTTATTGACTGGTTCTTTATTGAGTTTTGTACAGTTTATTTACTGGTTCTTTATTGAGTTTTGTACAGTTTATTGACTGGTTCTTTATTTAGTTTTGTACAGTTTATTGACTGTTTCTTTATTGAGTTTTGTTCAGTTTATTGACTGTTTCTTTATTTAGTTTTGTACAGTTTATTGACTGTTTCTTTATTGAGTTTTGTACAGTTTATTGACTGGTTCTTTATTGAGTTTTGTACAGTTTATTGACTGTTTCTTTATTGAGTTTTGTACAGTTTATTGACTGGTTCTTTATTGAGTTTTGTAAAGTTTATTGACTGGTTCTTTATTGAGTTTTGTACAGTTTATTTACTGGTTCTTTATTGAGTTTTGTACAGTTTATTGACTGGTTCTTTATTTAGTTTTGTACAGTTTATTGACTGTTTCTTTATTGAGTTTTGTACAGTTTATTGACTGTTTCTATATTTAGTTTTGTACAGTTTATTAACTGCTTCTTTATTTAGTTTTGTAAAGTTTATTGATTGTTTCTTTATTTAGTTTGTGTGCAATTTAATAACTGTTTCTTTATTTAGTTTTGTACAGTTTATTGCCTTGTTCTTTCTTTAGTTTTGTACAGTTTATTGACTGGTTCTTTATTGAGTTTTGTACAGTTTATTGACTGGTTCTTTATTTAGTTTTGTGGAGTTTATTGACCGTTTCTTTATTTAGTTTTGTACAGTTTATTAACTGTTTCTTAATTTAGTTTTGTACAGTTGATTGACTGGTTCTTTATTGAGTTTTGTAAAGTTTTTTGACTGGTTCTTCATTGAGTTTTCTACAGTTTATTGACTGGTTCTTTATTTAGTTTTGTGGAGTTTATTGACTGTTTCTTTATTTAGTTTTGTACTGTTTATTAACTGTTTCTTAATTTAGTTTTGTACAGTTGATTGACTGGTTCTTTATTGAGTTTTGTACAGTTTATTGGCTGGTTCTTTATTTAGTTTTGTACAGTTTATTGACTGTTTCTTTATTTAGTTTTGTACAGTTTATTGACTGGTTCTTTATTGAGTTTTGTACAGTTTATTGACTGGTTCTTTATTTAGTTTTGTTCAGTTTATTGACTGTTTCTTTATTTAGTTTTGTACAGTTTATTGACTGTTTCTTTATTGAGTTTTGTACAGTTTATTGACTGGTTCTTTATTGAGTTTTGTACAGTTTATTGACTGTTTCTTTATTGAGTTTTGTACAGTTTATTGACTGGTTCTTTATTCAGTTTTGTACATTTTATTGACTGGTTCTTTATTGAGTTTTGTAAAGTTTATTGACTGGTTCTTTATTGAGTTTTGTACAGTTTATTTACTGGTTCTTTATTGAGTTTTGTACAGTTTATTGACTGGTTCTTTATTTAGTTTTGTACAGTTTATTGACTGTTTCTTTATTGAGTTTTGTACAGTTTATTGACTGTTTCTATATTTAGTTTTGTACAATTTATTAACTGTTTCTTTATTTAGTTTTGTAAAGTTTATTGATTGTTTCTTTATTTAGTTTGTGTGCAATTTAATAACTGGTTCTTTATTTAGTTTTGTACAGTTTATTGCCTTGTTCTTTCTTTAGTTTTGTACAGTTTATTGACTGGTTCTTTATTGAGTTTTGTACAGTTTATTGACTGGTTCTTTATTTAGTTTTGTGGAGTTTATTGACCGTTTCTTTATTTAGTTTTGTACAGTTTATTAACTGTTTCTTAATTTAGTTTTGTACAGTTGATTGACTGGTTCTTTATTGAGTTTTGTAAAGTTTTTTGACTGGTTCTTCATTGAGTTTTGTACAGTTTATTGACTGTTTCTTTATTGAGTTTTGTACAGTTTATTGACTGATTCTTTCTTGAGTTTTGTACGGTTTTTTGACTGTTTCTTTATGAGGAAGTGTACAGTTTATTGACTGTTTCTTTATTAAGTTTTGTACAGTTTATTGACTGGTTCTTCAGTGAGTTTTGTACAGTTTATTGACTGTTTCTTTATTTAGTTTTGTACAGTTTATTGACTGTTTCTTTATTGAGTTTTGTACAGTTTATTGACTGGTTCTTTGTTCAGTTTTGTACAGTTTATTGACTGGTTCTTTATTCAGTTTTGTACAGTTTAATAACTGGTTCTTTATTTAGTTTTGTACAGTTTATTGACTGTTTCTTTATTTAGTTTTGTACAGTTTATTGACTGTTTCTATATTTAGTTTTGTACAGTTTATTGACTGTTTCTTTATTTAGTTTTGTAAAGTTTATTGATTGTTTCTTTATTTAGTTTGTGTACAATTTATTGACTGGTTCTTTATTTAGTTTTGTACAGTTCATTGACTTTTTCTTTATTTAGTTTTGTACAGTTTATTGACTGGTTCTTTATTGAGTTTTGTACAGTTTATTGACTGGTTCTTTATTTAGTTTTGTACAGTTTATTGATTGGTTCTTTATTGAGTTTTGTATAGTTTATTGACTTGTTCTTTGTTCAGTTTTGTACTGTTTATTGACTGGTTCTTTATTTAGTTTTGTACAGTTTATTGACTGTTTCTATATTTAGTTTTGTACAGTTTATTAACTGCTTCTTTATTTAGTTTTGTACAGTTTATTGACTGTTTCTTTATTTAGTTTTGTACAGTTTATTGACTGTTTCTATATTTAATTTTGTACAGTTTATTAACTGTTTCTATACTAAGTTTTGTACAGTTTATTAACTGTTTCTTTATTTAGTTTGTGTACAATTTATTGACTGGTTCTTTATTTAGTTTTGTGGAGTTTATTGACTGTTTCTTTATTTAGTTTTGTACAGTTTATTGACTGTTTCTTAATTTAGTTTTGTACAGTTTGTTGACTGTTTCTTTATTGAGTTTTGTACAGTTTATTGACTGGTTCTTTATTCAGTTTTGTACAGTTTATTGACTGGTTCTTTATTCAGTTTTGTAAAGTTTATTGACTGGTTCTTTATTGAGTTTTGTACAGTTTATTGATTGTTTCTTTATTGAGTTTTGTATAGTTTATTGACTGATTCTTTCTTGAGTTTTGTACAGTTTTTTGACTGTTTCTTTATTGAGATTTGTACAGTTTATTGACTGTTTCTTTATTTAGTTTTGTACAGTTTATTAACTGGTTCTTTATTTAGTTTTGTACAATTTATTGACTTGTTCTTCAGTGAGTTTTCTACAGTTTATTGACTGGTTCTTTATTGAGTTTTGTACAGTGTATTGACTTGTTCTTTATTGAGTTTTGTACAGTTTATTGACTGATTCTTTATTCAGTTTTGTACAGTTTATTGACTGTTTCTATATTTAGTTTTGTACAGTTTATTTACTGTTTCTTTATTTAGTTTTGTAAAGTTTATTGATTGTTTCTTTATTTAGTTTGTGTGCAATTTAATAACTGGTTCTTTATTTAGTTTTGTACAGTTTATTGACTTGTTCTTTCTTTAGTTTTGTACAGTTTATTGACTGGTTCTTTATTGAGTTTTGTACAGTTTATTGACTGGTTCTTTATTTAGTTTTGTACAGTTTATTGACTGGTTCTTTATTGAGTTTTGTATAGTTTATTGACTTGTTCTTTGTTCAGTTTTGTACTGTTTATTGACTGGTTCTTTATTCAGTTTTGTGCAGTTTATTGACTATTTCTTTATTCAGTTTTGTACAGTTTATTGACTGGTTCTTTATTTAGTTTTGCACAGTTTATTGACTGTTTCTATATTTAGTTTTGTACAGTTTATTAACTGCTTCTTTATTTAGTTTTGTACAGTTTATTGACTGTTTCTTTATTTAGTTTTGTACAGTTTATTGACTGTTTCTATATTTAGTTTTGTACAGTTTATTAACTGTTTCTATATTAAGTTTTGTACAGTTTATTAACTGTTTCTTTATTTAGTTTGTGTACAATTTATTGACTGTTTCTTTATTTAGTTTTGTACAGTTTATTGACTGTTTCTTAATTTAGTTTTGTACAGTTTATTGACTGTTTCTTTATTGAGTTTTGTACAGTTTATTGACTGGTTCTTTATTCAGTTTTGTACAGTTTATTGACTGGTTCTTTATTCAGTTTTGTAAAGTTTATTGACTGGTTCTTTATTGAGTTTTGTACAGTTTATTGACTGTTTCTTTATTTAGTTTTGTACAGTTTATTAACTGGTTCTTTATTTAGTTTTGTACAATTTATTGACTTGTTCTTCAGTGAGTTTTGTACAGTTTATTGACTGGTTCTTTATTGAGTTTTGTACAGTGTATTGACTGATTCTTTATTGAGTTTTGTACAGTTTATTGACTGGTTCTTTGTTCAGTTTTGTACAGTTTATTGACTGGTTCTTTATTCAGTTTTGTACAGTTTATTAACTGGTTCTTTATTTAGTTTTGTACAGTTTATTGGTTGTTTCTTTATTTAGTTTTGTACAGTTTATTGACTGTTTCTATATTTAGTTTTGTACAGTTTATTGACTGTTTCTTTAGTTAGTTTTGTACAGTTTATTGATTGTTTCTTTATTTAGTTTGTGTACAATTTATTGACTGCTTCTTTATTTAGTTTTGTACAGTTCATTGACTTTTTCTTTATTTAGTTTTGTACAGTTTATTGACTGGTTCTTTATTGACTTTTGTACAGTTTATGACTGGTTCTTTATTAAGTTTTGTATAGTTCGTTGACTTGTTCTTTGTTCAGTTTTGTACTGTTTATTGACTGGTTCTTTATTCAGTTTTGTGCAGTTTATTGACTGGTTCTTTATTAAGTTTGGTACAGTTTATTGACTGGTTCTTTATTTAGTTTTGTACAGTTTATTGACTGTTTCTATATTTAGTTTTGTACAGTTTATTAACTGTTTCTTTATTTAGTTTTGTACAGTTTATTGACTGTTTCTTTATTTAGTTTTGTACAGTTTATTGACTGTTTCTATATTTAGTTTTGTACAGTTTATTAACTGTTTCTATATTTAGTTTTGTACAGTTTATTAACTGTTTCTTTATTTAGTTTGTGTACAATTTATTGACTGGTTCTTTATTTAGTTTTGTGGAGTTTATTGACTGTTTCTTTATTTACTTTTGTACTGTTTATTAACTGTTTCTTAATTTAGTTTTGTACAGTTTATTGACTGTTTCTTTATTGAGTTTTGTACAGTTTATTGACTGGTTCTTTATTCAGTTTTGTACAGTTTATTGACTGGTTCTTTATTGAGTTTTGTAAAGTTTATTGACTGGTTCTTTATTGAGTTTTGTACAGTTTATTTACTGGTTCTTTATTGAGTTTTGTACAGTTTATTGACTGGTTCTTTATTTAGTTTTGTACAGTTTATTGACTGTTTCTTTATTGAGTTTTGTACAGTTTATTGACTGTTTCTATATTTAGTTTTGTACAGTTTATTAACTGCTTCTTAATTTAGTTTTGTAAAGTTTATTGATTGTTTCTTTATTTAGTTTGTGTGCAATTTAATAACTGGTCCTTTATTTAGTTTTGTACAGTTTATTGCCTTGTTCTTTCTTTAGTTTTGTACAGTTTATTGACTGGTTCTTTATTGAGTTTTGTACAGTTTATTGACTGGTTCTTTATTTAGTTTTGTGGAGTTTATTGACCGTTTCTTTATTTAGTTTTGTACAGTTTATTAACTGTTTCTTAATTTAGTTTTGTACAGTTGATTGACTGGTTCTTTATTGAGTTTTGTAAAGTTTTTTGACTGGTTCTTCATTGAGTTTTCTACAGTTTATTGACTGGTTCTTTATTTAGTTTTGTGGAGTTTATTGACTGTTTCTTTATTTAGTTTTGTACTGTTTATTAACTGTTTCTTAATTTAGTTTTGTACAGTTGATTGACTGGTTCTTTATTGAGTTTTGTACAGTTTATTGGCTGGTTCTTTATTAAGTTTTGTACAGTTTATTGACTGTTTCTTTATTTAGTTTTGTACAGTTTATTGACTGGTTCTTTATTGAGTTTTGTACAGTTTATTGACTGGTTCTTTATTTAGTTTTGTTCAGTTTATTGACTGTTTCTTTATTTAGTTTTGTACAGTTTATTGACTGTTTCTTTATTGAGTTTTTTACAGTTTATTGACTGGTTCTTTATTGAGTTTTGTACAGTTTATTGACTGTTTCTTTATTGAGTTTTGTACAGTTTATTGACTGGTTCTTTATTCAGTTTTGTACAGTTTATTGACTGGTTCTTTATTGAGTTTTGTAAAGTTTATTGACTGGTTCTTTATTGAGGTTTGTACAGTTTATTTACTGGTTCTTTATTGAGTTTTGTACAGTTTATTGACTGGTTCTTTATTTAGTTTTGTACAGTTTATTGACTGTTTCTTTATTGAGTTTTGTACAGTTTATTGACTGTTTCTATATTTAGTTTTGTACAGTTTATTAACTGTTTCTTTATTTAGTTTTGTAAAGTTTATTGATTGTTTCTTTATTTAGTTTGTGTGCAATTTAATAACTGGTTCTTTATTTAGTTTTGTACAGTTTATTGCCTTGTTCTTTCTTTAGTTTTGTACAGTTTATTGACTGGTTCTTTATTGAGTTTTGTACAGTTTATTGACTGGTTCTTTATTTAGTTTTGTGGAGTTTATTGACCGTTTCTTTATTTAGTTTTGTACAGTTTATTAACTGTTTCTTAATTTAGTTTTCTACAGTTGATTGACTGGTTCTTTATTGAGTTTTGTAAAGTTTTTTGACTGGTTCTTCATTGAGTTTTGTACAGTTTATTGACTGTTTCTTTATTGAGTTTTGTACAGTTTATTTACTGTTTCTTTATTTAGTTTTGTAAAGTTTATTGATTGTGTCTTTATTTAGTTTGTGTGCAATTTAATAACTGGTTCTTTATTTAGTTTTGTACAGTTTATTGACTTGTTCTTTCTTTAGTTTTGTACAGTTTATTGACTGGTTCTTTATTGAGTTTTGTACAGTTTATTGACTGGTTCTTTATTTAGTTTTGTACAGTTTATTGACTGGTTCTTTATTGAGTTTTGTATAGTTTATTGACTTGTTCTTTGTTCAGTTTTGTACTGTTTATTGACTGGTTCTTTATTCAGTTTTGTGCAGTTTATTGACTATTTCTTTATTCAGTTTTGTACAGTTTATTGACTGGTTCTTTATTTAGTTTTGTACAGTTTATTGACTGTTTCTATATTTAGTTTTGTACAGTTTATTAACTGCTTCTTTATTTAGTTTTGTACAGTTTATTGACTGTTTCTTTATTTAGTTTTGTACAGTTTATTGACTGTTTCTATATTTAGTTTTGTACAGTTTATTAACTGTTTCTATATTAAGTTTTGTACAGTTTATTAACTGTTTCTTTATTTAGTTTGTGTACAATTTATTGACTGGTTCTTTATTTAGTTTTGTACAGTTTATTGACTGTTTCTTTATTTAGTTTTGTACAGTTTATTGACTGTTTCTTCATTTAGTTTTGTACAGTTTATTGACTGTTTCTTTATTGAGTTTTGTACAGTTTATTGACTGGTTCTTTATTCAGTTTTGCACAGTTTATTGACTGGTTCTTTATTCAGTTTTGTAAAGTTTATTGACTGGTTCTTTATTGAGTTTTGTACAGTTTATTGACTGGTTCTTTATTTAGTTTTGTACAGTTTATTGACTGGTTCTTTATTTAGTTTTGTACAATTTATTGACTTGTTCTTCAGTGAGTTTTGTACGGTTGATTGACTGGTTCTTTATTGAGTTTTGTACAGTGTATTGACTGGTTCTTTATTGAGTTTTGTACAGTTTATTGACTGATTCTTTATTCAGTTTTGTACAGTTTATTGACTGTTTCTATATTTAGTTTTGTACAGTTTATTGACTGTTTCTTTATTTAGTTTTGTAAAGCTTATTGATTGTTTCTTTATTTAGTTTGTGTGCAATTTATTAACTGGTTCTTTATTTAGTTTTGTACAGTTTATTGACTTTTTCTTTATTTAGTTTTTACAGTTCATTGACTGTTTCTTTATTTAGTTTTGTACAGTTTATTGACTGGTTCTTTATTGAGTTTTGTACAGTTTATTGACTGGTTCTTTTTTCAGTTTTGTACAGTTTATTGACTGTTTATTTATTGAGTTTTGTACAGTTTATTGACTGTTTCTTTATTTAGTTTTGTAAAGCTTATTGATTGTTTCTTTATTTAGTTTGTGTGCAATTTATTAACTGGTTCTTTATTTAGTTTTGTACAGTTTATTGACTTTTTCTTTATTTAGTTTTTACAGTTTATTGACTGTTTCTTTATTTAGTTTTGTACAGTTTATTGACTGGTTCTTTATTGAGTTTTGTATAGTTTATTGACTGGTTCTTTTTTCAGTTTTGTACAGTTTATTGACTGTTTATTTATTGAGTTTTGTACAGTTTATTGACTGGTTCTTTGTTCAGTTTTGTACAGTTTATTGACTGGTTCTTTATTCAGTTTTGTACAGTTTATTAACTGGTTCTTTATTTAGTTTTGTACAGTTTATTGGTTGTTTCTTTATTTAGTTTTGTACAGTTTATTGACTGTTTCTATATTTAGTTTTGTACAGTTTATTGACTGTTTCTTTATTTAGTTTTGTACAGTTTATTGATTGTTTCTTTATTTAGTTTGTGTACAATTTATTGACTGCTTCTTTATTTAGTTTTGTACAGTTCATTGACTTTTTCTTTATTTAGTTTTGTACAGTTTATTGACTGGTTCTTTATTGACTTTTGTACAGTTTATTGACTGGTTCTTTATTAAGTTTTGTATAGTTCGTTGACTTGTTCTTTGTTCAGTTTTGTACTGTTTATTGACTGGTTCTTTATTCAGTTTTGTGCAGTTTATTGACTGGTTCTTTATTAAGTTTTGTACAGTTTATTGACTGGTTCTTTATTTAGTTTTGTACAGTTTATTGACTGTTTCTATATTTAGTTTTGTACAGTTTATTAACTGTTTCTTTATTTTGTTTTGTACAGTTTATTGACTGTTTCTTTATTTAGTTTTGTACAGTTTATTGACTGTTTCTATATTTAGTTTTGTACAGTTTATTAACTGTTTCTATATTTAGTTTTGTACAGTTTGTTAACTGTTTCTTTATTTAGTTTGTGTACAATTTATTGACTGGTTCTTTATTTAGATTTGTGGAGTTTATTGACTGTTTCTTTATTTAGTTTTGTACTGTTTATTAACTGTTTCTTAATTTAGTTTTGTACAGTTGATTGACTCATTCTTTATTGAGTTTTGTACAGTTTATTGACTGGTTCTTTATTTAGTTTTGTACAGTTTATTGACTGTTTCTTTATTTAGTTTTGTACAGTTTATTGACTGGTTATTTATTGAGTTTGTACAGTTTATTGACTGGTTCTTTATTAAATTTTGTTCAGTTTATTGACTGTTTCTTTATTTAGTTTTGTACAGTTTATTGATTGTTTCTTTATTTAGTTTGTGTGCAATTTATTATCTGGTTCTTTATTTAGTTTTGTACAGTTTATTGACTTTTTCTTTATTTAGTTTTTACTGTTTATTGACTGTTTCTTTATTTAGTTTTGTACAGTTTATTGACTGGTTCTTTATTGAGTTTTGTATAGTTTATTGACTGGTTCTTTTTTCAGTTTTGTACAGTTTATTGACTGTTTATTTATTGAGTTTTGTACACTTTATTGACTGGTTCTTTGTTCAGTTTTGTACAGTTTATTGACTGGTTCTTTATTCAGTTTTGTACAGTTTATTAACTGGTTCTTTATTTAGTTTTGAACAGTTTATTGGTTGTTTCTTTATTTAGTTTTGTACAGTTTATTGACTGTTTCTATATTTAGTTTTGTACAGTTTATTGACTGTTTCTTTATTTAGTTTTGTACAGTTTATTGATTGTTTCTTTATTTAGTTTGTGTACAATTTATTGACTGTTTCTATATTTAGTTTTGTACAGTTTATTAACTGTTTCTATATTTAGTTTTGTACAGTTTATTAACTGTTTCTTTATTTAGTTTGTGTACAATTTATTGACTGGTTCTTTATTTAGTTTTGTGGAGTTTATTGACTGTTTCTTTATTTACTTTTGTACTGTTTATTAACTGTTTCTTAATTTAGTTTTGTACAGTTTATTGACTGTTTCTTTATTTAGTTTTGTACAGTTTATTGACTGGTTCTTTATTCAGTTTTGTACAGTTTATTGACTGGTTCTTTATTGAGTTTTGTAAAGTTTATTGACTGGTTCTTTATTGAGTTTTGTACAGTTTATTTACTGGTTCTTTATTGAGTTTTGTACAGTTTATTGACTGGTTCTTTATTTAGTTTTGTACAGTTTATTGACTGTTTCTTTATTGAGTTTTGTACAGTTTATTGACTGTTTCTATATTTAGTTTTGTACAGTTTATTAACTGCTTCTTAATTTAGTTTTGTAAAGTTTATTGATTGTTTCTTTATTTAGTTTGTGTGCAATTTAATAACTGGTCCTTTATTTAGTTTTGTACAGTTTATTGCCTTGTTCTTTCTTTAGTTTTGTACAGTTTATTGACTGGTTCTTTATTGAGTTTTGTACAGTTTATTGACTGGTTCTTTATTTAGTTTTGTGGAGTTTATTGACCGTTTCTTTATTTAGTTTTGTACAGTTTATTAACTGTTTCTTAATTTAGTTTTGTACAGTTGATTGACTGGTTCTTTATTGAGTTTTGTAAAGTTTTTTGACTGGTTCTTCATTGAGTTTTCTACAGTTTATTGACTGGTTCTTTATTTAGTTTTGTGGAGTTTATTGACTGTTTCTTTATTTAGTTTTGTACTGTTTATTAACTGTTTCTTAATTTAGTTTTGTACAGTTGATTGACTGGTTCTTTATTGAGTTTTGTACAGTTTATTGGCTGGTTCTTTATTAAGTTTTGTACAGTTTATTGACTGTTTCTTTATTTAGTTTTGTACAGTTTATTGACTGGTTCTTTATTGAGTTTTGTACAGTTTATTGACTGGTTCTTTATTTAGTTTTGTTCAGTTTATTGACTGTTTCTTTATTTAGTTTTGTACAGTTTATTGACTGTTTCTTTATTGAGTTTTTTACAGTTTATTGACTGGTTCTTTATTGAGTTTTGTACAGTTTATTGACTGTTTCTTTATTGAGTTTTGTACAGTTTATTGACTGGTTCTTTATTCAGTTTTGTACAGTTTATTGACTGGTTCTTTATTGAGTTTTGTAAAGTTTATTGACTGGTTCTTTATTGAGGTTTGTACAGTTTATTTACTGGTTCTTTATTGAGTTTTGTACAGTTTATTGACTGGTTCTTTATTTAGTTTTGTACAGTTTATTGACTGTTTCTTTATTGAGTTTTGTACAGTTTATTGACTGTTTCTATATTTAGTTTTGTACAGTTTATTAACTGTTTCTTTATTTAGTTTTGTAAAGTTTATTGATTGTTTCTTTATTTAGTTTGTGTGCAATTTAATAACTGGTTCTTTATTTAGTTTTGTACAGTTTATTGCCTTGTTCTTTCTTTAGTTTTGTACAGTTTATTGACTGGTTCTTTATTGAGTTTTGTACAGTTTATTGACTGGTTCTTTATTTAGTTTTGTGGAGTTTATTGACCGTTTCTTTATTTAGTTTTGTACAGTTTATTAACTGTTTCTTAATTTAGTTTTCTACAGTTGATTGACTGGTTCTTTATTGAGTTTTGTAAAGTTTTTTGACTGGTTCTTCATTGAGTTTTGTACAGTTTATTGACTGTTTCTTTATTGAGTTTTGTACAGTTTATTTACTGTTTCTTTATTTAGTTTTGTAAAGTTTATTGATTGTGTCTTTATTTAGTTTGTGTGCAATTTAATAACTGGTTCTTTATTTAGTTTTGTACAGTTTATTGACTTGTTCTTTCTTTAGTTTTGTACAGTTTATTGACTGGTTCTTTATTGAGTTTTGTACAGTTTATTGACTGGTTCTTTATTGAGTTTTGTACAGTTTATTGACTGGTTCTTTATTGAGTTTTGTATAGTTTATTGACTTGTTCTTTGTTCAGTTTTGTACTGTTTATTGACTGGTTCTTTATTCAGTTTTGTGCAGTTTATTGACTATTTCTTTATTCAGTTTTGTACAGTTTATTGACTGGTCCTTTATTTAGTTTTGTACAGTTTATTGACTGTTTCTATATTTAGTTTTGTACAGTTTATTAACTGCTTCTTTATTTAGTTTTGTACAGTTTATTGACTGTTTCTTTATTTAGTTTTGTACAGTTTATTGACTGTTTCTATATTTAGTTTTGTACAGTTTATTAACTGTTTCTATATTAAGTTTTGTACAGTTTATTAACTGTTTCTTTATTTAGTTTGTGTACAATTTATTGACTGGTTCTTTATTTAGTTTTGTGGAGTTTATTGACTGTTTCTTTATTTAGTTTTGTACAGTTTATTGACTGTTTCTTCATTTAGTTTTGTACAGTTTATTGACTGTTTCTTTATTGAGTTTTGTACAGTTTATTGACTGGTTCTTTATTCAGTTTTGCACAGTTTATTGACTGGTTCTTTATTCAGTTTTGTAAAGTTTATTGACTGGTTCTTTATTGAGTTTTGTACAGTTTATTGACTGTTTCTTTATTTAGTTTTGTACAGTTTATTAACTGGTTCTTTATTTAGTTTTGTACAATTTATTGACTTGTTCTTCAGTGAGTTTTGTACGGTTGATTGACTGGTTCTTTATTGAGTTTTGTACAGTGTATTGACTGGTTCTTTATTGAGTTTTGTACAGTTTATTGACTGATTCTTTATTCAGTTTTGTACAGTTTATTGACTGTTTCTATATTTAGTTTTGTACAGTTTATTGACTGTTTCTTTATTTAGTTTTGTAAAGCTTATTGATTGTTTCTTTATTTAGTTTGTGTGCAATTTATTAACTGGTTCTTTATTTAGTTTTGTACAGTTTATTGACTTTTTCTTTATTTAGTTTTTACAGTTCATTGACTGTTTCTTTATTTAGTTTTGTACAGTTTATTGACTGGTTCTTTATTGAGTTTTGTACAGTTTATTGACTGGTTCTTTTATCAGTTTTGTACAGTTTATTGACTGTTTATTTATTGAGTTTTGTACAGTTTATTGACTGTTTCTTTATTTAGTTTTGTAAAGCTTATTGATTGTTTCTTTATTTAGTTTGTGTGCAATTTATTAACTGGTTCTTTATTTAGTTTTGTACAGTTTATTGACTTTTTCTTTATTTAGTTTTTACAGTTTATTGACTGTTTCTTTATTTAGTTTTGTACAGTTTATTGACTGGTTCTTTATTGAGTTTTGTATAGTTTATTGACTGGTTCTTTTTTCAGTTTTGTACAGTTTATTGACTGTTTATTTATTGAGTTTTGTACAGTTTATTGACTGGTTCTTTGTTCAGTTTTGTACAGTTTATTGACTGGTTCTTTATTCAGTTTTGTACAGTTTATTAACTGGTTCTTTATTTAGTTTTGTACAGTTTATTGGTTGTTTCTTTATTTAGTTTTGTACAGTTTATTGACTGTTTCTATATTTAGTTTTGTACAGTTTATTGACTGTTTCTTTATTTAGTTTTGTACAGTTTATTGATTGTTTCTTTATTTAGTTTGTGTACAATTTATTGACTGCTTCTTTATTTAGTTTTGTACAGTTCATTGACTTTTTCTTTATTTAGTTTTGTACAGTTTATTGACTGGTTCTTTATTGACTTTTGTACAGTTTATTGACTGGTTCTTTATTGAGTTTTGTATAGTTCGTTGACTTGTTCTTTGTTCAGTTTTGTACTGTTTATTGACTGGTTCTTTATTCAGTTTTGTGCAGTTTATTGACTGGTTCTTTATTAAGTTTTGTACAGTTTATTGACTGGTTCTTTATTTAGTTTTGTACAGTTTATTGACTGTTTCTATATTTAGTTTTGTACAGTTTATTAACTGTTTCTTTATTTTGTTTTGTACAGTTTATTGACTGTTTCTTTATTTAGTTTTGTACAGTTTATTGACTGTTTCTATATTTAGTTTTGTACAGTTTATTAACTGTTTCTATATTTAGTTTTGTACAGTTTGTTAACTGTTTCTTTATTTAGTTTGTGTACAATTTATTGACTGGTTCTTTATTTAGTTTTGTGGAGTTTATTGACTGTTTCTTTATTTAGTTTTGTACTGTTTATTAACTGTTTCTTAATTTAGTTTTGTACAGTTGATTGACTCATTCTTTATTGAGTTTTGTACAGTTTATTGACTGGTTCTTTATTTAGTTTTGTACAGTTTATTGACTGTTTCTTTATTTAGTTTTGTACAGTTTATTGACTGGTTATTTATTGAGTTTGTACAGTTTATTGACTGGTTCTTTATTAAATTTTGTTCAGTTTATTGACTGTTTCTTTATTTAGTTTTGTACAGTTTATTGATTGTTTCTTTATTTAGTTTGTGTGCAATTTATTATCTGGTTCTTTATTTAGTTTTGTACAGTTTATTGACTTTTTCTTTATTTAGTTTTTACTGTTTATTGACTGTTTCTTTATTTAGTTTTGTACAGTTTATTGACTGGTTCTTTATTGAGTTTTGTATAGTTTATTGACTGGTTCTTTTTTCAGTTTTGTACAGTTTATTGACTGTTTATTTATTGAGTTTTGTACACTTTATTGACTGGTTCTTTGTTCAGTTTTGTACAGTTTATTGACTGGTTCTTTATTCAGTTTTGTACAGTTTATTAACTGGTTCTTTATTTAGTTTTGTACAGTTTATTGGTTGTTTCTTTATTTAGTTTTGTACAGTTTATTGACTGTTTCTATATTTAGTTTTGTACAGTTTATTGACTGTTTCTTTATTTAGTTTTGTACAGTTTATTGATTGTTTCTTTATTTAGTTTGTGTACAATTTATTGACTGCTTCTTTATTTAGTTTTGTACAGTTCATTGACTTTTTCTTTATTTAGTTTTGTACAGTTTATTGACTGGTTCTTTATTGACTTTTGTACAGTTTATTGACTGGTTCTTTATTAAGTTTTGTATAGTTCGTTGACTTGTTCTTTGTTCAGTTTTGTACTGTTTATTGACTGGTTCTTTATTCAGTTTTGTGCAGTTTATTGACTGGTTCTTTATTAAGTTTTGTACAGTTTATTGACTGGTTCTTTATTTAGTTTTGTACAGTTTATTGACTGTTTCTATATTTAGTTTTGTACAGTTTATTAACTGTTTCTTTATTTTGTTTTGTATAGTTTATTGACTGTTTCTTTATTTAGTTTTGTACAGTTTATTGACTGTTTCTATATTTAGTTTTGTACAGTTTATTAACTGTTTCTATATTTAGTTTTGTACAGTTTGTTAACTGTTTCTTTATTTAGTTTGTGTACAATTTATTGACTGGTTCTTTATTTAGATTTGTGGAGTTTATTGACTGTTTCTTTATTTAGTTTTGTACTGTTTATTAACTGTTTCTTAATTTAGTTTTGTACAGTTGATTGACTCATTCTTTATTGAGTTTTGTACAGTTTATTGACTGGTTCTTTATTTAGTTTTGTACAGTTTATTGACTGTTTCTTTATTTAGTTTTGTACAGTTTATTGACTGGTTATTTATTGAGTTTGTACAGTTTATTGACTGGTTCTTTATTTAATTTTGTTCAGTTTATTGACTGTTTCTTTATTTAGTTTTGTACAGTTTATTGACTGTTTCTTTATTGAGTTTTGTACAGTTTTTTGACTGTTTCTTTATTGAGTTTTGTACAGTTTATTGACTGGTTCTTTATTTAGTTTTGTTCAGTTTATTGACTGTTTCTTTATTTAGTTTTGTACAGTTTATTGACTGTTTCTTTATTGAGTTTTGTAGAGTTTTTTGACTGTTTCTTTATTGAGTTTTGTACAGTTTATTGACTGGTTCTTTATTCAGTTTTGTACAGTTTATTGACTAGTTCTTTATTGAGTTTTGTAAAGTTTATTGACTGGTTCTTTATTGAGTTTTGTAGAGTTTATTTATTGGTTCTTTATTGAGTTTTGTACAGTTTATTGACTGGTTCTTTATTTAGTTTTGTACAGTTTATTGACTGTTTCTTTATTGAGTTTTGTACAGTTTATTGACTGGTTCTTTATTGAGTTTTGTACAGTTTTTTGACTGTTTCTTTATTGAGTTTTGTACAGTTTATTGACTGGTTCTTTATTCAGTTTTGTACAGTTTATTGACTGGTTCTTGATTGAGTTTTGTAAAGTTTTTTGACTGGTTCTTCATTGAGTTTTGTACAGTTTATTGACTGTTTCTTTATTGAGTTTTGTACAGTTTATTGACTGATTCTTTCTTGAGTTTTGTACAGTTTTTTTACTGTTTCTTTATGGAGATTTGTACAGTTTATTGTCTGTTTCTTTATTTAGTTTTGTACAGTTTATTAACTGGTTCTTTATTAAGTTTTGTACAGATTATTGACTGGTTCTTCAGTTAGTTTTGTACAGTTTATTGACTGTTTCTTTATTTAGTTTTGTACAGTTTATTGACTGTTTCTTTATTGAGTTTTGTACAGTTTATTGACTGGTTCTTTGTTCAGTTTTGTACAGTTTATTGACTGGTTCTTTATTCAGTTTTGTACAGTTTAATAACTGGTTCTTTATTTAGTTTTGTACAGTTTATTGACTGTTTCTTTATTTAGTTTTGTACAGTTTATTGACTGTTTCTATATTTAGTTTTGTACAGTTTATTGACTGTTTCTTTATTTAGTTTTGTAAAGTTTATTGGTTGTTTCTTTATTTAGTTTGTGTACAATTTATTGACTGGTTCTTTATTTAGTTTTGTACAGTTCATTGACTTTTTCTTTATTTAGTTTTGTACAGTTTATTGATTGGTTCTTTATTTAGTTTTGTACAGTTTATTGACTGGTTCTTTATTTAGTTTTGTACAGTTTATTGACTTTTTCTTTATTGACTTTTATACAGTTTATTGACTGGTTCTTTATTTAGTTTTGTATAGTTTATTGACTTGTTCTTTGTTCAGTTTTGTACTGTTTATTGACTGGTTCTTTATTCAGTTTTGTGCAGTTTATTGACTGGTTCTTTATTTAGTTTTGTACAGTTTATTGACTGGTTCTTTATTTAGTTTTGTACAGTTTATTGACTGTTTCTATATTTAGTTTTCTGCAGTTTATTAACTGTTTCTTTATTTAGTTTGTGTACAATTTATTTACTGGTTCTTTATTTAGTTTTGTGGAGTTTATTGACTGTTTCTTTATTTAGTTTTGTACAGTTTATTAACTGTTTCTTAATTTAGTTTTGTACAGTTTATTGACTGGTTCTTTATTGAGTTTTGTACAATTTTTTGACTGTTTCTTTATTGAGTTTTGTACAGTTTATTGACTGGTTCTTTATTCAGTTTTGTACAGTTTATTGACTGGTTCTTGATTGAGTTTTGTAAAGTTTTTTGACTGGTTCTTCATTGAGTATTGTACAGTTTATTGACTGTTTCTTTATTGAGTTTTGTACAGTTTATTGACTGATTCTTTCTTGAGTTTTGTACAGTTTTTTGACTGTTTCTTTATGGAGATTTGTACAGTTTATTGACTGTTTCTTTATTTAGTTTTGTACAGTTTATTAACTGGTTCTTTATTAAGTTTTGTACAGTTTATTGACTGGTTCTTCAGTTAGTTTTGTACAGTTTATTGACTGTTTCTTTATTTAGTTTTGTACAGTTTATTGACTGTTTCTTTATTGAGTTTTGTACAGTTTATTGACTGGTTCTTTGTTCAGTTTTGTACAGTTTATTGACTGGTTCTTTATTCAGTTTTGTACAGTTTAATAACTGGTTCTTTATTTAGTTTTGTACAGTTTATTGACTGTTTCTTTATTTAGTTTTGTACAGTTTATTGACTGTTTCTATATTTAGTTTTGTACAGTTTATTGACTGTTTCTTTATTTAGTTTTGTAAAGTTTATTGGTTGTTTCTTTATTTAGTTTGTGTACAATTTATTGACTGGTTCTTTATTTAGTTTTGTACAGTTCATTGACTTTTTCTTTATTTAGTTTTGTACAGTTTATTGACTGTTTCTTTATTTAGTTTTGTACAGTTTATTGACTGTTTCTTTATTGAGTTTTGTACAGTTTATTGACTGGTTCTTTGTTCAGTTTTGTACAGTTTATTGACTGGTTCTTTATTCAGTTTTGTACAGTTTAATAACTGGTTCTTTTTTTAGTTTTGTACAGTTTATTGACTGTTTCTTTATTTAGTTTTGTACAGTTTATTGACTGTTTCTATATTTAGTTTTGTACAGTTTATTGACTGTTTCTTTATTTAGTTTTGTAAAGTTTATTGGTTGTTTCTTTATTTAGTTTGTGTACAATTTATTGACTGGTTCTTTATTTAGTTTTGTACAGTTCATTGACTTTTTCTTTATTTAGTTTTGTACAGTTTATTGATTGGTTCTTTATTGAGTTTTGTACAGTTTATTGACTGGTTCTTTATTTAGTTTTGTACAGTTTATTGACTTTTTCTTTATTGACTTTTGTACAGTTTATTGACTGGTTCTTTATTTAGTTTTGTATAGTTTATTGACTTGTTCTTTGTTCAGTTTTGTACTGTTTATTGACTGGTTCTTTATTCAGTTTTGTGCAGTTTATTGACTGGTTCTTTATTTAGTTTTGTACAGTTTATTGACTGGTTCTTTATTTAGTTTTGTACAGTTTATTGACTGTTTCTATATTTAGTTTTGTGCAGTTTATTAACTGCTTCTATATTTAGTTTTGTACAGTTTATTAACTGTTTCTTTATTTAGTTTTGTACAGTTTATTGACTGTTTCTTTATTTAGTTTTGTACAGTTTATTGACTGTTTCTATATTTAGTTTTGTACAGTTTATTAACTGTTTCTATATTTAGTTTTGTACAGTTTATTAACTGTTTCTTTATTTAGTTTGTGTACAATTTATTGACTGGTTCTTTATTTAGTTTTGTGGAGTTTATTGACTGTTTCTTTATTTACTTTTGTACTGTTTATTAACTGTTTCTTAATTTAGTTTTGTACAGTTGATTGACTCATTCTTTATTGAGTTTTGTACAGTTTATTGACTGTTTCTTTATTGAGTTTTGTACAGTTTATTGACTGGTTCTTTATTCAGTTTTGTACAGTTTATTGACTGGTTCTTTATTGAGTTTTGTAAAGTTTATTGACTGGTTCTTTATTGAGTTTTGTACAGTTTATTTACTGGTTCTTTATTGAGTTTTGTACAGTTTATTGACTGGTTCTTTATTTAGTTTTGTACAGTTTATTGACTGTTTCTTTATTGAGTTTTGTACAGTTTATTGACTGTTTCTATATTTAGTTTTGTACAGTTTATTAACTGCTTCTTTATTTAGTTTTGTAAAGTTTATTGATTGTTTCTTTATTTAGTTTGTGTGCAATTTAATAACTGGTTCTTTATTTAGTTTTGTACAGTTTATTGCCTTGTTCTTTCTTTAGTTTTGTACAGTTTATTGACTGGTTCTTTATTGAGTTTTGTACAGTTTATTGACTGGTTCTTTATTTAGTTTTGTGGAGTTTATTGACCGTTTCTTTATTTAGTTTTGTACAGTTTATTAACTGTTTCTTAATTTAGTTTTGTACAGTTGATTGACTGGTTCTTTATTGAGTTTTGTAAAGTTTTTTGACTGGTTCTTCATTGAGTTTTCTACAGTTTATTGACTGGTTCTTTATTTAGTTTTGTGGAGTTTATTGACTGTTTCTTTATTTAGTTTTGTACTGTTTATTAACTGTTTCTTAATTTAGTTTTGTACAGTTGATTGACTGGTTCTTTATTGAGTTTTGTACAGTTTATTGGCTGGTTCTTTATTTAGTTTTGTACAGTTTATTGACTGTTTCTTTATTTAGTTTTGTACAGTTTATTGACTGGTTCTTTATTGAGTTTTGTACAGTTTATTGACTGGTTCTTTATTTAGTTTTGTTCAGTTTATTGACTGTTTCTTTATTTAGTTTTGTACAGTTTATTGACTGTTCCTTTATTGAGTTTTGTACAGTTTATTGACTGGTTCTTTATTGAGTTTTGTACAGTTTATTGACTGTTTCTTTATTGAGTTTTGTACAGTTTATTGACTGGTTCTTTATTCAGTTTTGTACAGTTTATTGACTGGTTCTTTATTGAGTTTTGTAAAGTTTATTGACTGGTTCTTTATTGAGTTTTGTACAGTTTATTTACTGGTTCTTTATTGAGTTTTGTACAGTTTATTGACTGGTTCTTTATTTAGTTTTGTACAGTTTATTGACTGTTTCTTTATTGAGTTTTGTACAGTTTATTGACTGTTTCTATATTTAGTTTTGTACAGTTTATTAACTGTTTCTTTATTTAGTTTTGTAAAGTTTATTGATTGTTTCTTTATTTAGTTTGTGTGCAATTTAATAACTGGTTCTTTATTTAGTTTTGTACAGTTTATTGCCTTGTTCTTTCTTTAGTTTTGTACAGTTTATTGACTGGTTCTTTATTGAGTTTTGTACAGTTTATTGACTGGTTCTTTATTTAGTTTTGTGGAGTTTATTGACCGTTTCTTTGTTTAGTTTTGTACAGTTTATTAACTGTTTCTTAATTTAGTTTTGTACAGTTGATTGACTGGTTCTTTATTGAGTTTTGTAAAGTTTTTTGACTGGTTCTTCATTGAGTTTTGTACAGTTTATTGACTGTTTCTTTATTGAGTTTTGTACAGTTTATTTACTGTTTCTTTATTTAGTTTTGTAAAGTTTATTGATTGTTTCTTTATTTAGTTTGTGTGGAATTTAATAACTGGTTCTTTATTTAGTTTTGTACAGTTTATTGACTTCTTCTTTCTTTAGTTTTGTACAGTTTATTGACTGGTTCTTTATTGAGTTTTGTACAGTTTATTGACTGGTTCTTTATTTAGTTTTGTACAGTTTATTGACTGGTTCTTTATTGAGTTTTGTATAGTTTATTGACTTGTTCTTTGTTCAGTTTTGTACTGTTTATTGACTGGTTCTTTATTCAGTTTTGTGCAGTTTATTGACTGTTTCTTTATTCAGTTTTGTACAGTTTATTGACTGGTTCTTTATTTAGTTTTGTACAGTTTATTGACTGTTTCTATATTTAGTTTTGTACAGTTTATTAACTGCTTCTTTATTTAGTTTTGTACAGTTTATTGACTGTTTCTTTATTTAGTTTTGTACAGTTTATTGACTGTTTCTATATTTAGTTTTGTACAGTTTATTAACTGTTTCTATATTAAGTTTTGTACAGTTTATTAACTGTTTCTTTATTTAGTTTGTGTACAATTTATTGACTGGTTCTTTATTTAGTTTTGTGGAGTTTATTGACTGTTTCTTTATTTAGTTTTGTACAGTTTATTGACTGTTTCTTAATTTAGTTTTGTACAGTTTATTGACTGTTTCTTTATTGAGTTTTGTACAGTTTATTGACTCGTTCTTTATTCAGTTTTGCACAGTTTATTGACTGGTTCTTTATTCAGTTTTGTAAAGTTTATTGACTGGTTCTTTATTGAGTTTTGTACAGTTTATTGACTGTTTCTTTATTTAGTTTTGTACAGTTTATTAACTGGTTCTTTATTTAGTTTTGTACAATTTATTGACTTGTTCTTCAGTGAGTTTTGTACAGTTTATTGACTGGTTCTTTATTGAGTTTTGTACAGTGTATTGACTGGTTCTTTATTGAGTTTTGTACAGTTTATTGACTGATTCTTTATTCAGTTTTGTACAGTTTATTGACTGTTTCTATATTTAGTTTTGTACAGTTTATTGACTGTTTCTTTATTTAGTTTTGTAAAGCTTATTGATTGTTTCTTTATTTAGTTTGTGTGCAATTTATTAACTGGTTCTTTATTTAGTTTTGTACAGTTTATTGACTTTTACTTTATTTAGTTTTTACAGTTTATTGACTGTTTCTTTATTTAGTTTTGTACAGTTTATTGACTGGTTCTTTATTGAGTTTTGTACAGTTTATTGACTGGTTCTTTTTTCAGTTTTGTACAGTTTATTGACTGTTTATTTATTGAGTTTTGTACAGTTTATTGACTGTTTCTTTATTTAGTTTTGTAAAGCTTATTGATTGTTTCTTTATTTAGTTTGTGTGCAATTTATTAACTGGTTCTTTATTTAGTTTTGTACAGTTTATTGACTTTTTCTTTATTTAGTTTTTACAGTTTATTGACTGGTTCTTTATTTAGTTTTGTACAGTTTATTGACTTTTTCTTTATTGACTTTTGTACAGTTTATTGACTGGTTCTTTATTTAGTTTTGTATAGTTTATTGACTTGTTCTTTGTTCAGTTTTGTACTGTTTATTGACTGGTTCTTTATTCAGTTTTGTGCAGTTTATTGACTGGTTCTTTATTTAGTTTTGTACAGTTTATTGACTGGTTCTTTATTTAGTTTTGTACAGTTTATTCACTGTTTCTATATTTAGTTTTGTGCAGTTTATTAACTGCTTCTTTATTTAGTTTTGTACGGTTTATTGACTGTTTCTTTATTTAGTTTTGTACAGTTTATTGACTGTTTCTATATTTAGTTTTGTACAGTTTATTAACTGTTTCTATATTTAGTTTTGTACAGTTTATTAACTGTTTCTTTATTTAGTTTGTGTACAATTTATTTACTGGTTCTTTATTTAGTTTTGTGGAGTTTATTGACTGTTTCTTTATTTAGTTTTGTACAGTTTATTAACTGTTTCTTAATTTAGTTTTGTACAGTTTATTGACTGGTTCTTTATTGAGTTTTGTACAGTTTTTTGACTGTTTCTTTATTGAGTTTTGTACAGTTTATTGACTGGTTCTTTATTCAGTTTTGTACAGTTTATTGACTGGTTCTTGATTGAGTTTTGTAAAGTTTTTTGACTGGTTCTTCATTGAGTATTGTACAGTTTATTGACTGTTTCTTTATTGAGTTTTGTACAGTTTATTGACTGATTCTTTCTTGAGTTTTGTACAGTTTTTTGACTGTTTCTTTATGGAGATTTGTACAGTTTATTGACTGTTTCTTTATTTAGTTTTGTACAGTTTATTAACTGGTTCTTTATTAAGTTTTGTACAGTTAATTGACTGGTTCTTCAGTTAGTTTTGTACAGTTTATTGACTGTTTCTTTATTTAGTTTTGTACAGTTTATTGACTCTTTCTTTATTGAGTTTTGTACAGTTTATTGACTGGTTCTTTGTTCAGTTTTGTACAGTTTATTGACTGGTTCTTTATTCAGTTTTGTACAGTTTAATAACTGGTTCTTTATTTAGTTTTGTACAGTTTATTGACTGTTTCTTTATTTAGTTTTGTACAGTTTATTGACTGTTTCTATATTTAGTTTTGTACAGTTTATTGACTGTTTCTTTATTTAGTTTTGTAAAGTTTATTGGTTGTTTCTTTATTTAGTTTGTGTACAATTTATTGACTGGTTCTTTATTTAGTTTTGTACAGTTCATTGACTTTTTCTTTATTTAGTTTTGTACAGTTTATTGACTGTTTCTTTATTTAGTTTTGTACAGTTTATTGACTGTTTCTTTGTTGAGTTTTGTACAGTTTATTGACTGGTTCTTTGTTCAGTTTTGTACAGTTTATTGACTGGTTCTTTATTCAGTTTTGTACAGTTTAATAACTGGTTCTTTTTTTAGTTTTGTACAGTTTATTGACTGTTTCTTTATTTAGTTTTGTACAGTTTATTGACTGTTTCTATATTTAGTTTTGTACAGTTTATTGACTGTTTCTTTATTTAGTTTTGTAAAGTTTATTGGTTGTTTCTTTATTTAGTTTGTGTACAATTTATTGACTGGTTCTTTATTTAGTTTTGTACAGTTCATTGACTTTTTCTTTATTTAGTTTTGTACAGTTTATTGATTGGTTCTTTATTTAGTTTTGTACAGTTTATTGACTGGTTCTTTATTTAGTTTTGTACAGTTTATTGACTTTTTCTTTATTGACTTTTGTACAGTTTATTGACTGGTTCTTTATTTAGTTTTGTATAGTTTATTGACTTGTTCTTTGTTCAGTTTTGTACTGTTTATTGACTGGTTCTTTATTCAGTTTTGTGCAGTTTATTGACTGGTTCTTTATTTAGTTTTGTACAGTTTATTGACTGGTTCTTTATTTAGTTTTGTACAGTTTATTGACTGTTTCTATATTTAGTTTTGTGCAGTTTATTAACTGCTTCTTTATTTAGTTTTGTACGGTTTATTGACTGTTTCTTTATTTAGTTTTGTACAGTTTATTGACTGTTTCTATATTTAGTTTTGTACAGTTTATTAACTGTTTCTATATTTAGTTTTGTACAGTTTATTAACTGTTTCTTTATTTAGTTTGTGTACAATTTATTTACTGGTTCTTTATTTAGTTTTGTGGAGTTTATTGACTGTTTCTTTATTTAGTTTTGTACAGTTTATTAACTGTTTCTTAATTTAGTTTTGTACAGTTTATTGACTGGTTCTTTATTGAGTTTTGTACAGTTTTTTGACTGTTTCTTTATTGAGTTTTGTACAGTTTATTGACTGGTTCTTTATTCAGTTTTGTACAGTTTATTGACTGGTTCTTGATTGAGTTTTGTACAAGTTTTTTGACTGGTTCTTCATTGAGTATTGTACAGTTTATTGACTGTTTCTTTATTGAGTTTTGTACAGTTTATTGACTGATTCTTTCTTGAGTTTTGTACAGTTTTTTGACTGTTTCTTTATGGAGATTTGTACAGTTTATTGACTGTTTCTTTATTTAGTTTTGTACAGTTTATTAACTGGTTCTTTATTAAGTTTTGTACAGTTAATTGACTGGTTCTTCAGTTAGTTTTGTACAGTTTATTGACTGTTTCTTTATTTAGTTTTGTACAGTTTATTGACTGTTTCTTTATTGACTTTTGTACAGTTTATTGACTGGTTCTTTGTTCAGTTTTGTACAGTTTATTGACTGGTTCTTTATTCAGTTTTGTACAGTTTAATAACTGGTTCTTTATTTAGTTTTGTACAGTTTATTGACTGTTTCTTTATTTAGTTTTGTACAGTTTATTGACTGTTTCTATATTTAGTTTTGTACAGTTTATTGACTGTTTCTTTATTTAGTTTTGTAAAGTTTATTGGTTGTTTCTTTATTTAGTTTGTGTACAATTTATTGACTGGTTCTTTATTTAGTTTTGTACAGTTCATTGACTTTTTCTTTATTTAGTTTTGTACAGTTTATTGACTGTTTCTTTATTTAGTTTTGTACAGTTTATTGACTGTTTCTTTATTGAGTTTTGTACAGTTTATTGACTGGTTCTTTGTTCAGTCTTGTACAGTTTATTGACTGGTTCTTTATTCAGTTTTCTACAGTTTAATAACTGGTTCTTTTTTTAGTTTTGTACAGTTTATTGACTGTTTCTTTATTTAGTTTTGTACAGTTTATTGACTGTTTCTATATTTAGTTTTGTACAGTTTATTGACTGTTTCTTTATTTAGTTTTGTAAAGTTTATTGGTTGTTTCTTTATTTAGTTTGTGTACAATTTATTGACTGGTTCTTTATTTAGTTTTGTACAGTTCATTGACTTTTTCTTTATTTAGTTTTGTACAGTTTATTGATTGGTTCTTTATTGAGTTTTGTACAGTTTATTGACTGGTTCTTTATTTAGTTTTGTACAGTTTATTGACTTTTTCTTTATTGACTTTTGTACAGTTTATTGACTGGTTCTTTATTTAGTTTTGTATAGTTTATTGACTTGTTCTTTGTTCAGTTTTGTACTGTTTATTGACTGGTTCTTTATTCAGTTTTGTGCAGTTTATTGACTGGTTCTTTATTTAGTTTTGTACAGTTTATTGACTGGTTCTTTATTTAGTTTTGTACAGTTTATTGACTGTTTCTATATTTAGTTTTGTGCAGTTTATTAACTGCTTCTTTATTTAGTTTTGTTCGGTTTATTGACTGTTTCTTTATTTAGTTTTGTACAGTTTATTGACTGTTTCTATATTTAGTTTTGTACAGTTTATTAACTGTTTCTATATTTAGTTTTGTACAGTTTATTAACTGTTTCTTTATTTAGTTTGTGTACAATTTATTTACTGGTTCTTTATTTAGTTTTGTGGAGTTTATTGACTGTTTCTTTATTTAGTTTTGTACAGTTTATTAACTGTTTCTTAATTTAGTTTTGTACAGTTTATTGACTGGTTCTTTATTGAGTTTTGTACAGTTTTTTGACTGTTTCTTTATTGAGTTTTGTACAGTTTATTGACTGGTTCTTTATTCAGTTTTGTACAGTTTATTGACTGGTTCTTGATTGAGTTTTGTAAAGTTTTTTGACTGGTTCTTCATAGAGTTTTGTACAGTTTATTGACTGTTTATTTATTGAGTTTTGTACAGTTTATTGACTGATTCTTTCTTGAGTTTTGTACAGTTTTTTGACTGTTTCTTTATGGAGATTTGTACAGTTTATTGACTGTTTCTTTATTTAGTTTTGTACAGTTTATTAACTGGATCTTTATTAAGTTTTGTACAGTTTATTGACTGGTTCTTCAGTTAGTTTTGTACAGTTTATTGACTGTTTCTTTATTTAGTTTTGTACAGTTTATTGACTGTTTCTTTATTGAGTTTTGTACAGTTTATTGACTGGTTCTTTGTTCAGTTTTGTACAGTTTATTGACTGGTTCTTTATTCAGTTTTGTACAGTTTAATAACTGGTTCTTTATTTAGTTTTGTACAGTTTATTGACTGTTTCTTTATTTAGTTTTGTACAGTTTATTGACTGTTTCTATATTTAGTTTCGTACAGTTTATTGACTGTTTCTTTATTTAGTTTTGTAAAGTTTATTGGTTGTTTCTTTATTTAGTTTGTGTACAATTTATTGACTGGTTCTTTATTTAGTTTTGTACAGTTCATTGACTTTTTCTTTATTTAGTTTTGTACAGTTTATTGATTGGTTCTTTATTGAGTTTTGTACAGTTTTTTGACTGTTTCTTTATGGGGATGTGTACAGTTTATTGACTGTTTCTTTATTTAGTTTTGTACAGTTTATTAACTGGTTCTTTATTAAGTTTTGTACAGTTTATTGACTGGTTCTTCAGTTAGTTTTGTACAGTTTAATAACTGGTTCTTTATTTAGTTTTGTACAGTTTATTGACTGTTTCTTTATTTAGTTTTGTACAGTTTATTGACTGTTTCTATATTTAGTTTTGTACAGTTTATTGACTTTTTCTTTATTTAGTTTTGTAAAGTTTATTGGTTGTTTCTTTATTTAGTTTGTGTACAATTTATTGACTGGTTCTTTATTTAGTTTTGTACAGTTCATTGACTTTTTCTTTATTTAGTTTTGTACAGTTTATTGATTGGTTCTTTATTGAGTTTTGTACAGTTTTTTGACTGTTTCTTTATGGAGATTTGTACAGTTTATTGACTGTTTCTTTATTTAGTTTTGTGCAGTTTATTGACTGTTTCTTTATTAAGTTTTGTACAGTTTATTGACTGGTTCTTCAGTTAGTTTTGTACAGTTTATTGACTGTTTCTTTATTTAGTTTTGTACAGTTTATTGACTGTTTCTTTATTGAGTTTTGTACAGTTTATTGACTGGTTCTTTGTTCAGTTTTGTACTGTTTATTGACTGGTTCTTTATTCAGTTTTGTACAGTTTAATAACTGGTTCTTTATTTAGTTTTGTACAGTTTATTGACTGTTTCTTTATTTAGTTTTGTACAGTTTATTGACTTTTTCTATATTTAGTTTTGTACAGTTTATTGACTGTTTCTTTATGTAGTTTTGTAAAGTTTATTGGTTGTTTCTTTATTTAGTTTGTGTACAATTTATTGACTGGTTCTTTATTTAGTTTTGTACAGTTCATTGACTTTTACTTTATTTAGTTTTGTACAGTTTATTGATTGGTTCTTTATTGAGTTTTGTACAGTTTATTGACTGGTTCTTTATTTAGTTTTGTACAGTTTATTGACTTTTTCTTTATTGACTTTTGTACAGTTTATTGACTGGTAATTTATTGAGTTTTGTATAGTTTATTGACTTGTTCTTTGTTCAGTTTTGTACTGTTTATTGACTGGTTCTTTATTGAGTTTTGTACAGTTTTTTGACTGTTTCTTTATGGAGATTTGTACAGTTTATTGACTGTTTCTTTATTTAGTTTTGTACAGTTTATTAACTGGTTCTTTATTAAGTTTTGTACAGTTTATTGACTGGTTCTTCAGTTAGTTTTGTACAGTTTATTGACTGTTTCTTTATTTAGTTTTGTACAGTTTATTGACTGTTTCTTTATTGAGTTTTGTACAGTTTATTGACTGGTTCTTTGTTCAGTTTTGTACAGTTTATTGACTGGTTCTTTATTCAGTTTTGTACAGTTTAATAACTGGTTCTTTATTTAGTTTTGTACAGTTTATTGACTGTTTCTTTATTTAGTTTTGTACAGTTTATTGACTTTTTCTATATTTAGTTTTGTACAGTTTATTGACTGTTTCTTTATGTAGTTTTGTAAAGTTTATTGGTTGTTTCTTTATTTAGTTTGTGTACAATTTATTGACTGGTTCTTTATTTAGTTTTGTACAGTTCATTGACTTTTTCTTTATTTAGTTTTGTACAGTTTATTGATTGGTTCTTTATTGAGTTTTGTACAGTTTATTGACTGGTTCTTTATTTAGTTTTGTACAGTTTATTGACTGGTAATTTATTGAGTTTTGTATAGTTTATTGACTTGTTCTTTGTTCAGTTTTGTACTGTTTATTGACTGGTTCTTTATTCAGTTTTGTGCAGTTTATTGACTGGTTCTTTATTTAGTTTTGTACAGTTTATTGACTGGTTCTTTATTGAGTTTTGTACAGTTTATTGACTGTTTCTATATTTAGTTTTGTGCAGTTTATTAACTGCTTCTTTATTTAGTTTTGTACGGTTTATTGACTGTTTCTTTATTTAGTTTTGTACAGTTTATTGACTGTTTCTATATTTAGTTTTGTACAGTTTATTAACTGTTTCTATATTTAGTTTTGTACAGTTTATTAACTGTTTCTTTATTTAGTTTGTGTACAATTTATTTACTGGTTCTTTATTTAGTTTTGTGGAGTTTATTGACTGTTTCTTTATTTAGTTTTGTACAGTTTATTAACTGTTTCTTAATTTAGTTTTGTACAGTTTATTGACTGGTTCTTTATTGAGTTTTGTACAGTTTTTTGACTGTTTCTTTATTGAGTTTTGTACAGTTTATTGACTGGTTCTTTATTCAGTTTTGTACAGTTTATTGACTGGTTCTTGATTGAGTTTTGTAAAGTTTTTTGACTGGTTCTTCATTGAGTTTTGTACAGTTTATTGACTGTTTCTCTATTGAGTTTTGTACAGTTTATTGACTGATTCTTTCTTGAGTTTTGTACAGTTTTTTGACTGTTTCTTTATGGAGATTTGCACAGTTTATTGACTGGTTCTTTATTTAGTTTTGTACAGTTTATTAACTGGTTCTTTATTAAGTTTTGTACAGTTTATTGACTGGTTCTTCAGTTAGTTTTGTACAGTTTATTGACTGTTTCTTTATTTAGTTTTGTAAAGTTTATTGGTTGTTTCTTTATTTAGTTTGTGTACAATTTATTGACTGGTTCTTTATTTAGTTTTGTACGGTTCATTGACTTTTTCTTTGTTTAGTTTTGTACAGTTTATTGATTGGTTCTTTATTGAGTTTTGTACAGTTTATTGACTGGTTCTTTATTTAGTTTTGTACAGTTTATTGACTTTTTCTTTATTGACTTTTGTACAGTTTATTGACTGGTTCTTTATTGAGTTTTGTATAGTTTATTGACTTGTTCTTTGTTCAGTTTTGTACTGTTTATTGACTGGTTCTTTATTCAGTTTTGTGCAGTTTATTGACTGGTTCTTTATTTAGTTTTGTACAGTTTATTGACTGGTTCTTTATTTAGTTTTGTACAGTTTATTGACTGTTTCTATATTTAGTTTTGTGCAGTTTATTAACTGCTTCTTTATTTAGTTTTGTACGGTTTATTGACTGTTTCTTTATTTAGTTTTGTACAGTTTATTGACTGTTTCTATATTTAGTTTTGTACAGTTTATAAACTGTTTCTATATTTAGTTTTGTACAGTTTATTAACTGTTTCTTTATTTAGTTTGTGTACAATTTATTTACTGGTTCTTTATTTAGTTTTGTGGAGTTTATTGACTGTTTCTTTATTTAGTTTTGTACAGTTTATTAACTGTTTCTTAATTTAGTTTTGTACAGTTTATTGACTGGTTCTTTATTGCGATTTGTACAGTTTATTGACTGGTTTTTATTTAGTTTTGTTTTACTGTTTATTAACTGTTTCTTTATTTAGTTTTGTACAGTTTATTGACTGGTTCTTTATTGAGTTTTGTACAGTTTATTGACTGGTTTCTTTATTTAGTTTTGAACAGTTTATTGACTGTTTCTTTATTTAGTTTTGTACAGTTTATTGACTGTTTCTTTATTGATTTTTGTACAGTTTATTGACTGGTTCTTTATTGAGTTTTGTACAGTTTATTGACTGTTTCTTTATTGAGTTTTGTACAGTTTATTGACTGGTTCTTTATTCAGTTTTGTACAGTTTATTGACTGTTTCTTTATACAGTTTTGTAAAGTTTATTGACTGGTTCTTTATTGAGTTTTGTGCAGTTTATTGACTGGTTCTTTATTGAGTTTTGTACAGTGTATTGAGTGGTTCTTAAGTGAGTTTTGTACAGTTTATTGACTGGTTCTTTATTGAGTTTTGTGCAGTGTATTGAGTGGTTCTTTATTGAGTTTTGTACAGTTTATTGACTGGTTCTTTATTGAGTTTTGTACAGTTTATTGACTGGTTCTTTATTTAGTTTTGTACAGTTTATTGACTGGTTCTTTATTGAGTTTTGTACAGTTTATTGACTGGTTCTTTATTTAGTTTTGTACAGTTTATTGACTGTTTCTTTATTTAGTTTTGTACAGTTTATTGACTGTTTCTTTATTGAGTTTTGTAAAGTATATTGACTGGTTCTTTATTGAGTTTTGTACAGTTTATTGACTGGTTCTTTATTGAGTTTGTACAGTTTATTGACTGGTTCTTTATTGAGTTTTGTACAGTTTATTGACTGGTTCTTTATTTAGTTTTGTACAGTTTATTGACTGTTTCTTTATTTAGTTTTGTACAGTTTATTGACTGATTCTTTATTGAGTTTGTAAAGTATATTGACTGGTTCTTTATTGAGTTTTGTACAGTTTATTGACTGGTTCTTTATTGAGTTTTGTACAGTTTATTGACTGGTTCTTTATTTAGTTTTGTACAGTTTATTGACTGTTTCTCTACTTAGTTTTGTACAGTTTATTGACTGTTTCTTTATTGAGTTTTGTACAGTTTATTGACTGATTCTTTATTGAGTTTTGTACAGTTTATTGACTGTTTCTTTATTGAGTTTTGTACAGTTTATTGACTTGTTCTTTATTTAGTTTTGTACAGTTTATTGACTGGTTCTTTATTGAGTTTTGTACAGTTTATTGACTGGTTCTTTATTTAGTTTTGTACAGTTTATTGACTGTTTCTTTATTTAGTTTTGTACAGTTTATTGACTGTTTCTTTATTGAGTTTTGTAAAGTATATTGACTGGCTCTTTATTGAATTTTGTAGAGTTTATTGACTGGTTCTTTATTGAGTTTTGTACAGTTTATTGACTGGTTCTTTATTGAGTTTTGTACAGTTTATTGACTGGTTCTTTATTTAGTTTTGTACAGTTTATTGACTGTTTCTTAATTTAGTTTTGTACAGTTTATTGACTGGTTCTTTATTGAGTTTTGTAAAGTATATTGACTGGTTCTTTATTGAGTTTTGTACAGTTTATTGACTGGTACTTTATTGAGTTTTGTACAGTTTATTGACTGGTTCTTTATTTAGTTTTGTACAGTTTATTGACTGTTTCTTTACTTAGTTTTGTACAGTTTATTGACTGGTTCTTTATTGAGTTTTGTACAGTTTATTGACTGATTCTTTATTGAGTTTTGTACAGTTTATTGACTGTTTCTTTATTGAGTTTTGTACAGTTTATTGACTGGTTCTTTATTGAGTTTTGTAAAGTTTATTGACTGGTTCTTTATTGAGTTTTGTACAGTTTATTAACTGTTTCTTTATTGAGTTTTGTATAGTTTATTGACTGATTCTTTATTTAGTTTTGTACAGTTTATTAACTGGTTCTTTATTTAGTTTTGTACAGTTTATTGACTGGTTCTTTATTGAGTTTTGTACACTGTATTGAGTGGTTCTTTATTGAGTTTTGTACAGTTTATTGACTGATTCTTTATTCAGTTTTGTACAGTTTATTGACTGTATCTATATTTAGTTTTGTACAGTTTATTGACTGTTTCTTTATTTAGTTTTGTAAAGTTTATTGATAGTTTCTTTATTTAGTTTGTGTGCAATTTATTGACTGGTTCTTTATTTAGTTTTGTACAGTTTATTGACTTTTTCTTTATTTAGTTTTGTACAGTTTATTGACTGTTTCTTTATTTAGTTTTGTAAAGTTTATTGATAGTTTCTTTATTTAGTTTGTGTGCAATTTATTGACTGGTTCTTTATTTAGTTTTGTACAGTTTATTGACTTTTTCTTTATTTAGTTTTGTACAGTTTATTGACTGTTTCTTTATTTAGTTTTGTACAGTTTATAAACTGTTTCTATATTTAGTTTTGTACAGTTTATTAACTGTTTCTTTATTTAGTTTGTGTACAATTTATTTACTGGTTCTTTATTTAGTTTTGTGGAGTTTATTGACTGTTTCTTTATTTAGTTTTGTACAGTTTATTAACTGTTTCTTAATTTAGTTTTGTACAGTTTATTGACTGGTTCTTTATTGAGATTTGTACAGTTTATTGACTGGTTTTTATTTAGTTTTGTACAGTTGATAAACTTTTTCTATATTTAGTTTTGTACAGTTTATTAACTGTTTCTTTATTTAGTTTTGTACAGTTTATTAACTGTTTCTTAATTTTGTTTTGTACAGTTTATTGACTGTTTCTTTATTTAGTTTTGTACAGTTTATTGACTGGTTCTTTATTTAGTTTTGTACAGTTTATTGACTGGTTCTTTATTGAGTTTTGTACAGTTTATTGACTGGTTCTTTATTTAGTTTTGTACAGTTTATTGACTGTTTCTTTATTTAGTTTTGTACAGTTTATTGACTGTTTCTTTATTGAGTTTTGTAAAGTATATTGACTGGTTCTTTATTGAGTTTTGTACAGTTTATTGACTGGTTCTTTATTGAGTTTGTACAGTTTATTGACTTGTTCTTTATTGAGTTTTGTACAGTTTATTGACTGCTTCTTTTAGTTTTGTACAGTTTATTGACTGTTTCTTTATTTAGTTTTGTACAGTTTATTGAGTGATTCTTTATTGAGTTTTGTAAAGTATATTGACTGGTTCTTTATTGAGTTTTGTACAGTTTATTGACTGGTTCTTTATTGAGTTTTGTACAGTTTATTGACTGGTTCTTTATTTAGTTTTGTACAGTTTATTGACTGTTTCTTTACTTAGTTTTCTACAGTTTATTGACTGTTTCTTTATTGAGTTTTGTACAGTTTATTGACTGATTCTTTATTGAGTTTTGTACAGTTTATTGACTGTTTCTTTATTGAGTTTTGTACAGTTTATTGACTTGTTCTTTATTTAGTTTTGTACAGTTTATTGACTGGTTCTTTATTGAGTTTTGTACAGTTTATTGACTGGTTCTTTATTTAGTTTTGTACAGTTTATTGACTGTTTCTTTATTTAGTTTTGTACAGTTTATTGACTGTTTCTTTATTGAGTTTTGTAAAGTATATTGACTGGCTCTTTATTGAATTTTGTACAGTTTATTGACTGGTTCTTTATTGAGTTTTGTACAGTTTATTGACTGGTTCTTTATTGAGTTTTGTACAGTTTATTGACTGGTTCTTTATTTAGTTTTGTACAGTTTATTGACTGTTTCTTAATTTAGTTTTGTACAGTTTATTGACTGGTTCTTTATTGAGTTTTGTAAAGTATATTTACTGGTTCTTTATTGAGTTTTGTACAGTTTATTGACTGGTACTTTATTGAGTTTTGTACAGTTTATTGACTGGTTCTTTATTTAGTTTTGTACAGTTTATTGACTGTTTCTTTATTGAGTTTTGTACAGTTTATTGACTGATTCTTTATTGTTTTGTACAGTTTATTGACTGTTTATTTATTGAGTTTTGTACAGTTTATTGACTGGTTCTTTATTGAGTTTTGTAAAGTTTATTGACTGGTTCTTTATTGAGTTTTGTACAGTTTATTAACTGTTTCTTTATTGAGTTTTGTATAGTTTATTGACTGATTCTTTATTTAGTTTTGTACAGTTTATTAACTGGTTCTTTATTTAGTTTTGTACAGTTTATTGACTGGTTCTTTATTGAGTTTTGTACACTGTATTGAGTGGTTCTTTATTGAGTTTTGTACAGTTTATTGACTGATTCTTTATTCAGTTTTGTACAGTTTATTGACTGTATCTATATTTAGTTTTGTACAGTTTATTGACTGTTTCTTTATTTAGTTTTGTAAAGTTTATTGATAGTTTCTTTATTTAGTTTGTGTGCAATTTATTGACTGGTTCTTTATTTAGTTTTGTACAGTTTATTGACTTTTTCTTTATTTAGTTTTGTACAGTTTATTGACTGTTTCTTTATTTAGTTTTGTAAAGTTTATTGATAGTTTCTTTATTTAGTTTGTGTGCAATTTATTGACTGGTTCTTTATTTAGTTTTGTACAGTTTATTGACTTTTTCTTTATTTAGTTTTGGACAGTTTATTGACTGTTTCTTTATTTAGTTTTGTACAGTTTATAAACTGTTTCTATATTTAGTTTTGTACAGTTTATTAACTGTTTCTTTATTTAGTTTGTGTACAATTTATTTACTGGTTCTTTATTTAGTTTTGTGGAGTTTATTGACTGTTTCTTTATTTAGTTTTGTACAGTTTATTAACTGTTTCTTAATTTAGTTTTGTACAGTTTATTGACTGGTTCTTTATTGAGATTTGTACAGTTTATTGACTGGTTTTTATTTAGTTTTGTACTGTTTATTAACTGTTTCTTTATTTAGTTTTGTACAGTTTATTGACTGGTTCTTTATTGAGTTTTGTACAGTTTATTGACTGGTTTCTTTATTTAGTTTTGAACAGTTCATTGACTGTTTCTTTATTTAGTTTTGTACAGTTTATTGACTGTTTCATTATTGAGTTTTGTACAGTTTATTGACTGGTTCTTTATTGAGTTTTGTACAGTTTATTGACTGTTTCTTTATTGAGTTTTGTACAGTTTATTGACTGGTTCTTTATTCAGTTTTGTACAGTTTATTGACTGTTTCTTTATAGAGTTTTGTAAAGTTTATTGACTGGTTCTTTATTGAGTTTTGTGCAGTTTATTGACTGGTTCTTTATTGAGTTTTGTACAGTGTATTGAGTGGTTCTTAAGTGAGTTTTGTACAGTTTATTGACTGGTTATTTATTGAGTTTTGTACAGTGTATTGAGTGGTTCTTTATTGAGTTTTGTACAGTTTATTGACTGGTTCTTTATTGAGTTTTGTACAGTTTATTGACTGGTTCTTTATTTAGTTTTGTACAGTTTATTGACTGGTTCTTTATTGAGTTTTGTACAGTTTATTGACTGGTTCTTTATTTAGTTTTGTACAGTTTATTGACTGTTTCTTTATTTAGTTTTGTACAGTTTATTGACTGTTTCTTTATTGAGTTTTGTAAAGTATATTGACTGGTTCTTTATTGAGTTTTGTACAGTTTATTGACTGGTTCTTTATTGAGTTTTGTACAGTTTATTGACTGGTTCTTTATTGAGTTTTGTACAGTTTATTGACTGGTTCTTTATTTAGTTTTGTACAGTTTATTGACTGTTTCTTTATTTAGTTTCGTACAGTTTATTGACTGGTTCTTTATTGAGTTTTGTAAAGTATATTGACTGGTTCTTTATTGAGTTTTGTACAGTTTATTGACTGGTTCTTTATTGAGTTTTGTACAGTTTATTGACTGGTTCTTTATTTAGTTTTGTACAGTTTATTGACTGTTTCTTTACTTAGTTTTGTACAGTTTATTGACTGTTTCTTTATTGAGTTTTGTACAGTTTATTGACTGATTCTTTATTGAGTTTTGTACAGTTTATTGACTGTTTCTTTATTGAGTTTTGTACAGTTTATTGACTTGTTCTTTATTTAGTTTTGTACAGTTTATTGACTGGTTCTTTATTGAGTTTTGTACAGTTTATTGACTGGTTCTTTATTTAGTTTTGTACAGTTTATTGACTGTTTCTTTATTTAGTTTTGTACAGTTTATTGACTGTTTCTTTATTGAGTTTTGTAAAGTATATTGACTGGTTCTTTATTGAATTTTGTACAGTTTATTGACTGGTTCTTTATTGAGTTTTCTACAGTTTATTGACTGGTTCTTTATTGAGTTTTGTACAGTTTATTGACTGGTTCTTTATTTAGTTTTGTACAGTTTATTGACTGTTTCTTAATTTAGTTTTGTACAGTTTATTGACTGGTTCTTTATTGAGTTTTGTAAAGTATATTGACTGGTTCTTTATTGAGTTTTGTACAGTTTATTGACTGGTACTTTATTGAGTTTTGTACAGTTTATTGACTGGTTCTTTATTTAGTTTTGTACAGTTTATTGACTGTTTCTTTACTTAGTTTTGTACAGTTTATTGACTGTTTCTTTATTTAGTTTTGTACAGTTTATTGACTGTTTCTTTATTGAGTTTTGTACAGTTTATTGACTGTTTCTTTATTGAGTTTTGTACAGTTTATTGACTGGTTCTTTATTGAGTTTTGTAAAGTTTATTGACTGGTTCTTTATTGAGTTTTGTACAGTTTATTGACTGTTTCTTTATTGAGTTTTGTATAGTTTATTGACTGATTTTTTATTTAGTTTTGTACAGTTTATTAACTGGTTCTTTATTTAGTTTTGTACAGTTTATTGACTGATTCTTTATTCAGTTTTGTACAGTTTATTGACTGTATCTATATTTAGTTTTGTACAGTTTATTGACTGTTTCTTTATTTAGTAAAGTTTATTGATAGTTTCTTTATTTAGTTTGTGTGCAATTTATTGACTGGTTCTTTATTTAGTTTTGTACAGTTTATTGACTTTTTCTTTATATAGTTTTGTACAGTTTATTGACTGTTTCTTTATTTAGTTTTGTAAAGTTTATTGATAGTTTCTTTATTTAGTTTGTGTGCAATTTATTGACTGGTTCTTTATTTAGTTTTGTACAGTTTATTGACTTTTTCTTTATTTAGTTTTGTACAGTTTATTGACTGTTTCTTTATTTAGTTTTGTACAGTTTATTGACTGGTTCTTTATTGAGTTTTGTACAGATTATTGACTGGTTCTTTATTCAGTTTAGTACAGTTTATTGACTAGTTCTGTATTTAGTTTTGTACAGTTTATTGACTGGTTCTTTATTGACTTTTGTACAGTTTATTGACTGGTTCTTTAAAGAGTTTTGTATAGTTTATTGACTTGTTCTTTGTTCAGTTTTGTACTGTTTATTGACTGGTTCTTTATTCAGTTTTGTGCAGTTTATTGACTGATTCGTTATTCAGTTTTGTACAGTTTTTTGACTGGTTCTTTATTTAGTTTTGTACAGTTTATTGACTGTTTCTATATTTAGTTTTGTACAGTTTATTGACTGTTTCTTTATTTAGTTTTGTAAAGTTTATTGATTGTTTCTTTTTTTAGTTTGTGTACAATTTATTGACTGGTTCTTTATTTAGTTTTGTACAGTCCATTACCTTTTTCTTTATTTAGTTTTGTACAGTTTATTGACTGTTTCTTTATTTAGTTTTGTACAGTTTATTGACAGGTTCTTTATTGAATTTTGTACAGTTTATTGACTGTTTCTTTATTTAGTTTTGTACAGTTTATTGACTAGTTCTTTATTTAGTTTTGTACAGTTTATTGACTGGTTCTTTATTGACTTTTGTACAGTTTATTGACTGGTTCTTTAAAGAGTTTAGTATAGTTTATTGACTTGTTCTTTGTTCAGTTTTGTACTGTTTATTGACTGGTTCTTTATTCAGTTTTGTGCAGTTTATTGACTGATTCGTTATTCAGTTTTGTACAGTTTATTGACTGGTTCTTTATTTAGTTTTGTACAGTTTATTGACTGTTTCTATATTTAGTTTTGTACAGTTTATTGACTGTTTCTTTATTTAGTTTTGTAAAGTTTATTGATTGTTTCTTTTTTTAGTTTGTGTACAATTTATTGACTGGTTCTTTATTTAGTTTTGTACAGTCCATTACCTTTTTCTTTATTTAGTTTTGTACAGTTTATTGACTGTTTCTTTATTTAGTTTTGTACAGTTTATTGACAGGTTCTTTATTGAATTTTGTACAGTTTATTGACTGGTTCTTTATTCAGTTTTGTAATGTTTATTGACTGGTTCTTTATTGAGTTTTGTACAGTTTATTGACTGATTCTTTATCGAGTTTTGTACAGTTTATTGACTGTTTCTTTATTGAGTTTTGTACAGTTTATTGACTGGTTCTTTATTCAGTTTTGTATAGTTTATTGACTGATTCTTTCTTGAGTTTTGTACAGTTTTTTGACTGTTTCTTTATTGAGATTTGTACAGTTTATTGACTGTTTCTTTATTTAGTTTTGTACAGTTTATTAACTGGTTCTTTATTTAGTTTTGTACAGTTTATTGACTGGTTCTTAAGTGAGTTTTGTACAGTTTATTGACTGGTTCTTTATTGAGTTTTGTACAGTGTATTGACTGGTTCTTTATTGAGTTTTGTACAGTTTATTGACTGATTCTTTATTCAGTTTTGTACAGTTTATTGACAGTTTCTATATTTAGTTTTGTACAGTTTATTGACTGTTTCTTTATTTAGTTTTGTAAAGTTTATTGATTGTTTCTTTATTTAGTTTGTGTGCAATTTATTGACTGGTTCTTTATTTAGTTTTGTACAGTTTATTGACTTTTTCTTTATTTAGTTTTGTACAGTTTATTGACTGTTTCTTTATTTAGTTTTGTACAGTTTATTGACTGGTTCTTTATTGAGTTTTGTACAGTTTATTGACTGGTTCTTTATTCAGTTTTGTACAGTTTATTAACTAGTTCTTTATTTAGTTTTGTACAGTTTATTGACTGGTTCTTTATTGACTTTTGTACAGTTTATTGACTGGTTCTTTATTGAGTTTTGTATAGTTTATTGACTTGTTCTTTGTTCAGTTTTGTACTGTTTATTGACTGGTTCTTTATTGAGTTTTGTAAAGTTTATTGACTGATTCTTTATTCAGTTTTGTACAGTTTATTGACTGGTTCTTTATTTAGTTTTGTACAGTTTATTGACTGTTTCTATCTTTAGTTTTGTACAGTTTATTGACTGTTTCTTTATTTAGTTTTGTAAAGTTTATTGATTGTTTCTTTTTTTAGTTTGTGTACAATTTATTGACTGGTTCTTTATTTAGTTTTGTACAGTTCATTGACTTTTTCTTTATTTAGTTTTGTACAGTTTATTGACTGTTTCTTTATTTAGTTTTGTACAGTTCATTGACAGGTTCTTTATTGAATTTTGTACAGTTTATTGAGTGGTTCTTTATTCAGTTTTGTAATGTTTATTGACTGGTACTTTATTGAGTTTTGTACAGTTTATGTACTGGTTCTTTATTGAGTTTTGTACAGTTTATTGACTGTTTCTTTTTGAGTTTTGTACAATTTATTGACTGGTTCTTTATTTAGTTTGTGTACAATTTATTGACTGGTTCTTTATTAAGTTTTGTACAGTTCATTGACTTTTTCTTTATTTAGTTTTGTACAGTTTATTGACTGGTTCTTTATTGAGTTTTCTACAGTTTATTGACTGGTTCTTTATTTAGTTTTGTACAGTTTATTGACTGGTTCTTTATTGACTTTTGTACAGTTTATTTACTGGTTCTTTATTAAGTTTTGTACAGTTCATTGACTTTTTCTTTATTTAGTTTTGTACAGTTTATTGACTGGTTCTTTATTGAGTTTTCTACAGTTTATTGACTGGTTCTTTATTTAGTTTTGTACAGTTTATTGACTGGTTCTTTATTGACTTTTGTACAGTTTATTGACTGCTTCTTTATTTAATTTTGTACAGTTTATTGACTGTTTCTATCTTTAGTTTTGTACAGTTTATTGACTGTTTCTATCTTTAGTTTTGTACAGTTTATTGACTGTTTCTTTATTTAGTTTTGTAAAGTTTATTGATTGTTTCTTTTTTAGTTTGTGTACAATTTATTGACTGGTTCTTTATTTAGTTTTGTACAGTTCATTGACTTTTTCTTTATTTAGTTTTGTACAATTTATTGACTGTTTCTTTATTTAGTTTTGTACAGTTCATTGACAGGTTCTTTATTGAATTTTGTACAGTTTATTGACTGGTTCTTTATTCAGTTTTGTAATGTTTATTGACTGGTTCTTTATTGCGTTTTGTACAGTTTATGTACTGGTTCTTTATTGAGTTTTGTACAGTTTATTGACTGTTTCTTTTTGAGTTTTGTACAATTTATTGACTGGTTCTTTATTTAGTTTGTGTACAATTTATTGACTGGTTCTTTATTAAGTTTTGTACAGTTCATTGACTTTTTCTTTATTTAGTTTTGTACAGTTTATTGACTGGTTCTTTATTGAGTTTTCTACAGTTTATTGACTGGTTCTTTATTTAGTTTTGTACAGTTTATTGACTGGTTCTTTATTGACTTTTGTACAGTTTATTTACTGGTTCTTTATTGAGTTTTGTATAGTTTATTGACTTGTTCTTTGTTCAGTTTTGTACTGTTTATTGACGGTTCTTTATTCAGTTTTGTGCAGTTTATTGACTGGTTCTTTATTCAGTTTTGTATAGTTTATTGACTGGTTCTTTATTTAGTTTTGTACAGTTTATTGACTGTTTCTATATTTAGTTTTGCACAGTTTATTAACTGTTTCTATATTTAGTTTTGTACAGTTAATTAACTGTTTTTTTATTTAGTTTGTGTGCAATTTATTGACTGGTTCTTTATTTAGTTTTGTGGAGTTTATTGACTGTTTCTTTATTTAGTTTTGTACAGTTTATTAACTGTTTCTTAATTTAGTTTTGTACAGTTTATTGACTGGTTCTTTATTGAGTTTTGTACAGTTTATTGACTGGTTCTTTATTGAGTTTTGTACAGTTTATTGACTGGTTCTTTATTTAGTTTTGTACAGTTTATTGACTGTTTCTTTATTTAGTTTTGTACAGTTTATTGACTGTTTCTTTATTGAGTTTTATACAGTTTATTGACTGGTTCTTTATTGAGTTTTGTACAGTTTATTGACTGTTTCTTTATTGAGTTTTGTACAGTTTATTGACTTGTTCTTTATTTAGTTTTGTACAGTTTATTGACTGGTTCTTTATTGAGTTTTGTACAGTTTATTGACTGGTTCTTTATTTAGTTTTGTACAGTTTATTGACTGTTTCTTTATTTAGTTTTGTACAGTTTATTGACTGTTTCTTTATTGAGTTTTGTAAAGTATATTGACTGGTTCTTTATTGAATTTTGTACAGTTTATTGACTGGTTCTTTATTGAGTTTTCTACAGTTTATTGACTGGTTCTTTATTGAGTTTTGTACAGTTTATTGACTGGTTCTTTATTTAGTTTTGTACAGTTTATTGACTGTTTCTTAATTTAGTTTTGTACAGTTTATTGACTGGTTCTTTATTGAGTTTTGTAAAGTATATTGACTGGTTCTTTATTGAGTTTTGTACAGTTTATTGACTGGTACTTTATTGAGTTTTGTACAGTTTATTGACTGGTTCTTTATTTAGTTTTGTACAGTTTATTGACTGTTTCTTTACTTAGTTTTGTACAGTTTATTGACTGTTTCTTTATTGAGTTTTGTACAGTTTATTGACTGATTCTTTATTGAGTTTTGTACAGTTTATTGACTGTTTCTTTATTGAGTTTTGTACAGTTTATTGACTGGTTCTTTATTGAGTTTTGTAAAGTTTATTGACTGGTTCTTTATTGAGTTTTGTACAGTTTATTGACTGTTTCTTTATTGAGTTTTGTATAGTTTATTGACTGATTCTTTATTTAGTTTTGTACAGTTTATTAACTGGTTCTTTATTTAGTTTTGTACAGTTTATTGACTGATTCTTTATTCAGTTTTGTACAGTTTATTGACTGTATCTATATTTAGTTTTGTACAGTTTATTGACTGTTTCTTTATTTAGTAAAGTTTATTGATAGTTTCTTTATTTAGTTTGTGTGCAATTTATTGACTGGTTCTTTATTTAGTTTTGTACAGTTTATTGACTTTTTCTTTATATAGTTTTGTACAGTTTATTGACTGTTTCTTTATTTAGTTTTGTAAAGTTTATTGATAGTTTCTTTATTTAGTTTGTGTGCAATTTATTGACTGGTTCTTTATTTAGTTTTGTACAGTTTATTGACTGGTTCTTTATTTAGTTTTGTACAGTTTATTGACTGTTTCTTTATTTAGTTTTGTACAGTTTATTGACTGGTTCTTTATTGAGTTTTGTACAGTTTATTGACTGGTTCTTTATTCAGTTTAGTACAGTTTATTGACTAGTTCTGTATTTAGTTTTGTACAGTTTATTGACTGGTTCTTTATTGACTTTTGTACAGTTTATTGACTGGTTCTTTAAAGAGTTTTGTATAGTTTATTGACTTGTTCTTTGTTCAGTTTTGTACTGTTTATTGACTGGTTCTTTATTCAGTTTTGTGCAGTTTATTGACTGATTCGTTATTCAGTTTTGTACAGTTTATTGACTGGTTCTTTATTTAGTTTTGTACAGTTTATTGACTGTTTCTATATTTAGTTTTGTACAGTTTATTGACTGTTTCTTTATTTAGTTTTGTAAAGTTTATTGATTGTTTCTTTTTTTAGTTTGTGTACAATTTATTGACTGGTTCTTTATTTAGTTTTGTACAGTCCATTACCTTTTTCTTTATTTAGTTTTGTACAGTTTATTGACTGTTTCTTTATTTAGTTTTGTACAGTTTATTGACAGGTTCTTTATTGAATTTTGTACAGTTTATTGACTGTTTCTTTATTTAGTTTTGTACAGTTTATTGACTAGTTCTTTATTTAGTTTTGTACAGTTTATTGACTGGTTCTTTATTGACTTTTGTACAGTTTATTGACTGGTTCTTTAAAGAGTTTAGTATAGTTTATTGACTTGTTCTTTGTTCAGTTTTGTACTGTTTATTGACTGGTTCTTTATTCAGTTTTGTGCAGTTTATTGACTGATTCGTTATTCAGTTTTGTACAGTTTATTGACTGGTTCTTTATTTAGTTTTGTACAGTTTATTGACTGTTTCTATATTTAGTTTTGTACAGTTTATTGACTGTTTCTTTATTTAGTTTTGTAAAGTTTATTGATTGTTTCTTTTTTTAGTTTGTGTACAATTTATTGACTGGTTCTTTATTTAGTTTTGTACAGTCCATTACCTTTTTCTTTATTTAGTTTTGTACAGTTTATTGACTGTTTCTTTATTTAGTTTTGTACAGTTTATTGACAGGTTCTTTATTGAATTTTGTACAGTTTATTGACTGGTTCTTTATTCAGTTTTGTAATGTTTATTGACTGGTTCTTTATTGAGTTTTGTACAGTTTATTGACTGATTCTTTATCGAGTTTTGTACAGTTTTTTGACTGTTTCTTTATTGAGTTTTGTACAGTTTATTGACTGGTTCTTTATTCAGTTTTGTATAGTTTATTGACTGATTCTTTCTTGAGTTTTGTACAGTTTTTTGACTGTTTCTTTATTGAGATTTGTACAGTTTATTGACTGTTTCTTTATTTAGTTTTGTACAGTTTATTAACTGGTTCTTTATTTAGTTTTGTAGAGTTTATTGACTGGTTCTTAAGTGAGTTTTGTACAGTTTATTGACTGGTTCTTTATTGAGTTTTGTACAGTGTATTGACTGGTTCTTTATTGAGTTTTGTACAGTTTATTGACTGATTCTTTATTCAGTTTTGTACAGTTTATTGACAGTTTCTATATTTAGTTTTGTACAGTTTATTGACTGTTTCTTTATTTAGTTTTGTAAAGTTTATTGATTGTTTCTTTATTTAGTTTGTGTGCAATTTATTGACTGGTTCTTTATTTAGTTTTGTACAGTTTATTGACTTTTTCTTTATTTAGTTTTGTACAGTTTATTGACTGTTTCTTTATTTAGTTTTGTACAGTTTATTGACTGGTTCTTTATTGAGTTTTGTACAGTTTATTGACTGGTTCTTTATTCAGTTTTGTACAGTTTATTAACTAGTTCTTTATTTAGTTTTGTACAGTTTATTGACTGGTTCTTTATTGACTTTTGTACAGTTTATTGAATGGTTCTTTATTGAGTTTTGTATAGTTTATTGACTTGTTCTTTGTTCAGTTTTGTACAGTTTATTGACTGGTTCTTTATTTAGTTTTGTACAGTTTATTGACTGTTTCTATCTTTAGTTTTGTACAGTTTATTGACTGTTTCTTTATTTAGTTTTGTAAAGTTTATTGATTGTTTCTTTTTTTAGTTTGTGTACAATTTATTGACTGGTTCTTTATTTAGTTTTGTACAGTTCATTGACTTTTTCTTTATTTAGTTTTGTACAGTTTATTGACTGTTTCTTTATTTAGTTTTGTACAGTTCATTGACAGGTTCTTTATTGAATTTTGTACAGTTTATTGAGTGGTTCTTTATTCAGTTTTGTAATGTTTATTGACTGGTTCTTTATTGAGTTTTGTACAGTTTATGTACTGGTTCTTTATTGAGTTTTGTACAGTTTATTGACTGTTTCTTTTTGAGTTTTGTACAATTTATTGACTGGTTCTTTATTTAGTTTGTGTACAATTTATTGACTGGTTCTTTATTAAGTTTTGTACAGTTCATTGACTTTTTCTTTATTTAGTTTTGTACAGTTTATTGACTGGTTCTTTATTGAGTTTTCTACAGTTTATTGACTGGTTCTTTATTTAGTTTTGTACAGTTTATTGACTGGTTCTTTATTGACTTTTGTACAGTTTATTTACTGGTTCTTTATTAAGTTTTGTACAGTTCATTGACTTTTTCTTTATTTAGTTTTGTACAGTTTATTGACTGGTTCTTTATTGAGTTTTCTACAGTTTATTGACTGGTTCTTTATTTAGTTTTGTACAGTTTATTGACTGGTTCTTTATTGACTTTTGTACAGTTTATTGACTGGTTCTTTATTTAATTTTGTACAGTTTATTGACTGTTTCTATCTTTAGTTTTGTACAGTTTATTGACTGTTTCTATCTTTAGTTTTGTACAGTTTATTGACTGTTTCTTTATTTAGTTTTGTAAAGTTTATTGATTGTTTCTTTTTTAGTTTGTGTACAATTTATTGACTGGTTCTTTATTTAGTTTTGTACAGTTCATTGACTTTTTCTTTATTTAGTTTTGTACAGTTTATTGACTGTTTCTTTATTTAGTTTTGTACAGTTCATTGACAGGTTCTTTATTGAATTTTGTACAGTTTATTGACTGGTTCTTTATTCAGTTTTGTAATGTTTATTGACTGGTTCTTTATTGACTTTTGTACAGTTTATTTACTGGTTCTTTATTGAGTTTTGTATAGTTTATTGACTTGTTCTTTGTTCAGTTTTGTACTGTTTATTGACGGTTCTTTATTCAGTTTTGTGCAGTTTATTGACTGGTTCTTTATTCAGTTTTGTATAGTTTATTGACTGGTTCTTTATTTAGTTTTGTACAGTTTATTGACTGTTTCTATATTTAGTTTTGCACAGTTTATTAACTGTTTCTATATTTAGTTTTGTACAGTTAATTAACTGTTTTTTTATTTAGTTTGTGTGCAATTTATTGACTGGTTCTTTATTTAGTTTTGTGGAGTTTATTGACTGTTTCTTTATTTAGTTTTGTACAGTTTATTAACTGTTTCTTAATTTAGTTTTCTACAGTTTATTGACTGGTTCTTTATTGAGTTTTGTACAGTTTATTGACTGGTTCTTTATTGAGTTTTGTACAGTTTATTGACTGGTTCTTTATTTAGTTTTGTACAGTTTATTGACTGTTTCTTTATTTAGTTTTGTACAGTTTATTGACTGTTTCTTTATTGAGTTTTATACAGTTTATTGACTGGTTCTTTATTGAGTTTTGTACAGTTTATTGACTGTTTCTTTATTGAGTTTTGTACAGTTTATTGACTGGTTCTTTATTCAGTTTTGTACAGTTTATCGACTGGTTTTTTATTGAGTTTTGTAAAGTTTTTTGACTGGTTCTTTATTGAGTTTTGTACAGTTTATTGACTGGTTCTTTATTGAGTTTTGTACAGTTTATTAACTGGTTCTTTATTAAGTTTTGTACAGTTTATTGACTGTTTCTTCAGTGAGTTTTGTACAGTTTATTGACTGTTTCTTTATTTAGTTTTGTACAGTTTATTGACTGTTTCTTTATTGAGTTTTGTACAGTTTATTAACTGGTTCTTTATTTAGTTTTGTACAGTTTATTGACTGTTTCTTTACTTAGTTTTGTACAGTTTATTGACTGTTTCTTTATTGAGTTTTGTACAGTTTATTGACTGATTCTTTATTGAGTTTTGTACAGTTTATTGACTGTTTCTTTATTGAGTTTTGTACAGTTTATTGACTGGTTCTTTATTGAGTTTTGTAAAGTTTATTGACTGGTTCTTTATTGAGTTTTGTACAGTTTATTGACTGTTTCTTTATTGAGTTTTCTATAGTTTATTGACTGATTCTTTATTTAGTTTTGTACAGTTTATTAACTGGTTCTTTATTTAGTTTTGTACAGTTTATTGACTGGTTCTTAAGTGAGTTTTGTACCGTTTATTGACAGGTTCTTTATTGAGTTTTGTACAGTGTATTGAGTGGTTCTTTATTGAGTTTTGTACAGTTTATTGACTGATTCTTTATTCAGTTTTGTACAGTTTATTGACTGTTTCTATATTTAGTTTTGTACAGTTTATTGACTGTTTCTTTATTTAGTTTTGTAAAGTTTATTGATAGTTTCTTTATTTAGTTTGTGTGCAATTTATTGACTGGTTCTTTATTTAGTTTTGTACAGTTTATTGACTTTTTCTTTATTTAGTTTTGTACAGTTTATTGACTGTTTCTTTATTTAGTTTTGTACAGTTTATTGACTGGTTCTTTTTTGAGTTTTGTACAGTTTATTGACTGGTTCTTTATTCAGTTTTGTACAGTTTATTGACTAGTTCTTTATTTAGTTTTGTACAGTTTATTGACTGGTTCTTTATTGACTTTTGTACAGTTTATTGACTGGTTCTTTAAAGAGTTTTGTATAGTTTATTGACTTGTTCTTTGTTCAGTTTTGTACTGTTTATTGACTGGTTCTTTATTCAGTTTTGTGCAGTTTATTGACTGATTCTTTATTCAGTTTTGTACAGTTTATTGACTGGTTCTTTATTTAGTTTTGTACAGTTTATTGACTGTTTCTATATTTAGTTTTGTACAGTTTATTGACTGTTTCTTTATTTAGTTTTGTAAAGTTTATTGATTGTTTCTTTTTTTAGTTTGTGTACAATTTATTGACTGGTTCTTTATTCAGTTTTGTAATGTTTATTGACTGGTTCTTTATTGAGTTTTGTACAGTTTATTGACTGATTCTTTATTGAGTTTTGTACAGTTTATTGACTGTTTCTTTATTGAGTTTTGTACAGTTTATTGACTGGTTCTTTATTCAGTTTTGTAAAGTTTATTGACTGGTTCTTTATTGAGTTTTGTACAGTTTATTGACTGTTTCTTTATTGAGTTTTGTATAGTTTATTGACTGATTCTTTTTTGAGTTTTGTACAGTTTTTTGACTGTTTCTTTATTGAGATTAGTACAGTTTATTGACTGTTTCTTTATTTAGTTTTGTACAGTTTATTAACTGGTTCTTTATTTAGTTTTGTACAGTTTATTGACCTGTTCTTAAGTGAGTTTTGTACAGTTTATTGACTGGTTCTTTATTGAGTTTTGTACAGTGTATTGACTGGTTCTTTATTGAATTTTGTACAGTATATTGACTGATTCTTTATTCAGTTTTGTATAGTTTATTGACAGTTTCTATATTTAGTTTTGTACAGTTTATTGACTGTTTCTTTACTTAGTTTTGTAAAGTTTATTGATTGTTTCTTTATTTAGTTTGTGTGCAATTTATTGACTGGTTCTTTATTTAGTTTTGTACAGTTTATTGACTTTTTCTTTATTTGGTTTTGTACAGTTTATTGACTGTTTCTTTATTTAGTTTTGTACAGTTTATTGACTGGTTCTTTATTGAGTTTTGTACAGTTTATTGACTGGTTCTTTATTCAGTTTTGTACAGTTTATTGACTAGTTCTTTATTTAGTTTTGTACAGTTTATTGTCTGGTTCTTTATTGACTTTTGTACAGTTTATTGACTGGTTCTTTATTGAGTTTTGTATAGTTTATTGACTTGTTCTTTGTTCAATTTTGTACTGTTTATTGACTGGTTCTTTATTCAGTTTTGTGCAGTTTATTGACTGATTCTTTATTCAGTTTTGTACAGTATTATTGACTGGTTCTTTATTTAGTTTTGTACAGTTTATTGACTGTTTCTATATTTAGTTTTGTACAGTTTATTGACTGTTTCTTTATTTAGTTTTGTAAAGTTTATTGATTGTTTCTTTTTTTAGTTTGTGTACAATTTATTGACTGGTTCTTTATTTAGTTTTGTACAGTTCATTGACTTTTTCTTTATTTAGTTTTGTACAGTTTATTGACTGGTTCTTTATTTAGTTTTGTACAGTTTATTGACTGGTTCTTTATTGAATTTTGTACAGTTTATTGACTGGTTCTTTATTGAGTTTTGTATAGTTTATTGACTTGTTCTTTGTTCAGTTTTGTACTGTTTATTGACGGTTCTTTATTCAGTTTTGTGCAGTTTATTGACTGGTTCTTCATTCAGTTTTGTACAGTTTATTGACTGGTTCTTTATTTAGTTTTGTACAGTTTATTGACTGTTTCTATATTTAGTTTTGCACAGTTTATTAACTGTTTCTATGTTTAGTTTTGTACAGTTAATTAACTGTTTTTTTATTTAGTTTGTGTGCAATTTATTGACTGGTTCTTTATTTAGTTTTGTGGAGTTAATTGACTGTTTCTTTATTTAGTTTTGTACAGTTTATTAACTGTTTCTTAATTTAGTTTTGTACAGTTTATTGACTGGTTCTTTATTGAGTTTTGTACAGTTTATTGACTGGTTCTTTATTTAGTTTTGTACAGTTTATTGACTGTTTCTTTATTTAGTTTTGTACAGTTTATTGACTGTTTCTTTATTGAGTTTTATACAGTTTATTGACTGGTTCTTTATTTAGTTTTGTACAGTTTATTGACTTTTTCTTTATTTAGTTTTGTACAGTTTATTGACTGTTTCTTTATTTAGTTTTGTACAGTTTATTGACTGGTTCTTTATTGAGTTTTGTACAGTTTATTGACTGGTTCTTTATTCAGTTTTGTACAGTTTATTAACTAGTTCTTTATTTAGTTTTGTACAGTTTATTGACTGGTTCTTTATTGACTTTTGTACAGTTTATTGACTGGTTCTTTATTGAGTTTTGTATAGTTTATTGACTTGTTCTTTGTTCAGTTTTGTACAGTTTATTGACTGGTTCTTTATTTAGTTTTGTACAGTTTATTGACTGTTTCTATCTTTAGTTTTGTACAGTTTATTGACTGTTTCTTTATTTAGTTTTGTAAAGTTTATTGATTGTTTCTTTTTTTAGTTTGTGTACAATTTATTGACTGGTTCTTTATTTAGTTTTGTACAGTTCATTGACTTTTTCTTTATTTAGTTTTGTACAGTTTATTGACTGTTTCTTTATTTAGTTTTGTACAGTTCATTGACAGGTTCTTTATTGAATTTTGTACAGTTTATTGAGTGGTTCTTTATTCAGTTTTGTAATGTTTATTGACTGGTTCTTTATTGAGTTTTGTACAGTTTATGTACTGGTTCTTTATTGAGTTTTGTACAGTTTATAGACTGTTTCTTTTTGAGTTTTGTACAACTTATTGACTGGTTCTTTATTTAGTTTGTGTACAATTTATTGACTGGTTCTTTATTAAGTTTTGTACAGTTCATTGACTTTTTCTTTATTTAGTTTTGTACAGTTTATTGACTGGTTCTTTATTGAGTTTTCTACAGTTTATTGACTGGTTCTTTATTTAGTTTTGTACAGTTTATTGACTGGTTCTTTATTGACTTTTGTACAGTTTATTTACTGGTTCTTTATTAAGTTTTGTACAGTTCATTGACTTTTTCTTTATTTAGTTTTGTACAGTTTATTGACTGGTTCTTTATTGAGTTTTGTACAGTGTATTGACTGGTTCTTTATTGAATTTTGTACAGTATATTGACTGATTCTTTATTCAGTTTTGTACAGTTTATTGACAGTTTCTATATTTAGTTTTGTACAGTTTATTGACTGTTTCTTTACTTAGTTTTGTAAAGTTTATTGATTGTTTCTTTATTTAGTTTGTGTGCAATTTATTGACTGGTTCTTTATTTAGTTTTGTACAGTTTATTGACTTTTTCTTTATTTGGTTTTGTACAGTTTATTGACTGTTTCTTTATTTAGTTTTGTACAGTTTATTGACTGGTTCTTTATTGAGTTTTGTACAGTTTATTGACTGGTTCTTTATTCAGTTTTGTACAGTTTATTGACTAGTTCTTTATTTAGTTTTGTACAGTTTATTGTCTGGTTCTTTATTGACTTTTGTACAGTTTATTGACTGGTTCTTTATTGAGTTTTGTATAGTTTATTGACTTGTTCTTTGTTCAATTTTGTACTGTTTATTGACTGGTTCTTTATTCAGTTTTGTGCAGTTTATTGACTGATTCTTTATTCAGTTTTGTACAGTTTATTGACTGGTTCTTTATTTAGTTTTGTACAGTTTATTGACTGTTTCTATATTTAGTTTTGTACAGTTTATTGACTGTTTCTTTATTTAGTTTTGTAAAGTTTATTGATTGTTTCTTTTTTTAGTTTGTGTACAATTTATTGACTGGTTCTTTATTTAGTTTTGTACAGTTCATTGACTTTTTCTTTATTTAGTTTTGTACAGTTTATTGACTGGTTCTTTATTTAGTTTTGTACAGTTTATTGACTGGTTCTTTATTGACTTTTGTACAGTTTATTGACTGGTTCTTTATTGAGTTTTGTATAGTTTATTGACTTGTTCTTTGTTCAGTTTTGTACTGTTTATTGACTGGTTCTTTATTCAGTTTTGTGCAGTTTATTGACTGATTCTTTATTCAGTTTTGTACAGTTTATTGACTGGTTCTTTATTTAGTTTTGTACAGTTTATTGACTGTTTCTATCTTTAGTTTTGTACAGTTTATTGACTGTTTCTTTATTTAGTTTTGTAAAGTTTATTGATTGTTTCTTTTTTTAGTTTGTGTACAATTTATTGACTGGTTCTTTATTTAGTTTTGTACAGTTCATTGACTTTTTCTTTATTTAGTTTTGTACAGTTTATTGACTGTTTCTTTATTTAGTTTTGTACAGTTCATTGACAGGTTCTTTATTGAATTTTGTACAGTTTATTGAGTGGTTCTTTATTCAGTTTTGTAATGTTTATTGACTGGTTCTTTATTGAGTTTTGTACAGTTTATGTACTGGTTCTTTATTGAGTTTTGTACAGTTTATAGACTGTTTCTTTTTGAGTTTTGTACAATTTATTGACTGGTTCTTTATTTAGTTTGTGTACAGTTTATTGACTGGTTCTTTATTTAGTTTTGTACAGTTCATTGACTTTTTCTTTATTTAGTTTTGTACAGTTTATTGACTGGTTCTTTATTGAGTTTTCTACAGTTTATTGACTGGTTCTTTATTTAGTTTTGTACAGTTTATTGACTGGTTCTTTATTGACTTTTGTACAGTTTATTTACTGGTTCTTTATTAAGTTTTGTACAGTTCATTGACTTTTTCTTTATTTAGTTTTGTACAGTTTATTGACTGGTTCTTTATTGAGTTTTCTACAGTTTATTGACTGGTTCTTTATTTAGTTTTGTACAGTTTATTGACTGGTTCTTTATTGACTTTTGTACAGTTTATTGACTGGTTCTTTATTTAATTTTGTACAGTTTATTGACTGTTTCTATCTTTAGTTTACAGTTTATTGACTGTTTCTTTATTTAGTTTTGTAAAGTTTATTGATTGTTTCTTTTTTTAGTTTGTGTACAATTTATTGACTGGTTCTTTATTTAGTTTTGTACAGTTAATTGACTTTTTCTTTATTTAGTTTTGTACAGTTTATTGACTGTTTCTTTATTTAGTTTTGTACAGTTCATTGACAGGTTCTTTATTGAATTTTGTACAGTTTATTGAGTGGTTCTTTATTCAGTTTTGTAATGTTTATTGACTGGTTCTTTATTGAGTTTTGTACAGTTTATGTACTGGTTCTTTATTGAGTTTTGTACAGTTTATAGACTGTTTCTTTTTGAGTTTTGTACAATTTATTGACTGGTTCTTTATTTAGTTTGTGTACAATTTATTGACTGGTTCTTTATTAAGTTTTGTACAGTTCATTGACTTTTTTCTTTATTTAGTTTTGTACAGTTTATTGACTGGTTCTTTATTGAGTTTTCTACAGTTTATTGACTGGTTCTTTATTTAGTTTTGTACAGTTTATTGACTGGTTCTTTATTGACTTTTGTGCAGTTTATTTACTGGTTCTTTATTAAGTTTTGTACAGTTCATTGACTTTTTCTTTATTTAGTTTTGTACAGTTTATTGACTGGTTCTTTATTGAGTTTTCTACAGTTTATTGACTGGTTCTTTATTTAGTTTTGTACAGTTTATTGACTGGTTCTTTATTGACTTTTGTACAGTTTATTGACTGGTTCTTTATTTAATTTTGTACAGTTTATTGACTGTTTCTATCTTTAGTTTACAGTTTATTGACTGTTTCTTTATTTAGTTTTGTAAAGTTTATTGATTGTTTCTTTTTTTAGTTTGTGTACAATTTATTGACTGGTTCTTTATTTAGTTTTGTACAGTTAATTGACTTTTTCTTTATTTAGTTTTGTACAGTTTATTGACTGTTTCTTTATTTAGTTTTGTACAGTTCATTGACAGGTTCTTTATTGAATTTTGTACAGTTTATTGACTGGTTCTTTATTCAGTTTTGTAATGTTTATTGACTGTTTCTTTATTGAGATTTGTACAGTTTATGTACTGGTTCTTTATTGAGTTTTGTACAGTTTATTGACTGTTTCTTTTTGAGTTTTGTACAATTTATTGACTGGTTCTTTATTTAGTTTGTGTACAATTTATTGACTGGTTCTTTATTAAGTTTTGTACAGTTCATTGACTTTTTCTTTATTTAGTTTTGTACAGTTTATTGACTGGTTCTTTATTGAGTTTTCTACAGTTTATTGACTGGTTCTTTATTTAGTTTTGTACAGTTTATTGACTGGTTCTTTATTGACTTTTGTACAGTTTATTTACTGGTTCTTTATTGAGTTTTGTATAGTTTATTGACTTGTTCTTTGTTCAGTTTTGTACTGTTTATTGACGGTTCTTTATTCAGTTTTGTGCAGTTTATTGACTGGTTCTTTATTCAGTTTTGTATAGTTTATTGACTGGTTCTTTATTTAGTTTTGTACAGTTTATTGACTGTTTCTATATTTAGTTTTGCACAGTTTATTAACTGTTTCTATATTTAGTTTTGTACAGTTAATTAACTGTTTTTTTATTTAGTTTGTGTGCAATTTATTGACTGGTTCTTTATTTAGTTTTGTGGAGTTTATTGACTGTTTCTTTATTTAGTTTTGTACAGTTTATTAACTGTTTCTTAATTTAGTTTTGTACAGTTTATTGACTGGTTCTTTATTGAGTTTTGTACAGTTTATTGACTGGTTCTTTATTGAGTTTTGTACAGTTTATTGACTGGTTCTTTATTTAGTTTTGTACAGTTTATTGACTGTTTCTTTATTTAGTTTTGTACAGTTTATTGACTGTTTCTTTATTGAGTTTTATACAGTTTATTGACTGGTTCTTTATTGAGTTTTGTACAGTTTATTGACTGTTTCTTTATTGAGTTTTGTACAGTTTATTGACTGGTTCTTTATTCAGTTTTGTACAGTTTATTGACTGGTTTTTTATTGAGTTTTGTAAAGTTTTTTGACTGGTTCTTTATTGAGTTTTGTACAGTTTATTGACTGGTTCTTTATTGAGTTTTGTACAGTTTATTAACTGGTTCTTTATTAAGTTTTGTACAGTTTATTGACTGGTTCTTCAGTGAGTTTTGTACAGTTTATTGACTGTTTCTTTATTTAGTTTTGTACAGTTTATTGACTGTTTCTTTATTGAGTTTTGTACAGTTTATTAACTGGTTCTTTATTTAGTTTTGTACAGTTTATTGACTGTTTCTTTACTTAGTTTTGTACAGTTTATTGACTGTTTCTTTATTGAGTTTTGTACAGTTTATTGACTGATTCTTTATTGAGTTTTGTACAGTTTATTGACTGTTTCTTTATTGAGTTTTGTACAGTTTATTGACTGGTTCTTTATTGAGTTTTGTAAAGTTTATTGACTGGTTCTTTATTGAGTTTTGTACAGTTTATTGACTGTTTCTTTATTGAGTTTTGTATAGTTTATTGACTGATTCTTTATTTAGTTTTGTACAGTTTATTAACTGGTTCTTTATTTAGTTTTGTACAGTTTATTGACTGGTTCTTAAGTGAGTTTTGTACAGTTTATTGACAGGTTCTTTATTGAGTTTTGTACAGTGTATTGAGTGGTTCTTTATTGAGTTTTGTACAGTTTATTGACTGATTCTTTATTCAGTTTTGTACAGTTTATTGACTGTTTCTATATTTAGTTTTGTACAGTTTATTGACTGTTTCTTTATTTAGTTTTGTAAAGTTTATTGATAGTTTCTTTATTTAGTTTGTGTGCAATTTATTGACTGGTTCTTTATTTAGTTTTGTACAGTTTATTGACTGTTTCTTTATTTAGTTTTGTACAGTTTATTGACTGTTTCTTTATTTAGTTTTGTACAGTTTATTGACTGGTTCTTTATTGAGTTTTGTACAGTTTATTGACTGGTTCTTTATTCAGTTTTGTACAGTTTATTGACTAGTTCTTTATTTAGTTTTGTACAGTTTATTGACTGGTTCTTTATTGACTTTTGTACAGTTTATTGACTGGTTCTTTAAAGAGTTTTGTATAGTTTATTGACTTGTTCTTTGTTCAGTTTTGTACTGTTTATTGACTGGTTCTTTATTCAGTTTTGTGCAGTTTATTGACTGATTCTTTATTCAGTTTTGTACAGTTTATTGACTGGTTCATTATTTAGTTTTGTACAGTTTATTGACTTTTTCTTTATTTAGTTTTGTACAGTTTATTGACTGGTTCTTTATTGAGTTTTCTACAGTTTATTGACTGGTTCTTTATTTAGTTTTGTACAGTTTATTGACTGGTTCTTTATTGACTTTTGTACAGTTTATTGACTGGTTCTTTATTTAATTTTGTACAGTTTATTGACTGTTTCTATCTTTAGTTTACAGTTTATTGACTGTTTCTTTATTTAGTTTTGTAAAGTTTATTGATTGTTTCTTTTTTTAGTTTGTGTACAATTTATTGACTGGTTCTTTATTTAGTTTTGTACAGTTAATTGACTTTTTCTTTATTTAGTTTTGTACAGTTTATTGACTGTTTCTTTATTTAGTTTTGTACAGTTCATTGACAGGTTCTTTATTGAATTTTGTACAGTTTATTGACTGGTTCTTTATTCAGTTTTGTAATGTTTATTGACTGTTTCTTTATTGAGATTTGTACAGTTTATGTACTGGTTCTTTATTGAGTTTTGTACAGTTTATTGACTGTTTCTTTTTGAGTTTTGTACAATTTATTGACTGGTTCTTTATTTAGTTTGTGTACAATTTATTGACTGGTTCTTTATTAAGTTTTGTACAGTTCATTGACTTTTTCTTTATTTAGTTTTGTACAGTTTATTGACTGGTTCTTTATTGAGTTTTCTACAGTTTATTGACTGGTTCTTTATTTAGTTTTGTACAGTTTATTGACTGGTTCTTTATTGATTTTTGTACAGTTTATTTACTGGTTCTTTATTGAGTTTTGTATAGTTTATTGACTTGTTCTTTGTTCAGTTTTGTACTGTTTATTGACGGTTCTTTATTCAGTTTTGTGCAGTTTATTGACTGGTTCTTTATTCAGTTTTGTATAGTTTATTGACTGGTTCTTTATTTAGTTTTGTACAGTTTATTGACTGTTTCTATATTTAGTTTTGCACAGTTTATTAACTGTTTCTATATTTAGTTTTGTACAGTTAATTAACTGTTTTTTTATTTAGTTTGTGTGCAATTTATTGACTGGTTCTTTATTTAGTTTTGTGGAGTTTATTGACTGTTTCTTTATTTAGTTTTGTACAGTTTATTAACTGTTTCTTAATTTAGTTTTGTACAGTTTATTGACTGGTTCTTTATTGAGTTTTGTACAGTTTATTGACTGGTTCTTTATTGAGTTTTGTACAGTTTATTGACTGGTTCTTTATTTAGTTTTGTACAGTTTATTGACTGTTTCTTTATTTAGTTTTGTACAGTTTATTGACTGTTTCTTTATTGAGTTTTATACAGTTTATTGACTGGTTCTTTATTGAGTTTTGTACAGTTTATTGACTGTTTCTTTATTGAGTTTTGTACAGTTTATTGACTGGTTCTTTATTCAGTTTTGTACAGTTTATTGACTGGTTTTTTATTGAGTTTTGTAAAGTTTTTTGACTGGTTCTTTATTGAGTTTTGTACAGTTTATTGACTGGTTCTTTATTGAGTTTTGTACAGTTTATTAACTGGTTCTTTATTAAGTTTTGTACAGTTTATTGACTGGTTCTTCAGTGAGTTTTGTACAGTTTATTGACTGTTTCTTTATTTAGTTTTGTACAGTTTATTGACTGTTTCTTTATTGAGTTTTGTACAGTTTATTAACTGGTTCTTTATTTAGTTTTGTACAGTTTATTGACTGTTTCTTTACTTAGTTTTGTACAGTTTATTGACTGTTTCTTTATTGAGTTTTGTACAGTTTATTGACTGATTCTTTATTGAGTTTTGTACAGTTTATTGACTGTTTCTTTATTGAGTTTTGTACAGTTTATTGACTGGTTCTTTATTGAGTTTTGTAAAGTTTATTGACTGGTTCTTTATTGAGTTTTGTACAGTTTATTGACTGTTTCTTTATTGAGTTTTGTATAGTTTATTGACTGATTCTTTATTTAGTTTTGTACAGTTTATTAACTGGTTCTTTATTTAGTTTTGTACAGTTTATTGACTGGTTCTTAAGTGAGTTTTGTACAGTTTATTGACAGGTTCTTTATTGAGTTTTGTACAGTGTATTGAGTGGTTCTTTATTGAGTTTTGTACAGTTTATTGACTGATTCTTTATTCAGTTTTGTACAGTTTATTGACTGTTTCTATATTTAGTTTTGTACAGTTTATTGACTGTTTCTTTATTTAGTTTTGTAAAGTTTATTGATAGTTTCTTTATTTAGTTTGTGTGCAATTTATTGACTGGTTCTTTATTTAGTTTTGTACAGTTTATTGACTTTTTCTTTATTTAGTTTTGTACAGTTTATTGACTGTTTCTTTATTTAGTTTTGTACAGTTTATTGACTGGTTCTTTATTGAGTTTTGTACAGTTTATTGACTGGTTCTTTATTCAGTTTTGTACAGTTTATTGACTAGTTCTTTATTTAGTTTTGTACAGTTTATTGACTGGTTCTTTATTGACTTTTGTACAGTTTATTGACTGGTTCTTTAAAGAGTTTTGTATAGTTTATTGACTTGTTCTTTGTTCAGTTTTGTACTGTTTATTGACTGGTTCTTTATTCAGTTTTGTGCAGTTTATTGACTGATTCTTTATTCAGTTTTGTACAGTTTATTGACTGGTTCATTATTTAGTTTTGTACAGTTTATTGACTGTTTCTATATTTAGTTTTGTACAGTTTATTGACTGTTTCTTTATTTAGTTTTGTAAAGTTTATTGATTGTTTCTTTTTTTAGTTTGTGTACAATTTATTGACTGGTTCTTTATTCAGTTTTGTAATGTTTATTGACTGGTTCTTTATTGAGTTTTGTACAGTTTATTGACTGATTCTTTATTGAGTTTTGTACAGTTTATTGACTGTTTCTTTATTGAGTTTTGTACAGTTTATTGACTGGTTCTTTATTCAGTTTTGTAAAGTTTATTGACTGGTTCTGTATTGAGTTTTGTACAGTTTATTGACTGTTTCTTTATTGAGTTTTGTATAGTTTATTGACTGATTCTTTTTTGAGTTTTGTACAGTTTTTTGACTGTTTCTTTATTGAGATTAGTACAGTTTATTGACTGTTTCTTTATTTAGTTTTGTACAGTTTATTAACTGGTTCTTTATTTAGTTTTGTACAGTTTATTGACCTGTTCTTAAGTGAGTTTTGTACAGTTTATTGACTGGTTCTTTATTGAGTTTTGTACAGTGTATTGACTGGTTCTTTATTGAATTTTGTACAGTATATTGACTGATTCTTTATTCAGTTTTGTACAGTTTATTGACAGTTTCTATATTTAGTTTTGTACAGTTTATTGACTGTTTCTTTACTTAGTTTTGTAAAGTTTATTGATTGTTTCTTTATTTAGTTTGTGTGCAATTTATTGACTGGTTCTTTATTTAGTTTTGTACAGTTTATTGACTTTTTCTTTATTTGGTTTTGTACAGTTTATTGACTGTTTCTTTATTTAGTTTTGTACAGTTTATTGACTGGTTCTTTATTGAGTTTTGTACAGTTTATTGACTGGTTCTTTATTCAGTTTTGTACAGTTTATTGACTAGTTCTTTATTTAGTTTTGTACAGTTTATTGTCTGGTTCTTTATTGACTTTTGTACAGTTTATTGACTGGTTCTTTATTGAGTTTTGTATAGTTTATTGACTTGTTCTTTGTTCAATTTTGTACTGTTTATTGACTGGTTCTTTATTCAGTTTTGTGCAGTTTATTGACTGATTCTTTATTCAGTTTTGTACAGTTTATTGACTGGTTCTTTATTTAGTTTTGTACAGTTTATTGACTGTTTCTATATTTAGTTTTGTACAGTTTATTGACTGTTTCTTTATTTAGTTTTGTAAAGTTTATTGATTGTTTCTTTTTTTAGTTTGTGTCCAATTTATTGACTGGTTCTTTATTTAGTTTTGTACAGTTCATTGACTTTTTCTTTATTTAGTTTTGTACAGTTTATTGACTGGTTCTTTATTTAGTTTTGTACAGTTTATTGACTGGTTCTTTATTGAATTTTGTACAGTTTATTGACTGGTTCTTTATTGAGTTTTGTATAGTTTATTGACTTGTTCTTTGTTCAGTTTTGTACTGTTTATTGACGGTTCTTTATTCAGTTTTGTGCAGTTTATTGACTGGTTCTTCATTCAGTTTTGTACAGTTTATTGACTGGTTCTTTATTTAGTTTTGTACAGTTTATTGACTGTTTCTATATTTAGTTTTGCACAGTTTATTAACTGTTTCTATATTTAGTTTTGTACAGTTAATTAACTGTTTTTTTATTTAGTTTGTGTGCAATTTATTGACTGGTTCTTTATTTAGTTTTGTGGAGTTAATTGACTGTTTCTTTATTTAGTTTTGTACAGTTTATTAACTGTTTCTTAATTTAGTTTTGTACAGTTTATTGACTGGTTCTTTATTGAGTTTTGTACAGTTTATTGACTGGTTCTTTATTTAGTTTTGTACAGTTTATTGACTGTTTCTTTATTTAGTTTTGTACAGTTTATTGACTGTTTCTTTATTGAGTTTTATACAGTTTATTGACTGGTTCTTTATTGAGTTTTGTACAGTTTATTGACTGTTTCTTTATTGAGTTTTGTCAAGTTTATTGACTGGTTCTTTATTCAGTTTTGTACAGTTTATTGACTGGTTTTTTATTGAGTTTTGTAAAGTTTATTGACTGGTTCTTTATTGAGTTTTGTACAGTTTATTGACTGGTTCTTTATTGAGTTTTGTACAGTTTATTAACTGGATCTTTATTAAGATTTGTACAGTTTATTGACTGGTTCTTCAGTGAGTTTTGTACAGTTTATTGACTGTTTCTTTATTTAGTTTTGTACAGTTTATTGACTGTTTCTTTATTGAGTTTTGTACAGTTTATTGACTGGTTCTTTGTTCAGTTTTGTACAGTTTATTGACTGGTTCTTTATTCAGTTTTGTACAGTTTAATAACTGGTTCTTTATTTAGTTTTGTACAGTTTACTGACTGTTTCTTTATTTAGTTTTGTACAGTTTATTGACTGTTTCTATATTTAGTTTTGTACAGTTTATTGACTGTTTCTTTATTTAGTTTTGTAAAGTTTATTGATTGTTTCTTTATTTAGTTTGTGTACAATTTATTGACTGGTTCTTTATTTAGTTTTGTACAGTTCATTGACTTTTTCTTTATTTAGTTTTGTACAGTTTATTGACTGGTTCTTTATTGAGTTTTGTACAGTTTATTGACTGGTTCTTTATTTAGTTTTGTACAGTTTATTGACTGGTTCTTTATTGACTTTTGTACAGTTTATTGACTGGTTCTTTATTTGAGTTTTGTATAGTTTATTGACTTGTTCTTTGTTCAGTTTTGTACTGTTTATTGACTGGTTCTTTATTCAGTTTTGTGCAGTTTATTGACTGGTTCTTTATTCAGTTTTGTACAGTTTATTGACTGGTTCTTTATTTAGTTTTGTACAGTTTATTGGCTGTTTCTATATTTAGTTTTGTACAGTTTATTAAGTGCTTCTTTATTTAGTTTTGTACAGTTTATTAACTGTTTCTATATTTAGTTTTGTACAGTTTATTAACTGTTTCTTTATTTAGTTTGTGTACAATTTATTGACTGGTTCTTTATTTAGTTTTGTGGAGTTTATTGACTGTTTCTTTATTTAGTTTTGTACAGTTTATTAACTGTTTCTTAATTTAGTTTTGTACAATTTATTGACTGGTTCTTTATTGAGTTTTGTACAGTTTATTGACTGGTTCTTTTTTTAGTTTTGTACTGTTTATTGACTGTTTCTTTATTTAGTTTTGTACAGTTTATTGACTCGTTCTTTATTGAGTTTTGTACAGTTTATTGACTGGTTCTTTATTTAGTTTTGTACAGTTTATTGACTGTTTCTTTATTTAGTTTTGTACAGTTTATTGACTGTTTCTTTATTGAGTTTTGTACAGTTTATTGACTGGTTCTTTATTGAGTTTGTACAGTTTATTGACTGGTTCTTTATTCAGTTTTGTACAGTTTATTGACTGGTTCTTTATTGAGTTTTGTAAAGTTTATTGACTGGTTCTTTATTGAGTTTTGTACAGTTTATTGACTGGTTCTTTATTGAGTTTTGTAAAGTTTATTGACTGGTTTTTTATTGAGTTTTGTTCAGTTTATTGACGGGTTCTTTATTGAGTTTTGTACAGTTTATTGACTGGTTCTTTATTTAGTTTTGTACAGTTTATTGACTGTTTCTTTACTTAGTTTTGTACAGTTTATTGACTGTTTCTTTATTGAGTTTTGTACAGTTTATTGACTGATTCTTTATTGAGTTTTGTACAGTTTATTGACTGTTTCTTTATTGAGTTTTGTACAGTTTATTGACTGGTTCTTTATTGAGTTTTGTACAGTTTATTGACTGGTTTTTTATTCAGTTTTGTATAGTTTATTGACTGGTTCTTTATTCAGTTTTGTAAAGTTTATTGACTGGTTCTTTATTGCGTTTTGTACAGTTTATTGACTGTTTCTTTATTGAGTTTTGTATAGTTTATTGACTGATTCTTTCTTGAGTTTTGTACAGTTTTTTGACTGTTTCGTTATTTAGATTTGTTTAGTTTATTGACTGTTTCTTTATTTAGTTTTGTACAGTTTATTAACTGGTTCCTTATTTAGTTTTGTACAGTTTATTGACTGGTTCTTAAGTTCTTAAGTGAGTTTTGTACAGTTTATTGACTGGTTCTTTATTGAGTTTTGTACAGTGTATTGACTGGTTCTTTATTGAGTTTTGTACAGTTTATTGACTGATTCTTTATTCAGTTTTGTACAGTTTATTGACTGTTTCTATATTTAGTTTTGTACAGTTTATTGACTGTGTCTTTATTTAGTTTTGTAAAGTTTATTGATTGTTTCTTTATTTAGTTTCTGTGCAATTTATTGACTGGTTCCATATTTAGTTTTGTACAGTTTATTGACTTTTTCTTTATTTAGTTTTGTACAGTTTATTGACTGTTTATTTATTTAGTTTTGTACAGTTTATTGACTGCTTCTTTATTGAGTTTTGTACAGTTTATTGACTGGTTCTTTATTCAGTTTTGTACAGTTTATTGACTAGTTCTTTATTTAGTTTTGTACAGTTTATTGACTGGTTCTTTATTGACTTTTGTACAGTTTATTGACTGGTTCTTTATTGAGTTTTGTATAGTTTATTGACTTGTTCTTTGTTCAGTTTTGTACTGTTTATTGATTGGTTCTTTATTCAGTTTTGTGCAGTTTATTGACTGATTCTTTATTCAGTTTTGTACAGTTTATTGACTGGTTCTTTATTGAGTTTTGTACAGTTTATTGACTGTTTCTATATTTAGTTTTGTACAGTTTATTAACTGTTTTTTATTTAGTTTTGTACAGTTTATTGACTGTTTCTTTGTTTAGTTTTGTACAGTTTATTGACTGTTTCTATATTTAGTTTTGTACAGTTTCTTTATTTAGTTTTGCACAGTTTATTGACTGTTTCTTTAGTTAGTTTGTGTACAATTTATTGACTGGTTCTTTATTTAGTTTTGTGAAGTTTATTGACAGTTTCTTTATTTAATTTTGTACAGTTTATGAACTGTTTCTTAATTTAGTTTTTTACAGTTTATTGACTGGTTCCTTATTGAGTTTTGTACAGTTTATTAACTGTTCTTTATTCAGTTTTGTACAGTTTATTGACTGGTTCTTTATTGAGTTTTGTACAGTTTATTGACTGGTTCTTTGAGTTTTGTACAGTTTATTGACTGTTTCTTTATTTAGTTTTGTACAGTTTATTGACTGTTTCTTTATTGAGTTTTGTACAGTTTATTGACTGGTTCTTTATTCAGTTTTGTAAAGTTTATTAACTTGTTCTTTATTTAGCTTTCTACAGTTTATTGACTGGTTCTTTATTCAGTTTTGTGCAGTTTATTGACTGATTCTTTATTCAGTTTTGTACAGTTTATTGACTGGTTCTTTATTGAGTTTTGTACAGTTTATTGACTGTTTCTATATTTAGTTTTGTACAGTTTATTGACTGGTTCTTTTAGTTTTGTACAGTTTATTGACTGTTTCTTTATTTAGTTTTGTACAGTTTATTGACTGTTTCTTTATTGAGTTTTGTACAGTTTATTGACTGGTTCTTTATTCAGTTTTGTACAGTTTATTAACTTGTTCTTTATTTAGTTTTCTACAGTTTATTGACTGGTTCTTTATTTAGTTTTGTGGAGTTTATTGACTGTTTCTTTATTTAGTTTTGTACAGTTTATTAACTGTTTCTTAATTTAGTTTTGTACAGTTTATTGACTGGTTCTTTATTGAGTTTTGTACAGTTTATTGACTGGTTCTTTTTTAGTTTTGTACAGTTTATTGACTGTTTCTTTATTTAGTTTTGTACAGTTTAATGACTGGTTCTTTATTGAGTTTTGTACAGTTTATTGACTGGTTCTTTATTTAGTTTTGTACAGTTTATTGACTGTTTCTTTATTTAGTTTTGTACAGTTTATTGACTGTTTCTTTATTGAGTTTTGTACAGTTTATTGACTGGTTCTTTATTGAGTTTGTACAGTTTATTGACTGTTTCTTTATTGAGTTTTGTACAGTTTATTGACTGGTTCTTTATTCAGTTTTGTACAGTTTATTGACTGGTTCTTTATTGAGTTTTGTAAAGTTTATTGACTGGTTCTTTATTGAGTTTTGTACAGTTTATTGACTGGTTCTTTATTGAGTTTTGTAAAGTTTATTGACTGGTTCTTTATTGAGTTTTGTACAGTTTATTGACGGGTTCTTTATTGAGTTTTGTACAGTTTATTGACTGGTTCTTTATTTAGTTTTGTACAGTTTATTGACTGTTTCTTTTCTTAGTTTTGTACAGTTTATTGACTGTTTCTTTATTGAGTTTTGTACAGTTTATTGACTGATTCTTCATTGAGTTTTGTACAGTTTATTGACTGTTTCTTTATTGAGTTTTGTACAGTTTATTGACTGGTTCTTTATTCAGTTTTGTACAGTTTATTGACTGGTTCTTTATTGAGTTTTGTACAGTTTATTGAGTTTTGTATAGTATATTGACTGATTCTTTCTTGAGTTTTGTACAGTTTTTTGACTGTTTCGTTATTTAGATTTGTTCAGTTTATTGACTGTTTCTTTATTTAGTGTTGTACAGTTTATTAACTGCTTCTTTATTTAGTTTTGTACAGTTTATTGACTGGTTCTTAAGTGAGTTTTGTACAGTTTATTGACTGGTTATTTATTGAGTTTTGTACAGTGTATTGACTGGTTCTTTATTGAGTTTTGTACAGTTTATTGACTGTTTCTTTATTTAGTTTTGTAAAGTTTATTGATTGTTTCTTTATTTAGTTTGTGTGCAATTTATTGACTGGTTCTTTATTTAGTTTTGTACAGTTTATTGACTTTTTCTTTATTTAGTTTTGTACAGTTTATTGACTGTTTCTTTATTTAGTTTTGTACAGTTTATTGACTGGTTCTTTATTGAGTTTTGTACAGTTTATTGACTGTTTCTATATTTAGTTTTGTACAGTTTATTGACTGGTTCTTTTAGTTTTGTACAGTTTATTGACTGTTTCTTTATTTAGTTTTGTACAGTTTATTGACTGTTTCTTTATTGAGTTTTGTACAGTTTATTGACTGGTTCTTTATTCAGTTTTGTACAGTTTATTGACTGGTTCTTTATTTAGTTTTGTACAGTTTATTGACTGGTTCTTTATTTAGTTTTGTGGAGTTTATTGACTGTTTCTTTATTTAGTTTTGTACAGTTTATTAACTGTTTCTTAATTTAGTTTTGTACAGTTTATTGACTGGTTCTTTATTGAGTTTTGTACAGTTTATTGACTGGTTCTTTTTTAGTTTTTTACTGTTTATTGACTGTTTCTTTATTTAGTTTTGTACAGTTTATTGACTGGTTCTTTATTGAGTTTTGTACAGTTTATTGACTGGTTCTTTATTTAGTTTTGTACAGTTTATTGACTGTTTCTTTATTTAGTTTTGTACAGTTTATTGACTGTTTCTTTATTGAGTTTTGTACAGTTTATTGACTGGTTCTTTATTGAGTTTGTACAGTTTATTGACTGTTTCTTTATTGAGTTTTGTACAGTTTATTGACTGGTTCTTTATTCAGTTTTGTACAGTTTATTGACTGGTTCTTTATTGAGTTTTGTAAAGTTTATTGACTGGTTCTTTATTGAGTTTTGTACAGTTTATTGACTGGTTCTTTATTGAGTTTTGTAAAGTTTATTGACTGGTTCTTTATTGAGTTTTGTACAGTTTATTGACGGGTTCTTTATTGAGTTTTGTACAGTTTATTGACTGGTTCTTTATTTAGTTTTGTACAGTTTATTGACTGTTTCTTTTCTTAGTTTTGTACAGTTTATTGACTGGTTCTTTATTGAGTTTTGTAAAGTTTATTGACTGGTTCTTTATTGAGTTTTGTACAGTTTATTGACTGGTTCTTTATTGAGTTTTGTAAAGTTTATTGACTGGTTCTTTATTGAGTTTTGTACAGTTTATTGACGGGTTCTTTATTGAGTTTTGTACAGTTTATTGACTGGTTCTTTATTTAGTTTTGTACAGTTTATTGACTGTTTCTTTTCTTAGTTTTGTACAGTTTATTGACTGTTTCTTTATTGAGTTTTGTACAGTTTATTGACTGATTCTTCATTGAGTTTTGTACAGTTTATTGACTGTTTCTTTATTGAGTTTTGTACAGTTTATTGACTGGTTCTTTATTTAGTTTTGTACAGTTTATTGACTGGTTCTTTATTGAGTTTTGTACAGTTTATTGAGTTTTGTATAGTATATTGACTGATTCTTTCTTGAGTTTTGTACAGTTTTTTGACTGTTTCGTTATTTAGATTTGTTCAGTTTATTGACTGTTTCTTTATTTAGTGTTGTACAGTTTATTAACTGCTTCTTTATTTAGTTTTGTACAGTTTATTGACTGGTTCTTAAGTGAGTTTTGTACAGTTTATTGACTGGTTATTTATTGAGTTTTGTACAGTGTATTGACTGGTTCTTTATTGAGTTTTGTCCAGTTTATTGACTGTTTCTTTATTTAGTTTTGTAAAGTTTATTGATTGTTTCTTTATTTAGTTTGTGTGCAATTTATTGACTGGTTCTTTATTTAGTTTTGTACAGTTTATTGACTTTTTCTTTATTTAGTTTTGTACAGTTTATTGACTGTTTCTTTATTTAGTTTTGTACAGTTTATTGACTGGTTCTTTATTGAGTTTTGTACAATTTATTGACTGGTTCTTTATTCAGTTTTGTACAGTTTATTGACTAGTTCTTTATTTAGTTTTGTACAGTTTATTGACTGGTTCTTTATTGACTTTTGTACAGTTTATTGACTGGTTCTTTATTGAGTTTTGTATAGTTTATTGACTTGTTCTTTGTTCAGTTTTGTACTGTTTATTGACTGGTTCTTTATTCAGTTTTGTGCAGTATATTGACTGATTCTTTATTCAGTTTTGTACAGTTTATTGACTGATTCTTTATTGAGTTTTGTACAGTTTATTGGCTGTTTCTATATTTAGTTTTGTACAGTTTATTAACTGTTTCTTTATTTAGTTTTGTACAGTTTATTAACTGTTTCTTTATTTAGTTTTGCACAGTTTATTGACTGTTTCTTTAGTTACTTTGTGTACAATTTATTGACTGGTTCTTTATTTAGTTTTGTGAAGTTGATTCACAGTTTCTTTATTTAGTTTTGTACAGTTTATTAACTGTTTCTTAATTTAGTTTTGTACAGTTTATTGACTGGTTCCTTATTGAGTTTTGTACAGTTTATTAACTGTTCTTTATTCAGTTTTGTACAGTTTATTGACTGGTTCTTTTAGTTTTGTAAAGTTTATTGACTGTTTCTTTATTTAGTTTTGTACAGTTTATTGACTGTTTCTTTATTGAGTTTTGTACAGTTTATTGACTGGTTCTTTTTTCAGTTTTGTACAGTTTATTAACTTGTTCTTTATTTAGTTTTCTACAGTTTATTGACTGTTCCTTTATTTAGTTTTGTACAGTTTATTGACTGTTTCTATATTTAGTTTTGTACAGTTTATTGACTGTTTCTTTATTTAGTTTTGTAAAGTTTATTGATTGTTTCTTTATTTAGTTTGTGTACAATTTATTGACTGGTTATTTATTTAGTTTTGTACAGTTCATTGACTTTTTCTTTATTTAGTTTTGTACAGTTTATTGACTGTTTCTTTATTTAGTTTTGTACAGTTTATTGACAGGTTCTTTATTGAATTTTGTACAGTTTATTGACTGGTTCTTTATTCAATTTTGTAATGTTTATTGACTGGTTCTTTACTGAGTTTTGTACAGTTTATGTACTGGTTCTTTATTGAGTTTTGTACAGTTTATTGACTGTTTCTTTTTGGGTTTTGTACAGTTTATTGACTGGTTCTTTTTTTAGTTTTGTACAGTTTATTGACTGGTTCTTTATTGAGTTTTTTATAGTTTATTGACTTGTTCTTTGTTCAGTTTTGTACTGTTTATTGACTGGTTCTTTGTTCAATTTTGTACAGTTTATTGACTGGTTCTTTATTTAGTTTTGTACAGTTCACTGACTTTTTCTTTATTTAGTTTTGTACAGTTTATTGACTGGTTCTTTATTGAGTTTTGTACAGTTTTTGACTGGTTCTTTATTTAGTTTTGTACAGTTTATTGACTGGTTCTTTATTGACATTGTACAGTTTATTGACTGGTTCTTTATTGAGTTTTGTATACTTCATTGACTTGTTGTTTGTTCAGTTTTGTACTGTTTATTGACTGGTTCTTTATTGAGTTTTGTGCAGTTTATTGACTGGTTCTTCATTCAGTTTTGTACAGTTTATTGACTGGTTCTTTATTTAGTTTTGTACAGTTTATTGACTGTTTCTATATTTAGTTTTGTACAGTTTATTAACTGTTTCTTTATTTAGTTTTGTACAGTTTATTGACTGTTTCTTTATTTAGTTTTGTACAGTTTATTGACTGTTTCTGTATTTAGTTTTGTACAGTTTATTAACTGTTTCTATATTTAGTTTTGTACAGTTTATTAACTGTTTCTTTATTTAGTTTTGTACAGTTTATTGACTGGTTCTTTGTTGAGTTTTGTACAGTTTATTGACTGGTTCTTTATTCAGTTTTGTACAGTTTATTGACTGGTTCTTTATTTAGTTTTGTACAGTTTATTGACTGGTTCTTTATTGACTTTTGTACAGTTTATTGAATGGTTCTTTATTGAGTTTTGTATAGTTTATTGACTTGTTCTTTGTTCAGTTTTGTACTGTTTATTGACTGGTTCTTTATTCAGTTTTGTGCAGTATATTGACTGATTCTTTATTCAGTTTTGTACAGTTTATTGACTGATTCTTTATTGAGTTTTGTACAGTTTATTGACTGTTTCTATATTTAGTTTTGTACAGTTTATTAACTGTTTCTTTATTTAGTTTTGTACAGTTTATTAACTGTTTCTTTATTTAGTTTTGCACAGTTTATTGACTGTTTCTTTAGTTAGTTTGTGTACAATTTATTGACTGGTTCTTTATTTAGTTTTGTGAAGTTGATTGACAGTTTCTTTATTTAGTTTTGTACAGTTTATTAACTGTTTCTGAATTTAGTTTTGTACAGTTTATTGACTGGTTCCTTATTGAGTTTTGTACAGTTTATTAACTGTTCTTTATTCAGTTTTGTACAGTTTATTGACTGGTTCCTTTAGTTTTGTAAAGTTTATTGACTGTTTCTTTATTTAGTTTTGTACAGTTTATTGACTGTTTCTTTATTGAGTTTTGTACAGTTTATTGACTGGTTCTTTATTCAGTTTTGTACAGTTTATTAACTTGTTCTTTATTTAGTTTTCTACAGTTTATTGACTGTTCCTTTATTTAGTTTTGTACAGTTTATTGACTGTTTCTATATTTAGTTTTGTACAGTTTATTGACTGTTTCTTTATTTAGTTTTGTAAAGTTTATTGATTGTTTCTTTATTTAGTTTGTGTACAATTTATTGACTGGTTCTTTATTTAGTTTTGTACAGTTCATTGACTTTTTCTTTATTTAGTTTGTGTACAATTTATTGACTGGTTCTTTATTTAGTTTTGTACAGTTCATTGACTTTTTCTTTATTTAGTTTTGTACAGTTTATTGACTGTTTCTTTATTTAGTTTTGTACAGTTTATTGACAGGTTCTTTATTGAATTTTGTACAGTTTATTGGCTGGTTCTTTATTCAATTTTGTAATGTTTATTGACTGGTTCTTTACTGAGTTTTGTACAGTTTATGTACTGGTTCTTTATTGAGTTTTGTACAGTTTATTGACTGTTTCTTTTTGAGTTTTGTACAGTTTATTGACTGGTTCTTTTTTTAGTTTTGTACAGTTTATTGACTGGTTCTTTATTGAGTTTTTTATAGTTTATTGACTGGTTCTTTTTTTAGTTTTGTACAGTTTATTGACTGGTTCTTTATTGAGTTTTTTATAGTTTATTGACTTGTTCTTTCTTCAGTTTTGTACTGTTTATTGACTGGTTCTTTGTTCAGTTTTGTACAGTTTATTGACTGGTTCTTTATTTAGTTTTGTACAGTTCATTGACTTTTTCTTTATTTAGTTTTGTACAGTTTATTGACTGGTTCTTTATTGAGTTTTGTACAGTTTATTGACTGGTTCTTTATTGACATTGTACAGTTTATTGACTGGTTCTTTATTGAGTTTTGTATACTTCATTGACTTGTTGTTTGTTCAGTTTTGTACTGTTTATTGACTGGTTCTTTATTGAGTTTTGTGCAGTTTATTGACTGGTTCTTTATTCAGTTTTGTACAGTTTATTGACTGGTTCTTTATTTAGTTTTGTACAGTTTATTGACTGTTTCTATATTTAGTTTTGTACAGTTTATTAACTGTTTCTTTATTTAGTTTTGTACAGTTTATTGACTGTTTCTTTATTTAGTTTTGTACAGTTTATTGACTGTTTCTGTATTTAGTTTTGTACAGTTTATTAACTGTTTCTATATTTAGTTTTGTACAGTTTATTAACTGTTTCTTTATTTAGTTTTGTACAGTTTATTGACTGGTTCTTTGTTGAGTTTTGTACAGTTTATTGACTGGTTCTTTATTCAGTTTTGTACAGTTTATTGACTAGTTCTTTATTTAGTTTTGTACAGTTTATTGACTGGTTCTTTATTGACTTTTGTACAGTTTATTGAATGGTTCTTTATTGAGTTTTGTATAGTTTATTGACTTGTTCTTTGTTCAGTTTTGTACTGTTTATTGACTGGTTCTTTATTCAGTTTTGTGCAGTATATTGACTGATTCTTTATTCAGTTTTGTACAGTTTATTGACTGATTCTTTATTGAGTTTTGTACAGTTTATTGACTGTTTCTATATTTAGTTTTGTACAGTTTATTAACTGTTTCTTTATTTAGTTTTGTACAGTTTATTAACTGTTTCTTTATTTAGTTTTGCACAGTTTATTGACTGTTTCTTTAGTTAGTTTGTGTACAATTTATTGACTGGTTCTTTATTTAGTTTTGTGAAGTTGATTGACAGTTTCTTTATTTAGTTTTGTACAGTTTATTAACTGTTTCTGAATTTAGTTTTGTACAGTTTATTGACTGGTTCCTTATTGAGTTTTGTACAGTTTATTAACTGTTCTTTATTCAGTTTTGTACAGTTTATTGACTGGTTCCTTTAGTTTTGTAAAGTTTATTGACTGTTTCTTTATTTAGTTTTGTACAGTTTATTGACTGTTTCTTTATTGAGTTTTGTACAGTTTATTGACTGGTTCTTTATTCAGTTTTGTACAGTTTATTAACTTGTTCTTTATTTAGTTTTCTACAGTTTATTGACTGTTCCTTTATTTAGTTTTGTACAGTTTATTGACTGTTTCTATATTTAGTTTTGTACAGTTTATTGACTGTTTCTTTATTTAGTTTTGTAAAGTTTATTGATTGTTTCTTTATTTAGTTTGTGTACAATTTATTGACTGGTTCTTTATTTAGTTTTGTACAGTTCATTGACTTTTTCTTTATTTAGTTTGTGTACAATTTATTGACTGGTTCTTTATTTAGTTTTGTACAGTTCATTGACTTTTTCTTTATTTAGTTTTGTACAGTTTATTGACTGTTTCTTTATTTAGTTTTGTACAGTTTATTGACAGGTTCTTTATTGAATTTTGTACAGTTTATTGGCTGGTTCTTTATTCAATTTTGTAATGTTTATTGACTGGTTCTTTACTGAGTTTTGTACAGTTTATGTACTGGTTCTTTATTGAGTTTTGTACAGTTTATTGACTGTTTCTTTTTGAGTTTTGTACAGTTTATTGACTGGTTCTTTTTTTAGTTTTGTACAGTTTATTGACTGGTTCTTTATTGAGTTTTTTATAGTTTATTGACTGGTTCTTTTTTTAGTTTTGTACAGTTTATTGACTGGTTCTTTATTGAGTTTTTTATAGTTTATTGACTTGTTCTTTCTTCAGTTTTGTACTGTTTATTGACTGGTTCTTTGTTCAGTTTTGTACAGTTTATTGACTGGTTCTTTATTTAGTTTTGTACAGTTTATTGACTGGTTCTTTATTGACTTTTGTACAGTTTATTGACTGGTTCTTTATTGAGTTTTGTATAGTTCATTGACTTGTTGTTTGTTCAGTTTTGTACTGTTTATTGACTGGTTCTTTATTCAGTTTTGTACAGTTTATTGACTGGTTCTTTATTTAGTTTTGTGCAGTTTATTGACTGTTTCTATATTTAGTTTTGTACAGTTTATTAACTGTTTCTTTATTTAGTTTTGTACATTTTATTGACTGTTTCTTTATTTAGTTTTGTACAGTTTATTGACTGTTTCTGTATTTAGTTTTGTACAGTTTATTAACTGTTTCTATATTTAGTTTTGTACAGTTTATTAACTGTTTCTTTATTTAGTTTGTGTACAATTTATTGACTGGTTCTTTATTAAGTTTTGTGGAGTTTATTGACTGTTTCTTTATTTAGTTTTGTACAGTTTATTGACTGTTTCTTTATTTAGTTTTGTACAGTTTATTGACTGGTTCTTTATTGAGTTTTGTACAGTTTATTGACTGGTTCTTTATTTAGTTTTGTACAGTTTATTAACTGTTTCTTTATTTAGTTTTGCACAGTTTATTGACTGTTTCTTTAGTTAGTTTGTGTACAATTTATTGACTGGTTCTTTATTTAGTTTTGTGAAGTTGATTGACAGTTTCTTTATTTAGTTTTGTACAGTTTATTAACTGTTTCTTAATTTAGTTTTGTACAGTTTATTGACTGGTTCCTTATTGAATTTTGTACAGTTTATTAACTGTTCTTTATTCAGTTTTGTACAGTTTATTGACTGGTTCTTTTAGTTTTGTAAGGTTTATTGACTGTTTCTTTATTTAGTTTTGTACAGTTTATTGACTGTTTCTTTATTGAGTTTTGTACAGTTTATTGACTGGTTCTTTATTCAGTTTTGTACAGTTTATTAACTTGTTCTTTATTTAGTTTTCTACAGTTTATTGACTGTTCCTTTATTTAGTTTTGTACAGTTTATTGACTGTTTCTATATTTAGTTTTGTACAGTTTATTGACTGTTTCTTTATTTAGTTTTGTAAAGTTTATTAATTGTTTCTTTATTTAGTTTGTGTACAATTTATTGACTGGTTCTTTATTTAGTTTTGTACAGTTCTATGACTTTTTCTTTATTTAGTTTGTGTACAATTTATTGACTGGTTCTTTATTTAGTTTTGTACAGTTCATTGACTTTTTCTTTATTTAGTTTTGTACAGTTTATTGACTGTTTCTTTATTTAGTTTTGTACAGTTTATTGACAGGTTCTTTATTGAATTTTGTACAGTTTATTGACTGGTTCTTTATTCAATTTTGTAATGTTTATTGACTGGTTCTTTACTGAGTTTTGTACAGTTTATGTACTGGTTCTTTATTGAGTTTTGTACAGTTTATTGACTGTTTCTTTTTGAGTTTTGTACAGTTTATTGACTGGTTCTTTTTTTAGTTTTGTACAGTTTATTGACTGGTTCTTTATTGAGTTTTTTATAGTTTATTGACTTGTTCTTTCTTCAGTTTTGTACTGTTTATTGACTGGTTCTTTGTTCAGTTTTGTACAGTTTATTGACTGGTTCTTTATTTTGTTTTGTACAGTTCATTGACTTTTTCTTTATTTAGTTTTGAACAGCTTATTGACTGGTTCTTTATTGAGTTTTGTACAGTTTATTGTCTGGTTCTTTATTTAGTTTTGTACAGTTTATTGACTGGTTCTTTATTGACTTTTGTACAGTTTATTGACTGGTTCTTTATTGAGTTTTGTATAGTTCATTGACTTGTTGTTTGTTCAGTTTTGTACTGTTTATTGACTGGTTCTTTATTCAGTTTTGTGCAGTTTATTGACTGGTTCTTTATTCAGTTTTGTACAGTTTATTGACTGGTTCTTTATTTAGTTTTGTGCAGTTTATTGACTGTTTCTATATTTAGTTTTGTACAGTTTATTAACTGTTTCTTTATTTAGTTTTGCACAGTTTATTGACTGTTTCTTTAGTTAGTTTGTGTACAATTTATTGACTGGTTCTTTATTTAGTTTTGTGAAGTTGATTGACAGTTTCTTTATTTAGTTTTGTACAGTTTATTAACTGTTTCTTAATTTAGTTTTGTACAGTTTATTGACTGGTTCCTTATTGAATTTTGTACAGTTTATTAACTGTTCTTTATTCAGTTTTGTACAGTTTATTGACTGGTTCTTTTAGTTTTGTAAGGTTTATTGACTGTTTCTTTATTTAGTTTTGTACAGTTTATTGACTGTTTCTTTATTGAGTTTTGTACAGTTTATTGACTGGTTCTTTATTCAGTTTTGTACAGTTTATTAACTTGTTCTTTATTTAGTTTTCTACAGTTTATTGACTGTTCCTTTATTTAGTTTTGTACAGTTTATTGACTGTTTCTATATTTAGTTTTGTACAGTTTATTGACTGTTTCTTTATTTAGTTTTGTAAAGTTTATTAATTGTTTCTTTATTTAGTTTGTGTACAATTTATTGACTGGTTCTTTATTTAGTTTTGTACAGTTCTATGACTTTTTCTTTATTTAGTTTGTGTACAATTTATTGACTGGTTCTTTATTCAGTTTTGCACAGTTCATTGACTTTTTCTTTATTTAGTTTTGTACAGTTTATTGACTGTTTCTTTATTTAGTTTTGTACAGTTTATTGACAGGTTCTTTATTGAATTTTGTACAGTTTTTTGACTGGTTCTTTATTCAATTTTGTAATGTTTATTGACTGGTTCTTTACTGAGTTTTGTACAGTTTATGTACTGGTTCTTTATTGAGTTTTGTACAGTTTATTGACTGTTTCTTTTTGAGTTTTGTACAGTTTATTGACTGGTTCTTTTTTTAGTTTTGTACAGTTTATTGACTGGTTCTTTATTGAGTTTTTTATAGTTTATTGACTTGTTCTTTCTTCAGTTTTGTACTGTTTATTGACTGGTTCTTTGTTCAGTTTTGTACAGTTTATTGACTGGTTCTTTATTTTGTTTTGTACAGTTCATTGACTTTTTCTTTATTTAGTTTTGAACAGCTTATTGACTGGTTCTTTATTGAGTTTTGTACAGTTTATTGTCTGGTTCTTTATTTAGTTTTGTACAGTTTATTGACTGGTTCTTTATTGACTTTTGTACAGTTTATTGACTGGTTCTTTATTGAGTTTTGTATAGTTCATTGACTTGTTGTTTGTTCAGTTTTGTACTGTTTATTGACTGGTTCTTTATTCAGTTTTGTGCAGTTTATTGACTGGTTCTTTATTCAGTTTTGTACAGTTTATTGACTGGTTCTTTATTTAGTTTTGTGCAGTTTATTGACTGTTTCTATATTTAGTTTTGTACAGTTTATTAACTGTTTCTTTATTTAGTTTTGTACATTTTATTGACTGTTTCTTTATTTAGTTTTGTACAGTTTATTGACTGTTTCTGTATTTAGTTTTGTACAGTTTATTAACTGTTTCTATATTTAGTTTTGTACAGTTTATTAACTGTTTCTTTATTTAGTTTGTGTACAATTTATTGACTGGTTCTTTATTAAGTTTTGTGGAGTTTATTGACTGTTTCTTTATTTAGTTTTGTACAGTTTATTGACTGTTTCTTTATTTAGTTTTGTACAGTTTATTGACTGGTTCTATATTTAGTTTTGTACAGTTTATTGACTGTTTCTTTATTTAGTTTTGTAAAGTTTATTAATTGTTTCTTTATTTAGTTTGTGTACAATTTATTGACTGGTTCTTTATTTAGTTTTGTACAGTTCTATGACTTTTTCTTTATTTAGTTTGTGTACAATTTATTGACTGGTTCTTTATTTAGTTTTGTACAGTTCATTGACTTTTTCTTTATTTAGTTTTGTACAGTTTATTGACTGTTTCTTTATTTAGTTTTGTACAGTTTATTGACAGGTTCTTTATTGAATTTTGTACAGTTTATTGACTGGTTCTTTATTCAATTTTGTAATGTTTATTGACTGGTTCTTTACTGAGTTTTGTACAGTTTATGTACTGGTTCTTTATTGAGTTTTGTACAGTTTATTGACTGTTTCTTTTTGAGTTTTGTACAGTTTATTGACTGGTTCTTTATTTAGTTTTGTACAGTTTATTGACTGGTTCTTTATTGAGTTTTTTATAGTTTATTGACTTGTTCTTTCTTCAGTTTTGTACTGTTTATTGACTGGTTCTTTGTTCAGTTTTGTACAGTTTATTGACTGGTTCTTTATTTAGTTTTGTACAGTTCATTGACTTTTTCTTTATTTAGTTTTGTACAGCTTATTGACTGGTTCTTTATTGAGTTTTGTACAGTTTATTGACTGGTTGTTTATTTAGTTTTGTACAGTTTATTGACTGGTTCTTTATTGACTTTTGTACAGTTTATTGACTGGTTCTTTATTGAGTTTTGTATAGTTCATTGACTTGTTGTTTGTTCAGTTTTGTACTGTTTATTGACTGGTTCTTTATTCAGTTTTGTGCAGTTTATTGACTGGTTCTTTATTCAGTTTTGTACAGTTTATTGACTGGTTCTTTATTTAGTTTTGTGCAGTTTATTGACTGTTTCTATATTTAGTTTTGTACAGTTTATTAACTGTTTCTTTATTTAGTTTTGTACATTTTATTGACTGTTTCTTTATTTAGTTTTGTACAGTTTATTGACTGTTTCTGTATTTAGTTTTGTACAGTTTATTAACTGTTTCTTTATTTAGTTTTGTACAGTTTATTAACTGTTTCTTTATTTAGTTTGTGTACAATTTATTGACTGGTTCTTTATTAAGTTTTGTGGAATTTATTGACTGTTTCTTTATTTAGTTTTGTACAGTTTATTGACTGTTTCTATATTTAGTTTTGTACAGTTTATTGACTGGTTCTTTATTGAGTTTTGTACAGTTTATTGACTGGTTCTTTATTTAGTTTTGTGCAGTTTATTGACTGTTTCTTTATTTAGTTTTGTACAGTTTATTGACTGGTTCTTTATTCAGTTTTGTACAGTTTATTGACTGGTTCTTTATTTAGTTTTGTACAGTTTATTGACTGTTTCTATATTTAGTTTTGCACAGTTTATTAACTGTTTCTATATTTAGTTTTGTACAGTTAATTAACTGTTTTTTTATTTAGTTTGTGTGCAATTTATTGACTGGTTCTTTATTTAGTTTTGTGGAGTTTATTGACTGTTTCTTTATTTAGTTTTGTACAGTTTATTAACTGTTTCTTAATTTAGTTTTGTACAGTTTATTGACTGGTTCTTTATTGAGTTTTGTACAGTTTATTGACTGGTTCTTTATTGAGTTTTGTACAGTTTATTGACTGGTTCTTTATTTAGTTTTGTACAGTTTATTGACTGTTTCTTTATTTAGTTTTGTACAGTTTATTGACTGTTTCTTTATTGAGTTTTATACAGTTTATTGACTGGTTCTTTATTGAGTTTTGTACAGTTTATTGACTGTTTCTTTATTGAGTTTTGTACAGTTTATTGACTGGTTCTTTATTCAGTTTTGTACAGTTTATTGACTGGTTTTTTATTGAGTTTTGTAAAGTTTATTGACTGGTTCTTTATTGAGTTTTGTACAGTTTATTGACTGGTTCTTTATTGAGTTTTGTACAGTTTATTAACTGGTTCTTTATTAAGTTTTGTACAGTTTATTGACAGGTTCTTCAGTGAGTTTTGTACAGTTTATTGACTGTTTCTTTATTTAGTTTTGTACAGTTTATTGACTGTTTCTTTATTGAGTTTTCTACAGTTTATTGACTGGTTCTTTATTTAGTTTTGTACAGTTTATTGACTGTTTCTTTATTGAGTTTTCTACAGTTTATTGACTGTTTCTTTATTGAGTTTTGTATAGTTTATTGACTGATTCTTTATTTAGTTTTGTACAGTTTATTAACTGGTTCTTTATTTAGTTTTGTACAGTTTATTGACTGGTTCTTAAGTGAGTTTTGTACAGTTTATTGACAGGTTCTTTATTGAGTTTTGTACAGTGTATTGAGTGGTTCTTTATTGAGTTTTGTACAGTTTATTGACTGATTCTTTATTCAGTTTTGTACAGTTTATTGACTGTTTCTATATTTAGTTTTCTACAGTTTATTGACTGTTTCTTTATTTAGTTTTGTAAAGTTTATTGATAGTTTCTTTATTTAGTTTGTGTGCAATTTATTGACTGGTTCTTTATTTAGTTTTGTACTGTTTATTGACTTTTTCTTTATTTAGTTTTGTACAGTTTATTGACTGTTTCTTTATTTAGTTTTGTACAGTTTATTGACTGGTTCTTTATTGAGTTTTGTACAGTTTATTGACTGGTTCTTTATTCAGTTTTGTACAGTTTATTGACTAGTTCTTTATTTAGTTTTGTACAGTTTATTGACTGGTTCTTTATTGACTTTTGTACAGTTTATTGACTGGTTCTTTAAAGAGTTTTGTATAGTTTATTGACTTGTTCTTTGTTTAGTTTTGTACTGTTTATTGACTGGTTCTTTATTCAGTTTTGTGCAGTTTATTGACTGATTCCTTATTCAGTTTTGTACAGTTTATTGACTGGTTCTTTATTTAGTTTTGTACAGTTTATTGACTGTTTCTATATTTAGTTTTGTACAGTTTATTGACTGTTTCTTTATTTAGTTTTGTAAAGTTTATTGATTGTTTCTTTTTTTAGTTTGTGTACAATTTATTGACTGGTTCTTTATTCAGTTTTGTAATGTTTATTGACTGGTTATTTATTGAGTTTTGTACAGTTTATTGACTGATTCTTTATTGAGTTTTGTAAAGTTTATTGACTGTTTCTTTATTGAGTTTTGTACAGTTTATTGACTGGTTCTTTATTCAGTTTTGTAAAGTTTATTGACTGGTTCTTTATTGAGTTTTGTACAGTTTATTGACTGTTTCTTTATTGAGTTTTGTATAGTTTATTGACTGATTCTTTTTTGAGTTTTGTACAGTTTTTTGACTGTTTCTTTATTGAGATTAGTACAGTTTATTGACTGTTTCTTTATTTAGTTTTGTACAGTTTATTAACTGGTTCTTTATTTAGTTTTGTACAGTTTATTGACTGGTTCTTAAGTGAGTTTTGTACAGTTTATTGACTGGTTCTTTATTGAGTTTTGTACAATGTATTGACTGGTTCTTTATTGAGTTTTGTACAGTTTATTGACTGATTCTTTGTTCAGTTTTGTACAGTTTATTGACAGTTTCTATATTTAGTTTTGTACAGTTTATTGACTGTTTCTTTATTTAGTTTTGTAAAGTTTATTGATTGTTTCTTTATTTAGTTTGTGTGCAATTTATTGACTGGTTCTTTTTTTAGTTTTGTACAGTTTATTGACTTTTTCTTTATTTAGTTTTGTACAGTTTATAGACTGTTTCTTTATTTAGTTTTGTACAGTTTATTGACTGGCTCTTTATTGAGTTTTGTACAGTTTATTGACTGGTTCTTTATTCAGTTTTGTACAGTTTATTGACTAGTTCTTTATTTAGTTTTGTACAGTTTATTGACTGGTTCTTTATTGACTTTTGCACAGTTTATTGACTGGTTCTTTATTGAGTTTTGTATAGTTTATTGACTTGTTCTTTGTTCAATTTTGTACTGTTTATTGACTGGTTCTTTATTCAGTTTTGTGCAGTTTATTAACTGATTCTTTATTCAGTTTTGTACAGTTTAGTGACTGGTTCTTTATTTAGTTTTGTACAGTTTATTGACTGTTTCTTTATTTAGTTTTGTACAGTTCATTGACAGGTTCTTTATTGAATTTTGTACAGTTTATTGACTGGTTCTTTATTTAGTTTTGTACAGTTCATTGACTTTTTCTTTATTTAGTTTTGTACAGTTTATTGACTGTTTCTTTATTTAGTTTTGTACAGTTCATTGACAGGTTCTTTATTGAATTTTGTACAGTTTATTGACTGGTTCTTTATTCAGTTTTGTAATGTTTATTGACTGGTTCTTTATTGAGTTTTGTACAGTTTATGTACTGGTTCTTTATTGAGTTTTGTACAGTTTATTGACTGTTTCTTTTTGAGTTTTGTACAGTTTATTGACTGGTTCTTTATTTAGTTTGTGTACACTTTATTGACTGGTTCTTTATTAAGTTTTGTACAGTTCATTGACGTTTTCTTTATTTAGTTTTGTACAGTTTATTGACTGGTTCTTTATTGAGTTTTGTACAGTTTATTGACTGGTTCTTTATTTAGTTTTGTACAGTTTGTTGACTGGTTCTTTATTGACTTTTGTACAGTTTATTTACTGGTTCTTTATTGAGTTTTGTATAGTTTATTGACTTGTTCTTTGTTCAGTTTTGTACTGTTTATTGACGGTTCTTTATTCAGTTTTGTGCAGTTTATTGACTGGTTCTTTATTCAGTTTTGTACAGTTTATTGACTGGTTCTTTATTTAGTTTTGTACAGTTTATTGACTGTTTCTATATTTAGTTTTGCACAGTTTATTAACTGTTTCTATATTTAGTTTTGTACAGTTAATTAACTGTTTTTTTATTTAGTTTGTGTGCAATTTATTGACTGGTTCTTTATTTAGTTTTGTGGAGTTTATTGACTGTTTCTTTATTTAGTTTTGTACAGTTTATTAACTGATTTTAATTTAGTTTTTTACAGTTTATTGACTGGTTCTTTATTGAGTTTTGTACAGTTTATTGACTGGTTCTTTATTGAGTATTGTACAGTTTATTGACTGGTTCTTTATTTAGTTTTGTACAGTTTATTGACTGTTTATTTAGTTTTGTACAGTTTATTGACTGTTTCTTTATTGAGTTTTATACAGTTTATTGACTGGTTCTTTATTGAGTTTTGTACAGTTTATTGACTGTTTCTTTATTGAGTTTTGTACAGTTTATTGACTGGTTCTTTATTCAGTTTTGTACAGTTTATTGACTGGTTTTTTATTGAGTTTTGTAAAGTTTATTGACTGGTTCTTTATTGAGTTTTGTACAGTTCATTGACTGGTTCTTTATTGAGTTTTGTACAGTTTATTAACTGGTTCTTTATTAAGTTTTGTACAGTTTATTGACTGGTTCTTCAGTGAGTTTTGTACAGTTTATTGACTGTTTCTTTATTTAGTTTTGTACAGTTTATTGACTGTTTCTTTATTGAGTTTTGTACAGTTTATTGACTGGTTCTTTGTTCAGTTTTGTACAGTTTATTGACTGGTTCTTTATTCAGTTTTGTACAGTTTAATAACTGGTTCTTTATTTAGTTTTGTACAGTTTATTGACTGTTTCTTTATTTAGTTTTGTACAGTTCATTGACTTTTTCTTTATTTAGTTTTGTACAGTTTATTGACTGGTTCTTTATTGAGTTTTGTACAGTTTATTGACTGGTTCTTTATTTAGTTTTGTACAGTTTATTGACTGGTTCTTTATTGACTTTTGTACAGTTTATTGACTGGTTCTTTATTTGAGTTTTGTATAGTTTATTGACTTGTTCTTTGTTCAGTTTTGTACTGTTTATTGACTGGTTCTTTATTCAGTTTTGTGCAGTTTATTGACTGTTTCTTTATTCAGTTTTGTGCAGTTTATTGACTGGTTCTTTATTCAGTTTTGTACAGTTTATTGACTGGTTCTTTATTTAGTTTTGTACAGTTTATTGACTGTTTCTATATTTAGTTTTGTAGAGTTTATTAACTGCTTCTTTATTTAGTTTTGTACAGTTTATTGACTGTTTCTTTATTTAATTTTGTACAGTTTATTGACTGTTTCTATATTTAGTTTTGTACAGTTTATTAACTGTTTCTATATTTAGTTTTGTACAGTTTATTAACTGTTTCTTTATTTAGTTTGTGTACAATTTATTGACTGGTTCTTTATTTAGTTTTGTGGAGTTTATTGACTGTTTCTTTATTTAGTTTTGTACAGTTTATTAACTGTTTCTTAATTTAGTTTTGTACAGTTTATTGACTGGTTTTTTATTGAGTTTTGTACAGTTTATTGACTGGTTCTTTTTTTAGTTTTGTACTGTTTATTGACTGTTTCTTTATTTAGTTTTGTACAGTTTATTGACTCGTTCTTTATTGAGTTTTGTACAGTTTATTGACTGGTTCTTTATTTAGTTTTGTACAGTTTATTGACTGTTTCTTTATTTAGTTTTGTACAGTTTATTGACTGTTTCTTTTTTGAGTTTTGTACAGTTTATTGACTGGTTCTTTATTGAGTTTGTACAGTTTCTTGACTGGTTCTTTATTCAGTTTTGTACAGTTTATTGACTGGTTCTTTATTGAGTTTTGTAAAGTTTATTAACTGGTTCTTTATTTAGTTTTGTACAGTTTATTGACTGGTTCTTAAGTGAGTTTTGTACAGTTTATTGACTGGTTATTTATTGAGTTTTGTACAGTGTATTGACTGGTTCTTGATTGAGTTTTGTACAGTTTATTGACTGTTTCTTTATTTAGTTTTGTAAAGTTTATTGATTGTTTCTTTATTTAGTTTCTGTGCAATTTATTGACTGGTTCTTTATTTAGTTTTGTACAGTTTATTGACTTTTTCTTTATTTAGTTTTGTACAGTTTATTGACTGTTTCTTTATTTAGTTTTGTACAGTTTATTGACTGGTTCTTTATTGAGTTTTGTACAGTTTATTGACTGGTTCTTTATTGAGTTTTGTATAGTTTATTGACTTGTTCTTTGTTCAGTTTTGTACTGTTTATTGACTGGTTCTTTATTCAGTTTTGTGCAGTATATTGACTGATTGTTTATTCAGTTTTGTACAGTTTATTGAATGGTTCTTTATTGAGTTTTGTACAGTTTATTGACTGTTTCTATATTTAGTTTTGTACAGTTTATTAACTGTTTCTTTATTTAGTTTTGTACAGTTTATTAACTGTTTCTTTATTTAGTTTTGCACAGTTTATTGACTGTTTCTTTAGTTAGTTTGTGTACAATTTATTGACTGGTTCTTTATTTAGTTTTGTGAAGTTGATTGACAGTTTCTTTATTTAGTTTTGTACAGTTTATTAACTGTTTCTTAATTTAGTTTTGTACAGTTTATTGACTGGTTCCTTATTGAGTTTTGTACAGTTTATTAACTGTTCTTTATTCAGTTTTGTACAGTTTATTGACTGGTTCTTTTAGTTTTGTAAAGTTTATTGACTGTTTCTTTATTTAGTTTTGTACAGTTTATTGACTGTTTCTTTATTGAGTTTTGTACAGTTTATTGACTTGTTCTTTATTCAGTTTTGTACAGTTTATTAACTTGTTCTTTATTTAGTTTTCTTCAGTTTATTGACTGTTCCTTTATTTAGTTTTGTACAGTTTATTGACTGTTTCTATATTTAGTTTTGTACAGTTTATTGACTGTTTCTTTATTTAGTTTTGTAAAGTTTATTGATTGTTTCTTTATTTAGTTTGTGTACAATTTATTGACTGGTTCTTTATTTAGTTTTGTACAGTTCATTGACTTTTTCTTTATTTAGTTTTGTACAGTTTATTGACTGTTTCTTTATTTAGTTTTGTACAGTTTATTGACAGGTTCTTTATTGAATTTTGTACAGTTTATTGACTGGTTCTTTATTCAATTTTGTAATGTTTATTGACTGGTTCTTTACTGAGTTTTGTACAGTTTATTGACTGGTTCTTTATTGGGTTTTGTACAGTTTATTGACTGATTCTTTTTGAGTTTTGTACAGTTTATTGACTGGTTCTTTTTTTAGTTTTGTACAGTTTATTGACTGGTTCTTTATTGAGTTTTTTATAGTTTATTGACTTGTTCTTTGTTCAGTTTTGTACTGTTTATTGACTGGTTCTTTGTTCAGTTTTGTACAGTTTATTGACTGGTTCTTTATTTAGTTTTGTACAGCTCATTGACTTTTTCTTTATTTAGTTTTGTACAGTTTATTGACTGGTTCTTTATTGAGTTTTGTACAGTTTATTGACTGGTTCTTTATTTAGTTTTGTACAGTTTATTGACTGGTTCTTTATTGACTTTTGTACAGTTTATTGACTGGTTCTTTATTGAGTTTTGTATAGTTCATTGACTTGTTGTTTGTTCAGTTTTGTACTGTTTATTGACTGGTTCTTTATTCAGTTTTGTGCAGTTTATCGACTGGTTCTTTATTCAGTTTTGTACAGTTTATTGACTGGTTCTTTATTTAGTTTTGTACAGTTTATTGACTGTTTCAATATTTTGTTTTGTACAGTTTATTAACTGTTTCTTTATTTAGTTTTGTACAGTTTATTAACTGTTTCTTTATTTAGTTTTGCACAGTTTATTGACTGTTTCTTTAGTTAGTTTGTGTACAATTTATTGACTGGTTCTTTATTTAGTTTTGTGAAGTTGATTGACAGTTTCTTTATTTAGTTTTGTACAGTTTATTAACTGTTTCTTAATTTAGTTTTGTACAGTTTATTGACTGGTTCCTTATTGAGTTTTGTACAGTTTATTAACTGTTCTTTATTCAGTTTTGTACAGTTTATTGACTGGTTCTTTTAGTTTTGTAAAGTTTATTGACTGTTTCTTTATTTAGTTTTGTACAGTTTATTGACTGTTTCTTTATTGAGTTTTGAACAGTTTATTGACTTGTTCTTTATTCAGTTTTGTACAGTTTATTAACTTGTTCTTTATTTAGTTTTCTTCAGTTTATTGACTGTTCCTTTATTTAGTTTTGTACAGTTTATTGACTGTTTCTATATTTAGTTTTGTACAGTTTATTGACTGTTTCTTTATTTAGTTTTGTAAAGTTTATTGATTGTTTCTTTATTTAGTTTGTGTACAATTTATTGACTGGTTCTTTATTTAGTTTTGTACAGTTCATTGACTTTTTCTTTATTTAGTTTTGTACAGTTTATTGACTGTTTCTTTATTTAGTTTTGTACAGTTTATTGACAGGTTCTTTATTGAATTTTGTACAGTTTATTGACTGGTTCTTTATTCAATTTTGTAATGTTTATTGACTGGTTCTTTACTGAGTTTTGTACAGTTTATTGACTGGTTCTTTATTGGGTTTTGTACAGTTTATTGACTGTTTCTTTTTGAGTTTTGTACAGTTTATTGACTGGTTCTTTTTTTAGTTTTGTACAGTTTATTGACTGGTTCTTTATTGAGTTTTTTATAGTTTATTGACTTGTTCTTTGTTCAGTTTTGTACTGTTTATTGACTGGTTCTTTGTTCAGTTTTGTACAGTTTATTGACTGGTTCTTTATTTAGTTTTGTACAGCTCATTGACTTTTTCTTTATTTAGTTTTGTACAGTTTATTGACTGGTTCTTTATTGAGTTTTGTACAGTTTATTGACTGGTTCTTTATTTAGTTTTGTACAGTTTATTGACTGGTTCTTTATTGACTTTTGTACAGTTTATTGACTGGTTCTTTATTGAGTTTTGTATAGTTCATTGACTTGTTGTTTGTTCAGTTTTGTACTGTTTATTGACTGGTTCTTTATTCAGTTTTGTGCAGTTTATCGACTGGTTCTTTATTCAGTTTTGTACAGTTTATTGACTGGTTCTTTATTTAGTTTTGTACAGTTTATTGACTGTTTCAATATTTTGTTTTGTACAGTTTATTAACTGTTTCTTTATTTAGTTTTGTACAGTTTATTGACTGTTTCTTTATTTAGTTTTGTACAGTTTATTGACTGTTTCTATATTTAGTTTTATACAGTTTATTAACTGTTTCTATATTTAGTTTTGTACAGTTTATTAACTGTTTCTTTATTTAGTTTTGTACAGTTTATTAACTGTTTCTTTATTTAGTTTTGCACAGTTTATTGACTGTTTCTTTAGTTAGTTTGTGTACAATTTATTGACTGGTTCTTTATTTAGTTTTGTGAAGTTGATTGACAGTTTCTTTATTTAGTTTTGTACAGTTTATTAACTGTTTCTTAATTTAGTTTTGTACAGTTTATTGACTGGTTCCTTATTGAGTTTTGTACAGTTTATTAACTGTTCTTTATTCAGTTTTGTACAGTTTATTGACTGGTTCTTTTAGTTTTGTAAAGTTTATTGACTGTTTCTTTATTTAGTTTTGTACAGTTTATTGACTGTTTCTTTATTGAGTTTTGTACAGTTTATTGACTTGTTCTTTATTCAGTTTTGTACAGTTTATTAACTTGTTCTTTATTTAGTTTTCTTCAGTTTATTGACTGTTCCTTTATTTAGTTTTGTACAGTTTATTGACTGTTTCTATATTTAGTTTTGTACAGTTTATTGACTGTTTCTTTATTTAGTTTTGTAAAGTTTATTGATTGTTTCTTTATTTAGTTTGTGTACAATTTATTGACTGGTTCTTTATTTAGTTTTGTACAGTTCATTGACTTTTTCTTTATTTAGTTTTGTACAGTTTATTGACTGTTTCTTTATTTAGTTTTGTACAGTTTATTGACAGGTTCTTTATTGAATTTTGTACAGTTTATTGACTGGTTCTTTATTCAATTTTGTAATGTTTATTGACTGGTTCTTTACTGAGTTTTGTACAGTTTATTGACTGGTTCTTTATTGGGTTTTGTACAGTTTATTGACTGTTTCTTTTTGAGTTTTGTACAGTTTATTGACTGGTTCTTTTTTTAGTTTTGTACAGTTTATTGACTGGTTCTTTATTGAGTTTTTTATAGTTTATTGACTTGTTCTTTGTTCAGTTTTGTACTGTTTATTGACTGGTTCTTTGTTCAGTTTTGTACAGTTTATTGACTGGTTCTTTATTTAGTTTTGTACAGCTCATTGACTTTTTCTTTATTTAGTTTTGTACAGTTTATTGACTGGTTCTTTATTGAGTTTTGTACAGTTTATTGACTGGTTCTTTATTTAGTTTTGTACAGTTTATTGACTGGTTCTTTATTGACTTTTGTACAGTTTATTGACTGGTTCTTTATTGAGTTTTGTATAGTTCATTGACTTGTTGTTTGTTCAGTTTTGTACTGTTTATTGACTGGTTCTTTATTCAGTTTTGTGCAGTTTATTGACTGGTTCTTTATTCAGTTTTGTACAGTTTATTGACTGGTTTTTTATTTAGTTTTGTACAGTTTATTGACTGTTTCAATATTTTGTTTTGTACAGTTTATTAACTGTTTCTTTATTTAGTTTTGTACAGTTTATTGACTGTTTCTTTATTTAGTTTTGTACAGTTTATTGACTGTTTCTGTATTTAGTTTTGTACAGTTTATTAACTGTTTCTATATTTAGTTTTGTACAGTTTATTAACTGTTTCTTTATTTAGTTTGTGTACAATTTATTGACTGGTTCTTTATTAAGTTTTGTGCAGTTTATTGACTGGTTCTTTATTCAGTTTTGTACAGTTTATTGACTGGTTCTTTATTTAGTTTTGTACAGTTTATTGACTGTTTCTATATTTAGTTTTGTAGAGTTTATTAACTGCTTCTTTATTTAGTTTTGTACAGTTTATTGACTGTTTCTTTATTTAATTTTGTACAGTTTATTGACTGTTTCTATATTTAGTTTTGTACAGTTTATTAACTGTTTCTATATTTAGTTTTGTACAGTTTATTAACTGTTTCTTTATTTAGTTTGTGTACAATTTATTGACTGGTTCTTTATTTAGTTTTGTGGAGTTTATTGACTGTTTCTTTATTTAGTTTTGTACAGTTTATTAACTGTTTCTTAATTTAGTTTTGTACAGTTTATTGACTGGTTTTTTATTGAGTTTTGTACAGTTTATTGACTGGTTCTTTTTTTAGTTTTGTACTGTTTCTTGACTGTTTCTTTATTTAGTTTTGTACAGTTTATTGACTCGTTCTTTATTGAGTTTTGTACAGTTTATTGACTGGTTCTTTATTTAGTTTTGTACAGTTTATTGACTGTTTCTTTATTTAGTTTTGTACAGTTTATTGACTGTTTCTTTTTTGAGTTTTGTACAGTTTATTGACTGGTTCTTTATTGAGTTTGTACAGTTTCTTGACTGGTTCTTTATTCAGTTTTGTACAGTTTATTGACTGGTTCTTTATTGAGTTTTGTATAGTTTATTGACTGATTCTTTCTTCAGTTTTGTACAGTTTTTTGACTGTTTCGTTATTTAGATTTGTTCAGTTTATTGACTGTTTCTTTATTTAGTTTTGTACAGTTTATTAACTGGTTCCTTATTTAGTTTTGTACAGTTTATTGACTGGTTCTTAAGTGAGTTTTGTACAGTTTATTGACTGGTTCTTTATTGAGTTTTGTACAGTGTATTGACTGGTTCCTTATTGAGTTTTGTACAGTTTATTGACTGATTCTTTATTCAGTTTTGTACAGTTTATTGACTGTTTCTATATTTAGTTTTGTACAGTTTATTGACTGTTTCTTTATTTAGTTTTGTAAAGTTTATTGATTGTTTCTTTATTTAGTTTGTGTACAATTTATTGACTGGTTCTTTATTTAGTTTTGTACAGTTTATTGACTGTTTCTTTATTTAGTTTTGTACAGTTTATTGACTGGTTCTTTATTTAGTTTTGTACAGTTTATTGACTGGTTCTTTATTGAGTTTTGTACAGTTTATTGACTGGTTCTTTATTCAGTTTTGCACAGTTTATTGACTAGTTCTTTATTTAGTTTTGTACAGTTTATTGACTGGTTCTTTATTGACTTTTGTACAGTTTATTGACTGGTTCTTTATTGAGTTTTGTATAGTTTATTGACTTGTTCTTTGTTCAGTTTTGTACTGTTTATTGACTGGTTCTTTATTCAGTTTTGTGCAGTTTATTGACTGATCCTTTATTCAGTTTTGTACAGTTTATTGACTGGTTCTTTATTTAGTTTTGTACAGTTTCTTGACTGTTTCTATATTTAGTTTTGTACAGTTTATTAACTGTTTCTTTATTTAGTTTTGTACAGCTTATTGACTGTTTCTTTGTTTAGTTTTGTACAGTTTATTGACTGTTTCTATATTTAGTTTTGTACAGTTTCTTTATTTAGTTTTGCACAGTTTATTGACTGTTTCTTTAGTTAGTTTGTGTACAATTTATTGACTGGTTCTTTATTTAGTTTTGTGAAGTTTATTGACAGTTTCTTTATTTAATTTTGTACAGTTTATTAACTGTTTCTTAATTTAGTTTTGTACAGTTTATTGACTGGTTCCTTATTGAGTTTTGTACAGTTTATTAACTGTTCTTTATTCAGTTTTGTACAGTTTATTGACTGGTTCTTTATTGAGTTTTGTACAGTTTATTGACTGGTTCTTTTAGTTTTGTACAGTTTATTGACTGGTTCTTTTAGTTTTGTACAGTTTATTGACTGTTTCTTTATTTAATTTTGTACAGTTTATTGACTGTTTCTTTATTGAGTTTTGTACAGTTTATTGACTGGTTCTTTATTCAGTTTTGTACAGTTTATTAACTTGTTCTTTATTTAGTTTTCTACAGTTTATTGACTGGTTCTTTATTTAGTTTTGTGGAGTTTATTGACTGTTTCTTTATTTAGTTTTGTACAGTTTATTAACTGTTTCTTAATTTAGTTTTGTACAGTTTATTGACTGGTTCTTTATTGAGTTTTGTACTGTTTATTGACTGTTTCTTTATTTAGTTTTGTACAGTTTATTGACTGGTTCTTTATTGAGTTTTGTTCAGTTTATTGACTGGTTCTTTATTTAGTTTTGTACAGTTTATTGACTGTTTCTTTATTTAGTTTTGTACAGTTTATTGACTGTTTCTTTATTGAGTTTTGTACAGTTTATTGACTGGTTCTTTATTGAGTTTGTACAGTTTATTGACTGTTTCTTTATTGAGTTTTGTACAGTTTATTGACTGGTTCTTTATTCACTTTTGTACAGTTTATTGACTGGTTCTTCATTGAGTTTTGTAAAGTTTATTGACTGGTTCTTTATTGAGTTTTGTACAGTTTATTGACTGGTTCTTTATTGAGTTTTGTAAAGTTTATTGACTGGTTCTTTATTGAGTTTTGTACAGTTTATTGACGGGTTCTTTATTGAGTTTTGTACAGTTTATTGACTGTTTCTTTACTTAGTTTTGTACAGTTTATTGACTGTTTCTTTATTGAGTTTTGTACAGTTTATTAACTGGTTCTTTATTTAGTTTTGTACAGTTTATTGACTGGTTCTTAAGTGAGTTTTGTACAGTTTATTTACTGGTTATTTATTGAGTTTTGTACAGTGTATTGACTGGTTCTTGATTGAGTTTTGTACAGTTTATTGACTGTTTCTTTATTTAGTTTTGTAAAGTTTATTGATTGTTTCTTTATTTAGTTTCTGTGCAATTTATTGACTGGTTCTTTATTTAGTTTTGTACAGTTTATTGACTTTTTCTTTATTTAGTTTTGTACAGTTTATTGACTGTTTCTTTATTTAGTTTTGTACAGTTTATTGACTGGTTCTTTATTGAGTTTTGTACAGTTTATTGACTGGTTCTTTATTGAGTTTTGTATAGTTTATTGACTTGTTCTTTGTTCAGTTTTGTACTGTTTATTGACTGGTTCTTTATTCAGTTTTGTGCAGTATATTGACTGATTGTTTATTCAGTTTTGTACAGTTTATTGACTGGTTCTTTATTGAGTTTTGTACAGTTTATTGACTGTTTCTATATTTAGTTTTGTACAGTTTATTAACTGTTTCTTTATTTAGTTTTGTACAGTTTATTAACTGTTTCTTTATTTAGTTTTGCACAGTTTATTGACTGTTTCTTTAGTTAGTTTGTGTACAATTTATTGACTGGTTCTTTATTTAGTTTTGTGAAGTTGATTGACAGTTTCTTTATTTAGTTTTGTACAGTTTATTAACTGTTTCTTAATTTAGTTTTGTACAGTTTATTGACTGGTTCCTTATTGAGTTTTGTACAGTTTATTAACTGTTCTTTATTCAGTTTTGTACAGTTTATTGACTGGTTCTTTTAGTTTTGTAAAGTTTATTGACTGTTTCTTTATTTAGTTTTGTACAGTTTATTGACTGTTTCTTTATTGAGTTTTGTACAGTTTATTGACTTGTTCTTTATTCAGTTTTGTACAGTTTATTAACTTGTTCTTTATTTAGTTTTCTTCAGTTTATTGACTGTTCCTTTATTTAGTTTTGTACAGTTTATTGACTGTTTCTATATTTAGTTTTGTACAGTTTATTGACTGTTTCTTTATTTAGTTTTGTAAAGTTTATTGATTGTTTCTTTATTTAGTTTGTGTACAATTTATTGACTGGTTCTTTATTTAGTTTTGTACAGTTCATTGACTTTTTCTTTATTTAGTTTTGTACAGTTTATTGACTGTTTCTTTATTTAGTTTTGTACAGTTTATTGACAGGTTCTTTATTGAATTTTGTACAGTTTATTGACTGGTTCTTTATTCAATTTTGTAATGTTTATTGACTGGTTCCTTACTGAGTTTTGTACAGTTTATTGACTGGTTCTTTATTGGGTTTTGTACAGTTTATTGACTGTTTCTTTTTGAGTTTTGTACAGTTTATTGACTGGTTCTTTTTTTAGTTTTGTACAGTTTATTGACTGGTTCTTTATTGAGTTTTTTATAGTTTATTGACTTGTTCTTTGTTCAGTTTTGTACTGTTTATTGACTGGTTCTTTGTTCAGTTTTGTACAGTTTATTGACTGGTTCTTTATTTAGTTTTGTACAGCTCATTGACTTTTTCTTTATTTAGTTTTGTACAGTTTATTGACTGGTTCTTTATTGAGTTTTGTACAGTTTATTGACTGGTTCTTTATTTAGTTTTGTACAGTTTATTGACTGGTTCTTTATTGACTTTTGTACAGTTTATTGACTGGTTCTTTATTGAGTTTTGTATAGTTCATTGACTTGTTGTTTGTTCAGTTTTGTACTGTTTATTGACTGGTTCTTTATTCAGTTTTGTGCAGTTTATCGACTGGTTCTTTATTCAGTTTTGTACAGTTTATTGACTGGTTCTTTATTTAGTTTTGTACAGTTTATTGACTGTTTCAATATTTTGTTTTGTACAGTTTATTAACTGTTTCTTTATTTAGTTTTGTACAGTTTATTGACTGTTTCTTTATTTAGTTTTGTACAGTTTATTGACTGTTTCTATATTTAGTTTTGTACAGTTTATTAACTGTTTCTATATTTAGTTTTGTACAGTTTATTAACTGTTTCTTTATTTAGTTTTGTACAGTTTATTAACTGTTTCTTTATTTAGTTTTGCACAGTTTATTGACTGTTTCTTTAGTTAGTTTGTGTACAATTTATTGACTGGTTCTTTATTTAGTTTTGTGAAGTTGATTGACAGTTTCTTTATTTAGTTTTGTACAGTTTATTAACTGTTTCTTAATTTAGTTTTGTACAGTTTATTGACTGGTTCCTTATTGAGTTTTGTACAGTTTATTAACTGTTCTTTATTCAGTTTTGTACAGTTTATTGACTGGTTCTTTTAGTTTTGTAAAGTTTATTGACTGTTTCTTTATTTAGTTTTGTACAGTTTATTGACTGTTTCTTTATTGAGTTTTGTACAGTTTATTGACTTGTTCTTTATTCAGTTTTGTACAGTTTATTAACTTGTTCTTTATTTAGTTTTCTTCAGTTTATTGACTGTTCCTTTATTTAGTTTTGTACAGTTTATTGACTGTTTCTATATTTAGTTTTGTACAGTTTATTGACTGTTTCTTTATTTAGTTTTGTAAAGTTTATTGATTGTTTCTTTATTTAGTTTGTGTACAATTTATTGACTGGTTCTTTATTTAGTTTTGTACAGTTCATTGACTTTTTCTTTATTTAGTTTTGTACAGTTTATTGACTGTTTCTTTATTTTGTTTTGTACAGTTTATTGACAGGTTCTTTATTGAATTTTGTACAGTTTATTGACTGGTTCTTTATTCAATTTTGTAATGTTTATTGACTGGTTCTTTACTGAGTTTTGTACAGTTTATTGACTGGTTTTTTATTCAGTTTTGTACAGTTTATTGACTGTTTCTTTTTGAGTTTTGTACAGTTTATTGACTGGTTCTTTTTTTAGTTTTGTACAGTTTATTGACTGGTTCTTTATTGAGTTTTTTATAGTTTATTGACTTGTTCTTTGTTCAGTTTTGTACTGTTTATTGACTGGTTCTTTGTTCAGTTTTATACAGTTTATTGACTGGTTCTTTATTTAGTTTTGTACAGCTCATTGATTTTTCTTTATTTAGTTTTGTACAGTTTATTGACGGGTTCTTTATTGAGTTTTGTACAGTTTATTGACTGGTTCTTTATTTAGTTTTGTACAGTTTATTGACTGGTTCTTTATTGACTTTTGTACAGTTTATTGACTGGTTCTTTATTGAGTTTTGTATAGTTCATTGACTTGTTGTTTGTTCAGTTTTGTACTGTTTATTGACTGGTTCTTTATTCAGTTTTGTGCAGTTTATTGACTGGTTCTTTATTCAGTTTTGTACAGTTTATTGACTGGTTCTTTATTTAGTTTTGTACAGTTTATTGACTGTTTCAATATTTTGTTTTGTACAGTTTATTAACTGGTTCTTTATTTAGTTTTGTACAGTTTATTGACTGTTTCTTTATTTAGTTTTGTACAGTTTATTGACTGTTTCTGTATTTAGTTTTGTACAGTTTATTAACTGTTTCTATATTTAGTTTTGTACAGTTTATTAACTGTTTCTTTATTTAGTTTGTGTACAATTTATTGACTGGTTCTTTATTAAGTTTTGTGGAGTTTATTGACTGTTTCTTTATTTAGTTTTGTACAGTTTATTGACTGGTTCTTTTTTTAGTTTTGTACTGTTTATTGACTGTTTCTTTATTTAGTTTTGTACAGTTTATTGACTCGTTCTTTATTGAGTTTTGTACAGTTTATTGACTGGTTCTTTATTTAGTTTTGTACAGTTTATTGACTGTTTCTTTATTTAGTTTTGTACAGTTTATTGACTGGTTCTTTATTGAGTTTGTACAGTTTCTTGACTGGTTCTTTATTCAGTTTTGTACAGTTTATTGACTGGTTCTTTATTGAGTTTTGTAAAGTTTATTGACTGGTTCTTTATTGAGTTTTGTACAGTTTATTGACTGGCTCTTTATTGAGTTTTGTAAAGTTTATTGACTGGTTCTTTATTGAGTTTTGTACAGTTTATTGAAGGGTTCTTTATTGAGTTTTGTACAGTTTATTGACTGGTTCTTTATTTAGTTTTGTACAGTTTATTGACTGTTTCTTTACTTAGTTTTGTACAGTTTATTGACTGTTTCTTTATTGAGTTTTGTACAGTTTATTGACTGATTCTTTATTGAGTTTTGTACAGTTTATTGACTGTTTCTTTATTGAGTTTTGTACAGTTTATTGACTGGTTCTTTATTCAGTTTTGTACAGTTTATTGACTGGTTCTTTATTCAGTTTTGTAAAGTTTATTGACTGGTTCTTTTTTGAGTTTTGTACAGTTTATTGAATGTTTCTTTATTGAGTTTTGTATAGTTTATTGACTGATTCTTTCTTCAGTTTTGTACAGTTTTTTGACTGTTTCGTTATTTAGATTTGTTCAGTTTATTGACTGTTTCTTTATTTAGTTTTGTACAGTTTATTAACTGGTTCCTTATTTAGTTTTGTACAGTTTCTTGACTGGTTCTTAAGTGAGTTTTGTACAGTTTATTGACTGGTTCTTTATTGAGTTTTGTACAGTGTATTGACTGGTTCTTTATTGAGTTTTGTACAGTTTATTGACTGATTCTTTATTCAGTTTTGTACCGTTTATTGACTGTTTCTATATTTAGTTTTGTACAGTTTATTGACTGTTTCTTTATTTAGTTTTGTAAAGTTTATTGATTGTTTCTTTATTTAGTTTGTGTACAATTTATTGACTGGTTCTTTATTTAGTTTTGTACAGTTTATTGACTTCTTCTTTATTTAGTTTTGTACAGTTTATTGACTGTTTCTTTATTTAGTTTTGTACAGTTTATTGACTGGTTCTTTATTGAGTTTTGTACAGTTTATTGACTGGTTCTTTATTCAGTTTTGCACAGTTTATTGACTAGTTCTTTATTTAGTTTTGTACAGTTTATTGACTGGTTCTTTATTGACTTTTGTACAGTTTATTGACTGGTTCTTTATTGAGTTTTGTATAGTTTATTGACTTGTTCTTTGTTCAGTTTTGTACTGTTTATTGACTGGTTCTTTATTCAGTTTTGTGCAGTTTATTGACTGATCCTTTATTCAGTTTTGTACAGTTTATTGACTGGTTCTTTATTTAGTTTTGTACAGTTTCTTGACTGTTTCTATATTTAGTTTTGTACAGTTTATTAACTGTTTCTTTATTTAGTTTTGTACAGTTTATTGACTGTTTCTTTGTTTAGTTTTGTACAGTTTATTGACTGTTTCTATATTTAGTTTTGTACAGTTTCTTTATTTAGTTTTGCACAGTTTATTGACTGTTTCTTTAGTTAGTTTGTGTACAATTTATTGACTGGTTCTTTATTTAGTTTTGTGAAGTTTATTGACAGTTTCTTTATTTAATTTTGTACAGTTTATTAACTGTTTCTTAATTTAGTTTTGTACAGTTTATTGACTGGTTCCTTATTGAGTTTTGTACAGTTTATTAACTGTTCTTTATTCAGTTTTGTACAGTTTATTGACTGGTTCTTTATTGAGTTTTGTACAGTTTATTGACTGGTTCTTTTAGTTTTGTACAGTTTATTGACTGTTTCTTTATTTAGTTTTGTACAGTTTATTGACTGTTTCTTTATTGAGTTTTGTACAGTTTATTGACTGGTTCTTTATTCAGTTTTGTACAGTTTATTAACTTGTTCTTTATTTAGTTTTCTACAGTTTATTGACTGGTTCTTTATTTAGTTTTGTGGAGTTTATTGACTGTTTCTTTATTTAGTTTTGTACAGTTTATTAACTGTTTCTTAATTTAGTTTTGTACAGTTTATTGACTGGTTCTTTATTGAGTTTTGTACAGTTTATTGACTGGTTCTTTTTTAGTTTTGTACTGTTTATTGACTGTTTCTTTATTTAGTTTTGTACAGTTTATTGACTGGTTCTTTATTGAGTTTTGTTCAGTTTATTGACTGGTTCTTTATTTAGTTTTGTACAGTTTATTGACTGTTTCTTTATTTAGTTTTGTACAGTTTATTGACTGTTTCTTTATTGAGTTTTGTACAGTTTATTGACTGGTTCTTTATTGAGTTTGTACAGTTTATTGACTGTTTCTTTATTGAGTTTTTTACAGTTTATTGACTGGTTCTTTATTCACTTTTGTACAGTTTATTGACTGGTTCTTTATTGAGTTTTGTAAAGTTTATTGACTGGTTCTTTATTGAGTTTTGTACAGTTTATTGACTGGTTCTTTATTGAGTTTTGTAAAGTTTATTGACTGGTTCTTTATTGAGTTTTGTACAGTTTATTGACGGGTTCTTTATTGAGTTTTGTACAGTTTATTGACTGGTTCTTTATTTAGTTTTGTACAGTTTATTGACTGTTTCTTTACTTAGTTTTGTACAGTTTATTGATTGTTTCTTTATTTAGTTTGTGTACAATTTATTGACTGGTTCTTTATTTAGTTTTGTACAGTTCATTGACTTTTTCTTTATTTAGTTTTGTACAGTTTATTGACTGTTTCTTTATTTAGTTTTGTACAGTTTATTGACAGGTTCTTCATTGAATTTTGTACAGTTTATTGACTGGTTCTTTATTCAATTTTGTAATGTTTATTGACTGGTTCTTTACTGAGTTTTGTACAGTTTATTGACTGGTTCTTTATTGGGTTTTGTACAGTTTATTGACTGTTTCTTTTTGAGTTTTGTACAGTTTATTGACTGGTTCTTTTTTTAGTTTTGTACAGTTTATTGACTGGTTCTTTATTGAGTTTTTTATAGTTTATTGACTTGTTCTTTGTTCAGTTTTGTACTGTTTATTGACTGGTTCTTTGTTCAGTTTTGTACAGTTTATTGACTGGTTCTTTATTTAGTTTTGTACAGCTCATTGACTTTTTCTTTATTTAGTTTTGTACAGTTTATTGACTGGTTCTTTATTGAGTTTTGTACAGTTTATTGACTGGTTCTTTATTTAGTTTTGTACAGTTTATTGACTGGTTCTTTATTGACTTTTGTACAGTTTATTGACTGGTTCTTTATTGAGTTTTGTATAGTTCATTGACTTGTTGTTTGTTCAGTTTTGTACTGTTTATTGACTGGTTCTTTATTCAGTTTTGTACAGTTTATTGACTGGTTCTTTATTCAGTTTTGTACAGTTTATTGACTGGTTCTTTATTTAGTTTTGTACAGTTTATTGACTGTTTCAATATTTTGTTTTGTACAGTTTATTAACTGTTTCTTTATTTAGTTTTGTACAGTTTATTGACTGTTTCTTTATTTAGTTTTGTACAGTTTATTGACTGTTTCTGTATTTAGTTTTGTACAGTTTATTAACTGTTTCTATATTTAGTTTTGTACAGTTTATTAACTGTTTCTTTACTTAGTTTGTGTACAATTTATTGACTGGTTCTTTATTAAGTTTTGTGGAGTTTATTGACTGTTTCTTTATTTAGTTTTGTACAGTTTATTCACTGTTTCTTTATTTAGTTTTGTACAGTTTCTTGACTGGTTCTTTATTGAGTTTTGTACAGTTTATTGACTGGTTCTTTATTTAGTTTTGTACAGTTTATTGACTGTTTCTTTATTTAGTTTTGTACAGTTTATTGACTGTTTCTTTATTGAGTTTTGTACAGTTTATTGACTGGTTCTTTATTCAGTTTTGTACAGTTTATTAACTGTTTCTATATTTAGTTTTGTACAGTTTATTAACTGTTTCTTTATTTAGTTTGTGTACAATTTATTGACTTGTTCTTTATTTAGTTTTGTACAGTTTATTGACTGTTTCTTTATTTAGTTTTGTACAGTTTATTGACTGGTTCTTTATTGAGTTTTGTACAGTTTATTGACTGGTTCTTTATTTAGTTTTGTACAGTTTATTGACTGTTTCTTTATTTACTTTTGTACAGTTTATTGACTGTTTCTTTATTGAGTTTTGTACAGTTTATTGACTGGTTCTTTATTCAGTTTTGTACAGTTTATTAACTGTTTCTATATTTAGTTTTGTACAGTTTATTAACTGTTTCTTTATTTAGTTTGTGTACAATTTATTGACTGGTTCTTTATTTAGTTTTGTGGAGTTTATTGACTGTTTCTTTATTTAGTTTTGTACAGTTTATTAACTGTTTCCTAATTTAGTTTTGTACAGTTTATTGACTGGTTCTTTATTGAGTTTTGTACAGTTTATTGACTGGTTCTTTATTGACTTTTGTAAAGTTTATTGACTGGTTCTTTATTGAGTTTAGTACAGTTTATTGACTGGTTCTTTATTGAGTTTTGTACAGTTTATTGACTGGTTCTTTATTTAGTTTTGTACAGTTTATTGACTGTTTATTTATTGAGTTTTGTACAGTTTATTGACTGGTTCTTTATTGAGTTTTGTACAGTTTTTTTACTGTTTCTTTATTGAGTTTTGTACAGTTTATTGACTGGTTCTTTATTGAGTTTTGTAAAGTTTATTGACTGGTTCTTTATTGAGTGTTGTACAGTTTATTGACTGTTTCTTTATTCAGTTTTGTACAGTTTATTGACTGGTTCTTTATTGAGTTTTGTAAAGTTTATTGACTGGTTCTTTATTGAGTTTTGTACAGTTTATTGACTGTTTCTTTATTGAGTTTTGTACAGTTTATTGACTGCTTCTTTCTTGAGTTTTGTACAGTTTTTTGACTGTTTCACCTGAGATTTGTACAGTTTGTTGACTGTTTCTTTATTTAGTTTTGTACAGTTTATTAACTGGTTCTTTATTAAGTTTTGTACAGTTTATTGACTGGTTCTTCAGTGAGTTTTGTACAGTTTATTGACTGTTTCTTTATTTAGTTTTGTACAGTTTATTGACTGTTTCTTTATTGAGTTTTGTACAGTTTATTGACTGGTTCTTTATTGAATTTTGTACAGTTTATTGACTGGTTCTTTATTCAATTTTGTAATGTTTATTGACTGGTTCTTTACTGAGTTTTGTACAGTTTATTGACTGGTTCTTTATTGGGTTTTGTACAGTTTATTGACTGTTTCTTTTTGAGTTTTGAACAGTTTATTGACTGGTTCTTTTTTTAGTTTTGTACAGTTTATTGACTGGTTCTTTATTGAGTTTTTTATAGTTTATTGACTTGTTCTTTGTTCAGTTTTGTACTGTTTATTGACTGGTTCTTTGTTCAGTTTTGTACAGTTTATTGACTGGTTCTTTATTTAGTTTTGTACAGTTCATTGACTTTTTCTTTATTTAGTTTTGTACAGTTTATTGACTGGTTCTTTATTGAGTTTTGTACAGTTTATTGACTGTTTCTTTATTTAGTTTTGTACAGTTTATTGACTTGTTCTTTATTGACTTTTGTACTGTTTATTGACTGGTTCTTTATTGAATTTGTGTACAATTTATTGACTGGTTCTTTATTCAATTTTGTAATGTTTATTGACTGGTTCTTTACTGAGTTTTGTACAGTTTATTGACTGGTTCTTTATTGGGTTTTGTACAGTTTATTGACTGTTTCTTTTTGAGTTTTGAACAGTTTATTGACTGGTTCTTTTTTTAGTTTTGTACAGTTTATTGACTGGTTCTTTATTGAGTTTTTTATAGTTTATTGACTTGTTCTTTGTTCAGTTTTGTACTGTTTATTGACTGGTTCTTTGTTCAGTTTTGTACAGTTTATTGACTGGTTCTTTATTTAGTTTTGTACAGTTCATTGACTTTTTCTTTATTTAGTTTTGTACAGTTTATTGACTGGTTCTTTATTGAGTTTTGTACAGTTTATTGACTGGTTCTTTATTTAGTTTTGTACAGTTTATTGACTGGTTCTTTATTGACTTTTGTACAGTTTATTGACTGGTTCTTTATTGAGTTTTGTATAGTTCATTGACTTGTTGTTTGTTCAGTTTTGTACTGTTTATTGACTGGTTCTTTATTCAGTTTTGTGCAGTTTATTGACTGGTTCTTTATTCAGTTTTGTACAGTTTATTGACTGGTTCTTTATTTAGTTTTGTACAGTTTATTGACTGTTTCAATATTTTGTTTTGTACAGTTTATTAACTGTTTCTTTATTTAGTTTTGTACAGTTTATTGACTGTTTCTTTATTTAGTTTTGTACAGTTTATTGACTGTTTCTGTATTTAATTTTGTACAGTTTATTAACTGTTTCTATATTTAGTTTTGTACAGTTTATTAACTGTTTCTTTACTTAGTTTGTGTACAATTTATTGACTGGTTCTTTATTAAGTTTTGTGGAGTTTATTGACTGTTTCTTTATTTAGTTTTGTACAGTTTATTGACTGTTTCTTTATTTAGTTTTGTACAGTTTCTTGACTGGTTCTTTATTGAGTTTTGTACAGTTTATTGACTGGTTCTTTATTTAGTTTTGTACAGTTTATTGACTGTTTCTTTATTTAGTTTTGTACAGTTTATTGACTGTTTCTTTATTGAGTTTTGTACAGTTTATTGACTGGTTCTTTATTCAGTTTTGTACAGTTTATTAACTGTTTCTATATTTAGTTTTGTACAGTTTATTAACTGTTTCTTTATTTAGTTTGTGTACAATTTATTGACTTGTTCTTTATTTAGTTTTGTACAGTTTATTGACTGTTTCTTTATTTAGTTTTGTACAGTTTATTGACTGGTTCTTTATTGAGTTTTGTACAGTTTATTGACTGGTTCTTTATTTAGTTTTGTACAGTTTATTGACTGTTTCTTTATTTACTTTTGTACAGTTTATTGACTGTTTCTTTATTGAGTTTTGTACAGTTTATTGACTGGTTCTTTATTCAGTTTTGTACAGTTTATTAACTGTTTCTATATTTAGTTTTGTACAGTTTATTAACTGTTTCTTTGTTTAGTTTGTGTACAATTTATTGACTGGTTCTTTATTTAGTTTTGTGGAGTTTATTGACTGTTTCTTTATTTAGTTTTGTACAGTTTATTAACTGTTTCCTAATTTAGTTTTGTACAGTTTATTGACTGGTTCTTTATTGAGTTTTGTACAGTTTATTGACTGGTTCTTTATTGACTTTTGTAAAGTTTATTGACTGGTTCTTTATTGAGTTTAGTACAGTTTATTGACTGGTTCTTTATTGAGTTTTGTACAGTTTATTGACTGGTTCTTTATTTAGTTTTGTACAGTTTATTGACTGTTTATTTATTGAGTTTTGTACAGTTTATTGACTGGTTCTTTATTGAGTTTTGTACAGTTTTTTTACTGTTTCTTTATTGAGTTTTGTACAGTTTATTGACTGGTTCTTTATTGAGTTTTGTAAAGTTTATTGACTGGTTCTTTATTGAGTGTTGTACAGTTTATTGACTGTTTCTTTATTCAGTTTTGTACAGTTTATTGACTGGTTCTTTATTGAGTTTTGTAAAGTTTATTGACTGGTTCTTTATTGAGTTTTGTACAGTTTATTGACTGTTTCTTTATTGAGTTTTGTACAGTTTATTGACTGATTCTTTCTTGAGTTTTGTACAGTTTTTTGACTGTTTCACCTGAGATTTGTACAGTTTATTGACTGTTTCTTTATTTAGTTTTGTACAGTTTATTAACTGGTTCTTTATTAAGTTTTGTACAGTTTATTGACTGGTTCTTCAGTGAGTTTTGTACAGTTTATTGACTGTTTCTTTATTTAGTTTTGTACAGTTTATTGACTGTTTCTTTATTGAGTTTTGTACAGTTTATTGACTGGTTCTTTATTGAATTTTGTACAGTTTATTGACTGGTTCTTTATTCAATTTTGTAATGTTTATTGACTGGTTCTTTACTGAGTTTTGTACAGTTTATTGACTGGTTCTTTATTGGGTTTTGTACAGTTTATTGACTGTTTCTTTTTGAGTATTGAACAGTTTATTGACTGGTTCTTTTTTTAGTTTTGTACAGTTTATTGACTGGTTCTTTATTGAGTTTTTTATAGTTTATTGACTTGTTCTTTGTTCAGTTTTGTACAGTTTATTGACTGGTTCTTTGTTCAGTTTTGTACAGTTTATTGACTGGTTCTTTATTTAGTTTTGTACAGTTCATTGACTTTTTCTTTATTTAGTTTTGTACAGTTTATTGACTGGTTCTTTATTGAGTTTTGTACAGTTTATTGACTGGTTCTTTATTTAGATTTGTACAGTTTATTGACTGGTTCTTTATTGACTTTTGTACTGTTTATTGACTGGTTCTTTATTGAATTTTGTACAGTTTATTGACTGGTTCTTTATTCAATTTTGTAATGTTTATTGACTGGTTCTTTACTGAGTTTTGTACAGTTTATTGACTGGTTCTTTATTGGGTTTTGTACAGTTTATTGACTGTTTCTTTTTGAGTTTTGAACAGTTTATTGACTGGTTCTTTTTTTAGTTTTGTACAGTTTATTGACTGGTTCTTTATTGAGTTTTTTATAGTTTATTGACTTGTTCTTTGTTCAGTTTTGTACTGTTTATTGACTGGTTCTTTGTTCAGTTTTGTACAGTTTATTGACTGGTTCTTTATTTAGTTTTGTACAGTTCATTGACTGTTTCTTTATTTAGTTTTGTACAGTTTATTGACTGGTTCTTTATTGAGTTTTGTACAGTTTATTGACTGGTTCTTTATTTAGTTTTGTACAGTTTATTGACTGATTCTTTATTGACTTTTGTACAGTTTATTGACTGGTTCTTTATTGAGTTTTGTATAGTTTATTGACTTGTTGTTTGTTCAGTTTTGTACTGTTTATTGACTGGTTCTTTATTCAGTTTTGTGCAGTTTATTGACTGGTTCTTTATTCAGTTTTGTACAGTTTATTGACTGGTTCTTTATTTAGTTTTGTACAGTTTATTGACTGTTTCTATATTTAGTTTTGTACAGTTTATTAACTGTTTCTATATTTAGTTTTGTTCAGTTTATTGACTGTTTCTTTATTTAGTTTTGTACAGTTTATTGACTGTTTCTGTATTTAGTTTTGTACAGTTTATTAACTGTTTCTATATTTAGTTTTGTACAGTTTATTAACTGTTTCTTTATTTAGTTTGTGTACAATTTATTGACTGGTTCTTTATTAAGTTTTGTGGAGTTTATTGACTGTTTCTTTATTTAGTTTTGTACAGTTTATTGACTGTTTCTTTATTTAGTTTTGTACAGTTTCTTGACTGGTTCTTTATTGAGTTTTGTACAGTTTATTGACTGGTTATTTATTTAGTTTTGTACAGTTTATTGACTGTTTCTTTATTTAGTTTTGAACAGTTTATTGACTGTTTCTTTATTGAGTTTTGTACAGTTTATTGACTGTTTCTTTTTTGAGTTTTGTACAGTTTATTGACTGATTCTTTATTGAGTTTTGTACAGTTTATTGACTGATTCTTTCTTGAGTTTTGTACAGTTTTTTTACTGTTTCACCTGAGATTTGTACAGTTTATTGACTGTTTCTTTATTTAGTTTTGTACAGTTTATTAACTGGTTCTTTATTAAGTTTTGTACAGTTTATTGACTGGTTCTTCAGTGAGTTTTGTACAGTTTATTGACTGTTTCTTTATTTAGTTTTGTACAGTTTATTGACTGTTTCTTTATTGAGTTTTGTACAGTTTATTGACTGGTTCTTTATTGAATTTTGTACAGTTTATTGACTGGTTCTTTATTCAATTTTGTAATGTTTATTGACTGGTTCTTTACTGAGTTTTGTACAGTTTATTGACTGGTTCTTTATTGGGTTTTGTACAGTTTATTGACTGTTTCTTTTTGAGTTTTGAACAGTTTATTGACTGGTTCTTTTTTTAGTTTTGTACAGTTTATTGACTGGTTCTTTATTGAGTTTTTTATAGTTTATTGACTTGTTCTTTGTTCAGTTTTGTACTGTTTATTGACTGGTTCTTTGTTCAGTTTTGTACAGTTTATTGACTGGTTCTTTATTTAGTTTTGTACAGTTCATTGACTTTTTCTTTATTTAGTTTTGTACAGTTTATTGACTGGTTCTTTATTGAGTTTTGTACAGTTTATTGACTGGTTCTTTATTTAGTTTTGTACAGTTTATTGACTGGTTCTTTATTGACTTTTGTACAGTTTATTTACTGGTTCTTTATTGAGTTTTGTATAGTTCATTGACTTGTTGTTTGTTCAGTTTTGTACTGTTTATTGACTGGTTCTTTATTCAGTTTTGTGCAGTTTATTGACTGGTTCTTTATTCAGTTTTGTACAGTTTATTGACTGGTTCTTTATTTAGTTTTGTACAGTTTATTGACTGTTTCTATATTTAGTTTTGTACAGTTTATTAACTGTTTCTTTATTTAGTTTTGTTCAGTTTATTGACTGTTTCTTTATTTAGTTTTGTACAGTTTATTGACTGTTTCTGTATTTAGTTTTGTACAGTTTATTAACTGTTTCTATATTTAGTTTTGTACAGTTTATTAACTGTTTCTTTATTTAGTTTGTGTACAATTTATTGACTGGTTCTTTATTAAGTTTTGTGGAGTTTATTGACTGTTTCTTTATTTAGTTTTGTACAGTTTATTGACTGTTTCTTTATTTAGTTTTGTACAGTTTCTTGACTGTTTCTTTATTTAGTTTTGTACAGTTTATTAACTGTTTCCTAATTTAGAATTGTACAGTTTATTGACTGGTTCTTTATTGAGTTTTGTACAGTTTATTGACTGGTTCTTTATTGAGTTTTGTAAAGTTTATTGACTGGTTCTTTATTGAGTTTAGTACAGTTTATTGACTGGTTCTTTATTGAGTTTTGTACAGTTTATAGACTGGTTCTTTATTTAGTTTTGTACAGTTTATTGACTGTTTCTTTATTGAGTTTTGTACAGTTTATTGACTGGTTCTTTATTGAGTTTTGTACAGTTTTTTTACTGTTTCTTTATTGAGTTTTGTACAGTTTATTGACTGGTTCTTTATTGAGTTTTGTAAAGTTTATTGACTGGTTCTTTATTGAGTGTTGTACAGTTTATTGACTGTTTCTTTATTCAGTTTAGTACAGTTTATTGATTGGTTCTTTATTTAGTTTTGTAAAGTTTATTGACTGGTTCTTTATTGAGTTTTGTACAGTTTATTGACTGTTTCTTTATTGAGTTTTGTACAGTTTATTGACTGATTCTTTCTTGAGTTTTGTACAGTTTTTTGACTGTTTCTTTTTTGAGATTTGTACAGTTTATTGACTGTTTCTTTATTTAGTTTTGTACAGTTTATTAACTGGTTCTTTATTAAGTTTTGTACAGTTTATTGACTGGTTCTTCAGTGAGTTTTGTACAGTTTATTGACTGTTTCTTTATTTAGTTTTGTACAGTTTATTGACTGTTTCTTTATTGAGTTTTGTACAGTTTATTGACTGGTTCTTTGTTCAGTTTTGTACAGTTTATTGACTGGTTCTTTATTCAGTTTTGTACAGTTTATTAACTGGTTCTTTATTTAGTTTTGTACAGTTTATTGACTGTTTCTTTATTTAGTTTTGTACAGTTTATTGACTGTTTCTATATTTAGTTTTGTACAGTTTATTGACTGTTTCTTTATTTAGTTTTGTAAAGTTTATTGATTGTTTCTTTATTTAGTTTGTGTACAATTTATTGACTGGTTCTTTATTTAGTTTTGTACAGTTCATTGACTTTTTCTTTATTTAGTTTTGTACAGTTTATTGACTGGTTCTTTATTGAGTTTTGTACAGTTTATTGACTGGTTCTTTATTTAGTTTTGTACAGTTTATTGACTGGTTCTTTATTGACTTTTGTACAGTTTATTGACTGGTTCTTTATTGAGTTTTGTATAGTTTATTGACTTGTTCTTTGTTCAGTTTTGTACTGTTTATTGACGGTTCTTTATCCAGTTTTGTGCAGTTTATTGACTGGTTCTTTATTCAGTTTTGTACAGTTTATTGACTGCTTCTTTATTTAGTTTTGTACAGTTTATTGACTGTTTCTATATTTAGTTTTGCACAGTTTATTAACTGTTTCTATATTTAGTTTTGTACAGTTAATTAACTGTTTCTTTATTTAGTTTGTGTACAATTTATTGACTGGTTCTTTATTTAGTTTTGTGGAGTTTATTGACTGTTTCTTTATTTAGTTTTGTACAGTTTATTAACTGTTTCTTAATTTAGTTTTGTACAGTTTATTGACTGGTTCTTTATTGAGTTTTGTACAGTTTATTGACTGGTTCTTTATTTAGTTTTGTACAGTTTATTGCCTGTTTCTTTATTTAGTTTTGTACAGTTTATTGACTGGTTCTTTATTGAGTTTTGTACAGTTTATTGACTGGTTCTTTATTGAGTTTTGTACAGTGTATTGACTGGTTCTTTATTGAGTTTTGTACAGTTTATTGACTGATTCTTTATTCAGTTTTGTACAGTTTATTGACTGTTTCTATATTTAGTTTTGTACAGTTTATTGACTGTTTATTTAGTTTTGTAAAGTTTATTGATTGTTTCTTTATTTAGTTTGTGTGCAATTTATTGACTGGTTCTTTATTTAGTTTTGTACAGTTTATTGACTGTTTCTTTATTTAGTTTTGTACAGTTTATTGACTGGCTCTTTATTGACTTTTGTACAGTTTATTGACTGGTTCTTTATTGAGTTTTGTATAGTTTATTGACTTGTTCTTTGTTCAGTTTTGTACTGTTTATTGACTGGTTCTTTATTCCGTTTTGTGCAGTTTATTGACTGGTTCTTTATTCAGTTTTGTACAGTTTATTGACTTGTTCTTTTTTAAATTTTGTACAGTTTATTGAATGTTTCTATATTTAGTTTTGTACAGTTTATTCACTGTTTCTTTATTTAGTTTTGTACAGTTTATTGACTGTTTCTTTATTTAGTTTTGTACAGTTTATTGACTGTTTCTATATTTAGTTTTGTACAGTTTATTAACTGTTTCTTTATTTAGTTTTGCACAGTTTATTGACTGTTTCTTTATTTAGTTTGTGTACAATTTATTGACTGGTTCTTTATTTAGTTTTGTGCAGTTTATTGACTGTTCTTTATTTAGTTTTGTACAGTTTATTAACTGTTTCTTAATTTAGTTTTGTACAGTTTATTGACTGGTTCTTTGTTGAGTTTTGTACAGTTTATTGACTGTTCTTTATTCAGTTTTGTACAGTGTATTGACTGGTTCTTTATTGAGTTTTGTACAGTTTATTGACTGGTTCTTTTAGTTTTGTACAGTTTATTGACTGTTTCTTTATTTAGTTTTGTACAGTTTATTTACTGTTGATTATTGAGTTTTGTACAGTTTATTGACTGGTTCTTTATTCTGTTTTGTACAGTTTATTAACTTGTTCTTTATTTGTTTTGTACAGTTTATTGACTGTTTCTTTATTTAGTTTTGTACAGTTTATTGACTGTTTCTATATTTAGTTTTGTACAGTTTATTGACTTTTTCTTTATTTAGTTTTGTAAAGTTTATTGATTGTTTCTTTATTTAGTTTGTGTACAATTTATTGACTGGTTCTTTATTTAGTTTTGTACAGTTCATTGACTTTTTCTTTATTTAGTTTTGTACAGTTTATTGACTGTTTCTTTATTTAGTTTTGTACAGTTTATTGACAGGTTCTTTATTGAGTTTTGTACAGTTTATTGACTGGTTCTTTATTGAGTTTTGTAATGTTTATTGACTAGTTCTTTATTGAGTTTTGTACAGTTTATGTACTGGTTCTTTATTGAGTTTTGTACAGTTTATTGATTGTTTTTTATTTAGTTTGTGTACAGTTTATTGACTGTTTCTATATTTAGTTGTGTACAGTTTTTTGACTGTTTCTTTATTTAGTTTTGTACAGTTTATTGATTGTTTCTTTATTTAGTTTTGTACAGTTTATTGACTGGTTCTTTATTCAGTTTTGTAATGTTTATTGACTGGTTCTTTATTGAGTTTTGTACAGTTTTTTGACTGGTTCTTTATTCAGTTTTGTACAGTTTATTGACTGGTTCTTTATTGAGTTTTGTACAGTTTATTGACTGGTTCTTTATTGAGTTTTGTACAGTTTATTGACTTGTTCTTTATTGAGTTTTGAACAATTTATTGACTAATTCTTTATTGAGTTTTGTACAGTTTATTGAGTGGTTCTTTATTCAGTTTTGTACAGTTTTTTGACTGTTTCTTTATTCAGTTTTGTACAGTTTATTGACTGCTTCTTTATTTAGTTTTGTACAGTTTATTGACTGTTTCTTTATTTAGTTTTTTACAGTTTTTTTACTGTTTCTATATTTAGTTTTGTACAGTTTATTGACTGGTTCTTAATTGAGTTTTGTATAGATTACTGACTGGTTCTTTTTTCAGTTTTGTACAGTATATTGACTGGTTCTTTGTTCAGTTTTGTACAGTTTTTTGACTGGTTGTTTGGTCAGTTTTGTACATTTTATTGACTGGTTCTTTTTTGAGTTTTGCAGTTAATTGACTGTTTCTTTATTTAGTTTTGTACAGTTTATTGACTGGTTCTTTATTTAGTTTTGTACAGTTTATTGACTGGTTCTTTATTTCGTTTTGTACAGTTTATTGACTGTTTCTTTATTGAGTTTTGTACAGTTTTTTGACTGGTTCTTTATTGAGTTTTGTACAGTTTTTTGACTGTTTCTTTATTGAGTTTTGTACAGTTTATTGACTGGTTCTTTATTGAGTTTTGTACAGTTTATTGACTGTTTCTTTATTGAGTTTTGTACAGTTTATTGACTGATTCTTTCTTGAGTTTTGTACAGTTTTTTGACTGTTTCTTTTTTGAGATTTGTACAGTTTATTGACTGTTTCTTTATTGAGTTTTGTACAGTTTATTGACTGGTTCTTTATTGAGTTTTGTACAGTTTATTGACTGGTTCTTTATTGAGTTTTGCACATTTAATTGACTGTTTCTTTATTTAGTTTTGTAAAGTTTATTGATTGTTTCTTTATTTAGTTTGTGTGCAATTTATTGACTGTTTCTTTATTTAGTTTTGTACAGTTTATTGACTGGTTCTTTATTGAGTTTTGTACAGTTTATTGACTGGTTCTTTATTCAGTTTTGTACAGTTTATTGACTGGTTCTTTATTGAGTTTTGTACAGTTTATTGACTGTTTCTATATTTAGTTTTGTACAGTTTATTAACTGTTTCTTTATTTAGTTTTGTACAGTTTATTAACTGTTTCTTTATTTAGTTTTGCACAGTTTATTGACTGTTTCTTTAGTTAGTTTGTGTACAATTTATTGACTGGTTCTTTATTTAGTTTTGTGAAGTTGATTGACATTTTCTTTATTTAGTTTTGTACAGTTTATTGACTGGTTCTTAATTTAGTTTTGTACAGTTTATTGACTGGTTCCTTATTGAGTTTTGTACAGTTTATTAACTGTTCTTTATTCAGTTTTGTACAGTTTATTGACTGGTTCTTTTAGTTTTGTAAAGTTTATTGACTGTTTCTTTATTGAGTTTTGTACAGTTTATTGACTGGTTCTTTATTCAGTTTTGTACAGTTTATTCACTTGTTCTTTATTTAGTGTTCTACAGTTTATTGACTGTTCCTTTATTTAGTTTTGTACAGTTTATTGACTGTTTCTATATTTAGTTTTGTACAGTTTATTGACTGTTTCTTTATTTAGTTTTGTAAAGTTTATTGATTGTTTCTTTTTTTAGTTTGTGTACAATTTATTGACTGGTTCTTTATTTAGTTTTGTACAGTTCATTGACTTTTTCTTTATTTAGTTTTGTACAGTTTATTGACTGTTTCTTTATTTAGTTTTGTACAGTTTATTGACAGGTTCTTTATTGAATTTTGTACATTTTATTTACTGGTTCTTTATTCAATTTTGTAATGTTTATTGACTGGTTCTTTACTGAGTTTTGTACAGTTTATATTCTGGTTCTTTATTGAGTTTTGTACAGTTTATTGACTGGTTCTTTATTGAGTTTTGTATAGTTTATTGACTGATTCTTTCTTGAGTTTTGTACAGTTTTTTGACCGTTTCGTTATTTAGATTTGTTCAGTTTATTGACTGTTTCTTTATTTAGTTTTGTACAGTTTATTAACTGGTTCTTTATTTAGTTTTGTACAGTTTATTGACTGGTTCTTAAGTGAGTTTTGTACATTTTATTGACTGGTTATTTATTGAGTTTTGTACAGTGTATTGACTGGTTCTTTATTGAGTTTTGTACAGTTTATTGACTGTTTCTTTATTTAGTTTTGTAAAGTTTATTGATTGTTTCTTTATTTAGTTTGTGTGCAATTTATTGACTGGTTCTTTATTTAGTTTTGTACAGTTTATTGACTTTTTCTTTATTTAGTTTTGTACAGTTTATTGACTGTTTCTTTATTTAGTTTTGTACAGTTTATTGACTGGTTCTTTATTGAGTTTTGTACAGTTTATTGACTGGTTCTTTATTCAGTTTTGTACAGTTTATTGACTGGTTCTTTATTGAGTTTTGTACAGTTTATTGACTGTTTCTATATTTAGTTTTGTACAGTTTATTAACTGTTTCTTTATTTAGTTTTGTACAGTTTATTAACTGTTTCTTTATTTAGTTTTGCACAGTTTATTAACTGTTTCTTTGTTTAGTTTGTGTACAATTTATTGACTGGTTCTTTATTTAGTTTTGTGAAGTTGATTGACATTTTCTTTATTGAGTTTTGTACAGTTTATTGACTGGTTCTTAATTTAGTTTTGTACAGTTTATTGACTGGTTCCTTATTGAGTTTTGTACAGTTTATTAACTGTTCTTTATTCAGTTTTGTACAGTTTATTGACTGGTTCTTTTAGTTTTGTAAAGTTTATTGACTGTTTCTTTATTGAGTTTTGTACAGTTTATTGACTGGTTCTTTATTCAGTTTTGTACAGTTTATTCACTTGTTCTTTATTTAGTGTTCTACAGTTTATTGACTGTTCCTTTATTTAGTTTTGTACAGTTTATTGACTGTTTCTATATTTAGTTTTGTACAGTTTATTGACTGTTTCTTTATTTAGTTTTGTAAAGTTTATTGATTGTTTCTTTTTTTAGTTTGTGTACAATTTATTGACTGGTTCTTTATTTAGTTTTGTACAGTTCATTGACTTTTTCTTTATTTAGTTTTGTACAGTTTATTGACTGTTTCTTTATTTAGTTTTGTACAGTTTATTGACAGGTTCTTTATTGAATTTTGTACATTTTATTTACTGGTTCTTTATTCAATTTTGTAATGTTTATTGACTGGTTCTTTACTGAGTTTTGTACAGTTTATATTCTGGTTCTTTATTGAGTTTTGTACAGTTTATTGACTGTTTCTTTTTGAGTTTTGTACAGTTTATTGACTGGTTCTTTTTTTAGTTTTGTACAGTTTATTGACTGGTTCTTTATTGAGTTTTTTATAGTTTATTGACTTGTTCTTTGTTCAGTTTTGTACTGTTTATTGACTGGTTCTTTGTTCAGTTTTGTACAGTTTATTGACTGGTTCTTTATTTAGTTTTGTACAGTTCATTGACTTTTTCTTTATTTAGTTTTGTACAGTTTATTGACTGGTTCTTTATTGAGTTTTGTACAGTTTATCGACTGGTTCTTTATTTAGTTTTGTACAGTTTATTGACTGGTTCTTAAGTGAGTTTTGTACATTTTATTGACTGGTTATTTATTGAGTTTTGTACAGTGTATTGACTGGTTCTTTATTGAGTTTTGTACAGTTTATTGACTGTTTCTTTATTTAGTTTTGTAAAGTTTATTGATTGTTTCTTTATTTAGTTTGTGTGCAATTTATTGACTGGTTCTTTATTTAGTTTTGTACAGTTTATTGACTTTTTCTTTATTTAGTTTTGTACAGTTTATTGACTGTTTCTTTATTTAGTTTTGTACAGTTTATTGACTGGTTCTTTATTGAGTTTTGTACGGTTTATTGACTGGTTCTTTATTCAGTTTTGTACAGTTTATTGACTGGTTCTTTATTGAGTTTTGTACAGTTTATTGACTGTTTCTATATTTAGTTTTGTACAGTTTATTAACTGTTTCTTTATTTAGTTTTGTACAGTTTATTAACTGTTTCTTTATTTAGTTTTGCACAGTTTATTGACTGTTTCTTTAGTTAGTTTGTGTACAATTTATTGACTGGTTCTTTATTTAGTTTTGTGAAGTTGATTGACATTTTCTTTATTTAGTTTTGTACAGTTTATTAACTGTTTCTTAATTTAGTTTTGTACAGTTTATTGACTGGTTCCTTATTGAGTTTTGTACAGTTTATTAACTGTTCTTTATTCAGTTTTGTACAGTTTATTGACTGGTTCTTTTAGTTTTGTAAAGTTTATTGACTGTTTCTTTATTGAGTTTTGTACAGTTTATTGACTGGTTCTTTATTCAGTTTTGTACAGTTTATTAACTTGTTCTTTATTTAGTGTTCTACAGTTTATTGACTGTTCCTTTATTTAGTTTTGTACAGTTTATTGACTGTTTCTATATTTAGTTTTGTACAGTTTATTGACTGTTTCTTTATTTAGTTTTGTAAAGTTTATTGATTGTTTCTTTTTTTAGTTTGTGTACAATTTATTGACTGGTTCTTTATTTAGTTTTGTACAGTTCATTGACTTTTTCTTTATTTAGTTTTGTACAGTTTATTGACTGTTTCTTTATTTAGTTTTGTACAGTTTATTGACAGGTTCTTTATTGAATTTTGTACATTTTATTTACTGGTTCTTTATTCAATTTTGTAATGTTTATTGACTGGTTCTTTACTGAGTTTTGTACAGTTTATATTCTGGTTCTTTATTGAGTTTTGTACAGTTTATTGACTGTTTATTTTTGAGTTTTGTACAGTTTATTGACTGGTTCTTTTTTTAGTTTTGTACAGTTTATTGACCGATTCTTTCTTGAGTTTTGTACAGTTTTTTGACCGTTTCGTTATTTAGATTTGTTCAGTTTATTGACTGTTTCTTTATTTAGTTTTGTACAGTTTATTAACTGGTTCTTTATTTAGTTTTGTACAGTTTATTGACTGGTTCTTAAGTGAGTTTTGTACATTTTATTGACTGGTTATTTATTGAGTTTTGTACAGTGTATTGACTGGTTCTTTATTGAGTTTTGTACAGTTTATTGACTGTTTCTTTATTTAGTTTTGTAAAGTTTATTGATTGTTTCTTTATTTAGTTTGTGTGCAATTTATTGACTGGTTCTTTATTTAGTTTTGTACAGTTTATTGACTTTTTCTTTATTTAGTTTTGTACAGTTTATTGACTGTTTCTTTATTTAGTTTTGTACAGTTTATTGACTGGTTCTTTATTGAGTTTTGTACAGTTTATTGACTGGTTCTTTATTGAGTTTTGTACAGTTTATTGACTGGTTCTTTATTGAGTTTTGTACAGTTTATTGACTGTTTCTATATTTAGTTTTGTACAGTTTATTAACTGTTTCTTTATTTAGTTTTGTACAGTTTATTAACTGTTTCTTTATTTAGTTTTGCACAGTTTATTGACTGTTTCTTTAGTTAGTTTGTGTACAATTTATTGACTGGTTCTTTATTTAGTTTTGTGAAGTTGATTGACATTTTCTTTATTTAGTTTTGTACAGTTTATTAACTGTTTCTTAATTTAGTTTTGTACAGTTTATTGACTGGTTCCTTATTGAGTTTTGTACAGTTTATTAACTGTTCTTTATTCAGTTTTGTACAGTTTATTGACTGGTTCTTTTAGTTTTGTAAAGTTTATTGACTGTTTCTTTATTGAGTTTTGTACAGTTTATTGACTGGTTCTTTATTCAGTTTTGTACAGTTTATTAACTTGTTCTTTATTTAGTGTTCTACAGTTTATTGACTGTTCCTTTATTTAGTTTTGTACAGTTTATTGACTGTTTCTATATTTAGTTTTGTACAGTTTATTGACTGTTTCTTTATTTAGTTTTGTAAAGTTTATTGATTGTTTCTTTTTTTAGTTTGTGTACAATTTATTGACTGGTTCTTTATTTAGTTTTGTACAGTTCATTGACCTTTTCTTTATTTAGTTTTGTACAGTTTATTGACTGTTTCTTTATTTAGTTTTGTACAGTTTATTGACAGGTTCTTTATTGAATTTTGTACATTTTATTTACTGGTTCTTTATTCAATTTTGTAATGTTTATTGACTGGTTCTTTACTGAGTTTTGTACAGTTTATATTCTGGTTCTTTATTGAGTTTTGTACAGTTTATTGACTGTTTCTTTTTGAGTTTTGTACAGTTTATTGACTGGTTCTTTTTTTAGTTTTGTACAGTTTATTGACTGGTTCTTTATTGAGTTTTTTATAGTTTATTGACTTGTTCTTTGTTCAGTTTTGTACTGTTTATTGACTGGTTCTTTGTTCAGTTTTGTACAGTTTATTGACTGGTTCTTTATTTAGTTTTGTACAGTTCATTGACTTTTTCTTTATTTAGTTTTGTACAGTTTATTGACTGGTTCTTTATTGAGTTTTGTACAGTTTATTGACTGGTTCTTTATTTAGTTTTGTACAGTTTATTGACTGGTTCTTTATTGACTTTTGTACAGTTTATTGACTGGTTCTTTATTGAGTTTTGTATAGTTCATTGACTTGTTGTTTGTTCAGTTTTGTACTGTTTATTGACTAGTTCTTTATTCAGTTTTGTGCAGTTTATTGACTGGTTCTTTATTCAGTTTTGTACAGTTTATTGACTGGTTCTTTATTTAGTTTTGTACAGTTTATTAACTGTTTCTTTATTTAGTTTGTGTACAATTTATTGACTGGTTCTTTATTTAGTTTTGTGGAGTTTATTGACTGTTTCTTTATTTAGTTTTGTACAGTTTATTAACTGTTTCCTAATTTAGTTTTGTACAGTTTATTGACTGGTTCTTTATTGAGTTTTGTACAGTTTATTGACTGGTTCTTTATTGAGTTTTGTAAAGTTTATTGACTGGTTCTTTATTGAGTTTTGTACAGTTTATTGACTGGTTCTTTATTGAGTTTTGTACAGTTTATTGACTGGTTCTTTATTTAGTGTTGTACAGTTTATTGACTGTTTCTTTATTGAGTTTTGTACAGTTTATTGACTGGTTCTTTATTGAGTTTTGTACAGTTTTTTTACTGTTTCTTTATTGAGTTTTGTACAGTTTATTGACTGGTTCTTTATAGAGTTTTGTAAAGTTTATTGACTGGTTCTTTATTGAGTGTTGTACAGTTTATTGACTGTTTCTTTATTCAGTTTTGTACAGTTTATTGACTGGTTCTTTATTGAGTTTTGTAAAGTTTATTGACTGGTTCTTTATTGAGTTTTGTACAGTTTATTGACTGTTTCTTTATTGAGTTTTGTACAGTTTATTGACTGATTCTTTCTTGAGTTTTGTACAGTTTTTTGACTGTTTCTTTTTTGAGATTTGTACAGTTTATTGACTGTTTCTTTATTTAGTTTTGTACAGTTTATTAACTGGTTCTTTATTAAGTTTTGTACAGTTTATTGATTGGTTCTTCAGTGAGTTTTGTACAGTTTATTGACTGTTTCTTTATTTAGTTTTGTACAGTTTATTGACTGTTTCTTTATTGAGTTTTGTACAGTTTATTGACTGGTTCTTTGTTCGTTTTTGTACAGTTTATTGATTGGTTTTTTATTCAGTTTTGTACAGTTTATTAACTGGTTCTTTATTTAGTTTTGTACAGTTCATTGACTTTTTCTTTATTTAGTTTTGTACAGTTTATTGACTGTTTCTTTATTTTGTTTTGTACAGTTTATTGACAGGTTCTTTATTGAATTTTGTACAGTTTATTTACTGGTTCTTTATTCAATTTTGTAATGTTTATTGACTGGTTCTTTACTGAGTTTTGTACAGTTTATATACTGGTTCTTTATTGAGTTTTGTACAGTTTATTGACTGTTTCTTTTTGAGTTTTGTACAGTTTATTGACTGGTTCTTTTGTTAGTTTTGTACAGTTTATTGAGTGGTTCTTTATTGAGTTTTTTATAGTTTATTGACTTGTTCTTTGTTCAGTTTTGTACTGTTTATTGACTGGTTCTTTGTTCAGTTTTGTACAGTTTATTGACTGGTTCTTTATTTAGTTTTGTACAGTTCATTGACTTTTTCTTTATTTAGTTTTGTACAGTTTCTTGACTGGTTCTTTATTTAGTTTTGTACAGTTTATTGACTGTTTCTGTATTTAGTTTTGTATAGTTTATTAACTGTTTCTATATTTAGTTTTGTACAGTTTATTAACTGTTTCTTTATTTAGTTTGTGTACAATTTATTGACTGTTTCTGTATTTAGTTTTGTACAGTTTATTAACTGTTCCTATATTTAGTTTTGTACAGTTTATTAACTGTTTCTTTATTTAGTTTGTGTACAATTTATTGACTGGTTCTTTATTAA